>OY856409.1:1710930682-1712130682 GCA_963693085.1 Alisma plantago-aquatica | reverse complement strand
ATATCATGTAGTTATGATTGCATTGTAGTTAGTGTTTACATTTGTTGCATTGAAAAAAAATGGTGCATTATAGTCATGCATGAACAAATTTTAGAATGCATGTCAATGTCATTTTTAGTTGCATTTTGCATAATCTTAACCATTTTTTTACATGATGTGCCTTGCTTCTTCAGAAAATAAGGAACTTGTTTCATACTTTCTGAAGATATATATATATATATATATATATATATATATATATATATATATATATATATATATATATATATATATACACACACACACACACACACATATATATATATATAGTAGTTATGAAAATAAACCCAAGACAAAGATGTGTGAATTTCATCTTAGTTCATGAAAAAAAGTGAGGGCTGAAAAAAAAGAGAAAGAAGAAAAAAATAATAAGTAATTGAAAATCAGGAAGAGGAAGGAACTTGTTCACATGCATAATAAGAAGAACAAGCACATGTGTAGTTTTGTAGATATTTTGTATCTCTTTGGGATGGAATGATAGTGCATGCATCATTCCACCTAAAATGTAGCATTAGGACATTTTCACGTGCATTTTGCATCATGATAGGTCATTAATTTTTGTGTGCATGATTGACTGTTATGTTCTTCCATTTCTTCCATAGCCACCTATTCCATCCACCCGTTGCTCTAATTGGTAGGTCACACGTGATTATCTCCTCATTCATTAATATCAGGAGATTTTCTTCCATTTAGATGGTAGTTAGGAAACGAGCAATGTAGATAGGAGATCACAAAGATGCACCAAGCCTGAACCGGAGGATTTTATTATATTAACTGCCTTATTTGATAGTGCTCATCAATCTTGGGGTGGATATCTCTTATGGATGATCATTGTCGCCTAGATGGTAATTATCATTATGTGGTTAGTGAGGGCCGGTATGTGAATGTCTGGTGGGGATCAAATGACAATGTCTGTTGTGAAAATATGTTCTTTAGTTGACCTTCGCAATTTTATTCTATAGCTTTGCTACTCGAGGACGAGCAATGTTTAAGCTTAGGGGAGTTTGATGCGAGGATTTTTAGTCACTTATATAGACTTGTTTTACATGCGTTTTATGTATTTATTAGTCACTTTTGTGGTTAGTATCGCATGATTCATTCTATTTAGTTTATAATCTCATTCTGTATCAAATATCTCATATTTTATCTTTCTGATTATAAATGATCATATTGATATGTTTTAGCATAGCTGCGTTGGCTTTATCTTGAAATTTCAGGAAGAATGGATATACACAACTGTCGATACCATCGACATCCGTTGATAGTATGGACATGGTCACAGTGAGACAGCCGCAAGGAGCCAAGATGAGTCGATGGTAGCGAGATACCTATAGCGAGCCAGAAATCAACCCGTCAATACTATCGACACAAAGTTGATACTATCGACATTGCCCAGCTTCAGTGCCAGATTGGTGAAAAAACCCATGCCTAAAAGTGACAATACCATCGACACTAAAGTCGATGGTATCGAGTCTGCATCAGTGGGAACGTCAGAGAAAAAGACAACTTGCCGATATTATGACGAGTCGATACCATCGACCCGCGTTGATGGTATCGACGCCGTCAAGATCAGTTTTGTTTCAGATCGATTCTAATCGATCAATGGTGATCTTTTGGCGACCTAAAGTGGTCCATATACCTAATTTCGGTGACCCTAAATAGGGCATCACTTCGTTAGTAATTGCACAAGTCTAGAGGGAAGGGGGAGAGAAGAACAGAGCCCAGAATGATACATTGATCGTTCCGAGAGCCGCAAAAGACGTTTTCCACCGCCGGAAGGCTGTAGATCGCACACTCTACGTCAAGGAACGCCCAGATCTCCTCCGTCCAGGGGTTTACATCACTTTGATTTATGTTTTATCCATGTTTTCCCTTTCTCTCATCATGTCTTTCACTGAGATGAACATGCGGGGCTCATACCCTTTGTCTTTAGGACCAAGAGTAGCCCGGGTAATCATCGTATGACATTTTTATCATAGTAATTCATTATTTGTCTCTTAAATCTATGTTATGATTTCGTTTTCTCCAATATATCATTATGATTGATCACCCTAATGATAATCTAATGCCTTTAATTGCTTTGAAAGAAGAATTAACGGTTGAAAAGAGACGAAATTCACATTAACTAATAAATCCTTTGAACAAAGTGATGTACAGTTAATGGTGGAAACCTAGAGTTTGGTCTTCATGCACCTACTTTAGGGTATAGGTTACTACTACCGTGGAACTGACCTAGAATTAGGTAGTGAATTGTATCACGACAGTGAACAATTCTGAATACATGCCACTACCCAGAATGAGAGACAAATTTGATTAATTATGTAGGAATGAATACAATGAGAACCTGTGGTGAAACCATAATCCTACGGATTCCCATTTGAATTGATTAAACTAAACATCTAATCAATTGTGTTATTTTCTTTTATTTTTATTTTCTTTTTCAATCAACTCTCAAAACATTTTAATTGGTCCAGCTGATCGCGAGTAGTTAGTAAGTAGTCTACCGACATTTCAGTGTCCCTGTGTTCGACTCGGGCCTCACACATGCCTATATTACTTTGACGTGTGCACTTACGTTATACGCACAGTAAAATCGTGTCACCTAATTATCTCATCTATTCTTCACAAAAGATATTTAGGTTACCTTTTAACAACATATTACCCTAATTTTAGATTAAGGGCACAATTAAAAGCCCATTAAGTCTATTATGCCTCTTTTTCATTAAAGCTACAACTTTTATCCTTTTAATTTATGACAAGATCATTAGGACCAATTATCATCTTTGGTTCCTTTCAAATTAGCAACTTATCTCTATTTAACACTAATTCCATCTTTATCCATTAAAAAACCCTAATTATCATGTTAAGGGTATTTATCTACAATTAGGAACTTTTTATACTCGAAATAGCTTAGAACCATCATTTAACAACATATTTTCACAATTTTCAAATTATATATAATCTTCTCTTTTATCCTAAATTAGGGTTTCTAAATGGTTAATCATTCTCATACGAGGTAAAAACCTTAAATTATGCAAGAAACATTTAGATTCGGTTCAAGTTCATCATTAAATATTCAACAGGTTGCAAGTACTCAATTCATCAATTAAGCAACATGAGCTTAACTAATATGCTCAATTAGGGTTTCTTAATCTAATACATAAGCACTTTTCATTAACTTAACATATTTTTGCAATTAGGAATGAAAACAAGTTCTGAAACTAATTTTATTGTATTCCTCATATTTCTCTAAGAAACTTTCATATTTTAACATTATTCATCAGAGCTTCGTAGCAAAAGCTATGATTTTGCAAAGTAATTCATTTTTCTGGATTTTCTAATATATTACGACATTATCAAAGAATTTCTTAGTCGTTCAATTTGTGGCTTGCTGGATCACACGAGATCCAACGACTCTCGACCGAGCACCCTAACTTGAGATCAAAATGAAGAAAAGGCAACTTTTCCCTTACCTCTTCACTTCCCGCATAAGGGCAAGGGTGACATTGTGTGTCGGGTTGTCTTCAACCTCACGCTTCTCTTCTCACATGAACATGCGGTCAATTAGGAAGTTGACTTTGAGCTCCAAAGTGCCTGTGCGCGATCCAAGGCCACCGATCACTCTTTCTTGATCTCACGAACTCGATGAGCCCCTCGATTGGCCGCGGGCGCCTTTTCTGCCGTCGGGGCTACTCCATGTTCCGCCGGTGACCTCTGCTTCTAGGCGAAGGTGCAGGTCACAGCCGGAGCTTCAATTGGAGGTACGAGAATGATTGTTGGCTCTATCATGTCTCGCTAAAATGCTTGCTAGATGTGTTGGTTCCGCAGATAATCCCCCCCCCATATATAGGGTCGACCACTTGTATCCAGCGATTAGGGGACTTCCATGTGCATGGACGAAACCACCTATAAACTGGGTTGGATGGCTTTGGAACAGACTCCCAAAGGTGATGCACTCATCACCAAGTCTGCTCATTGCTCCCAATCCATGCAATCCTAGATCAAAGATTTCATAGTATGTTCCATGTGACTTGTTCCTCGCAAGACTGGGACTCATTCCCAGTCGTTGGATCTTCGATCCAACGATCGCACCTCAACTAAAAAATAAAAGGAAAATCGGGATTCAATTCCCAATATCAAAGTGACACAATATCTTAAGTGATTATTTGTCTCACTTTAGGTTAATTTCCAAATTTCATATCTTGGAACTCGTGCATCATTTTGCAACCAAATTTTGAGGATTTCTCTCTCATGCCATTATATACTTGCATGTCATTTGAGTCTAAAATTCCAAAAGAAAATGACTATTTTTCATAGGCAAGTTACTCATTAACCAAATCCATTTAATGGTTTTTTTCTTTTTCTTTCTCTTTTTATTTACCTTGTTGGAATTCCTTTTAACATTAGGAACCTAGTGGATACAAAAATCCACCAAAGATAACTCAATTATACCTCTTTCCACTTATTTCCAACATTTTATCATTGTTTTCAATTTCTTTCTTAATAAAGAAATATTTAATTGATCTTTTCTTTTCTTGTTGCATTATCTTTGCAACTTTTGACTCCTTGGAACCCAAGGAACCCAAGTGGCACGAAATTCCAACTATGGATATTCTTTTTCCTTCTAGAGCTTTCTATATATTTCTCTTCTCCATTTTCTTATTAACTTATTTAATAATGGAGTTTTTTTGTCTTTTCCTTATCATTGGGCCCAATAGCTAATAAAGCCCATAAAACAACCAACAAGGATACTGTAAATGAAATCCATTTATTCAGAACAAATTATATAATTATTTGTTCAAATATGTTTAATAGGAGAAATTACATTTCTCACCAAGAGAACCCAAAAATTGGGGTTGTAACATCCTTCCCCTCTTATAGGAATTTTACCCTCAAAATTCCACCAGGCACACAAACAAACAAGATAAGCCTTTATCATGTCCATCATGGCTCCCATGTGGCCTCACCCTTTCCATGGTTCTTCCCAAGAACCTTCATCATCTCATATTCTTCCATCTAAGTTCTTTCTTACCTTGGTATATCATACCCTCATAGGTGACTCAAGATTTTTCAGCCTCTCAAAAAGTTGAATAGGTTCTGGGCACAACACATGGCTTGGGTATCTCACATAGTGCTCTAGATCGGACTCATGGAACACATCATGTTATCCGGAGGGGTAAGGCTAAACAAAACCATCTCCACCAATCTATCTCAAATGGACCAATATATCGGGGACTCAACTTTCTCAATTGTATCTTAGAGGGGTCATATATACTCTCCCACAATGAACTACATGTCATCCTGCTTTGCATCAGCTCATGACTCATGTCACCCCTGGGGTCTCTTTCAGCCATTGCACGATCAAGCGACTCCATCTGCACACATTGTGGTTCTTTTCTGACCTTCGTGAGGCCCCTTCACCAACATCATCTCAATGAAGTGGTGACCGACACAACCTCCTTCATAGAGCTTCTTTACACCCCGACACTGGCTATGGTGGTTATCATCACATCTTACAGAGGACAAGAACTGTCTTTATGTATCACCCTGAATGAGCACACATGCTCTCATCAGACCTCTAGTCTGGATCATACTAGCCATTAGTTAGGAGTGATAAACTATACTAGCATCGGGTTCTTCATGTATCTACTTCCACCTTATGGAAGTGATCCTTTAGGTTATACTCAAGAACTTTTGAACTCGCATCATGTTTTAGTTGAACCATCTCTCTTACTTGAAGTTCAACCCAATCTATCTCCTGACAGTACTCCTTTCTTTCTCATTTCATCTAGGTAAGGAGATCTACCATAACCCATATTGCATCTTGACCTTCCTTGGTCTAGGGGAGACTTATCACAACATCCATAGTGATGAACTCCCATTCCCTCTCGAGGATTCTTTATCCTCTATATCAACACACTGGGTTACTAGAGTTTGTCCTTCAACTCCTGGCTTGCATGGCAACATACCACATGAAATTTCATCTTAGACATCCAAAGTACTATTGTCACTTACTATCTTCGTAGTGCCATGGTGTATGGTGATCATCAATCATGATCTCCTATATTGTCATGATTCCTCAAGATTGATACCTTGGAAACCCTAAACCACTCTAGTTGAGGTTTCATCCCCTTCTTTTCCAAAGAAGTGCATGTAAGGTTCTACAACCATCCTTTTATTGCATCAAGGCCTAGGCTGGCTAACCAAACAACCACTAACTTGTTCAACAGATCTCGCTACATCTGAGTGTTAGCCAAACATATCTTCTTTCTCAAACTTAGGGCTAACCCAATAGCCTCTTCTAGCCTCTAACTAAACTAGGCAGCTGCACCACAACTAGAGAATCTATTACCACTTCACATACTTAGGTATTAGGTAATGTTGAAGACATACACCTTCACTTATTATCTAAGCTCAAACTCTAAGTCTATCTTCATCAAGAACACTCTGAGCTCATCCTTCTGGTGATCAAACTCAACCTTGTATCACTTGCAAATTCCACATGGCTCATGATAAAACATCCTCACAAGATGAGTACATTAATACTCTTAGTGTTTGCAAACCATCTACATATAATTCACTTTAAAAGGGTATGCTATTATATTTGTCCTCATACCTCATAGTAACTTTCCAACTCACATCACCCTTATCCTTGATGTATGGCACAAGTACTATCTTATCTCTCACTCCCATTAACAGTGGAAATAAGCATTTGGATGTAGTCCAAATACAAAGTTCTTCCCATTCCAAGAGTAGAGATGGTACATCCCACCTTTCCAGTACACCTTTGAATCTACATTGAAATGTGCAATTTATGTCTCTACATCACAAACATCTCGATATCAAGGTTACATCCATGGAAAACTTGTTTCAAACCTACTTGGGTCACCACACAATCCATGGTCATCTCCTCTAGGTCTATAGGGTTCCGACACTTTTGGAGTCATCCCTCTTCGCTTATGCATCCAGAGAGTGCCCTCCTCATCTATCCTTTGGATCCCATGAGTTCATGAAGGTGATCAATCTCCTAACCCATGTCCCTCAGATAATGATAGTTGTTACCTCCCGACCCTATGGTCATGTGCAACTAGGGAATTAGGAAACTCCTACTTCCATCATACTTATCCCTACCTGACCCTAGGATAGACTTAGGATTCTAACATAGTACATGTCCATCTTGGAACCTTACCCAAGCCTTGATCATCTCTCTCTGCATTATGGGCTGACTTTCATCCTTTCATAGGGGTCATGGAGACCTGCCTACCTTGGCCATGCCCCATACTGATTACTTTCATGGTAACACATCCACATGCACTTAGAGATGGTTATCTATGAGTCTACAGGCTCATTCACATACCATGTACTTTTCACATATCTTCTCAAGATCCTATGAGACCTCTTTAGGTTTCCTCAAAACCCACAAAACTGGTATACACCCTACAAAAGGGTTCTTCTCCCAGGATGGGAGGAAACTACATCTTGGTAACAAAGGTCACACACGTCCTTAAGTCTAGGGTTTACATCAACATGAGAATGTTTAACCCTAGCATGCTACTAAGGCATAATAATACCACCTACTAAACCATGCTAGGTCTTACTAGTTCTCATTCCTCACAATTGGATAAAGATCATACCTTCCCATGTCATCAACCTAGCTGTGAGGGGTTCATCAAACATACCTTGAACCTAAGGGATTTCCTTTTCCTCTAAACATGAGGAGTGCCAAGCTCAAATCTACAGAAACTCAAATCTCATCAAGAGCATCAGGTACACCCCTTCCCTTCTTAGGCCTAGGAACCCTAGGTTTACTTCTTTATGCAACAACTGTCCAACTACATGCCCAACCTTTTAACTACGAACCAAGCATGTACAAGGTATGACATGTACTTCCATTATCATTGCACTTGAACAACACTTTAGAGTGGAGTCCTTCCCAAGGATATCCAACTAGGTGTAAGACTTCACAACCTATTACTAAACCCCTTCATGGCCTAAGGAACTCTCCTTCCTACCCTAGAAGGTGAACATCTACACCATAGGCTCATAGGTACCAATAGTCTCATCCTCTCTCTAGGGTTTGGTCCCTCTAAAGGCAACCAAGATATCCTCAGCCTCCAGGGATCATGCATGAGGAAACTATCATCCACTTAGGTCGCATCATCCTCAACTCCCCATTGTTCCTCATATCTTGGAGTATAAGCTTCAAACCTTCTTGCTTGGCATTGCTTTCTCTTGCTAGAGCTAACTCCACATCTAGCCTTACTACTAGAGGTCCTTTCTCCATGAAGGATCAAGCTCACAAGCATACCTCTATGTGGTTGAAGCCTATGCTCAAACTTATGTTCGCTCAAGATTATCCATAGTTCTTTATGCTTATCCCATAAGCTATCCATCATACTCTCCTGGCCAGGGTTTTACCCTACTGTCAGCACTATTGACGTACTCTGGGTGTATGCTACACCCTACTTGCATAATCAAATAGGGTTCTATAGGTTCTTCACTAACCTCATTATTGAAGGAGGTATCCTTCACTCTAACATGCACGACGCCTTCTAGGGTTGGGTCGCCAAAGGTACTAGTTCATCCAACCTCACATGGCTCATATCGCATCCAATGGCATGTCCACACACCTGGTCTATCATGGCATCTAACTCATCATGTCAGCTCTTTCTCTAACCACCACTTAGGGTTAGCGTTAACATCATCCTCTGAGGATGTGCCAGGTCTCTTCTTATAATGGAGATCTCTACCTCCATGACCAACTCTCTCTACTCATCCTCCTGACAAGGAGGTCTAGCCTCAGGTCTCTCCTGAGGGCAAAGACAACTCATGTCATACGACCTAAGCATGTATCTATTCTTTAGTTTACGCTTAACCTATTAAGCCTATGTCCCTGACGTCTTATTTACATGCTTTTCATTAATTTGGTGGAGGATTCCATAAACCTTATCAACCTTACCCATACCTCAAGAGGGTGAGGAAAAAGAGAGAAAACCCTAATGCTTAAGGTCCTTAATAGCATTTGAGTTGAGAAGGGATGAACAAGATGAGAGAGTCCTAAAGGTATCTTATTTCGAGTCAAATCCTGAGACATTGTCCAGGCAGTCACAATAATCTGGGAGTCCTCATATTTCGACTAGCAGTGCGGAGGAAAATCTTGCCATCCCCCAGACGTGATCCTTTTCTAGACACCTTTGTCTTTTGGAAAATCCTCTAATAATCCCTCGGTTCTATGGAATTTGTAAAATTTAATCATTATTAAAGCTTAAATGAGGAACCTATGCTCTGATACCAAATGTAACGACCCCAACACCCGGTAACCCCCCAATTAAGGGAGACCCGAAGGTCAGAGTCGTTATCCCAATTAATAGGATCAAAGGTTTGACAAATAATCAATAATAATTATCAAATTCTACCAAACTGCACTGAAAGGCTGTAATAAAATAAAACTTTGCATACCTTTTAAAAACGTTGGTAACTACTCTATCCACAGCTTGGATTTATTCTATCTAATCCTCCTGACACTTTATTTCTTATTTCCACAATGTGTCACTTTACTATTTGTACTTTTCTGTTGTTGTACCTAAAATGCCGACAAATAAAACATCAGTCAGCATATACAAATATGCTGGTATGTGGGGACAACCAAAATTTTCAAAAATATGATTAACAAACTAATTATCACAATCTAGGTAATTGACAAGTTAATTTACATTTTCAATGTGTCATTCTCCACCGCTTTTTCCCTAACTCGGGAATACCCCTTGAGGGTTTCTCTTTTGTCATTTACTTAAGGCCACCTTCTCAATCACGAGCTTGGTGCTTGTGGGTCACCACTTATGGTTCCCATAACTCATGCAACATAGACCACCTTCTCAATCCTGAGCTTGGTGTCCAGGGTCACCAATCATGGTGCCCATTGGTCTTCCATCCTGGGCTTGACCTCATTGCATTATCCATCAAGGTGGCATGTAGGTGTGAGATTACACATTTATTTATAATTGTGATAACTATAGTGAATTTATGATTGCAATATGAACATAAAAACTATTTAGTTGCATTCAATGTGATTAACCATTCGGGAAACCTTTGGGAAACTAATGTGATTAATCATATTTAACCACATACCTGTCAAGCTGTCTTGAATGTAGAAATAATTCAACCAATTAAGAAACCAAGCAAGCACACACAAATTGATCCTGTAAAGAAGGAACCCAATTTTTCCATCATTAATCATATCATCATGATCTATCAATCCTAGTTGTTTCCTAGGATTATTAGCCCTTTTTAGGGTTTTGATCACAATTAGGGTTCCACTTCATTTTTACTATTTTAAATCCTAATATTATACAATTATTCACAAACCCTAATTATCTCATCTATTGTTCATGAAAGATATTAAGGTTACCTTTTAACAACATATTACCATAATTTAGGATTAAGGGCACAATTAAAAGTCCATTAAGTCTATTATGCCTCTTTTTCATTAAAGCTACCACTTTTATCCTTTTTAATTTATGACAAGATCATTAGGCCAAATTATCATCTTTGGTTCCTTTCAAATCAACAACTTATCTCTATTTAACACTAATTCCATCTTTATCCATCAGAAAAACCCTAATTACCATATTAAAGGTATTTATCCACAATTAGGAACTTTTTATACTCGAAATAGCTTAGAACCATCATTTAACAACATATTTTCACATTTTTCAAATTATATATGATCTTCTCCTCTTTTACCCTAAATTAGGGTTTCTAAATGCTTAATCATTCTCATTCGAGTTAAATACCTTAAATTATGCAAGAAACATCTAGATCTGGTTCAAGTTTGTCATTAACTATTCAACGGGTTGTAAGTACTCAATTCATCAATTAAGCAACATGAACTTAAGCAATATGCTCAATTAGGGTTTCTTAATCTAATACGTAAGCACTTTTCATTAACTTAACATTTTTTGCAATTAGGAACGAAATAAGGTTCTCAAACTAATTTTGTGTGTTCCTCATATTTTTCTAAGAAACTTTCATATTTTAACTTTATTCATCAGAGCTTCCTAGAAAAAGTTATGATTTTTGCAAAGTAATTCATTTTTCTAGATTTTCTAATATATTATGACATTATGAAAGAATTTCCTAGTCGTTCGATTCGTGGTCTGTTGGATCATGCGGGATCCAACGGCCCTCGGCCATGCGCCCTAACTTGAGATCAAAATGAACAAAAGGCAACTTTGCCCTTACCTCTTCACTGCCCGTACAAGGGCAAGGATGTAATTGCGCGTCGGGTTGTCTTCAACCTCACTCTTCTCTTCTCACGCAAACCATCAGTCAACTGGGAAGTTGATTTCGAGCTCCATAGCACCTACACATGATCCAAGGCCACCGATCACTCCGTCTCGATCTCACGAACTTGATGAGCCCCTCGATTGGTCATGGGCACCTTTCTTGCCGTCGGGGCTACTCCATGTTCCTCCGACGACCTCTGCTTCTAGCTAGAGGTGCAGGTCACGGCCGCAACTTCAATTGGAGGTACGGGCACGATTGTTGGCTCTGTCTTGTCTCGCTAAAATGCTTAATAGATGCACTGGTTCCGCAAATAATCCCCCCTGCTATATATAGGGCCGACCATCTGTGTCCAGTGATTTGGGGACTTCCATGTGCGTGGACAAAACCACTGATAAACCGGGTTTGATGGCTTCAGAACAAACTCACGAAGGTGATGGACTCATCACCGAATCTTCTCATTGCTCTCAATCCAAGCTATCCTTGACCAAAGATTTCACAGTCTGTTCCCTGTGGCTTGTTCCTCGCGAGACTGGGACTCATTCCCAGTCATTGGATCTTCGATCCAACGGTCACACCTCAACTAAAAAAAAAGGAAAATCGAGATTCAATTCCCAATATTAAAGTGACACAATATCTTATGTTATTATTTCTCTCACTTTAAGATAATTTCCAAATTGAATATCTTGGAACTCATGTATTGTTTTGCAACCAAATTTTGAGGATTTCTCTCTCATGCCGTTATCTACTTGCATGCCAAGTTTGAGTCTGAAATTCCAAAAGAAAAGGATTGTTTCTTCAAGATATTCAAGGCAAGTTACTCATTAACCTCATCCATTTAATGGTTATTTTCTCTTTCTTTCTCTTTTTATTTTCCTTATTGGAATTCCTTTTAACATTAGGAACCTAATAGATACGAAAATCCACCAAAAATAACTCAATTATACCTCTTTCCACTTATTTCCCACATTTTATCATTGCTTTCAATTTTTTTCTTAATAAAGAAATATTTAATTGATCTTTTCTTTTCTTTTTGCATTTTCTTTGCAACTTTGGACTCCTTAGAGCCCAAGGAACCCAAGCGGCACGGAATTCCAACTTTGGATATTCTTTTACCTTCTAGAGGTTTCTAAATCTTTCCTTTCTCCATTTTCTTATTTACTTATTTAATAATGGAGTTTTTTTTGTCTTTTCCTTATTATTGGGCCCAATAGCCAATAAAGCCCACAAAACAACCAACAAGGCTATTGTAAATGAAATACATTTATTCAAAACAAATTATATCAATATTTTTTCAAATATCTTTAATAGGAGAAATTACATTTCTCATCAAGAGAACCCAAAAATTGGGGTTGTAACAGTAAGTAGACTTCCTCGTTGCCCATAAATATGGTCAAAAATATTGAAGTCTTAGTAGCATTATGTAACTAGAGATAGTCTCTAAAGTGAATTTTGTCCATATGAAACTTCTTCATTGCCCATAAACTCACACTCTATTTTCCTTGGACGAAGTGTGAGTTGTCCACATATAAATATTCCTTTAAACAATTAAAAGATTACTAACATAATTGTTCTTGTTTTTTATTCCATTCAATATGGGAACTTCCAAGTATCTGGTGGATCTTCAGTCAAACTGATGCCTTGATCTGGAAAGGATTAATCTGATTTTAAGATTCAAGGATGTTCAATTTGGATGAGAGTTCTCCTTTTGAGACCCACTAAAAAGGTTGAAGTGGTTGTAATATTCCTAGTAAGTCATTGTCATATTTTTCTCATCAGTTATATAAGACATGAAATTGTTTTTACAGAATTTTATAAAAGCTTTTTCAGTGCACGTGGGTCATTAATCCACACCATAACATCATTCATAATCATAGTTGTAACATCATCAAAATTTGGTATTTTTATATTTAACAATGGGATATGATGTGATAATCAATGAAGAATAATTAAGGATATATGATGACCTTGGTTTATGAGAATAAGTCTTAGATTTAGTTTAGGACTTCACTTTAAGTGAATAAATTCATGTTGAGAAAACATATTAATATGAAGATTCAATTGAGGTATCGTAATGGGCCCAATCTTAATTTCGTGATAACGAAAATCATAAGGCCTATGAACACTTTGGAAGACCAAGGTGTGAGCCATGGTCCTTAATATCCAATCTATATCCATTTGGACTATTTGTATGGAATGTAGGTCTGTTAGTATATATATATATATATATATATATATATATTAGAGAAATTATCAACTCATGCATAGAAATTATGTCAATGATATTGAGTTTATTAGTAAACTAATTATGGTATAATGAGAAAGATTCTCATGATTCTAAAGTGACAAGTGAACTAGATAACTAAATTAGTAATTATGTAGACTTTAATTGGATTCCACATTTTGGGTATCAAGTTATCCTACTTTATTCTAATACTTATGCCAACATGAGATAATAGTTAAATTAGGATAATTCTAAGTTTTGATAAAATTACATTATCATTTGTGACCAAAGTGACTAAATCAATTAAATTCATGAAGAGTAAGAAATTGGTAATTATCATACTCCTTTTTTAACCCAAAAACTACTTATATAAAGGTAAGGTGATTATAGAGGTAATCCTAAATTTTGGTGTTGCCTTGATAATCCTAGAGATCTATAGGATTTTTTCAGGTTTGAGATAATTCCTATAATGTGAAGAATCTAATTAAATGCATGTGTGATATTTTGCTATCACACCGAAGTTTATATGGGTTGTGACTTTAGGGTGTGACATTGAATATGAGTGTAGGTTTCAACCAATTAATCTACAATCAAATGACATGTTAGTCATCATCAATCTCATGTTGGGAGTCCAAAGGTGGCACTACTTTTCTATTTTATTATTCTCTCATCCTACTATACCAAATCCCATGGGACAAGTCCCATTAGATCTAGAAGAGAGAGACAAACTCAAGGCCCCATATCATGCTTTTATTGTTGAAAAATGGGATAATGTCCAAATCTAGATCTTATTACATTTCTGGAATGTAGAAGTGGGGGAGGAATCTCGACTTTCCTTTCCTATATACTGGGTCAAAAAGCTCCTAAATGACTACTATAACCAAACCATGTTCTCATTTCCCCCACGACACACCCAGCAACCCCCCACTAGACTCAACTTTGTTTTATAGCAACCTCCACCTTAAGACACAAACGTGTCAAGTCTCTGACCAATATTTTGCGGCTTGAGCATCATTACCCAAGCAAGAGAGGTCTCTAATTCTCATTGAAATGCAAGGAGTTCTTAAAACTCTTCAACGAGTCATACCTCTATTACCAAGAGGTTGGATATCACAAACCAAGTTACAACCTACCTCCAGCCATCACAAGAAGTAGAGGAGCTCTGGCTAGACCTCAGTAGTCTACCTAGACCTTTAGAGAATCATAGAATGTAGAAAGTTCTCTCCACACTTCTCTGGTTCACATGCTTTGCATCTCAGACCGGCCTAGAAGCTAAATACCTTTGTGGATGTCTCATAACCTAGGGTTCATCTTGGTGACATGGCTAGGGTCAGCTATAGTCAATGCCCCATTGGACCAAAGCACCCAGAATCCAACGTCAACTATGGAGTTGAATTCCATGTCTAGTGGGAGATGGAGCTCAATCCAAGGAGAGGAAGGAACAGTCCATGGTGAAAGTTACATATCCACATCATACTTATTCATGAGGCATGGTAAATAAGGTCTTCTAGCTCCCTCCTAAATATCCCAGTCCATGTGGAGTAGACTCTAATGTGGTGTGAGCCCATTAGGTGGGACTGATCATGCAACTAAAATAAATAACTTGATATTTGTTGACATGATGTACATGATTGGTCTATTATGCCTAATCTATAATAAACATAGAAAATGAATTCTAGCTATGATTTCATACATGTTATATATCGAAATGATAAAAAATGTGTTACATGCAAATAAAACATAATGATTTCCTAATTTTGGTCATTTTTCAAAACATATATCTAATACAGGAGTACAAGGTGTTTTTTACATGAAAACCCTAAAGTTTATAACTAGGAAGTTTAATATAGTAAATACATTTACTTTGTTAAATAAACTAATGTTGATGAATATTAGTGATATCCCAACATCATGATGATTATGATGATGATAATAATTTATATTTAGCATTTCTAAGTCATTAGATCTGTATACATATGGATTAGAGTTTCATGACCTAACTCTAATATCAACCCTATACCTGAACTTGCTTAGTATTGTATAGATACCTGATGATACCCTAGTCTTATATATACTTTTAGATCATTTTGATTGCTTGGATCTATACTATGATAGTTTGGATTTCATACTTGAAGCATTTGAAGTATGACTGCATGTGTTATATAAATACGGAGTGTGGTCATTTATGAATACCAACATATATCTACTTTCAAGGATTGTTAATTATTTCTCAATACTTAATGGATATAAATTTGGATGTTTATTTATTTCCATTTCATTATAATGGCATATGTGTATCGTATAATGAAATGGAGATATTATGACCCTAGTATTAAGCCAATCAAGAATTAGTTCACAGAAGTCCAATAATGAACTAAGAAGTGTATCCACTTAAAATGACATGACAAACGTGGGTTAGATTATTCAAAAGAAAATACAACTTCAAAGGTGAAACTATTTGATTGTTGGATAATATATGTTTTTACACCTACATGTACACTCTTTATGCAACCACGTACATAGTATAGAAACATACTGATATTTGTTATATTTGTTGACATTTTAGGTGCCTGGCTTACATGAAAATGTGATGACTTGTAGAATCATAAGAATACATTGAATATATTCAAGTTAATGTCACAAGGAGGATTATTTAGGTATTAGTTCATGGCATATTCTTTCTTATAGTAATAATATATCTTCTCATTTATTATACTCATCCTAAAAGATTTTGTAAAATCCTTTGAGGCAAAATTAGCAACCTTTTGTATGATTCAAGTTAGGAAATGAAATTCGTTTTTATTATTTGTTATTTCTTATTTTTGGATCATATGTCCCTATGATCTACCTTCAGTGGTAGGTAACTACTTAGCAGTTGTAACAATTGTAGTTTTGTTACTTCCATCACAATGGTTGACACAGATTTGGTAAATGTGGGTGTTTATCATAATTTCTGAGCTAATAGATGTGGCTATGCTTCATCTAATATTCTTAATCTTATTTCATAATCGTCTCTAGATCTAAATTGGGGTTAGCACTATTAATTTCTAGTTTCTCATTATAAGGATCTTCACATGATTAATGTTTTCTTTTACGTCAATCAAATAATTTTGTTTTTTGTAGGTTCCTAGTGTTCCTTTTTTCATTATTCAATTGTTCTTGATTCTTGCTTCCATGATTCAACAAACTCAAACTGTGTTTTAAATTATTATTAAAGAAACATAAAAACCTCCATCTAATATTCCTCTATCCCTTGGTCTTGAAGTATTTGTGATATGTTTACATGTGGTAGTTTCCAAAATTAAAGGGTGGTGATTAGATTGAATAGATGGAAGATGTTGAATGATGATGTTTTTGTACTTTTTAAGAACCTCTAGGTTGTCTATGTTTCAAGCTAGACTGCATAGCATTAGAATTTTACATCAGAGAGATTTGTCTTTGTTAACTACTATAAAAATTCATCTCCTCTATATGATTGAAAATCATACTCCCTCAAATTTCATCCACGTTAGTCATGAAGATTAAATATCAAATGATGATCGAGCTAAGATTGAAAGAATGTCTTACATTTATGAGATGATTACAAAAAAATCCTTGTAGAAATATATTTGGGTTAGTTTACAATGATATCATAACAGTTGAATTATTTACCTTTTAATACAAAAATAGTGTCCAACTCATTAGGGTTCAAATTTCACACAATTGTTATTTCCATTGAATCCAAATTCCCATCGAGAAATCACGAGCTTCAACTGAATGAAAACAAATATTAATCCTAGTGAATCTATTTCTTTTATTCATGTTCAACATTCATTATTTGTTTCAAGTTATCCTTAATTTGGGAGTTATTTGCTTAACAATCTTCTTGAGACATTATAAGTGTCCCCATTGCATATTCTTCTACACTTTTGACAAAATTTATCCATAAAAAACTAACTGGTCGAGTTAGGGATGTATGAATCTACTTAAAAAATCCTCTAACACATGCAATCCTATTATGTGTAGAGGTTCATCATTCCAGATGTATTTTATAATGTATCGTTGTGTAAATTGTACTTTGTAGAATCATTTTAGGTTTCTCATCTTGTGGTTTCACACTTTTGAATATTTTATATATCCTTAGTCCTATAAATCCCCTTTCTAAGACTATCCACTTCTTCCACTATAATAACCTCCTTATATGCATGAGTGTTGCTTATTATAGACACATTACCAACCATATAAACTATGATCTGCAAGCTACAAGTATTTGTACAATTATGGAA
Organism: Alisma plantago-aquatica; assembly: GCA_963693085.1. Taxonomy (NCBI): domain Eukaryota; kingdom Viridiplantae; phylum Streptophyta; class Magnoliopsida; order Alismatales; family Alismataceae; genus Alisma; species Alisma plantago-aquatica. Next base: position 1,712,112,871 of record OY856409.1, on the reverse strand, counting down.
ATGTATCTATTGTTGTCTTTTTCCTCATTTAGTTTTTGTTCAAGGAAGTTTCTCATTTTTTCATCCTCTTATGATTCTTTTTTCTTCCATATTTCTACCAAGTCTGGCTAGTTTTATTCTTTTTTGTATCCCCTATATTCGATCTAACTTCCTCTATTTCTTTTTTTTTTTGGGTTCAACAACTGACTCATCTTATAATGTGATCTAGTATCCATTTCCTTTCTTTTACTACCATTTGTCACATCCACTTGCTCCTTCTTGGCTTGTCTACTTGCATGTACAATGAACGCATAACATGTGTTGTGCATTTCCTTATGCTCCTCCTATTGCACATGTTTTTCCTTTCCTTCGTTGAACTATTTTGCAAATGTACTAGCATACCACATCACAATCACAAATTTTAAAGGACATCATATTTGAGACCATAGTCACATCAATTTACTACAATCTCTTGTTAAACTATATGGGAGGTGTTGATATTGATTTTGATTCTAGAAAACCCACTTTTAGATCTAATATGCTTATAATCATAACATTAATTAACGTTCCTGTAATCACTCCCACCATTTCAGATAAATATTGAATTATATAAGTGTAAGCGCAATTTAAGATCTCAAACCTAGGTTATTATTGTAGGTATGTATGCCCAAAGAGTCAATGATGTGATGATTGTAATGGCATAATTTGTAAAAGATTTGATAAATAAATAAAGGCAAGCTTCCAATTTATTTATTTAATTCAGTTATGAGATAATGATGTAACATTATAATGTCTAGAGAATAATATTACTCAATGATGTATGCCTTCATGTACATGACTTGGAAGAATGAGATCATATGAATGTTAAGAGTACATATTATCATTATGTCCCTGATTGGTTGTTACTGTAGAAGGTTGATACACAACAATAACACATAAGATCAAAGTGTGAGTTAGTTGACGATAGAATCTCATTAGTCATGATATGGATATATCAAAACAAGCACACATATACATGTTGGAGGATAGTGTATCAGACAGGTTCAGTGTGAGACTGACACATGGAATCCATCATCATGGAAGTCATAGTCAACTGTCACAGTGATGGTGGTGGTTGTGGTTCATAGACCTAAAATCCCTACACTCATCACATGTCGTTCGGTACACTTTAACATCATCAAACACAATCTTGAAACATTGGTTGTTAGAGCGATGATGATTGGGTGATTGTGACACATGGGGATTGACTATGAGTGATAGATATGGGTTTTGTCCCTCCTTAGGGAGTATGATATCCTATGACTCTTGATTAGCAAGACTGAGAAATTCATGGCCATGCACATGTGAGTCAATATGTGATATTGAGCTTACATATATCTCAAACATTCTTCTCTTGGTTCAATAAACAAGATTGAATGATGTAGAGGATGACTACTCCATGCCTCGAGTTCAATCTTGATATCAATAACAAAGGAACTATACAAGCATTGTAACACCATACCCAGATTGTAGGTTGAAATTGTTCCCCACCTTTCCATTTACTTGAGTAGAATTGATATGAGACTAGGCATCACTCATTGCTTGTGACGGCATAAGTTGCGATGAACATTCACTACCAATGTAATATGGGACCTATAGGCACACACACACATATGCCTCGACATAGAAGAGGAGTTTAATTTTGAATGGTGATTGAGTTAACTACTAAAAAGTGTAGTTTATTAATTCACGCTACAAATCAACTGACTATACTGCCAGATGATCGGGTCACATGGTGAGATGGATGTATGGAGTGTAAAATTCTCATCTCAAGGGTTGAGATGGGTGTTTGGAGAGCCAGTTTGATTGGAGTTAAAATTGGCTATCGATTGAACTGACTGGCTTGGCTTGGCTTGGGTTGGCTCACTAGACGACTATCTAGATGAGCAAGATGATTGTCTCGTATGGGAGAGATCACTCAGTTGAGATGAGGGAAGGTTCTTGACACTTTCTCATATTCATTTTGAGCAGACATTACTTGTTGTGCAAGGAATTAATGTTTAGCATTAATGTGAAATGAATTGCCAAAACCATATGCCATTGGGAAACTGTGAAACAACCATCTCACAGTGTGAGACGCTTGTTTCGCATAACATCCAACTCTCTGGGTCACCATAAGGCTGTTTGGATGGTTCTAGGTTGCAAAAATTCAAGATCTACTGGTCCCTTCCATTCCCCCATCGACTAGGAATCCAGCCCTTAGCCTCTACTATAAATAGAAGGGTATTGGGACCTTCCTACAGTACAACACAGACAATTGATAATCTTTTGCTCTGGAAATTTTTGTCCTCTTTGGCTGTGGTAACCAAGAGAGACCAATCAAGTCCTACCCGACTAGGGAGGGATAGCAAGGGAGAGAACAATTGAGATCATTATTATGGGAGAGGAAGTTGGTGACTAGTACTCCAACAAAAGGGATGACTCCTTCCTATCTGTTCTAGTAGGACATCGGGAGTTCTAGGTGGTCCGTGTGGACTTCTCTTGAGGTGGGAGGCCCTTGTCTGTCACTAGGAGAAAATGTCAACAAGAAGTCTATTGTGATAGGATTTGAAGCAGACGACAATGTTCAAGGCTATAGTCTATGGTGCAGACCAGGAGGCATAGTAGTCAGATGAGTCCCAGTGCAAGTAAAAGATAGTTCAGCATCTATGACAATGAGGTGATGCCGTTGGACTAACTCTAGGATGAGGTATATACTCCAAACCATCCTTTCCATATTATAGTTATTGATGTGGTATGTTGGTTTATGGGGAATACGGTAGATAAATTTTTTGTTTACGCTGCCTATTCTGTAAGCATATTTCCCTACAGTTGTATCATAGACAAGGTTTATTTACTATATTATAGGGTAATCAATATGATTGCATTTTTGGTTTTGTCTTTTAATTATTGCAAATTATGTGAATAATTCTATCCAATCAAACACCACGATAATCCCAAACTAATACATATATGATATATATATGCAATTTACACTCGGCACCCTAGAAGAAGTATTGATGGTGGATGTGTAGTATGGTTATGCCCCATAACCCCTATTATTTGTGCCATATTGTCTGTGCATGGTTGTGTGGTTGGTTTATCATTTTATCTCAGTCTTCATATTGAACCTCTATGTTATCTTTCCAATGTTTAGTTAATTCTCTCCTATCTTTTCTCATCTCGAATGTAAATTGAGGTTTCTCTATAATCATGTAAAAGTAGGATAGCATGCTTTCTTGTTATGGCGAAGAAGATGATGTCTTGAAGATGATCCAACCAGATGGAGGACCAAGTAGGACCAGATGGATGAGCCAAATTGACTGACTGGTCAACCCAATTGTTCAACTGGAGGAGCTAGCAGATGGTGAACCGACAGAACTAGACTATCGATGAGACATCCAAACAAATGAACAAGAGCTGAGTCGATCAATTCATGTTTTAAACTGATCACCCAGATTAGAAAGCATGGATCTTCATCAACAATAGATTTATGCATGTGATGTAGACCTAGGATGAATTAATTCATTATGGTTTCAAGGAATTACTTTAGGCTTATCATAACCATCACTTTTGTTTATTGCATGTTTTCATTGTGGGATATAAAATGTGTATGATATGTATTATATATATGGTGATTGGATAAAGTATATGTATTTATAAATACAAACTCCCTCAATTAAAACATTAAGTGTTAGATTCCTTCCATTAACAAAACACATGAAAAGCTTGATCGATCAAGTATATATTTGCACAAAGCATGGTGTGTCATCTATCTTTTAGAAGTGTGATGGTAGATATGTAGATTTGCACAAATCATGGTGTGTGTCTATTGTGTTTTCTATTGGGTCAGGCTTAAGTGGTGACTTGGAGAGCCCAAGCCTAGAGGCATGTAGATGATCATGGTAAAGAGTTTCACATATCATCTATCCAAGAGTTGCATGTGATGCAATTGGCATGATGGCCTACCTAAATAGTCAAGTTGTTGGCAATCGGCAAAAGTCGACTCATTACTTGATGAAATATAGATCTTGGCCCACTAGAATATTATATGTTGCAATACTCCAAATTGATATGTGAGGGATATCAATTTAAATAAAATAGTGGGAGTGGTAATAATTAATGACCTAATTAATATCGTCAAACTTTTCAAATAAAATAAAAAGTTTTTTTGACAAATGCAAATTTTTTCTTATAGAATCAAATGATGAACAAATCTATATTGTGATTGGTCCTTAAGAAGTACAAACTTGACGGGACAAATTTCCATGAATGGTTTTGGACTTTGAGAAGGATTCTTAATGAAGAATGGAAGATCTACGTCCTTGAAAAACCAATGCAAGATATACATGCTCCTAATGCACCTAGGGAACAAGTGGATGCTTACTGAAAGCATGTCAATGATGCCTTGGAGATAAAATACCTTATGATTATGTGCATGAACTATAAGATGCATGAATAGTGTGAGGACATGAGATGGTAATAAATCTTAAGAAGGTGACACTTGGTCTTGAAAAGCAAGAAACGGATGATATCCTAAAGGTGCTACTTGAGTCTAAGATAACAGAGGGAACCTCAGTAGAAGAACATGTGCTCAATATGATTAGACATGTGTATCATCTTGAAGAACAAGAATTCACATTGAGCTAAGAGTTGGCTACTGATATGATTCTAAAGACAATGATGGAATCATATACCTATTTATTGCATGTTATCATGTGAATAATGTGGTTGGGCAGATGTCAGACCTGGTTGCCATGTTGATTCATGCTAAAGAAAACTTGATGAAAGACAAACATGTCATGGTGATCCGTTGAGTTGAGTCAAAGGATCAAGGAAAGACCAAAAGAGTTCTGAGGTCAAGCCTAAATACAAATCTTCAACACACAATATAAGGGAAAATAAAAGTTCAAGTAAAACTCATCCTTTGTTCTTGACGGCATTCAGGAAGAAGAAGATGGGGATGGTGATCTCCACTTTTGGTACATACGTTATTGAGATTAATCTATATACTTCATCATCATGGGTACTACATACTAGATGTGGATCTTACATATGTTCTTGTATCCAGGATTTGGAAGTAAGTAGGCCTTTGGAAAAAGGTGAGGTAGAACTGTGAGTTGCAAATTGCACAAGAGTTGCGGCCAGTGCAGTTGGGACCTATAGTTTATCTCTACCAGCATAGCTTGTAATAGAGTTAAAGAACTGCTATTATGTATCTACTATAAATAGAAACATCATTTCTATATTTTGTATGGACAAGGATGCCTTGGAATTCCATATAAAAGTGGTCGATGTTCTATTTCAAAATATGGGATCTTTTATGGCAGTGCCCAAATGTCTTATGGTATCTATTTTATAGATCTAAAGATAGATTTTATAACATAAATACCGAAAGACTAAAAATCAACAACTCAAACAAGACATATCTTTGTCATTGTCTTCTAGGGAACATAAATGAGAATCACATATCTCGACTCGATAAAGATGGTTATCTGGACTCTTTTGATTTCGAATCAATAGAGACATGTGAATTCTATTTTTTGGGCAAAATGTCTAAGACCCCTTTCACTTGTAACACTGACAGGGCTAGTAATGTATTAGGACCCATACATATTGATGTGTGTGGACCTTTTAAAACTACTAGTAGAGGTTGGTATCAATGATTCATTACCTTCATTGATCACTTAAGTAGGTATGGATATGTTTATTTAATGAAACATAAGTCAGAAAGTCTTAAAAAATTCAAGATTTTATGGATGAAGTACAAAACCAACTTGGTAAACATATTAAGGAACTTCATTCTGATCTAGGTGGAAAATACTTAAACCAAGAGTTTGAGAACCTTCTTAGATCCCATGGGATTTTATCTCAGTGCACTCCACTTGGAACACCTCAGCATAATGGTGTATCAGAAAGAAGGAATCATACGTTACTCTATATGCTGCAATTGATGATGAGTTCAGGTAAGCTTCTGACTACCTTTTAGGGGTATGCTCTAGAAAATGTCGCGTTTACACTAAACTGAGTACCATCTAAATGGGTTCAAAAGGCAACATAAGAGATATGGAATGGGAAGCATCCCAAAATGTCTTTAATGAGGATTTGGGAGTGTGAAGCTTATATCAAGAAATTTTTTACCTAAAAGATTGGCCCAAGATCTGATATATATTAATTTGTTGGATATCCCAAATAAACTATAGGATACTACTTGAATAATCCATATAACAACAAAGTGTCTGCTGCCATAGATATTGTGTTCCCAGAAAAGGAATTTATTGTCAAAGGAATAAGTGGGAATCAAGTGAAATTTGAAGAGGTTTGAGACCAACAAGAAAACATTGAACATTTAGACGTACAAGATGAACCAAGAGAATCATAATGTGTTGTGGAATCTCAAGTTCCTCGAGTAACATAGGAACCTCGTAGATCTAATAGGACGCACCTTGAGCCTGAAAGATTTGGATATCTTGTGACTCAAGAAGGTAGTGAAATGGTCATAGATGATGAGACAATATCCTATCAAGATGCTATTGAAGGACTAGAGTCTGAGAAATGGCTTGAGGTCATGCGATCTAAGATGGAATCCATGTATACCAACAAAGTATGGAATTTGGTGAATCCACCTGAAGGGGTAAAACCCATAAGGTGCAATTGGGTTTTCAAGAACAAGATAGACATGTATGGTCAAGTACAAACGTATAAGGGAAGATTGGTTGCAAAGGGTTTCAGACAAGTTGAAGGTGTTGACTTGACGAAACCTTTTCTCCAGGGACCATGGTTAAGTCCATCCAGATCATGCTTGCCATTGTAGCTTATCATGACTTGAGATTTGGCAGATGGATGTTAAAACCACATTCCTTAATGGGAATCTTCTTGAGGACGTGTATATGGCACAACCTAAGGGTTTTATGAATCCAAAGGATGCAAATAAAGTTTGTAAGCTACAATGGTCAATCTGTGGATTGAAGCAAGCATCTCAGGTCTAGAATATTCAAGTTGATGAGATAGTCAAAGAGTTTTGCTTTATTAAAAATGAAGCTGAACCTTGTGTGTACAAGAAGGTTAGTGGGAGCATAGTGAAATTCCTCATATTATATGTAGATGACATTTTATTGATGGGGAATTCCATCTCTACTATACAAAAGGCAAAGACATGGCTTGGAAATACATTCTCAATGAAAGACTTGGGACTAGCATCCTACATCTTGGGGATAAATAACTATAGAGATAGATCCAAGAGGCTTCTTGGACTAAGTCAAAGAGCATACATTGACAAAGTGTTGAAGTGGTTCAACATGGAGAACTCAAAGAGAGTAAACCTACATGTGCATCATGGTGTCCCCATCTCTAGAGTTCAATGTCCTAGTTCTTGTGAAGAAAGGGAATGCATGAGTTTGATTCCATATGCCTCAGCAATTGGATCAATCATGCATGCAATGTTGTGTACCCATCCAGATGTCTCATATGCCTTGAGCATGATGAGTAGATATCAGTCAGATCCAGGTGATTCTCACTGGATAGCTATGAAGAACTGTTGGGTTTTTAGGGAAGGCAAAGAAGGCAACAAAAACAAAATTTCTTCTCCCCGAACCTAGTATAAAGGAATCGTGTCAACATCTATACAGTAGGAAGTATGGTTTGTGGAAACATACCTTATCCAGAGGCTTGCTCGGTGATGTTACCTCGCAGCTTGCATGGGCTTTACCTCCAGTCTTGGATGGTGTCTGTGCAACTCCTAATCTCATTGGGACTGTCGGGATTGACAACTGTCCTCTGAGCGGCAAAAGTCTCCCGCCTCTATAGTCATCCACATGGACTGCCTAGAACTCCGATCTCCTTGTCCCATAAGGAATCGGAAGGATCCATACCCTCATGTCAGTGTACTTGTCACTGACACACTATCCTACAACTAGTCACATTTCTGTAGTTGTCTTTCCCTTGCTATGCCTCCCTAATTGGGTAGCACTTGTTTGGGCTCTCCTGGTTACCACAACCAGAGAGAATGAGAACTTTGCAAAGCAACTGGTGTTCTGAGTTGTACTATCAGAGAAGCCCCCAATACACCTATATATAGGAGGGTCATGGGATAGGTTTCTCTAGCCCGGTCAATGCAAGATTAAAGTAGGAGTAGAAGGATTCGAGATTTTCCACAAAATCTAACAAACTGCACCAGTTGAACCGATCGGTTCAGCCCTAAACCAATCTTCTGGGCCCTTGAGCTGATCGGTTCAAGAATGAGATGATTGGTTCATGGTCCAGGTCCAACTTGAATTGACTTTCCTTGTTTGTTTCCAACTAATCGATTATTAGTCCTTGTCCAAATCGAATTTGAACAGGTGAAACAAATAGATTTCTGATCTTTAAAGAAGCTCGATTGGTCACCCGACCAGTTCATCAATGTGAACCGATCGATTCATTGACCTGAGCCAATCAGCTTACCAGCCTGAGTCGATCGGGTCATCTCTATGAGCCGATCGGTTGGGGCAGTAGATCAGTCACTTGCAGTTTCAATCAATTAGATACTCTTAATCATCTGGTCCAACACTTTGAACACTATGATTTTGAGCTATTAATTAATTGAGTGTTTAATTGAACTACTAAACTCATTTAGTAATCAATCTAAACATCATTTGTGGATAAACTCCTCTTCCAGGTTAAATCCTATATGTGTGACCCTACAGGTCCATTTCACATTGGCAGTGAAAATCCATAACACTTATGACTTCACAAACAAACAGCGGTGCCTAGTCGCACATCAGTGCTACCCAACTGAAAAGGAAAGTTAGAGAACAACTTTCAATCCTACAATTCGTGAATGGTGTTACAGCGAATGTAAAATTCCTTTGTCACTGATGTCCTGAAAGAACTCAAGGCATGGTACAATCATCTTTTCAACGTTCATCCATTTCCTTGATCTCAGAGCAGATTGGGTGAGATGTGTGTGACATCAACATCACATATTGATTCACACATGCATGTGCATGCCTTCCTCAATCCTACTCATCAAGTAGCCATGGACATCAAACTCCCTTAGGAGGGATAAATCCCATATCTATCACTCACCCCTCAAAATCCCCATGTGTCAAAGCCACCCAATCATCACCTTTATAACAACCCATGTTTCAGGACTGTGTTTGATGATGTCAAAGTCTACCCAACGATATGTGTTGAGTGTAGTGATTTCAGGTCAAAGAATCATACTCACCACCATCACTGTGAGAGCTGACTGTGACTACCTTATCATGGTTCCATGTGTCATTCTCACGGTGGGTCTGTCTGGTACACTTGTTCTCTAACAAGTACCTATGTGCTTGGTTTGATATCACTATATCATGACTAATGAGATTATGTCATCGACCAACACACAATCTAGTCTTTAGTGTTATTGATGTCTATGGTTATTTCCATAATAACAACTGACTAGGGACTAAACAAGAATGTATACTCTTAACATCTGTATGATCTCAACATTTAGGTCCTCAACCCAAAAACATACATCATCGAGTAAAAAAATTCTTTAGACATCTATCATGTTACACTATCATCTCAGAAATAGTTAAAACATATATATTAGAAATTGCCTTTATTATTCAAACCATTTACAAAGTATTCCATTACAATCATCATATGACTTGCTATATGGGCATACATACCAACAGACTCCCACATGCACTTAGAGCCAGTCACTTAGGAACCTCAGTCCTTGTAACCTAGCATGACCATCATGCTTCTGTTGAGAAAGGGCCTTCGTCATTGAATCAGCTATGTTGTCTTCAGTTGTTACTTTGCAAATCTTTACATCTCCTCATTGTATGATCTCTCGTATGAGATGGAAGCGCTGAAGTTGGTGCTTGGACAGCTGATGTGATCTTGGCTCCTTAGCTTGAACAATAGCTCCATTATTGTCACAATAAAGCTCAATTGCATCACAACTACTAGGAACTACACCAAGTTCAGTGATGAACTTTCTGATCCACACAACCTCCTTTGCTGCATGTGAAGTAGCAATATACTCGGCCTCTGTAGTAGAATCAGCAACTATTTCTTGCTTGTAACTCTTCCAGCTCACAACTCCATTGTTTAGGCAAAATACAAATCCTGATTGCAATTTGTAATCATCTTTGTCGGTTTGGAAGCTTGCATCACTGTAACCTCTTACAACGAATTCTTCCTCACCATCATATACAAGGAATTGATCCTTAGTCCTTCACAAGTACTTGAGGATGTTCTTTACGGCTGTCCAGTGAGCATCCCCGGGATTTGACTGGTACCTGCTCGTCATGCTTAGGGCATACGAGACATCTGGGCATGTGCACAACATAGCGTACATGATAGATCCAATGGATGATGCATATGGGATCTCATTCATATGCTTCCTCTCTTCACAAGATTGGGGACATTGAGCCCTAGAGATGGTGACTCCATGTAGCATGGGGATGTTGCCTCTCTTTGAGTTCTCCATGTTGAACTGCTTCAACACTTTGTCAATGTACTTGCTCTGATTTAGTCTGAGAAGCTTTCTAGATCTATCTCTATAGATCTTAATACCTAGAATGTAGGATGTTTCTCCTAAGTCCTTCATTGCGAAAGTATTCCCAAGCCAAATCTTTACCTTCTCTAAGGCTGTGACATCATTCCCCATTAATAGTATGCCATCCACATACAATATGAGGAATGTGGTTGTGCTCCCACTAACCTTCTTGTACACACAAGGTTCATATTCAATTTTGAATAAAGCCAAACACTTTGACTTCTTCATCAAATTGAAGATTCCAACTCTGAAACGCTTGCTTTAATCCACAGATTGACCTTTGTAGCTTATAGACTTTATTGGCATTCTTTGGATCTACAAAACCTTCAGGTTGTGTCATGTACACATCCTCATTTATATTCCCATTAAGGAATGCGGTTTTAACATCCATTTGCCAAATTTCACAGTCATAGTAAGCCGCAATAGAAAGCATGATCATGATGGACTTAATCATGGCAACTGTAGAAAAAGTTTCATCATAGTCAACACCTTGAACTTGTCAGAAAATGTTTGCAACCAATCTACCTTTATAAGTTTGCACATTGCCATCCATGTCGGTCTTCTTCTTGAAGACCCACTTGCACCCTATGGGTTTTACCCCTTCGGGTGGTTCCACAAAAATCCATACTTTGTTGGAGTACATGGATTCCATCTCGGATCTCATGGCCTCAAGCCATTTCTTAGAATTTGGTCCCTCCATAGCCTCTAGATAGGTAGTTGGATCATCATCTATGATCAACTCACCACCTTCCTGAGTCACAAGGTATCTAAACCTATCAGGTTCAAGGTGTGTCCTACTAGATCTATGAGGTCCTTGTGTTATTGTAGGAGACTGCGATTCCACAACATCTTGTGAATCTCCATGTTCCTCTTATTCATCTACTGGTTCAATGTTTTCTTGTTGGTCTTGAACCTCTTCAAGCTCTATTTTCCTCCCACTGCTTCCTTTGGAAATAAATTCCTTTTCTAGGAACACAACTGTCCTAGCAACAAACACTTTGTTGTGAGTAGGGTGGTATAAATAATATCCCCTCATTTCCTTGGGGTATACAACAAAATAACATTTATCGGACTTGGGTCAAAGCTTATCAGGAAACATTTTCCTGACGTAAACCACACAACCCCAAATCTTTATGAAAGATAAATCAAGATGCTTCATGTGCCATATCTCATATGGCGTCTTTTGAACCGATTTAGATGGTACTCGGTTAAGTGTAAACGCGGAGGTTTCAAGAGCATAACCCCAGAAGGAAATTGGAAGATTAGTAAAACTCATCATAGATCACACCATATCCAATAATGTGTGATTCCTTCTTTCAGACACACCATTATACTGTGGTGTTACATGTGGAGTCCATTGTGATACGATACCATGGGCTCGCAGAAGGTCCTCAAACTCCTGGTGTTATAACCCCAATTTTTGGGTTCTAGTGGTGAGAAATATAATTTCTCATATTAAAGATGTTTGAACAAATAATCATATATTGGGTTGAGAATATTGGATTTCGTTTGAAATAGCCTTATTGTTTGATTGTGGGCTTTATTGGCTATTGGGCCCAATAACATAGCAATAGTAAAGAAAATTCAATTAGTGAAGGAATAATTGAATAATTGATAAAAGAAATATGTGGAAACCTCTAGAAGGCAAATCCAAAGAGGATTTCGTGCCTCTTGGGTTCCTTGGAGTACAAAGTTGCATAAATAAAGCAATAAGAAAAGAAAAGATTAATTAAGTATTTCTTTATGAAGAAAGAAATTGAAAACATTGATGAAATGTGGAAATTAAGTGAAGAGATGGATAATTGGGTTTCCCTTTATGGAATTTCGTATCCATGAGATTTCTAAAGATAAAAGGGATGCCAATGTAGAGAATAAAAGAGAAATAAAGGGAAATCCTCAAAAAGGAGATATTTTAATAAGAAATAAATAAAATATGAGAAAGTGACTTTTAAGGAAGATAAAGGAAAACGAATGTTCCCCAATGTGGGAATCCGTGCCTTGAATGTTTCTTAAAGTCCAAGGGACCTAACATAATGAGATAATGGCAAAGTGGAAAGAGAAAATAGCAAATTGCAAAATAAAAAGATAATGAGATACATTATTAGTGAATTTGTGAGATTGATTCTTCCTATTAAATGAAAATAGGATTTCGTGCTTTTAGAGTGAAAGGCAAGTACAAGGAATAAAGAGGAAATAACTTTCGAAAATCCTAATATTTTAAGAGGAAGGAATAGCAAAAAGATAAAGGAAAGAGAGGGAGTTTTCTTTTCCATGAAGAAATCACCTTCCTTTTAGGAAGGGGTTTGTTTCCCTTTGTATGAACGACCTTAGGCGTGGTTAGCCACCCCTATTTAAGGGGGGAAAGCCTTTGGATCAGTTCAAGAGAGAGATCCCGTGAAATCCTCTCTTCTCCATCTTCTTCAACCTCGTTTAAACCCTAGCTACGAAAAGCACCCTTTTCTAGTGCAACCAAGGGGCTGGGAGGAGTTGTGAGGGTGTCTTGATGCTTCCACGACTACAAGAGGCGATTGGGCGAGCGTCCTCTTACCCTAGCCAACCGCAGCAGTAGCAGCGCGGCTGCATGCAGCAGCTGTACTACAGGGTCTGTCCAGACCTCTTTTCCGCCACCTCGGCTATGGCCCGAAGGCCCTGGAGGTGCGACGGAGGCCGGCAGGCCAGGAGGAACCGAGATGGGCGGTCGCCGGGGTCCAGCTGAGGGAGGGAAGATCCTGCATGGCGCCGCTAGGGCTACAGGGCGCGGGATCCAGCTGCGTCGCGTGAAGAAGATGAAGGCCCCTGGCCTTGGACCCTTTTGCCCTCCGCGGGAAATAGAGGTGAGCAACTTATGCAGGGTCAGAACCGACATTTCGTTATAATTTAAGATGGGGCGCGCACAAGGTATGAACTTGGGAATTGGTTGCCTACGTGGCACCTTCCTATTGGACACCTTATGATTTATTTGCAAAATTCATATCTAGCAAACCGTAACTCGGATTTAGACGAATCTTATATGAAAATTGATCCTCAGAACGAGAGGAATCCATTAAAAATATTATCCAATATTGATTCCGTTTCTAATTGTAAAAATACTATGGAGATGATGAAAAGTGCATTTAAGTTGAGTTAAAAACCCTATTTGTAATTAAAGGTTGAATCTTAGATGCTTAATGGGTTAATTGAATTGTTAATAACCTGTTGAATGATGATGTTAGATTTGAACCTGATTTAAGTGTAGAATTGCATGATTTAAGGTTATACCTCATATGGGAATGATTACATAATTTAACCCTAATTTAGGGTAAAAGAAGATGAGATCATATTTAGTTTGAAAAATGTGAAAATATGATTGTTAAATGATAGTTCTAAGTTATTTGTATATGAAAGTCCTTAATTCTGGATAAATACCCTAAAAGTAGTAATTAGGGTCTTTTCATGAATGAAATATGGAATTGGTGGAAAAATGAGTTCATATGTTAATTAGACCCTAATGAGCTTTGAATTAATGATAGATGCACATAATGATCTTGTCATGAATTAAAAGGGATAAAAATAATAGCTTTAATGTAAAAGAAGTTTAATGAAATTAATTGATGAGTAATGTGCTTTTAAACATGGAAATAGGGTTATATGTTGTTGAGATAACCTTAGTATTGAAGAATAGATAAGATAACTAGGGTTTTTGAATAATCGCATAAAATTAGGGTTTAATGCGGTGAAAGATAAAGGGAAACCCTAATTGCATAATGAGACCATAAGATAGACACAAAACCCGAGAAAGTGAATTCAAGTAAACAGAGTAGATTCTCGATGAAGAGTGTAACAATAGAGTACATATTCTTTTCAGGAAATATGTGATGATTGAATTACTCGCTTGGATATGTTGATTGGCTTGATTGTATATACATGAAGTATATGTTGAATAATCTGCATGACTCATCAAATCAGGTATGTGGTTACGCTTATGACTATACCGAATAGTTTCCCGAAGATTTTATCGATGTTTCCCTCAATGCATGAATAACTGTTGGATGTCTATTTATTTCATGCAACTATAAAGTGACTATGGCTATCACTATGAGTATACATGTATAACTAGCTAGATCCGAGTCCACCCCTGTGGCTATGCAAAGGCTAAGGATAACCTAGAGCAAGGTCTAGGGTATCATGAGTTAGAAACTGGGCTACACATGAGTAGTGCCATGAGACTCTTAGCATACCATGAGTTAAGGAGTGGGCTACCTACGGGTAGTGCCATGTGACTCAGCCCTAGAAATTGATTCACCTATGAGGTGAAGTCATGAGGGGTAAAATGGGAATCTACCACATGGGAGGTAGTATCCAGGTCCACTGCAGGGACAGCGCAGGGGATAGGGTACACATGGATCGCGTAGTTATACTTAAAATGTAAACTTGTTTGTTAAATGATAATTGAATGTGATACATTGTTATAGATAATTGAATGATTATTGGTTTCCCCCACATGCCAGCTACGGCTGACCGACGTTTTGTTTGTCGGCGTTTTAGGTACAATGAAATGAACAAACAGTAAAGTGGCACATGTGATACTAAAAGAGAATTAAAGTACAAAGGAGGATTAGATAGATTAGTATCGGCATGGATAGAAATATAGAGATCCAAAATTTAAAAAGGTATGCAAAGTTTATTTTCTTACAGCTTTTCAGTTTAGTATGTTAAAATTTGATAATTATTTTTGGTTAATTGTCGAACCTTTGATCCGGAAGTCATGGGTACGGCTTCGACCTCTCGGTCTCCCTTAATTGGGGGTTATCGGGAGGTGGGGTCGTAACATTTGGTATCAGAGCGTAGGTTCCCCAGTTAACCATTAATAATTATTAAATTTTACAAACTCCATAGAACCCGAGGGAGTTATTAGAGGAGTATCCGAAAGACGGAGGTGTCTAGAAAGGGATCACGACCGGGGGCTGGCAAGATTTTCCTCCGCACCGCTAGTCGGAATACGAGGACTCCCGGACCCGTGTGACCGCCTGGCCAAAGTCTTAGGGTATGAATCGAAATAAGATACCTTTAGGACTTCTCATCTTATTCATCCCTTCTCATCACAAAATTCTGATAAGGACATAGAGGATTAGGGTTTCCTTTCTTCTCCTCACCCTCTTGAGGTATGGGTAAGGTTAATAAGGTTTAAGGAATCCTCCACTAAATTAATGAAAGGCATGTAAGTAAGATGTCATGGACATAAGCTTAATAGATTAAGCGCAAAATAAATAATAGATACATGCTTAGGTCGTATGACATAAGATGTCATGTCCTCAGGAGAGACCTGAGGCTAGACCTTCTTGTCAGGAGGATAAGTCAGTCTTGGAGATAAAGATCTCCATTTCTAGTAGAGACCTGGCACATCCTATGAGGATGATGCTAACCCTAACCCTAAGTGATGGCTAGAGAAGAGATGAGTTAGACCAGGTGTTTGAAAGGACATGCCTTTGGGATGCCATATGATCCATGGGTGACCTAACACCCTTAGCAACCCAACCCTGGGAAGGGTCGTGCATGATAGGGTAAAGGATATCTCCTTAGATGATGATGCTAGTGAAGGACCTTAGAAACCCTATGGGCTGGTGCAAGTGGGGCATAACTGGCACCTAGGGCACGTCAGAGTGTTGACAGTAGGGTTGAAACCCTGGATAAGGAATTATGATGAGGCATAAAGGGTTATGGATGATCTTGAGCAACCATAAGTTCAAACCTAGGCTTTGCCCATGTAGGGCATGCTTTTGAGGATGAACCTTCATGAAGAGAGGACCTCTAATGTAGGGTTAGCCCTAGAGAAAGCAGGAAACCCAACAGGAAGGTTGAAAGCCTAAAACCCTGAACCACGGATGATAGTGGTTGCTTCATGATCGATCCCTGCAGGTTGATGATATTTTGGTTTCCTTTAGAGGGACCAAACCCTAGAGAGATAGAAGATGAAGCATCTGGTGCCTATGGGGCTACGGTAGGAAGAAGAGTTCCTTAGACCTAGAAAGGTGTGGTAGCCGGCTATGAGGCCTTGTACCCTGTTAGTTGTCCTTAAGGAGGACCCAACCCTAAGTGTTGATCGAGAAGAAGGATGATAGGAAGTGCACGAGATGCCTTTTGCCAGCTTGATTCATGGTTCAGAAATAGAGCGTGCAGTTGGACACCTAAAAGTAAACCTAGGGATCCTAGGCCTAAGAGGGGAAGTGGTATACCTAATGCTCATGATGAGAATTAAGTTTCTATAGTTTCGAGCATGGTACGCCTCATAAATAATGGAAAAGGGAAGTCCCTTAAGTTTAAGGTATCTTTGATGAACCCCTCACAGCTAGGTTGATAATAAAGAAAGGTATGATCTTGATCCAACATCGAGGAAAGAAGGATAAGTATGACCTAGCATGGTACATAAGTGATCTGCTCGTGCCTTAATGGCTTGCTAGGGTTAAGTAGGCTCGGGTAGATGTAAACCCTGGACCTAAGAGCTTTTGTGACCTTAGAGATAGTTTTCCTCCCATCCTGGGAGAGGAACCCCTTTGGAAGGGTGTATATCAGTTTTGTTGGTTCAAGGTAACCTAAAGAGGTCTCGTAGGATCTTGAGAAGTTAAGAGAAAAGTACATGATATGAGTATGAACCCGTAGGCCCATAGATATCAATCTCTAAGCGCATGCAGATGTGCTACCATGGAGGTATCCGGTATAGGGCTTGACCAAGGTGGGCATGTTGCCATGATCTCAATGAAAGGATGAAGGTCAGCCCATGAATGCAGAAAGAGAGATGATAAAGACTTGGGTAAGATTCTAGGTGAACATGTACTACGATGAATAATCCTAAGTCTATCCTAGGGTCAGGTAGGTATAAGACCGATGAAAGTAGGAGTTGCCTAATTCCCCAGTTGCACATGACCATAGGGTCGGGAGGTAACAGCTATCATTGTCTGAGGGCCATGGGTTAGGAGATTGATCACCTTCATGAACTCATGGGACCCAAAGGGCAGATGAGTAGGGCACTCTCTTGATGCATGAGGGAAGAGGGAAGACTCCAAAAGAGTCGGTACCCTATAGACCTAGAGGAGATGACCAAGGATATAAACCTCAGTAGGTTCAAGACTAGTTTGATATCATGATGTTTGTGTTAAAGAGACATATGTGGCACGTTGCAACTTAGAGGTGTACTGGCAAGGTGGGATGTACCATCTCTGCTCTTGGAACAGGAAGAACTCTGTATTTGGACTGCAGCCAAATGCTTATTTCCTCTTGTTATGGGGGTGAGAGATAGGACATTATGCATGTCATACACCAAGGATAAGAGATGATGTAGTTGGAGCGTTGCCATGAAAAATGTGGATAGAGAAGATATCTTACCATGGTAAAGTGAATGAATGATGGATGGCTTGCAAACACTAAGAGGAATGAGGTGATCACCTTATGAGGATGTAGAGCTTACAAGTTATACCAGGTTGAGTTTGATCACCATGATGAGGGAATCATAGAATGCTCTTATGAAGATGAACATACAGTTTAAGGTGACATGATAAGCAAAATACATGGAAGTGTAATGTTACCTAAGGATGTGAAGTGATAATGAATGATCTGATTAAGACTTGGTTGACTAGAAGTTAGAAGAGTTTGTTTGGCCAACCCTAAGTTTGAAAAAGAGAGGTGTTTGGATAACACTCAGATGAAACAAGATGCGTTGAAAAGTTAAGGGTTGTTTGGTTAGCCAACCTAGTTCTTGATGCAATGAAAAGATGATGGTAAAACCTCAGATGTACTTCTTTGGAAGGGAAGGTGATGAAACCCCAACTAGAGTGGTTTAGGGTTTTGAGGAGTTGATCTTGAAAGAATCATGACATATAGGGAGTCATGGTTGGAGATCATCTTACACCGTGGAATATGACAGTAGCACTTTGGATGCTTAAGATGAAGTTGCATGTGGTGTATGGCCATGCAAGCCAAGAGGTAAAGGACGAACCCCAGTAACCCAGTGTATCGATATAGAGGATAAAAGAATCCTTGAGAGGGAATGAGAGCTCAACACCATGGATGTTGTGATAGGTCTTCCCTGGATCGAGGAAGGTCGAGATACAATGTGGGTTATGGTAGGTCGCCTTACCTAGATAAGGAAGAGTTCTGTTAAGGGACAGATGCAGTTGAACTACCCATGTGAGAGACGGTTCAACTACACCATGAAGCAAGTTCAAAGGTTCTTGAGTTTGACCTAAAAGATCACTTCCATAAAGTGGAAGTAGGTACATGAAGAACTCAATGTTAGTATAGTTTATCACCCCTAACTATGGTTAGTATGATCCAGACCAAAGGGTCTGATGAGGGCATATGTGCTCATTCAGGGTGATATCTAGAGAGAGTTCTTGTCCTATGAAAGATGTGACAATGACCACCATAGCCAATATCGGGTTTTATATGAAGCTCTGTAAAGGAGGTGGTGTCGGTCACCACTTCAGCAAGGTGATGTTGGTGAAAAGGGCCACATGCTGGTTAGAAAAGGACCACATGATGGTTAGAAAAAGGGACCCCAGTACATGTAGATGAAGTCACTTTGGTTGCACAAGGGATGAAAGGAGCCTAGAGACGATGAGAGTCGTGAGCAAATGCAAAGTAGACTGACATACAAGTTACTGTGGGAGAAAATATAACATGAAAATCCGACCCCTCTAAGTTATATCTAATAGAGATGAGTACCTGATACATGAGTCCATTAGAGATGGATGGGTGGAGAAGGTTAGGTTTGAACATACCCCTCAGGATAGAGTAATGGGAGATGTTTTCCGTGTGTTCAGTTTTGAGCACTATGTGAGATACCGACCATGTGCTGAGCAATGAACCTAGTGAGCCCCAAGGGAGGCTGAAATGGCCTGAGTTACCTGTGTTGTTTATAGACGCCAGGATGAAAGAACTCAGAGAAAAGAATATGTGATAATAAAGGTTCTTTGAAAATGCCATGGGTACGGAAAAGCCACATAGGGGCCAATGATGGGCATGGAAAAGTTTTATCCTGTATTGTTTGTTTGCTTGTTTGAATTTTGAGGACAAAATTCCTATAAGAGGGGAAGGATGTTATAACCCCAATTTTTGGGTTCAAGTGGTGAGAAATATAATTTCTCATATTAAAGATGTTTGAACAAATAATCATATATTGGGTTGAGAATATTGGATTTCGTTTGAAATAGCCTTATTGTTTGATTGTGGGCTTTATTGGCTATTGGGCCCAATAACATAGCAATAGTAAAGAAAATTCAATTAGTGAAGGAATAATTGAATAATTGATAAAAGAAATATGTGGAAACCTCTAGAAGGCAAATCCAAAGAGGATTTCGTGCCTCTTGGGTTCCTTGGAGTACAAAGTTGCATAAATAAAGCAATAAGAAAAGAAAAGATTAATTAAGTATTTCTTTATGAAGAAAGAAATTGAAAACATTGATGAAATGTGGAAATTAAGTGAAGAGATGGATAATTGGGTTTCCCTTTATGCAATTTCGTATCCATGAGATTTCTAAAGATAAAAGGGATGCCAATGTAGAGAATAAAAGAGAAATAAAGGGAAATCCTCAAAAAGGAGATATTTTAATAAGAAATAAATAAAATATGAGAAAGTGACTTTTAAGGAAGATAAAGGAAAACGAATGTTCCCCAATGTGGGAATCCGTGCCTTGAATGTTTCTTAAAGTCCAAGGGACCTAACATAATGAGATAATGGCAAAGTGGAAAGAGAAAATAGCAAATTGCAAAATAAAAAGATAATGAGATACATTATTAGTGAATTTGTGAGATTGATTCTTCCTATTAAATGAAAATAGGATTTCGTGCTTTTAGAGTGAAAGGCAAGTACAAGGAATAAAGAGGAAATAACTTTCGAAAATCCTAATATTTTAAGAGGAAGGAATAGCAAAAAGATAAAGGAAATAGAGGGAGTTTTCTTTTCCATGAAGGAATCACCTTCCTTTTAGGAAGGGGTTTGTTTCCCTTTGTATGAACGACCTTAGGCGTGGTTAGCCACCCCTATTTAAGGGGGGAAAGCCTTTGGATCAGTTCAAGAGAGAGATCCCATGAAATCCTCTCTTCTCCATCTTCTTCAACCTCGTTTAAACCCTAGCTACGAAAAGCACCCTTTTCTAGTGCAACCAAGGGGCTGGGAGGAGTTGTGAGGGTGTCTTGATGCTTCCACGACTATAAGAGGCGATTGGGCGAGCGTCCTCTTACCCTAGCCAACCGCAGCAGCAGCAGCGCGGCTGCATGCAGCAGCTGTACTACAGGGTCTGTCCAGACCTCTTTTCCGCCACCTCGGCTATGGCCCGAAGGCCCTGGAGGTGCGACGGAGGCCGGCAGGCCAGGAGGAACCGAGATGGGCGGTCGCCGGGGTCCAGCTGAGGGAGGGAAGATCCTGCATGGCGCCGCTAGGGCTACAGGGCGCGGGATCCAGCTGCGTCGCGTGAAGAAGATGAAGGCCCCTGGCCTTGGACCCTTTTGCCCTCCGCGGGAAATAGAGGTGAGCAACTTATGTAGGGTCAGAACCGACATTTCATTATAATTTAAGATGGGGCGCGCACAAGGTATGAACTTGGGAATTGGTTGCCTACGTGGCACCTTCCTATTGGACACCTTATGATTTATTTGCAAAATTCATATCTAGCAAACCGTAACTCGGATTTAGACGAATCTTATATGAAAATTGATCCTCAGAACGAGAGGAATCCATTAAAAATATTATCCAATATGGATTCCGTTTCTAATTGTAAAAATACTATGGAGATGATGAAAAGTGCATTTAAGTTGAGTTAAAAACCCTATTTGTAATTAAAGGTTGAATCTTAGATGCTTAATGGGTTAATTGAATTGTTAATAACCTGTTGAATGATGATGTTAGATTTGAACCTGATTTAAGTGTAGAATTGCATGATTTAAGGTTATACCTCATATGGGAATGATTACATAATTTAACCCTAATTTAGGGTAAAAGAAGATGAGATCATATTTAGTTTGAAAAATGTGAAAATATGATTGTTAAATGATAGTTATAAGTTATTTGTATATGAAAGTCCTTAATTCTGGATAAATACCCTAAAAGTAGTAATTAGGGTCTTTTCATGAATGAAATATGGAATTGGTGGAAAAATGAGTTCATATGTTAATTAGACCCTAATGAGCTTTGAATTAATGATAGATGCACATAATGATCTTGTCATGAATTAAAAGGGATAAAAATAGTAGCTTTAATGTAAAAGAAGTTTAATGAAATTAATTGATGAGTAATGTGCTTTTAAACATGGAAATAGGGTTATATGTTGTTGAGATAACCTTAGTATTGAAGAATAGATAAGATAACTAGGGTTTTTGAATAATCGCATAAAATTAGGGTTTAATGCGGTGAAAGATAAAGGGAAACCCTAATTGCATAATGAGACCATAAGATAGACACAAAACCCGAGAAAGTGAATTCAAGTAAACAGAGTAGATTCTCGATGAAGAGTGTAACAATAGAGTACATATTCTTTTCAGGAAATATGTGATGATTGAATTACTCGCTTGGATATGTTGATTGGCTTGATTGTATATACATGAAGTATATGTTGAATAATCTGCATGACTCATCAAATCAGGTATGTGGTTACGCTTATGACTATACCGAATAGTTTCCCGAAGATTTTATCGATGTTTCCCTCAATGCATGAATAACTGTTGGATGTCTATTTATTTCATGCAACTATAAAGTGACTATGGCTATCACTATGAGTATACATGTATAACTAGCTAGATCCGAGTCCACCCCTGTGGCTATGCAAAGGCTAAGGATAACCTAGAGCAAGGTCTAGGGTATCATGAGTTAGAAACTGGGCTACACATGAGTAGTGCCATGAGACTCTTAGCATACCATGAGTTAAGGAGTGGGCTACCTACGGGTAGTGCCATGTGACTCAGCCCTAGAAATTGATTCACCTATGAGGTGAAGTCATGAGGGGTAAAATGGGAATCTACCACATGGGAGGTAGTATCCAAGTCCACTGCAGGGACAGCGCAGGGGATAGGGTACACATGGATCGCGTAGTTATACTTAAAATGTAAACTTGTTTGTTAAATGATAATTGAATGTGATACATTGTTATAGATAATTGAATGATTATTGGTTTCCCCCACATGCCAGCTACGGCTGACCGACGTTTTGTTTGTCGGCGTTTTAGGTACAATGAAATGAACAAACAGTAAAGTGGCACATGTGATACTAAAAGAGAATTAAAGTACAAAGGAGGATTAGATAGATTAGTATCGGCATGGATAGAAATATAGAGATCCAAAATTTAAAAAGGTATGCAAAGTTTATTTTCTTACAGCTTTTCAGTTTAGTATGTTAAAATTTGATAATTATTTTTGGTTAATTGTCGAACCTTTGATCCGGAAGTCAT
Source organism: Alisma plantago-aquatica (assembly GCA_963693085.1). Lineage (NCBI taxonomy): Eukaryota > Viridiplantae > Streptophyta > Magnoliopsida > Alismatales > Alismataceae > Alisma > Alisma plantago-aquatica. Next base: position 1,712,089,927 of record OY856409.1, on the reverse strand, counting down.
GGGTACGGCTTCGACCTCTCGGTCTCCCTTAATTGGCGATTATCGGGAGGTGGGGTCGTAACACCTGGCTTAAGTATTCTCCACCTCGATCGGATCGAAGTGCCTTAATACTTTTACCAAGTTGGTTCTGTACTTCATTCATGAAATCCTTGAACCTTTCAAGGGTTTCTGACTTATGTTTCATCAGGTACACATACCCATAACTACTGAAATCATCAGTAAAGGTAATGAATTACTGATACCCACCTCTGGCATTAGTTATAAAAGGTGAACATACATGAGTATTTATGAGTCCAAATAGATCACTAGATCTCTCACCTTTATCTGAAAAGGGATTCTTGGTCATCTTGCCCAACAAACAAAATTCACATGTCTCTATCCATTCACAATCAAAAGAGTCTAGATATCCATCTTTATGGAGTCTAGAAATATGCTTCTCATTTATGTGCCCTAGATGACAATGCCAAAGATACGCTTTGATTGATTTGTTGAGTTTTTGCCTTTTGGTGTTTACATTGTATATGCTTGTTTCTAGATCTATTAAGTATAGACTATAAGTAATTGGGGAAATTCCATAAAATATCCCATCTTTTGAAATGGAACACTTTCCATTCTTAATAAGAAATTCAAAACCATCCTTTTCCAAACAATAAACGGAAATGATATTCCTATTTATGGTAGGTACATAATAGCAATTCTTTAACTCTATTATTAGCCCACTAGGCAGAGTTAACTCATAGGTTCCTACGACACTGGCGACAACACTTGCCCCATTGGCAACACGTAGTTCAACCTCGCATTTCCTAAAGGCCTACTTCTCTTGAGATCCTTCACATTTGAACAAATGTGAGATCCACATCCGGTATCAAGTACCCATGACAAAGAAGTAGTAAAGTTAATCTCTATCATGTATACACCAGAAGTAGAGATCTCTATCCCTCACTTCTTTTTCCATCGTTCGTTCCCATCCTCTCCATGTTTTGAGTGTAGAAGAATTTTGTTTGGCGAGAGAACCCTTCTCTCCCGCACCTTTGTCCTTAGAGTTCGTTCCATTGATCTCTATCAATGAACTATCCTTCTTCTCATTTGTCTCAAACAATGCCTTAAGCATACATTAAGTGGATTCATAGGTCACAGGTATATCTGGATTGTGCAGAACACTTCTCACAATACTCAACTAGTTATGGAATTTATTCTCAATTAATTTTCCCATTTTAAAAGATGATTATTTTTCCATTCTACAAGAGAAAAATGCATTTGTCAAAATCCTTTTTATTTTATATGAATAATGTATGACAATAGTTAATTAGGCCTTTAATTAATTACCTCTCCCACTATTTTGATTCAAATTGACATCCCTCACCATCAATTTGGAAGATTGTAGTACACAATCTACTAGTGGGTCAAGATCCTCAAATCCTCTCAGTCACGGACTAGCTAGGGCTGTCACCTACAACTTAGATCTTCCAAGTAGGAAACTCTTGCCAATTGCATCATATGCAACTCTTGAAAGATGTCATATGCAACTCCTTACCATGATCACCTCCATGCCTCAAGGTGCTAGATCATATCTAGGTCACCTTGTTAAGTTCGACCCAAAGCAAACACGATGAATATGCACCCTGCTAGGGCAGACCCACATATCCATCCTTCACGCCTCCACGAGATAGACGGTGCACCACGCTAGGGCATGCCCACATTTGGCCGATCAAGATTTTTAAATGTGTCGCATTTGGAAGGCGTCTAAAACTTTAATATTTAATGAGGGATTTGGTTTTATAGGTACATATACATATCGAATCACCACAATACATAGTACGTATCATATACATGATATATCCCACAGAAAACATGTGAAGCGATAAAAGCAATGATTATGGCCATCCTAATGTGATTCCTCAAGCCAAGAGGAATCACTGTCATCTAGGTTCACATGATATGCAACCTATATAGGATGAAATCTATGCTTTGTCGTTCTGGGTTTGATCAACTCATCTCCATGATTGATCGACTCACCATCAGGTCGGTCGGTTGGTTACCACCAGCCGATTGACTGGTGCCTCTAGTCGATCGGTTCACTAGCCATCGTGCATATCCTCAGGTCACCACCCGCACATCTCACTCCTTGAACCAGTCATCTAGAACGCCAACTGATCAGTTCATGCCTTGAACTGATCATCTCATTCGTCGTCAGGTTGTCCTCTGTTCTTTGACATAACAGAAAGTAAAAGATCTATCCTATTTTACATTTGAATAGGGAAACCCCGAGTTACATTTGAGAGGAGTAAAGGTAGGAAAGAAATCTCGAGTTACATTAGGAATAGGAGATAGAGAATTAGTGCATAGACTGAGATGCAAGAAACCACATTCAACCAAGCACACATACATGGGGTTTATTGGCCATAACCATGCTATACATCCACCACAAAACTCATTTAAGGGAGACACGTATTGAGTGCATTCATATTACATATCATATATGTATATTGGGATTTGTGGATTTAGGATTGGACATGCATAAAGCCAATTTTATTCACATCGCATAAATAAAGGCAACAAACCAAAATCGATCATATCAATAATCCTAAAGTATAGAGTAGTTGACGTGGCTCTGATACCACTGTTGGGTTTTTAGGGAAGGCAGAGAAGGCAGGGGAAACAAAATTTCTTCTCCCTGAACCCAATATAAAGGAATCGTGTCAACATCTATATAGTAGGAAGGATGGTTTGTAGAAACATACCTTGTCCCGAGGCTTGCTCAGTGATGTTACCTCACGGCTTGCATGGTCTTCACCTCGGGTCTTGGACGGTGTATGTGCAGCTCCTAGTCTCACCGAGACTATCAGGATTGACAGTTGTCCTCCCAGTGGCATAAGTGTCTCACCTCTACATTCATCCACACAGACTTCCTAGAACTCCGATCTCCTTGTCCCACAACGAATCAGAAGGATTCGTACCCTCCTATTGGTGTACTAGTCACCGACACACTCTCTTGCAACCAGTCACTTTTCTGTAGTTGTCTTTCCCTTACTATGCCTCCCTAATCGGGTAGCACTTACTTGGACTCTCCTGGTTACCACAACTAGAGAGAATGACAACATTGCAGAGCAATTGGTGTTCTGAGTTGTACTATCAGAGAAGCCCCCAATACCCCTATATATAGGAAGGTCATGGGATAGGGTTCTCTACCTCGGTTAATGCAGGATTAAAGCAGGAGTAGAAGGGTTCAAGATTTTTCACAAAATCTGACAAACTACGCCAGTTGAACCGATCGGTTCAGCCCTGAACCGATCGTATGAGCCCTTGAGCCGATTGGTTCAAGCATGAGCTGATCGGTTCATGGTCCAGGTCCAACTTGAATTGACTTTCCTTGTTTGTTTCCAACTAATCAATTATTAGTCCTTGTCCAAATTGAATTTGAACAAGTGAAACGAATAGATTTCCGATCAGTTCATCAATGTGAACCGATCGGTTCATTGACCTGAGCCAGTCGGATCAGCAACCTAAGCTGATCGGTTCATCTCTATGAGCTGATTGGTTGGGGCAGTAGATCAGTCAATTGCAGTTTCAATCAATCTGATACTCTTAATCATCTGGTCCAACACTTTGAACACTATGATTTTGAGCTATCAATTATTTGAGTGTTTAATTGAACTACTAAACTCCTTTAGTAATCAATCTAAACATCATTTGTGGATAAACTCCTCTTCCAGGTTAAATCCTATGTGTGTGACCCTGTAGGTCCATTTCACATTGGCAGTGAAAATCCATAACATTTGTGACTTAACAAACAAAGAGCGGTGCCTAGTCGCACATCAATGCTACCCAAGTGAAAAGGAAAGTTGGAGAACAACTTTCAATCCTACAATCTGTGAATGGTGTTACAGTGAATGTATAATTCCTTTGTCACTGATGTCTTGAATGAACTCAAGGCATGGTACAGTCATCCTTTCAACGTTCATCCATTTCCTTAATCTCAGAGCAGACTGGGTGAGATGTGTGTGACATCAATATCACATATTGATTCACACATGCATGCACATACCTTTCTCAATCCTACTCATCAAGTGGCCATGGACATAAAACTCCCTTAGGAGGGACAAATCCCATATCTATCACTCACCCCTCAAAAGCCCCATGTGTCAAAGCCACCCAATCATCACCTTTATAACAACCCATGTTTCAGGACTGCATTTGATGATGTCAAAGTATACCCAACGACATGTGTTTAGTGTAGTGATTTCAGGTCAAAGAATCACACTCACCACCATCACTGTGAGAGCTGACTATGACTACCTTATCATGGTTCCATGTGTCATTCTCACGGTGGGTCTGTTTGGTACACTTGTTCTCTAACATGTACCTATATGCTTGGTTTGATATCACTATATCATGACTAATGAGATTTTGTTATCAACCAACACACAATCTAGTCTTTAGTGCTATTGATGTTTGTGATTATTTCCATAATAACAATTGACTAGGGACTAAACAAGAATGTATACTCTTAACATCTGTATGATCTCATCGTTTAGGTCCTCAACCTAAAAGCATACGTAATCGAGTAAAATAACTCTTTAGACATCTATCATGTTACACTATCATCTCAGAAATAGTAATAACATGTAGATTGGAAATTGTCTTTATTATTCAAATCATTTACAAAGTATCCCATTACAATCATCATATGACTTGATCTATGGGCATACATACCAACAAGAACATCCTCAAGTACTTGAGAAGGACTAAAGATAAGTTCTTTGTCTACGGTAGAGAGGAATCGTTAGTGGTGAAGGGTTAAACCAATGCAAGCTTCCAGACTGATCTAGATGATTACAAATTATAATCCCAATTTGTGTTTTGCCTAAACAATAGAGTTGTAAGCTGGAAGAGTTCCAAATAAGAGACAATTGTTGATTCTACAACAGAGGTTGAGTATATTGTTGCATCGAATATAGCAAAGGAGGATGTGTGGATCAAGAAGTTCATTATAGAACTTGAGGTCGTTCCAAGCATGAGCGATGCAATCGAGCTATATTGTGACAACAATGTAGCTATTACAAAAGATAAGGAATCCAGATCGCATCAACGCTCAAAGAATATACAAAGGTGGTTCCATATCATATGATAGATCATACAATGAGGAGATGTAAATATTTGCAAAGTACTAATTGAGAACAATAATGCCAACCCCTTGACAAAGGCACTTTCAGAGTAGAATCATAATGGTCATGTAACGCCACTTGGAATAAGATTCATGGGTGATTGGCTCTAAGTGAAAGTGGGAGTATGTTGGTATGCATGCCTAGAGAACCAATAATGTGATATTTGTAATGAATAAATTTGTAAATGTTTCATTAATAAATGAAGGAAAGCTTCATTTTTTTTAATTCAGTTATGAGATAATGGTGTAACATTATAAATGTCTAGAGAATATTATTAATCAAGACATATGTCTTCAAGTAGGTGACTTGGAAGAATGAGATCATATGGATGTTAAGAGTATGTATTCTCATTATGTCCCAAATAGGTTGTTATTGTGGAAGGCTGACATAAAACAATAACACACAAGATCAGAGTGTGAGTTGGTTGATGACATAACATAATTATTCATGGTATGGCTATATCAAATCAAGAACACAAATATATGTTAGAGAATAGTGTATCTGTTGGCTAAATGGACATGTATAAATCCCTTTGTTTTGATTATGACAAACATTTCATTCTTATTGATCTAACGAGCTACTTGAGTGTGCAGGAAAAAGGTGGATGACAAAAGCAATTAGGGAAATCCATATGCTTATATGTTTGTATTTTCATGAAATGTAATCGCCTTGTAAAAAACTTGTACAAATATATAATGTACAAGTACTTAGATTTCATGTAAATCAAGCGTTAGATTCTCCCTAGCTAAACACCACATTTAGATAAGTCATCCCCTTCAAATAGGATCACATTTGAACACTCATACATATAATTAGTGCCTAAATTGAAACATTGAAACATGATCAATCTCGGTCGACAAACTCCTCGACCGAGACACTCTCGGTCGACAATCTTCTCGACCGAGAAAGATCCAAAGTAGCCGTTAGACACAACTGACAAGGTAGTTGGCAGTTGGAGATAGACGTTGCAAATCACTTGTTCCAGAGAGCCTGTCGGTCGACAAAAGTTCGACCGAGTAGGTGTCTCGGTCGACCATTCCTCGACCGAGATGGTCTCTGACAGCAACTGCAGAATTAATTAATTAGCCGTTGTTAAAGCAACAAACTTGTACCTAACGGCTAGTTAAGCACTTAGAAACCCCTAGAAGTTGTCTAGAACGTCCTTAAGCATCCTTAGGCCATTCCTATAAATAGGACAAGCCATAGGACACTCAAACACACTTGTTACACTTGAGAAATCCTTGAGCATACTTTGAGCAATCTGTTTGTGAGCAATTTGAGCATTGTGACAATTGGCCATTTCCTTCCTTAGCTCAAAATTCGTGTCCTATAGGCTAGTATCTCCTAACCACTGCAATCACAAGTCCATACACTTGGTTAGGAGATCTATACGCTTGATCTAGGCAAATCAAGCCTTGGGCTACAAAGGATAAGTTGTAATTTCCTTTTTCCTTTCTTGTTCTCTATTACCGTTTGTACTCTCCTTGCTACTCCTAGGTTGGAGGCTGCTGGTTGGAGAGGGTGGAGATCTTCTTGGTGAAGAAGGTGACTTTGAGCTACTTCAGAAGGCTGGTGCAACGGGAGGTTACTTCTAGAGAGGAAGGCTACTTCAAGGGGGAGCTTGGAGTTACTTCAAGAGGGCTACCTCAAAGTTGGTGCACCTACTTCAAGTGAAGGCTGTTCAAAGGGTGTAAAGGAAAGTATTGTATTTTGTATAAATCCTTGAGAAGGTAATAAAATAAATACTTTCAAAATCCCGGTTGGGTAAGCAACCGGGTAGTGGACTGACAACTTTAGTATTTGCTAAAGTTGGAACCACTCTAAACACATGTCTCCTTCTTCCAATTTTCAATTGTGGTTGTTTGAGTTTAATAAATTATTAAAATTATTTTAAAAACTCTATTCACCCCCCCTCTAGTGTTTTTTCAATTGGTATCAGAGCGGGCTTCAAGGAACCCTAACCAGGTCTTGAAGAATGGAGGGTAATGGTGATTACAATCACAACAAAAGGTGCTGCTTGGACAAAACTACAACATGTTGCAATTGGTGCTTAGGAACAAGCCACACAACAACTATATGCCCATGGAGATCAAAGAAGGAAGATGAGAACAAAGATTGTCTCATTGCTACAACTAGCGAGGAAGAAGAAGAAGAGGTAAGTCTTTTTTATTTATCTAAAGAAGAACTAGTTGCTAGCCTTGAAGAAACACATATTAAATATGTTGAATGCAAGAAGAAATTAAAGAAATCTAATAAAGCAAATGATGAATTACATGCTAAGCTTCTTGCTATTACATCTGAAAACGAAGATCTTAAAAAGATCATTGAAGATCATGATATTGAGATAAAATCTATAGAGGCAAATTGTAATCTACTTTCTTTAGAGAAAAATAATTTGCAAAGTCAAGTGAATGATCTTCAAAAACAACCCATCTTATGCAACCATCTAGATTATGATTCTATTGTCAAATAAAGAAATTCATTGTCTTCTAATCTAGATCAAGCAAAACTAGATATCAAGAAGAGAATGGAAGAGATTGCCAAGTTACAACAAAAAGTTAGTAATTTGAATAGTAATGGCATTCTTGATAAAATCTTAGATAATCCCTATCATCAAATCGGGAGAAGAGGACTAGGTTACAAGCCTAAAGGGAAATCCTATCAACAACCTAGTTGGAGAAAGTCACAAACACACCAATCTATATATGTACCTAAAGGAACATCATCACGATATGACAACACTGCACACAACCATAGAAAAAGATATGAGGTTGACTCGATATGCTGTCATTATTGTTTGCGCCTTGGTCATTATTCCTTTTCATGTCCTTACAAAAGAAAAGATGTCGAGTTAGTTTGGGTTCCAAAACCTCCAAACAAAATAAACGCAATTAAGTTGAGATATGACCAAGAACCTTAGTTGCATAATTCTACGTCTATCTCAACTCAACATAATGGGATAACAAATAAATTTAAGTATCTAAATATTTAACTTGCATAATTATGTTTTATTTGGAAGCAATTAACAGTTTCAGGAATATTGTCGGTCGAGAGACTGTCGACCGAGATATTGTCGGTCGAGAAATTATCGACCGAGCATGTCACTGATTTCCAGTCTGTTGCAAAATTGCTGAATTCTTTGATAAAATTGCTATCTATTCATGATTAATGATTGGATATATATTTTGGAAATCATCCCTACAAATTTAAATTAATATTAGTTTATTCCCTAAATGATTTAAGTTTAAACTGAAATTATGCTTAGTTTAATGAAAAGAAAATTTCTATCATTATTCACATGATTTCTTTATTTTCTGGTCTATCCATATAGAAATCATGTGATTAAAATCATGTGATTATTTACTGTTATTGTTCTGTTATTACATCATGGATATGCTTTCACCATTTGTAACTGTGATTAGCTTGATAGATAATTGTCTACATGGATCCATGATAGGCAAGCAAATGCTTTATTGGTAATATGTTATTCTTGCAACACATAAGATAAAATCTCTCAATTAGTATCTTTAAAAGACTTGAGATATTTAGTGTTCCATCAGTAAAGAATCTTATGAGGATACTAAACGACGTGAAATTTGATATTCATATTACTACAGCAAAGCCTATATTTTAAGAAAAGGACAAATGTCTTCATATTAAGTATTATGCTTCAACTTGTTACTTAATCAAATTTTATGCAGATATTATACTCGATATATTCAATTTGAAAATCTGCAAATTTGCCTCTCGGTTAAAATGAAATTTGACCAAGGGGCGCTATGGTCGTAGTCAAATTCGACCTAAAATAAGTTTGACACAATAACTATTTGAATATCATTTTATTATGATTAAAAGCAAAATCAATTTATGATCACAAAATTGTTCCAATATTGTCTCCCTTAGAAAATATATATATGCTCTACAAATTCGGTCTATCATTTGCATTAAAAATCAGCTTAAAAATTCGTACCCAGTAAGTCTGTCGGTCGACGAATCTTCGACCGAAAACCTCTCGGTCTGCCCACCTCTCTCGACCGACAGAATCAAGACAGACCTAACATCGGACACACTTCTAATTAAGGGGGAGTTTTTATTTCTAACGGATATCTTTTTGAAATGACAAAGGGGGAGAAATAAATATAAAACTAAAACTTAGTAATTAGGAAACACTCAATCAATGAGTTTCATAAATAAACTCTTGGCTTTACATTGAAAGTTGTTATATTCCCTAGTGAATTGGATTTCATGTTCCATAATTCAAGGGGAATAATAAGCACACATTTTATAAACAAGAGGAAAAGCTATAAAAGGTAATCTAAAGGTATGAAACTCATATGGTTTATATTTCCTTTATTTATATTTTTGGAAATGTTTGTCATCTTCAAAAAGGGGGAGATTGTTGGCTAAATGGACATCTATAAATCCCTTTGTTTTGATTATGACAAACATTTCATTCTTATTGATCTAACGAGCTACTTGAGTGTGCAGGAACAAGGTAGATGACAAAAGCAATTAGGGAAATCCATATGCTTATATGTTTGTATTTTCATGAAATGTAATCGCCTTGTAAAAAACTTGTACAAATATATAATGTACAAGTACTTAGATTTCATGTAAATCAAGCGTTAGATTCTCCCTAGCTAAACACCACATTTAGATAAGTCACCCCCTTCAAATAGGATCACATTTGAACACTCATACATATAATTAGTGCCTAAATTGAAACATTGAAACAAGATCAATCTCGGTCGACATTCCAGAGAGCCTGTCGGTCGACAAAAGTTCGACCGAGTAGGTGTCTCGGTCGACCATTCCTCGACCGAGATGGTCTCTGACAGCAACTGCAGAATTAATTAATTAGCCGTTGTTAAAGCAACAAACTTGTACCTAACGGCTTGTTAAGCACTTAGAAACCCCTAGAAGTTGTCTAGAACGTCCTTAAGCATCCTTAGGCCATTCCTATAATTAGGACAAGCCATAGGACACTCAAACACACTTGTTACACTTGAGAAATCCTTGAGCATACTTTGAGCAATCTGTTTGTGAGCAATTTGAGCATTGTGACAATTGGCCATTTCCTTCCTTAGCTCAAAATTCGTGTCCTATAGGCTAGTATCTCCTACCCACTGCAATCACAAGTCCATACACTTGGTTAGGAGATCTATACGCTTGATCTAGGCAAATCAAGCCTTGGGATACAAAGGATAAGTTGTAATTTCCTTTTTCCTTTCTTGTTCTCTATTACCGTTTGTACTCTCCTTGCTACTCCTAGGTTGGAGGCTGCTGATTGGAGAGGGTGGAGATCTTCTTGGTGAAGAAGGTGACTTTGAGCTACTTCAGAAGGATGGTGCAATGGGAGGTTACTTCTAGAGAGGAAGGCTACTTCAAGGGGGAGCTTGGATTTACTTCAAGAAGGCTACCTCAAAGTTGGTGCACCTACTTCAAGTGAAGGCTGTTCAAAGGGTGTAAAGGAAAGTATTGTATTTTGTATAAATCCTTGAGAAGGTAATAAAATAAATACTTTCAAAATCCCGATTGGGTAAGCAACCGGGTAGTGGACTGACAACTTTAGTATTTGCTAAAGTTGGAACCACTCTAAACACCTGTCTCCTTCTCCCAATTTTCAATTGTGGTTGTTTGAGTTTAATAAATTATTAAAATTATTTTAAAAACTCTATTCACCCCCCCTCTAGTGTTTTTTCAGTATCATATAGACCCATTGTGAGATTGACACATGGAAGTCATTATCATGGAAGTCATACTCAACTCTCACAGTGATGGTGTTGATTGTGGTTCCTAGACCTGAAATCATTGCACTCATCACATGTCATTCGATACACTTTGACATCATCAAAACACAGTCTTGAAACATGGGTTGTAACAACGGTGATGATTGGGTGACTGTGACATATATTAATTGAAAGTGAATGGTAGATATGGGTTGTGTCCCTCCTAAGAGGGTATGTTATCCTAGGCCTCTTGATTAGTGAGACTGAGAAATCCATGGCCATGCACATGTGTGTGAATATGTGATACTGAGCTCACATATATCTCAGATAGTCTATTCTTCATTCAACAAATAAGATTGGATGATGCAGTGATGACTACTCCATGCTTCGAGTTCAATTTGAATATCAATGACAAAGGAACTATACAAAAATTGTAACACCATAAATATATTGTAGGTTGAAGTTGTTCCCCAACTTTCCATTTACTTGGTTGCATTAATGTGTGACTAGGAACCACTCATTACTTGCAATGTCATAAGTTGTTATGGACATTCACTACCAACGTAATATGGGACCTATAGGGTCACACACTTAGGTCTCGACCTAGAATATGATTTTAATCTTGAATGGTGATTGAGTTAATTTCAAACAAGTTTAAGTAATTGATTCACGCAACAAATCAGCTGGTTATACTGCCAGACGATCGGCTCCCAGGGTTAGATGGCCGTCTAGAGTGAAAAATAGTCATCTCAAGGGTTGAGATGGGCGTTTGGAGAGTTAGGCTGATTTTAGTTGAAATTGGCTATGGGTTGAACTAACTAGATCAGCTCAGCTCACCAGACGACTATCTAGGTGAGTGAGACTACCATCTCATAGGGACAAGATCGCTCATTTGAACCAAGGGAAGGTTCTAGACATTTTATTGTATTTGTTTTAATTGTACATTACTTGTTGTGTAAGGAATTAATGTTAAGCATTAAGGGGAAATGAATTATCAAATTGATATACGATTAGGAAACTAAAAAACAGTTGTCTCACAGTACAAGATGCCGATCTCAGAATGTGAGACGCTCGTATCGCATGCCAGACGACTGTCTGGCTCACCAAACGACTGTTTGGATGGTTGTAGGTTGTGAAATTCAAGATCTTCAATACCCTTCCACTCCTGCATTAACTTGGAACCCTGACCTAGCCTCTAGTATAAATAGAGGGGTACTAGGGGCTTCTTAAAGTACAACACAACCAATTGAGCATCAGTTGCTTTGACAATTGTTGTCCTCTCTGGTTGTAGTAACCAATAGAGTCCAAGCAAGTCCTACCAGACTAGGGATTGACAACAAGGGAGTGAACAACTGAAATCATTATTGTGGCAGAGCAAGTTGGTGACTAGTATGCCAACAGAAGGGATGAATCTGACATGTCCATTCCAGTAGGATGGCAATAGTTCTAGGCGGTCCGTTTGGACTTCTCTAGAGGTGGGAGGATGTTTTCTATCACCAAGACATCAATGTCAACAAGAAGACTGTTATTAGAGGAGTTGTTGCAGACGACACCGTTCGAGATTGCATTCCATTATGCAGACTACGAGGCTCAGTAGTCATAAGAGTCATGGTGAAACTACAGGACAATTATGCATCTATGACGAAGAGAAGATGTTGTTGGACTTACTCTAGGATTAGGTATATCCTTAAAGCCATCCTTCCCATCTTATAGCTATTGACACGGTCTGTTGGTTTATGAGGAATATGGTTGATAAAAATTTTATTTTTGCTGCATGTTCTATAGCCATATTTCCCTACAACTATATACTCTACAAATTCATCACTTCGTTGTAATGAATCATACCATATCCACACTATTAAAACACTTCGTAAGGTCCTTCTTGTTAAAGCATGTTCAGTTTCATTTGGTAGGACATTGGGACTGCACAATAGGAATTTTTTGAGTCATACAAAACAAATTCTCCATTGGACTTCCATAGAAGTTTAGGTCAAAAAATTTCAAAAGGTAATCAACATATTTCCCTATCATATTGATAGTAACCACCACTACAGGAAAAGTTAACAATAACGACGGAAAAAATTGGTCATAAATGTGAATAAGTTTGTCGTTAAAACTATTAACGATGAAAAAAAAAGTTGTCACATCTTGTCGTTATTGGTCTTGCCATTAATAAAGATAATGATGAATAATTTCAGTTCGCCACTATTACAAATCACGACGACTTATATAGTTTGTCGTTAATAGTTTTAACGACTATATAAAATGTCTGACGTTGATACTAGTTGCGACCACCCAATCCTGTCACTGATACTAGTAACAACAACTAGCAGGCTTGATCACAAAGGTCAACAATGACGTTCTTTTTCCGTCATAAATAGCTATAATGAAAAAAATACCAAATTGCTAAATTTGTCTTTCATGTTTGCAACACACTTGGATCCTAACCTAGGAAACACAAACATGTACACGAGCATGGATTTAGTGACAGACTAAGAGGCACCACAATTTTCAACAATGCAGGACATGAAACGACAATGGGAACAATTAACTTATTATTATACAAGTATGTATATTTATATATGAATATTTTGGCATACAATAAGCTTTGTGTATAAACACACAAATTGATCTAAATCAATCATCTATGATGGAAATCTCCATGAAATCCAACCAACAATCAACATATAATAATATATCCACAAGTCAAAGTATGAATTAACTCATAACATATATCAAGATCCTTAATTATATAATTATTGTAGTAAGAATATATCGAATGATAAAATCAAAGTTAGTAAAATTTTGGAGACATTAGTTTTTGTTATTTTTTTAGGTCATACTTGTCAAGGCGTGAAGGCAACATGGCATTCCAGTTGAACGCCTTGTGACTAGGTGCGACTAGGCATCACTTAGGTGACCTTTAAAAATAATAGTTTATGTATATATACATGTGTCATGGTTTTCCCCCACTCATATACACACATTGTATATTATACATGTAGTTATCTACATATTTATGGTCGATCTCCTCACACACACACACACACACACACACACACACACACACATATATATATATATATATATATATATATTTGTATGAAAAAATAACCGATTACATTTCTAATATATTACCATTTACAACAATGTCAAGGACAAAAAAAAGAATTATTGTAAAGAATGTAAGAGAGTGATCAAAAAATAAATATATATTTATTGTCATACATAACTACAAGTATTGAGCAATGTAATCACTATCTTTCGTACCATAGCTCTTAATACAATCCGAATTGAAGGTGCAAACTAAGAAAAACCAAATCCGTACAAAGAGTATTAGATCCAGTCACAAAAAGAGTATTAGATCCAGTTAAACCCAAAAAGAGTATTAGGTCCAATTAAAAGTGATATTTGGCACATAACATAGGCAACAATGCTGATTTTGAACATTAGGATAGCCACATTAAACATTAAAATACGTCAATATACAACCAAACCCAAAAAACTAAGTCATCTTGGCATTATAGAAAAAGTTGTCTCGACTAGGCACAACCTTGGGATGTCTTACCGCTTAGGCGGCCGCCTAGGCGCACACCTTGATAAGTGTGGTGTAAGTAATGGTGAACATGTACCATTAGGACGAAAAATGAGAGGGTGTAAGGAAATATGTTGGTAGTGATGGAGAAGATGAAAAATAAGGTGCCTTGGAGATTGAGAGGGCAGAAAGAGAAGAGGCATACATTTAAGTGTTACATAAGATGCACAGGAAAGAGACGAGGAGGGGAGATGGAGATGTAGAGAAGCAAGAAAAGAGGAGGCATAAGGATGACAACACTGGTGTAAGTAATGGTGAACATGTACCATTAGGAGGAACAATGATAGGGTGTAAGTAATGGTGAACATGTACCATTAGAAGATGAAAAATAAGGTGCCTTAGAGATTGAGAGGGGAGAAAGAGAAGAGGCATACATTTAAGTGTTACTTAAGATACATAGGCAATTTGAAACTTCTGCCGTAGGAATTATTAGCTCAGTAGACATCAATTCGTGTAGGAAGCGGCCGCACTAGCCACTTTCTTAACCACTGGTCGTGTTTTAAAGGATTTTCAATGCACTTAGTTAATTATAAGGTCCAATATCTTATGATTTAGACAGCTATGTTCTGAACAACTAAAGATGTGACTAAAAAATTATATAGTGTAGACAATTGATACGTGTCGCTAAGTGTATTCAACATAGATTATTATAATGTTAAAATACTAAATTTATGTGGCGACCGTCTCGCGAAAACATGATTAACTAATGCGGAAGCGAATTAATTGCAGCAGATTACTGAAAATCACTGAAAATTAAAAAATTTTCAAGAGATCCATTCACAGGGAAACTCTTTAACCAAGAACCAAAGTATTTCAATCCTGGTTCACAAGTACACAACATGTACCATTCATTCTCAAAGATTACAACATCAACTGTCTTATAAACATTATATACAGACAATATACGAATCTCGAGGCATCAAGCCAAAACCTCAGATTGATTCATAAGACACTGACTAAAAACTCCGAGGACCTGAGAGTACAGAGACGACACATAGGACTACTATTTGTATGACTAGACAAACAATATCTCCACCTGACATCTTATTGTTGTCCCTGCTGTTGCTGTTGCTGTTGCTGTTGCTCTTTCCTTGTTCTAGGATTTCTTCTTTGCCTCCCATGCATACCTAAAAATGTTTCCCACGGGGGTGAGACAATTAAAAATTGCCCCAGCGAGAGATATAACTCTCCGCCAAAAACATTGTTATTGCAGTTTATTAAATTAAAACTGAGCAGGGGTTACTTTTACATTATCAGGCAGAATTATTCATTATAGAATAGAATAAGATAATATCCATTTTCAAGGAGGTCATTACATCTACCCATGGTAGATAAGTAGTTCATCTGTCTACCTTGCAGAGAATATAAAGAAACATAATTAACATTTATCCACTTAGGAATGTAGAAAGAAATGCAACATCAGCAAATGAATCTCCATATTCAATCCTTAAGCAAACATGCTATATGGCTGATTACATTTTACAATCACACTTATGCTCTGAGGAGATGAGGTATACCACTCATACTCCAACCGACGACTGTTACGAGTCGAAATCGGTACCATACATAGGTCATCAAAAGAGATGGATTCTTATTACCTCATCCATCTCGGTCAGTACGAGACTACATGTAGGACATCTCGTGTCTCTGCTAACTAGCTAGCCAGGGTATACTGGTACCTTCACTACAGAGTTACATCGTCAACTACACTCTCATCGCCAATCGAGAGATTTCTTGTTTATCTCCTCAATCTGACATTAAGTATCATTGGGGGATGTGTACACCATCTAACCCAATCATCAAGAGATTCATGATACATCCATCCCGACATATTCATGAAGGATTGAGAGGTTTCTTGTTTACCTTCCAATAATCTCTTCAAGAGGACGTAAGGATGTTTTCGTCCATTTACCCCCACATATTCAAAATATGTGCTCCGAGTTTTTCCGCGGGCACCCGTTTCACCATCACTATTCCTGACGATGATGGATCTATGGTCAGAGCACTACATGAATAGATTTCACTTGATTTATTAAGTACATTCTCATATTCTTTTAGCATCATCCAAGTTCTCAAACATAACTTATTACAACAATGCTATAAATAGGCATGTACTACTTTCATCAGATATTTATTAGTCTTTCAAAGACCCTGGGAACTCAGTCCCTCATTTCAATACTGGGAATTCTTATCCCTTCACATTCTCATCACCATAATCATATGGTTCTGGGTATTCAAACCCTTAACTCATCATTGAGCATTATTATACCTTTTTCACGTAACTATCACCTTCAGGTCATCTAACCAAGGCATTCATGATACTTGTTACACAAGCATCACACCTGGCTCACAAGGCCATTAAATATCTTGTCACCTCTCACTAGGTAACAACTTACTCATGTGACTCATAAAAGTCCATGCATATTGCTTCTTTTACTAAGCAACAACACCATTAAGGAATATAATGCCAATCAACATTTATTATATAAATGTCAGAGCTCAGACTAGCTATATACATCACCTCATAATATCTGTATGGTTATTAGGCATGATAACAGTCATACAAGATATTCATCACATCATGTGATGCAATAGTAACACCATTATTCCTCTACCAGGAATTAGGGTTTGCTATCAAATAGAACTTTTCATTCCCTTTACCCAAATTAGGGTTAGGGTTCCCCATTTCTCATTAATAAAGATTTCATGATCTCATTATCTGTCCAAACCTTAATACATTATTCCATACCTCTGGGGCATTCAAGGATATCATATTTGATTTTTCTAGAACATTACTTTCATCATATAGCATTAATGATCATCAATTCAAGGTATGAGTTCATTTCCCATCCTCATCATGGTATGATTATATCATACACATCATTTGGGCTTAACTCCATTCTCAAGGTACATTAATTAACACTCATCAAGGTGCAATAACTCATTACATTTCATTGTAATAGTTGCATAACACACTTCATATGTTTCTTACCCAATTATATTGGATTTGGAGTACATCAAGGCATATAAACCCTGCAGTGTTGAATGTGATAACTATCATATTTTGATGTATCACTTTCTCATCACTTCAGACTCCCTAAATTAGCCAACTTATCTTGTATTAACGTATTTCCCTTCTTAATACATTCCATCACTAATCACTTACCTATAGCATATAATGCATATGTCACACATTAGAGTTGTCCCACTATCTTTAATGATATGGACTAGTCTAATGGTAAAGACATTGCTTACAATTAGGTTGCATATATTCAACCACATGAAATGTTTCACCTTTATAAGGCCATTCCTTCTATCTCATCATTAGGGTTTCTTTATACCCTTACTTAAGATTAGAATTATGATTCATTGTCATATTATCCAAGATTAGGGCTTTATGTATTATGACTCCTCATTAGAGTCTCACATGCCTTCATCCTTCTTAGGGCCTCTTATCACAACATAACATTAGTACGTCATGTAGTGTTAATACTTAGTTAAGGTTTCTCATGGAATCACCCTCAACTAGGGTTTCCACCATAGTTTCCCACAATTTGGGTCTACTATTCATATCTATTTGTATTTCATTCAATTATTCATAATTGGAGATTCACTATTCATCCCAATTAGGGATTTACATCTCTTTTCCATAAATTAGAGTTTCACTTATGATTACCCTAGATTTGGGCTACATCCTTACCCTGGATTAGGGTTTCATTTAGAATTGCCCTCAATTAGGGTTAGAATTCAATAGCCCTGTCAATTAGGGTTTATGTTCATGATTAGGGTTTCATGATCTCTTTACTTAAGTATCATACCCTTAATCACCACATGAATCATATTCATGTTATGAATTCATGCTAACATCATCTCAACTTGATAAGGTCATATCATCCCTTCAGTCAAGCACATACAACTGTGAATGACATAGTGTACCAAGTCATTGATCCTATAAGCAATTAGGGTTCATCCCTTAATTGGCACTAATCACTTAGGTACTAATAGGGTTTCAATCATTGTACCTTCATTGGTTGTCATTACTAATCATCATTGGATCAATGAGTCATTCATCATCTCTATTCTTGAGAGAGTCAATCACCTTGGACCTCCATTACATAAGGTTTCCAATTGAATTGATCAATTGAATCTACAATCAACTTTGACTACTTGACCCCCAAACGGTCTTGGTCTTTCAAGGTTCAAATGGTTTGAAACCGTTTGGTAAAGGTGGTGCTTGAGACCGTTTGCCCAAGTAGGTGAAGACCGTTTGCCCAAGTAGATGAAGACCATTTGCCCAAGTAGGTGAAGACCGTTTGCCCAAGTAGGTGAAGACCATTTGACCATCACATCATCAAAATCCAAGTCAACCAATTACGGTTTGGATCATTGGATTGATCACCAAATCAGCAATTGATTACACTTTAACTTAGTATCATTGGATCATCAATTGCTTAACCATACTCACCCCTAGACCTCCAAACGGTCTTGAGACCGTTTGGATGAGCTCCAAACGGTCTTGAGACCGTTTGTCTCATCCAACCCTTGGATTCTAGTGAAAAATCATTAGGGTTTGAGCTATTGAGTTGATCATCAAATCAGCACTTAATTGCAAAGAGATTTGGTACCTTTAGACCTTCAATTGGTCACCATGCTTAACCCTAGACCCCCAAACGGTCTTGGGTGATCCCCAAACGGTCTTGAGACCGTTTGGGTGATTCCCAAACGGTTTTGAAACCGTTTGGGTCAATCAACCCAAAACATCAACTCATTCCAATGCAAAATCAGCACTTAGCCGATTACGGTTAACACCCTATGTTTTGTCCTTCAAACACTTAACCATATCCAACCCTAGACCTCCAAACGGTCCTGGGTGACCTCCAAACGGTCTTGAGATTGTTTGGGTAATCCCGAAATGGTTTTGAAACCATTTGGGTTAAATAACCCAAAAAGTCGAATCAATCAAGTTGGAAATCAGCACTTAATCCAATTAGGGTTTGCCTAATTGATTAGCCTTCAACTCATGATTCCTTTGGAAATAATCCATAAAATTTGGTGAGTTTTTAACCAACATAATTAGGAACAGGAATCTCAAACAGTAAACCTTTGTTCAACCCTCTCAAACGGTTTTGAAACCGTTTGCCCAAAAAGGCAAATAAATCAAATTGAAAATCAACACTTAATCCAATTAGGCTTTGCCTAATTGATTGGCTTTCAACTCATGATTCTTTGGGAGTTAACCCATCAAATTTGGTGAGTCATTAACCAACATAATTAGCAACAGTAATCTCAAACAGTCAGCCCTTGGTCAACCCACTCAAACGGTTTTGAAACCGTTCACTCTCATGATGCAATGGGAAAACATTTCCTACCTAAATAGTCAAGTGTTGGGTCATCAACCAAAGTTGACTCATGATTTAATAAAATATGGATCTTGTCTCACTAGAATAATGTATCATGCAATCTTAAAAATTGATAATTGAGGGCTATACAATTGGAACAAAATAGTAGGAGAGATAATTAAATAAAGGACTAATTAAATATTGTTAATTTTTTTAATCAAATCATATCAAAAGTGTTTTGAAAAAAATGTAAATCTTCTCTTATAGAATCAAATGATGAAAATAAAATGTTTTTCTTGTGATCGGTCCTTGAGAAGGTCAATTTTAATGGGAATAATTTTCGTGTCTGGCTCAGGATGTTGAGAATTGTTCTCACCCAGGAGCATAAGATCTATGTCCTAGAAATACCAAATCTACATGAACCTTCTCCAAATGTGCCTAAGGCTGACATGGATGCTTACAAAAAGTACTCAGAAGATTACTTGGATGTCAAGTTCCTGATGTTCTACTCAATGAACTATGAGTTGTAAAAACATCATGAAAACATGAATGTGATTGATATGGTAACACATCTTAAGAACATGTACGAAGATCAGGAAAGAATGGAGATGGATGATGTCTCTAAGGCGGTGTTTAAGTGTAACATTGTACAAGAAAATACAGTAAGTCCCCATGTGATCAAGATTCTACGATATGTAGAAAACCTTGCAAGATTGGGATTTCCTTTGGGTCAAGAGTTGGACACATATGTGATTATACAATCACTACTAGAGTCATATAGCTAGTTTTTCATGAACTACATGAAAAATTTTGACAAGCCATTATTAGAATTGCTTTGCATGTTGAGAATAATTAAAGAGCAATTGAAGAAAGAAAAACCCAACACTATGATGATCATCAAAAGAAAAAGGAACTCAAAAGGAAAAGTAAAACCTAAGAAGAGTTCTAAAGTTCGTTAGAAGCCGAAGTCTTATGCACTCGAAGCAAAGGGAGGGAGGGATGAATGAGGGAGGAAATTGTCACCACTGTGACTAGCCTAGACATTGGAAGAGGAATTGCCCTCTCTACCTAGAGGAACTGAGGAAGAAGAGGAAGGGTCTAAATAAGTAAGCCTTTACGAAAGGGTGAGGTTGAACTATGCATTTCAAATGGAGCAAGAGTTGTTTCTACTATAGTTGGAACCTATAATTTATCTCTTCCCACAAGCTTGTAATAGAGTTAAAGAGAATCTATTTTGTACCTACCATAAATAGAAACATCAATTTTGTATCTTGTATGGACAACGATGGACATGAGTTTCATATAAGGAATGGTCAATGTTCTATTTCAAAAGATGAGATCTGTTAGGAAACACCCCAATGTCCTATGGTCTTTATTTATTAGATCTTGAGACAAATGTTTATAACATAAATACCAAAAGGGTTAAACTCAATAACTTGAACAAAACATATCTTTGTCATTTCCGACTAGGGAACAACAATGAGAAACACATATCTAGACTCCCTAAAGATGGTTATCTAGATTATTTTGATTTTGAATCAATAGAGACATGTGAGTCTTGTTTGTTGGGCAATATGACTAAAGCTCTCTTCACTAGTAATAGTGAAAGGTCTAGTGATCTATTATGACTCATACATACTGATGCATGAGGCCCTTTTAGAATGAATTCTAGAGTTGGATATTAGTACTTCGCTACCTTTACTGATGACTTCAGTAGGTATGGTTATGTTTCCTTGATGAAACATAAGTCAAAAACTCTTGAAAAGTTCAAGGATTTCATGAATGAAGTACAAAACCAACATGGTAAAAGTATTGAGGCAATTCATTTTGATCAAGGTGAAGAATAATTAAGCTAAGAGTTTGAGGACCTTCTATGAGCCATGGTATTGCATCACAATGGACTCCACCTAGAACATCATAACAAAAAGGTTTATCAGAAAGAAACAATCACACATTGCTAGATATGGTTCAATCAATGATGAGTTTCTATAATCTACTGACTTCCTTCTATGGTTATGTTGTAGAAATAGTAGTGTTTAAACTTAACCATGTACCATCTAAATCACTTCCAAAGACACCATATGACATATAGACTGAGAAGCATCCCAATTTTTTAATGCAGGTTTGGGGATGTGAAGCTTATGCCAAGAAAATATTTCTTGAAAAGCTTGACCCTAGATCAGATAAATGTTATTCTATTGGTTATCCCAAAGAAGCCAATGGGTACTACTATAAACCAATTGACAACAAAGTGTTTGTTTCTAGGGATTTTGCATTACAAGAAAAGGAATTCATTTCTAAAGTAATAAATGTAAGGATAGTAGAACTTGAAGAGGATTAAGACCAACAATGAAGCAATGAACCTATAACAGTACAAGAGAAACATAGAGAATCACAAACCATTGTGGAATCTCAAATTACTCATCTAAAATAGGAGTTGCACAAATTTGGAAGGACACACCTTGATCTAGATAGATTTGGTTATCTACTGATACAAGAAGGCGATGAGTCAATCATTGATGATGAGCAAACTACCTACCTAGAAGTTGTAAGGAGACCAAAGTTTGAGAAATGGCTTGAAGCCATGAGTTTTGAGATGGAATCCATGTACACTAACAAGGTATGGACCTTGGTGGATCCACCTGAAGGGGTATTACCCATAGGGTGCAAGTGAGTCTTCAAGAAGAAGACTGACATGGATGGTAATGTACAAACTTACAAAGGTTGATTGGTTGCAAAGGGTTTCAAACAAGTCATGGTCTTTACAGTGGTGAAATTGTTTCTCTAGTTTCCATGGTGAATTCCATCAGGATCATGCTTTCCATTTCAACTTATCATGACTATGGGATTTATAAATGGATGGTAAAACCACATCCCTTAATGGGAATCTTATTGAGTATGTGTATATGACGTAACCTGAGGATTTTATAAATCCAAAGGATGCAGATAAAGTCTGTAAGCTACAAAGATCAATCTATGGATTAAAGAAATCAACATAGAGCTAGAATCTTTGATTTGACAAAATTTAAAGAGTTTGTCTTTAGTCAAAATGAAGATGAGTCATCTGTTTACAAGAATATTCATAAATAAGGATTGTATTCCTAATATGTATGAGGATGGCACACTATTAATAGGGAATGACATCCCTACTTCACAGATGGTAAAGACCTATCTAGAAATACATTCTCTATGAAGGATTTAAGATAAGCTTTATGCATCCTAGGAAGCTAGATCTATAGAGATAGATCTAAAAGGCTTCTTGGATTAAGTCAGAGTACATACATTGAAAAAGTGTTGAAGAGGCTTATCATGGAAAAATCAAAGAGAGTCAACTTGCCCATGTATCATTGTGTTACCATTTCTAGAGCTTAATGTCCCAATTTTTATGAAGAAAGGGAGCATATGAATAAGATTCAACATGCTTCTGTAATTGGATCTATCATGTACTGAATGTTATGTACTTTTATAGATGTCTCGTATGCTTTTAGCATGATGCACATATATCAAACACATCCTGATTTAGCTCATTGGACTACCATGAAGACTATCCTTAAGTACGTTAGAAGAAGTAAGGATCAATTCCTTATCTACAACAAAGAGGAAGAGTTGGTGGTAAAAGCTTACACTGATGCAAGCTTCCAAACTGAAAAAGATTGCTACATATCACAGTCTAGATTTGTATTTTGTCTCAACAATAGAACTGTGAGTTGAAAGAGTTCTAAGAAAGAGACAATTGCATATTCTATAATGGAGGCCAAGTATATTTCTACATCCAATGCAACAAAGGACATTGTTTGGATAAAAAATTTCAACTCAGAACTTGGGGTGGTTCCAAGCTTCAGTGATGCAATCGAGCTATATTGTGAAAACCATGGAGCTTTTGCACAAGCAAAGGAACCAATATCATATCAACATTCCAAACATATACAAAGGAGATTCCATTTTGTATGAGAAATCATGCAACAATGATATGTGAAGATTTGTAGAGTACCAACTGAGAGCAATGCGGCCGACCCCTTGACAAAAGCACTTTCATAGTAGAAGCATGAAGGTCATGTAAGATCATTTTGGATTAAGTTCAAAGGTGATTGGCTCTAAGTGAGAGTGGGAGTTTGTTGGTTTCTATGCCCATAAAGTCAATCGTAAGATGACTGTAAGAGCATAACTTGTAAAAAAAATTAATTAATAATAAAGGCAATCTTCCAATTTATTCTATTTTATTCAATTCTAAGATAATGATGTAACATAATAAATAACTAAAGACTAATATTACTTGATGACATATGCCTACAGATTGAGCACCTGAACAATGAGATCATACAGATGGCAAGAGTATATGTATTCTTGTTATGTACCTAGTCAGATGCTATTATGAAAGGTTAATAAACATCAATAACACTTAAGACTAGAGTGTGTGTTGTTTGATGGAAAACTCTCATTAGTCATGATATGTGATATCAAACCAAGCACATATATACTTATTAGAGAACAATGTATCATACAAGACCCAATCTGAGAGTGACACATAGAAACCATGATTGGTAGTCAGAGTCATCTCTCAAAGTGATGGTGGTGATTGTGATTCTTAGACCTAAAAATACTACGCTCATCACATGTCATTTGGTGTACTATGACATCATCCACCATGATCCTGAATAAAAGTTTCCATAAAGGTGATGTTTGGGTGCAATATGACACGTGGGTATGATTGTGAGTGATGTATATGGAATTTGTCCCTCCTACAGTAGTTTCATATCATGTTCACTTGATAAGCGAGACTGAGAAATCCATGGCCATATTGATATGGGTAAATATGTGATATTGGGCTTACATATATCTCAGTCATTTGATCTAGTTCAAGGATCATGGATTGAATGTCAAAGAAGATGACGATTCCATGCCTTGAGTTCAATCTATATATCAAAGGCAAAGGAACTATACAATCTATACAACACCAACCAAAGATTGTAGGCTAAGTTGTTCTCCAACTTCTCCAATGACTTCGGTAGCAATGAAGTATTTCTAGATACCAATAACTTCTTGTAAATCATAATATGATTATGAATATGAATGCTAAAATAATTTGGTGCCTACTAGGTCACACACATAGGATGTATTAGAATAGGAATATAATTGTGGACATGATTGGAAATGTTCCAAATCAATCCGATTACTAAAATGTTTAGGTAATCTACTATAATAATATTTGAATATAATCTGAGCTATTTGGTTAAAACGTTTAGGGGGATCTATTAGATTGATCATTAAGTCTACTACTTAATATTGAGTGATTCAGTAGAGTTGGGTGATGAAAATTAATTAATCAATTAATATGATTGATTGGTTAATGAATTGATTCTAGAATATTATTTGAATAGTCCACGAGCAACTTTTTTAAATGTAGCCACAACCCTTTTGTTTTCCCAGGGGCTTTGGGAAACCCTGCTCCTTTTTGTCTCTTATTTATAGGATCATAATGGCTAGATCATAGAAACATGCTCTTGTACATGAACTCTAGTTGTTATCATCCCCAAAAGAGAGAGTAGGAGAGCAACACAAAGCTATCTCATCGTTAAGTATAAGGATACTCCTTCCCCACTGGCTTGAGAAGAGCCACATAAATTCGAGTCCATCCACGTGGATGAAGTAGAGATGCAGATGTTAAAGTGTTTGAATCTGGAGGACGTTGACAACAGACGTTTGTGCATGCGAGGGGATACACACATCACCATGTGAAGGAACATCACAAGACTTTCTCCGCAATGAGGAATTTCCCACACACCCTCTTTCGAATATGTTGTTATCGACGATATCTACTAGTATGATATATGGAGAAAATCTAATTGTTTCATATGCTCCTGTCACTTCCACAAAACCCAACACATTTTTCTTGAAGGAGTGAAACACGAATAAATTTCATTTCAAACAAAAAGTTAAGTCACATACTCCTTTTTTTAAAGCAATCTATGCGAGTAAGGAACTTATTGATAACAAAATTTTTTTGAGGGTGTATATATCAAATACATTTAAGGCAAACAAAGATCATTGGCTGCCCAACTATTCTATCATGAAAATAGTACCTCCAAGTTGGTACTTGATAATTTGAATGATATGAAGGTTTGTTGTCTCATAAACAAGGAAGGAATTAATAATATGTAATTCGTAAAGGAATTTCTCTCTATTGATATTATCATCTAAAAAAATAGCAAGACCTTCAAAAGAACACCTGGACAAAAAAAGTGGTATTCGAATGGACTTAATGAAGAATATTAGCCATATAAACAAGGAGGGTGAATGAAATAAGATCAAGATAAATAAGGTCTCTACAAAGTTAGTATGCTCTATTGTACTAAATTATAGGAAGCCTTCTCAATGAAAATTAGAACAATGGTTAGACATATCGTGATCACTACATGTTGTACAATGTGGAGTAGATGAGGAACCAAAAATGCATGCTCTACGAAATTGTTCTATATATAATGAAGTTTGGGACTCTCTAAATCTTATATTCTTATACCCTAACTTAATTTTGGTCAATGAATGCCAATATTTGCTTCATGTTAGAAGAAAAGCCAAAATCTAAAGGTGTTAATAACAACAAGGAACATTTGAAAGTGTCAAAACTAGTTATGCTCCAACCAATTGGTACAATTAGGATAAAATAGGTAACCTTTACCAGATGAAGGCTAAGAAACACTAATAAATAATAGATAAGTGTGGATTCTAGTAGAGTCATAGGATATTCTTTTTCACTAATGAGAGTACTTGGAAAGCACCATGATAACCCATTTTAGTTGTTCTCATGGCTATAATGAGTCCCATTTGACCCATAATGAATACTAATATCCACTAGATTTTCCTGCATCTTGATACCTTTTATCTCCTTCTGGATTGATCATGAAAACTACTTATTACATTAAATTGAACTCCAAAGTAGACTCCCTCGACTATGCATCCCATGACAGTTATCAAGCTTACTTCAGATTGTGAAAATATCATGATGACAATAAACTAGGACCAACCACCACTAAAGGGACAACCATCAATATTTTTTTATTTCAAGTAAGGGGGTTCTTATACAGTCATAGAGACAAAGAGTAAATACAACAGCATCAGGACAAGCTGATGTCGAATAACTCAGTCAAAGTTGCATGCTCTAAGGACTAAAATGGTAATTCCAATACTACCAAGTTCATTCTTATGTAATAGAAAGATCACTTCCATACATCAACAATATAACAAAGGAGCCTCCCAAGAACTCAAATAAAAAATGGCCAGTCTCAAACATGACCTAAGGTTCCCAAGAATATTGATAAAATAATAGTCCTATCTAAGAATATTCAATAATTTTTCAAGCACATAGATATAATAACTCACTAGTCTTGAACACTCCCAGAGATGAAAAAAGTACATGGATAATGATGGAATCTACTCTTGAACTCAGTATCCTCATGTCTGAATTAAGGTTGAGTACATGTGAAAGCACCTTATACCCTCATCCATGATTTGTGCATATAGATAGGATTTTTCCACCAATATACTAAATCTTTAAATCTTTACATCCTATTCTTCTATGCACCTTCTCTTCATTAACCCTTCTCCCATGATAACATGAAATGTCCACAAACACCTTTCTTATAGATAGTGATAGTAGGTACTACCCTTCATGTTTTTTCACAACCAATTTAGACCTTAGGATATGGTTTTTTTCATAAACAACAATATTTGAGGGTCTTAAAATAGAAATATTCATTTTATTATAATAAATTAAGTGAAATAAAAGGAACTCAAATACCTTTTATTTATGTAATAATGTGTTTCAACTAGTTTAAGTGATGATAATAATTAGTCTTCCTCTTGCCTTTTCTATCTCCTCCTATTTTGGATATAAAGGAGAATAGTAAAATGCATTGAATTAAAAAAGAAATAAATTGAATAAGAAGTATCCTTATCTTTTTGAATGTCTTTTAATATAAATAGCATTATTATCTATTATTCTCTCTTCTCCAATATAGTCTCTCCAAAAGGTATGCAAGATGTAAAAGTGGATAATCATTTTTCATCTCAGTTTTAGACTCAAAGACATATTAGAGGAAATATGTTTTCACATTATCTAGATATTTTAAGGCATAACCACCAACATAGAAACTATGTAAAAGATATTTCTAAAACCTAAATCCTATTTCATAGAAATATTCTAGACTACCTAAGTAGCTTTTGGTCCAAGTTTGAGATCATTTTGACTTGGTTTGACCCTCCAAACCAATTAGGAAAGTTTTTATATAGTTTAACCAAGGAGACAATAATAAATGCTTTTAATATATGATATAACCTAAATCCCCAGATTTATTGAAATTTTAGGTGCTTCTTTCTCTTGCTTCCCTTCTTCTCTCATGCATCTTATGGATAATGTTTAATCAAGACCAGATCTAACGACCTTCAATTCGTCTCCTTCCTTAGACATTTTCAGTAACAAAAACTAGTTTAGAAGTGTTTCCTTTCTTGATCCATCTCTCCCTCATCTCTCCACCAATCCATGATATTTATTCACCTTCATGTTTGTCTCTCTCTCTAATTTTGAACAAGCCCTAACTCACATTCCCTCATGAATAGTGAACGAACTTCCCAAACCGAAACTAACCCCTTCTCCTCTGTGGATTCATAGGTGCCACCATTTCCCTCGACCTATTTGAGGGGGCCATGCAGATCTCCAGCCCTCAAGACTTCTTCCTTCACTGCCAATTGATCCTCAAGTGCCCTGAGACATCACCTTCTCCTCAATTTTTGTTTTCTAGTGACCTTCTCCCCTCCACAATCCTCTCCATTTCCAATTGAGAAATTGATGCATCAATAAGATTCCTTGGTTTGCTCTTTTTTTCTTCTTCTGGTCTTCTTCTTATCCTATTTTTTCCCAAGAAATTGTACCCTATAACTGTGGTTGATGTCTTTGTTAGTTGTTGCCACCCCCTCTGCCAGTGGTGTTCCAACCAAGGAAAAGGGTATGTTGATTTTGCAATGCCTTCAAGAATGTTTTTCCAACGTTTTTTGTTTCTTTGTATCCTTGTTACCAAGGTGTCAGATTCTGACTTGCTTCCCCTATTTCTTGCTTTCTTTGACATTTTCCAGGGATACAATGGACATTCTCCTCTCTCGTTTGCTTCTTTGGAAATGTTGAGTTTCTACAAACTCCCTAGCATGGTTTGGGCTCTCAATATCACATTGTTTCTTTGCTTGGTCATATTCATGGTTCTCCATGGCAGTATTGCAATAGGTTCTTGAGTTCTTGTGCTCCCTAAATCTTGAGCCTAGGCTAGTTGTGTATGTCTCTCCCTCAAGAACATGAAAAAGTAATTGAATTTCAATGAAGCAGTGCCTACTATTGGGGATCAGAGCCAGGGAAGCTCCTGAGGAGTTTTTCGATCCATGGCTTAATGGGAGAAAATATATGTCTTAAACAGACCTTGGTACCCCGTCATTTCAATTGCAACATTTATAGTCACATGACCATTTCTAGGATAACATGTTATTATTAACTTCTAACCATGAGATGATTTTAAAAGACTATATGACATATTTTCCCTTGTTGATTCAAATATATGTAATATGTGCCTATGGTTTCTTTTTCTTTTCACTTTTCATTTAAATTGAATACTTTTTGGATTAAATCAATTTCACACTATGGTTTCCTTTTTTATTGCTCCATAGCACAAAATTCATAATGATTGACTATGACCACACAAAAATATGGAAAAATGTGTGTTGGGAAGCATTTTCATATCTATATTGATCTCGTCTATTTTAAATAATATTTGTTTTGCTAAGCAAGTGTGGGCCCCTTTTTATTAATTTTTGTATAAAATTTTAGATCAAAATCAAGGAAAAGGAAACATTAATAAAGAAAAGCCTAACTACATAAGCAAAAGGAAAGAAACAAAGAGGCCACTGTCATCAAGACCTCTCTAGAGCTCTTAAATGAGATAGAATAGCTTCCCAACATTTTAAGGACTCTTTGGTATTTCCCATGATCACTCTTTTGTTTCTCTCCTATCACACATGGTAAAGAACTGCAAGGTAAGTGATTCTAGACTTGGCAATCTTCAACAGTGACACACAATCATCTCTATGTATAGGTTAATATGGAATCCATATAGACTTTACAACAGATTCCCAAATCATAATTGTATACTTGCAAAAAAGGAAATGATGGTCTGTATCTTCATATCCTTCTTCACACAGGGAAACCCTTGAGAAAATACTAATCCTAATGCTTCTTAAAATGCTCTACTTCTTAAAAGATCATGGGATGTTATCCTTCCTTAGAGTAAAAGCCCAAATAGGTTTTTCACCTTTACTTCTGATTCCACCAGTCTCTAATAAAAACCACCTTCATATCTTTGAAGAGAATTTCATTTGTAGCACCAAAGTTTCAATGTAAAGAGCAGACATAATTTTTGAACTCTAGGAAGCATCTCCTATCAACAGTGTTCCAGTCTGAATTGCCCACAAAGTTCTTAAGAGAACTATAGAGTCTTGCACCAAGACATAGGACATTATTGGGATCTATTATTTCCTTTAGGAACCCCCCCCCCCAGGAACCCATGGGTCCCTCTAGATTTTGATAGTGTCACCCTTTCCAATTATGCAAGAATTGTGCGACAGGATATAATGTATATATTTCAGAATCTATCTCCACACCCACGTTCCATTGGGATTATTATTGATAGACTATATAGAGTCTTTTTAAGATATTTTCCATTAATCCATTTCACCCACATAGATTATTTTTTTTCTAGCTATGTTTCATATGTTTTGAGGGATACCAACATTATTCATATTATTCACACGCCTAATGCCCAGGCATCCTTTGATCTTAGGCTGACTGGCTTTAGACCATTTAATGTAATGAATCTTGTTTTCCATATCAAAACCACCCAGATGAACTTTTTATAGATTCTTTCAATCTCCTCCATATTCGAAGAAGGAAGGGGAAACGTAGAAAACCAAAAAAGATGCAAAAGACAAAAAAGTGGATACACTGAGTTCAACTCTGCCATTGAAAGAAAGAGACTTCAACTTCCATCCTTGTATCTTGTTTTTAATCTTATTGATCAAGGGAGCACAATGACTTTTTGGTAAGCTTTCCACACAATACAAAACTCTGAATATCTCATACAAAGGGTACCCACAAGAATATTCAAAGTCTTAGACATCTTGTTTTTGTCCGCAATACTACTACCGAAAATGTTGCTTTTTGCATGATTAATCATCAACCGTGAGAATTTCCTCCATTAGATTCCCATAAAACCATCACATCATCAACAAACACAAGGTGCGAGACTGCATAGAAGAGCGTCTAATTGGAATGATGGTATTAATATTGATTGCATGATTCATAATAGGTGTAAAACCATCCATATCAAGGACAAAAAGGTATGGGGCAATGGGTTCCCCTTACCGATTACCATAATAAGCGATGATAGTTGATGTTGGTTCGCCATTAATTAAAACATGATAGATACTTGTATGCATAATGGTTTGTAGTCAATTAATCCAATAGAAAGGAAAGTTCATTCTCCTAAGCATATGAAATAAAAAATCCCACATGATACCATCATATTCTTTCACCAAATCAGCCTTAATGCACATTTTAGGACTATACTTGTTCTTGTTAAAGTCATTAATCAATTCATTACTAAGAAAAAGAGTGTCAGAAATTTTTTTCCCTTTGATAAAGTGTTAATGTGTTGAAGTGCACAACACTCACTAAGATAATTAACCTACAGTTTAATCCTTACTTTCCGATTAAGGTTAGTATAGAAAGAGTCGATCCCAAAGGACAACATTTTTAAGGTTGTTAACCCTAATCCCAATGGTTTTGAAGAACTTTTATTTATTTATTTTTGGTACTTTTTTCTTTAGAATAGAAAGTAAAGATCAAATTTGGGGTTTTGAGTGATTATCACTAAAACTTAAGGAAAATATAAGAACAAGATTGCACATAACAAGAAATAAATTTCCAGTGTCACAAGGAAAATTGAGATGATTGTTAGCACAAGTAAACTATTATGAATGAAAGACTAGAATGTAGAGAGAGTGGATCAAATAGAAGAATAAATCAAGAGATGGAGAATTGAGGATTTAGGGGTTTTCACCACCTTATCCTAGGCGAGAATGGACGAAATCCTTTAAAATGACGATTACGATGAAGGCATGCAAATTTATAAAAATCCACAAAAGATGGACTCCAATGAGCCCATTCGTCCTGGTGCTCATGTTTCTTAGTCCATCATCCCAAAAGAGGAAGATCCACAGTTGTTTCAAAATCCCTACGCGATGGATTCTATTGTTCTAAATCTGGATTTCCATGGTCATTTCCATCCGGATTAACATGTGATCAAACTAATTAATTACTTTGATAGTTCAACAGTTATTAGAATCAGAAGCCATCTAGAAGTCATTATAAAGGATTAATTAATTTATTCCATGGCTAAGGGGTGATTCCCCTTGCCTCGATAGAGAACTACTCGCTCATGCTTGTGGAGAAAAGGGAGAAGGAGGAATGAAGAGTTCTAGCAATAATCTAGACTTATCTAAGGATTTGTTAGTTAGGCTAGGGACAATGAAATAGCTGACACTTAATTCCCTACTCCAGTCCACAAAAGAAGAAGAGGAAGAAGAGGTAAACTAGATCTAAATGAGCAAGGTAGAAGAACAATAATTGAAAGAAAACACTTAACTTGCAAATAACCAATCTTTATTGATGAATCGAATATAAGAACATAAGAATACAACAATGATTGCTCAGAAATCCCCAGTATAAAAGATGATGATGTGAGGAGGAAGTGCCCCTCCTTTTATAGGAGAATGGGGAGGGTTTTACAATAAGGGTTTGGGACAAATGGGGTTGGCGGCTGCAAATTTGAAATGGCTACACACTGCCAACCGATTGGTTGGGTGGCGACCTTGACAGTTGTATGTCTAGTAAGGGCAGGAGACAAGACAACAGTCAACAACCCTAAGTCTCATGTGGCAACACTATTTGACCTGCTCGGTTTGGGAGGGAAAACCCCCACTTGAGGACTAAAATGGTCGTTTGAAATTCAAAGGGTGCGCCATCTAGATGGAACATTTGGACATGGCTCGGCGGCTGAGGTATGGTACCAACTGATCGACTGGAATAGGTAAGTTGAACGTCTGGAACTAGTAAGACGATCTTCTGGAACAGGCTAGCTGCTCATCTGGAACAGGTAATACGATCAGGTGGAATAGGCAAGCCACTCGTCTGGTGTTCTGAGTTTGCAAGAAATTCACAAATTTGAGTGAGATTCAAGTTCAATTGTGATAAAAGGAAGCAAGTAGCAATTTGTCTCTTTTCAGAGAATAAAGATAAGTATTTCCATGTGACATGAATAAAAATGTTGTGAAAAGAGGTGCTAAATTAGCACGCATCATAAAGGCCACCTGATTCTAGCTAATAAGTTCATGAAGAATAGGTTGAAGTCTGTTTGTGATGACCTTAGTGATAATTTTGTAAAAAAAATACCAAACAGCAAATAACCTCCAATCATTGATGTGAAAAGAACCTTTAACTTTAGGAATGAGGGTAATATAAGATTTTTTCAGTTCTTTAATCATTTTTTCACTTCTAAAAAATATTTGGACAAAAACAATTACATTATCACCAATGATCATCCAGGTCGTCATGAAAAAGTGGCCATTAAACCTTTATCAACCTGGGATTTTGTCCCCATAAGCTTCATTTATAACTCTTTCAATCTCTTCTTTAGTCACCAAAGCACATAGCTTATCTACTTGCTCATTATCCAGAGAAGGAAGTAACAACTCAGTGTTTCACTAATACAAATTATCATCATTTTTGTATTGATTGAAGAGACTATCATAATATGAAAATACATGATCTTTAATCACATTTCCATTATGTTCCAACTTATCATTGATCGTTAGAGCTCTTAAGCAATTGCAGTTAGCTCTAACCTTCACACAATTGTAGAAAAAGCTAGAATTCATGTCCCCAAATATGATATAATTAACCCTTAATTTTATTAGCATATTCTTCTTCTTCCTCAATATCAATAGAATAATTGTTCCTCTTCTCATCCGTTCTTTTTATAAGCCTTATATCATTGGGGAAAGTATCCTCATATCTTTGTGCTTCAATAGCTCCAGTTTTTGAGATTTTAGTAGTATCACTAATATTCCCACCTTCTATTTGTTACACACAATTAGTTCATTTTCACTACTACAGAAATGGCTTATAACGTCACTTTTAAAGGCGTCGGTTTCATAAATACACTGACACCTAAACAATAAAACGTCGGTTTATAAAACAAAACCGACATCAATCTGTGAAGGGTGACTAGACACGAGTATCACTTTTATTCGGTGTCAGTTACTTAATAACAAACCGACGCCCAAAATTAACTGCCAAATCCAAAACTTCCAGTGAAAAAAATTACCTCCAAAAATTTAACATATGGCGTCGGTCATTAACTAACAAACCGATGACGAAAGGTTATTCGCAAAACAAAAATTGGGCACATTTTGATCGTCGGTTTTACAACAATTACCGACACTTATGGGTTTTCCCGAGTTCTTCGCGGGAAATTTTTCACACCCTTTGAGCGTCGGATTTTAAAAAAACCGACGACTATGGTCATTAATCGAGAACCATTTTTTTAATCGGCATATGTAGATAGACGTCGGTTTTTTTCTAGTTAAAACTGACGATTATCACGGGGAACAAGTGTCAGTTTGTGTTGTTAACCGACACCATTAGTCTTATGTGTCGGTTTTGTTGAATAACCGACACCGAATGTTAACTTAATATCGTGAAAGCGAGCCCGACTCTTCCCCTTTCTCTCTGTGTTGCAATCGGCTTAGGGTCTGGCGATTCCAGTGGTGAGCAAGCAGACTCCCTCCGCACCGCCACCCACCACCACCATTCTCCTTACTCACTGGCACCGTTCTCCTTGCTCGCCGTCGGCCACCTACTGCTATCCGCTTGTTGGCCGTTCTCCTTGCCCATCTTCGGCCACCTACTGCTCGTCGCCGGCCACCTGCTGCTCGCCACTTGCTGGTCTCTGCTCCTCTTCTGCCACCACTCGCTGCTCCAGCGGCCTGGTCTCCTTCTCTCTGGCGGCCTGCTCTCTAACAGCTCTCTTGCCAACTCCGGTGGCCTGCTCTCTTGCTGCTCTGGCACCTCTGATGGCCTGCTCTCTTACTGCTCCGTCCACCTCCAGCGGCCTGCTCTCTAACTGCTCCAACTCTGGCGCCGCCTTCCTTCTGCCTTCCGCCGCCGCCACGGCTTTCGTCGTTGCTCCGGACAATCAAAGGTAATGGAACCATCTCTATTTCTATGTATTTAAGACATGACTTTGTGCCTAATATTAGATCCTCTAAGGGAGTGTTTATTTAAATTGAACATTGTATATGAAAAAAAATATGATTGTCTAGTATTTTTTCAATGATCACTTCCATTACGGTTTAGGAGCTTGCCGGCCTTCTGCCTGCTCACCGCTCTTCCACGCTCGCCTGCCCGCTCGGTCTGCCCTTTTGGCTTCCACGTACACCCATCCGTCTCGCCCTATCTCCCTGCACCAGAGCAAGATGCCTAACTTGGCTCAAACAGAAGTAAACATCCCCAAAAACCCTTTGTCTCGCCCTCTCTCCCCACTCCAGAGCAAGATGCTCTGATTTGTATTTACTTAAATACTGATTTGTATTTACTTATCTACTGGTTCATATAATGATTTTTTATTTATCACATTATTTAAATTTCGGGCTTTATATTTATTCATCTACTTTTTAAAATTATTTAATCATCTCTTGATTTATATTTGTTTATCAACTGAGATGTAATTCTTTATCTATTGCTTTGTATTTGTTTATCTACTAATTATATTTATTTATCTAATGTTTTGAATTTACTTATTTAGATGTTTCTATTGTAAATCAACCTAGGATATGAATAAATCTTGTGCTTGCATATATTTGTGCTTCTAATCCTCATGCTTGACCTAATTCAGTAAACCCTAGGAATTTATAGTATAAATGCATCTAACATTCATAAGCTATTAATGTTGATTAATTTAGGAAGCATTGATATGTTGTTATGGTTGTCCACAAATGTTTTTATAAGAAATTGTGTGTTGAATAGGGTTGTGAACAAGGAACTGGTGTTGTATTTGTTGGCCTAGAAACCCGTCCAAGATTTACTCATTAGGAGTAAATCTTGGATAGTCCCCAATTTGGGACTGTTCTTGAAAACCTAATCTCACTTAGGATTATGTAAGTGTATAATGTGTATTGGGTTTTTAAGAAAATTTCGGCAGCATTTCCCCGTTTGTTCTCTAAGTACATATGTACTTGGAGAACAATGGGGAAATGCTGCCGAAATTTTCTTGAAAACCCAATACACAATATACACTTACTAGTGAGATTAGGTGTTCAAGAATGGGATAGGTGGTACACATTTAAGAATGACATCACATGTATAAACCCTAAAGTTTTAACCATAAACTCTAATATGTTTACCCTAGACCCTAATCTTGTTGTAATATATACTTATTTTCTCTTTGATCATAGAATGGATAGATCATGGATGTCCATTCGCAATCGCTGCACCCTAGAATTTATTTCTAGTCTTGATCAGTTTGTTAGATTTGTCGAGGAACATAGGAAACAACCTGGAGATAGGTTCTACTTACTGTCCATGTAGACATTACAGTAACAACTTGAAAGTCAGTATTGGTGACGAAATCAGAAGTCATGTCATGTGCAACGAGATTGTACAAGGCTATACAGAATGGCACT
This sequence comes from Alisma plantago-aquatica, assembly GCA_963693085.1. NCBI lineage: Eukaryota > Viridiplantae > Streptophyta > Magnoliopsida > Alismatales > Alismataceae > Alisma > Alisma plantago-aquatica. The sequence goes on along the minus strand of OY856409.1, from coordinate 1,712,053,266 downwards.
GGCATGGATAGATTTCAAACCTGAAATCAGTGGATGTCGATAGGAGTGTTTGTGTGGAAGAAGAAATTGCCTCCACTGACATAGATGTGAATGAACCAGTTCCAGTAGACATCGTTGATGCGATGTTGGATAGTTGTGGGGTAGAGCACACCGATCCACTCCCATGTTTAGAAACATTGTGCATGATGCTGAGATACCATTATACAGGGGTTGTAAGTTTATGAAGCTTAGCGATGTGTTGAGATTGTATAAACTGAAAGCTAACCATCGATGGAGCGACAAAAGCTTCACGTCATTGTTGTCTTTGTTGAAAGAAATTCTTCCTGAAGGAAACGAGCTGTCGATCTCAACATACCGGTTAAAGAAATTGTTGTGCCCAATGGGAATGGAGGCCAAGAAGATACACACATGCAAGAATGATTGTGCATTATTTCAAAAGGACTATGTGGATTTGAAAGATTGTCCGAAATGTGGTTCGTGAAGGTATAAATTGATGACTTTGGGGGAGTCCAAAACTGGTTCTCCCGCCAAGGGGATGTGGTATCTACCTATAATACCACGGTTTTAACTCTTGTTTGCCAATCCTATAGATGCAAAGAATTTGAGGTGGCATGCAGATGTTAAGAAAAATAATGATGGGATCCTATGACATGCGTCTGATTCCCCACAGTGGAAGAAGATTGATCGATTGTACCCTGAATTCGGTGAAGAGGACAGGAATCTAAGACTTGGGCTTTGTACAGATGGGATGAATTTGTACAGGACATTGAGCAGCCAACATAGCACTTGGCCAGTCATGTTTGTTATATACAATCTTCCTCCCTGTTTGTGTATGAAAAATAAGTATGTTATACTGTCGTTGTTGATATCGGGCCCTAAGCAACCTGGAAATGATATCGATGTTTATCTTGAACCTTTGATTGATGACATAAAGAAACTCTGGGGTGAAGGTGTGATGACCTATGATGCTTCACGAAGAGAGACATTTTGTTTGCACGCTATGTTGTTTTGCACTGTGAATGACTTTCTATCATATGGGAGTTTGTCTGGATATAGTGTCAAAAGATCTAAAGCGTGTCCTATATGTGAAGATAACACTGATTCAATATGACTAAAACACGGCGGCAAGACTGTATATCTTGCTCATCGAAGGTTTCTTCCAAAATTTCATCTGTATCGTAGGTTGCGCAAAGCATTCAATGGACGGAATGAGGAACGTAGTGCACCTAAACCTATATCAGGGGAGGATGTTTATGAAAGAGTGAAAGACATCACCAATAAATTTGGTAAGAGATCACAATGTACGATGGCCACAAGGAGTGACAAGTCTTTATTCACGAAGAAGTCGATATTTTGGGATCTTCCTTATTGGAGTTCTTTGATAGTCATGAATTGTATCGATGTCATGCACGTTGAGAAAAATGTATGTGATAGCGTCATCAGTACTCTGTTGAATATACCAGGTAAGACTAAAGATGGGATAAAATCCAGAATGGACCTACGTGAAATGGGAATAAGGACAGAATTAACAGAAGTAGTTAGTAGTGATCGAAGAACATACTTACCTCCCGCTTGTTACACGTTATCTAGAAAGGAGAAGAAAGCATTTTGTGAATGCTTGGTAAATGTTAAGGTTCCACAGGATTACTCATCCAACATCTGTACATTGGTATCAATGAAAGATCTGAAGTTGATAGGTCTTAAATCTCATGATTGTCACATTCTAATGCAACAAATATTCCCTGTGGCAATTAGATCTATATTGCCGAAGCATGTAAGGTTTGCAATCACCAGACTTTGTTTCTAATTCAACAGTCTGTGCAGCAAAGTTATTGACCCTGATACTCTCGATAAATTGTAAAGAGAAGTGGTTGTTACCCTATGTCACCTTGAGATGTATTTTCCTCCATCATTCTTTGATATCATGGTACATCTTGTTGTCCACTTGACTAGGGAAGTGAAAATGTTGGGACCAGGTTTCTTGCATTGGATGTATCCCTTTGAACGATACATGAGCATTTTTGAAAGTGATGTTCGAAACCGTTATCGGCCTGAAGGGAGTACTATCGAGGGTTATGTGGCGAGAGAGCTTATGGATTTTTGTAGTGACTTTCTCAGTGGTAATTGTAGCAACCGTCTCGTGAAAATAGGATTAACTAATGCGGAAGTGAATTATTTGTAGCGGATTATTGAAAATTAAAACTTTTTGCAAAGAGATCCTCACATAGGAAATCTTTTCCAACAAGAATCATTGCATAACATTTACATTCTGGTTCAAACGTACATAACTTGTACCATCTCTTTTCAGAGATTACATCATCAACTGTCTTATAAACATTATATATAGACAGTATACGAATCTCGAGGCTTTAAGACAAAACCTTAGATTGATTCATAAAACACTGACTAAAAACTCCGAGGACCTGAGAGTACAGAGACGACACATAGGACTTTCTAACTACATAACTTGACAACAATATATCCACCTGAGATATTACTGTTGTCCTTGCTGTCACTACTGCTGTCCATTCCCTGCAATGGAATTTTGCTTCTTTGTCCGCGTCCACCTAAAAATTTGGATCCCACGGGGGTGAGACAATTGTAAATTGCCCCAGCGGGAGATATAACTCTCCGCCAAAACTTTGTTATAGCAGCTTATTAAAACAAACTGAGCAGAAGGATTTATATATATATAATCAACAGTAGGTAGGTCACTTGTATGAACAAAGTGAAGTAATCTCCTTTTTCAAGGATATCATTGCATCTACTCATGGTAAACTCATAGTTCATCCATCTACTTGTAATGAATACAATAGATATGAACAACATCAATGAACTACAGATATATAATAGAAATGTAACATCAGCCAAGTTCTCAAATAAGACTTATTACAACAATGCTATAAAGAGACATGTACTACTTTCATCAGATACTTATCAGTCTTTCAAAGACCTTGGGAACTCAGTCCCTCATTTCAAAATTGGGAATTCTCATCCCTTCACATTCTCATCACCATAATCATATGGTTCTGGGTATTCAAACCCCTAACTCATCATTGAGCATTATTACCACTTTTTCAGGTAACTATCACCTTCAGGTCATATGATCAAGGTAAATATGATGCTTGTTACATAAGCATCTCTCATGGCACTTAAGGCCCATTACTTCTCTTATTACCTCATACTAGGCAATAAGGTATAGCACGACACATAAGGCCCATAAATAATTTCAATATATAAAACTACATAGCTCATACATGGCTATGTTCATCATCTCATGATACCTGCATGGTTAGTATAGATGACAACAGATTCATCAATTTCATATCAGCACCATGCAAAACAATATATAACATTATCATTCAAGGGTAACACCACTATTCCCTTACCAGGGTTAGGGTTTCCCATTAAGTCAAATAGGAATACTCATTCCCTTCACATTTTGTCACCTCTCACTAGGCAACAAATTATTCACATGGCTTACAAGGCCATTCACATTTTGTATTAAGGTATTTCCCTTCTTACTACATTCCATCCCTAACCACTCACCTTTAGCATATAATGCAAAGGCCACACATTAGAATTGTCCAACTATCTTTAATGATATGGACTTGTCTAATGCTAAAGACATTGCTAACAATAAGGTTGCTTATAATCAACCACATGAAATGTTTTACCTTTCTGACGCCATTCCATCTATCTCATCATTAGGGTTTCTTTGTACCCTTACTTAGAATTAGGATTATGATTCATTGTCATATTACCCATGATTAGGGCTTTATGTGTTATAACTCTTCCCCTTCTCTATTTCATTCTCGATTCTCTGTTGCCGCTCAAGCTAGGTCTCCTGATTATGTGTTGCCGCTCGTTGTCGCAGATGTTATTGTTGTGGAGAGGAGCTCGCCGCCGCCGTTGTTGAGAGGAATTGCCACTGAGGAGCTCACTGCCACTGCTCTAGTTCAGTCGTCGTCGCTCAAGTTCAGTCGCTGCCGCTCGCTTTCTCAGTCATCTCCGCCAACGACCACAGCCCACTATCCTGCCACCGCTCGCCACCTGCTTCACCACAGCTTTAGTCATCTCCGCCTCCACCTCCAGCCACCTCCACCACCAGCCACAGCTGTGACCACCTCCACAACCACAGCTGCAACCACCCTCCACCTTCGACCGCTGCCACCATAGCCTGATCCACCAGTGCGGTGAGTTTTCTGTAAGATTATTATTAATTAATTAGGTTTGATTAATATCGATTAATAAGGGTTAAACGAGGAATGAATTAACTTAGTTCAATATATAATTGTTCTCCAAAATTGTGTAGTTGATTAATAACGATTAACTAGGGTTAATGATGAATGAATGAATTTAATAAATTGTTATTGCTTTCTTTCTCTCTTGTTAGTGATTGATTTAACTTATTTCAATATATAATTGTTCTTTAAAATTGTGTAGTTGATTATTAATGATTGATTTGGGTTAATAATGAATGAATTAACTTATCCAAATGGAAGAATGAATTGAATTAAATGATGTTACACAAAACCTAGGATATGAATGATGATACTATGATTGTAGGTATATGAATGACAACATATATACATGTATTTTGTTGGCCTAGAAACCCATCTGAGATTTACACATTAGGAGTAAATCCTAGATAGTCCCCAGTTTGGGACTGTTCTTCAATACTTAATCTCACTTAGGATGTATGTGTATAATGTGTATTCGGTTTTCATGATGTTTCGTCAACACTTCCCCGTTTGTTCTCTAAGTACACATGTCGGGGGGCATTTTCCCATGTACATCGGTGTACTTGGAGAACTGCCAGGAAATGCTACCGAAATTTCTTGAAAATCAAATACACATTATACACTTGCTAGTGAGATTAGGTGATCAAGAATGGGATAGGTGGTACCCATTTATTTCATATAACACCCTCAACCCTAAACTTTTAACCATAAACCCTAATCTTTTAACCCTAAACCCTAATATATACTTTTTTCTCTTTGATCATTGAATGGATAGATCATGGATGTCCATTCCAAATCACTGCTCCCCAGAGTTTATTTTTGGTCTTGATCAGTTTATTTTATTTGTTGAGGAACATAGGAAACAACCTGGACATAGGTTCTACTGTTCATGTAGGAATTGCGGTAACAACTTGAAACTCAGCACTGGTGATGAAATCAAAAGTCATGTCATGTGCAACAGGATTGTACAAGGCTATACAGAATGGCACTGGCATGGAGAGATTTCAAACCTGAAATCAGTGGATGTTGATAGTAGTGCTTGTGTGGAAGAAGAAATTACCTCTGATGACATAGATGTGAATGAATCAGTTCCAGTAGACATCATTGATGCGATACTAGATAGTTGTGGGGTAGGTCACACCGATCCACCTCTAATGTTTAGAAACGTTGTGCATGATGCTGACAGACCATTATATACAGTTTCAATTCTTGTTTTTCAATATGATAGATGTGAAGAATTTGAGGTGGCATGCAGATGTTAAGAAAAATAATGATGGGATCTACGACATGCGTTTGATTCCCCACAGTGGAAGAAGATAGATTTATTGTACCCTAAATTTGGTGAAGAAGATAGGAATCTAAGACCTAGGCTTTGTACAGATGGGATGAATCTGTACGGAACATTGAGAAGCCAACATAGCACTTGGCATGTTATACTTGTTATATACTATCTTCCTCCCTGGTTGTGTATGAAAAATAAGTACGTTATGCTTTCATTGTTGATATCGGGCCCTAAACAACTTGGAAATGATATCGACGTTTATCTTGAACCTCTGATTGATGACTTAAAGAAACTTTGGGGTGAAGGTGTGATGACATATGATGCTTCACGAATAGAGACATTTCATTTGCACGCTATATTGTTTTGCACTGTTAATGACTTTCCAGCATATGGGAATTTTTCTGGATATAGTGTCAAAGGATCTAAAGTGTGTCCTATATGTGAAGAGAACACTGATTCAATATGACTAAAACATGGTGGAAAGCCTGTATATCTTGCTCATCAAAGGTTTCTTCAAAAATTCCATCTGTACCGTAGGTTGTGCAAAGCGTTCAATGGACAGAATGAGGAATGGAGTGCACCTAAACCTATACCATGGGAGGTTGTTTATGAAAGAGTAAAAGACTATGTCAATGAATTTGGTAAGAGATCACAATGTACCATGAACACACGGAGTGACAAATATTTATTCAAGAAGAAGTCAATATTTTGGGATCTTCCTTATTGGAGTTCTTTGGTAGTCAGGCATTGTATCGATGTCATGCATGTTGAGAAAAATGTCTGTGATAGCATCATTTGTACTCTGTTGAATAGACCAGGTAAGACTAAAGATGGGATAAAATCCAGAGTGGATCTATGTGAAATGGGAATAAGGACAAATTAACAAAAGTAGTTAGTAGTGATCAGAGAACATACTTGCCTCATGCTTGTTACACATTGTCTAGAAAGCAGAAGAAAGCTTTTTGCGATTGCTTGGTAATTGTTAAGGTGCCACACGGTTACTCATCCAACATCTATAGATTGGCATTAATGAAAGATCTGAAGTTGATAGGACTTAAATCTCATGATTGCCACACTATAATGCAAAAAATATTGCCAGTGGCAATTCGATCTATACTGCCAAAGTATGTAAGGTTTGCAATCACCAGACTTTGTTTTGTTTTTAATAGTTTGTGCAGTAAAGTTATTGATCTTGATACTCTCGATAAGTTGCAAGGAGAAGTGATTGTTACCCTATGTCAGCTTGAGATGTATTTTCCTCCTTCATTCTTTGATATCATGGTACATCTTGTTGTCCACTTGACTAGGGAAGTGAAAAAGTTGGGACCAGTTTTCTTGCATTGGATGTATCCTTTGAACAATACATGAGCATTTGCAAAGTTGATGTTCGAAACCATTATTGGCCTGAAGGAGTATTATTGAGGATTATGTGGCGAGAGAGGTTATGGATTTTTGCAATGACTTTTTGAGTGGTAATGACGCTCCCATGAATGACAAGAATATTGAGGAGCATTTTTCCAAAGGAGTTTTGGGATCACGGGTGAAAGTAATCAGCCGCGAGTAGTTGCAGCAAGGTCACTTGTATATTTTCCACAACATCGACGAAGTGAGTGTTTATATCGAGGAACATACCAATTTCACAAGAGACAATATCCTCAATCCAATTCAATGTGGCTTTCTAGAGAGCATAACAAGACATTTATTAAGTGGTTTTAAGATAAAGTCTTACATCAACTATCTCAAACACCAGATAATGTTACTGAAACCATCTAATGTCTCACCTTCAAACCAAAATTGAATGTTATGTCTTATGAAGGGTTTGACATAAAGGGTTTCTCATATTACACAAAGTGTCAAGATGATAAGAGTGTCATCCAAAACAATGGGGTCACCCTTCAAGCGTCATCATTGTTTTTTGCAAGTGCAAAGGATAAAAGTCCATGTGAAGCTAAAATGTCATATTACGGTGTCATTGAAGACATATGGGAGTTTGACTATGTAGATTTCAGAATTCCGCTCTTTAAATGTAATTGGGTTGACAACAACAAAGGAGTTATAGTGGATGAATTGGGTTTCATGTTAGTGAACTTTGAAAAGATTGGCGAGAAGGGTGAACCATTCATATTGGCATCACAGTCAAAACAAGTACTTTATATCGATGATCCTACAAATGATAAATGGTTAGTTGTTCTTCATGGTAAAAGACAGTTCATTGAAGATCCTATAGATGAAGAAGAGTACTATGATAAGTATGATGACTCCAATCCATTCTCACTTTGGTTGCCAACACCACCAAACATTGAAGTTGGGGATCACAATGACTTGTATGTTCGCGGGGATCGTAATGAAGGATTGTTAATTGATAAAAGATCACAATATTAGAGGCATGGATGTTTATATTTTTATTATGTTCCCATGATGACCGTGCTGATGATCACCGTGAGGGTGAGGACGTTCTTGCATCGCCTGACAATGTAAGTTCTAAGAATATATCCCTGAGGTTTCTATCTATATGTTCATTTATAATTATATTATGTAAGTGTGTTTTTTATCAAATTTTTAGGATACTAGATAATAAAAATTCTATTTAATTTACAGGCGTTCGCCAAAGACAACAGGATATGCAGGATGGCCATGACATAGCTATGCAGGCCATCGACATTGCTTTGTAAATCCAAAGCACAACAGTCGGAGAGAAAGCAAGCATCCCACACTAAGGTTATATAGATATATAGTGGGACTAAGGTGACGATCCCACCTGCTAAAACAGGTTACCGACAACTACATGTTATGACTGGGAGGTCGTGATTCAGAAAATGTATGCATTAGCAGGAGGATAAATAGATTTCACCACGAGTTAACATTGGAGAAGGTCTACTAACCTACACTGAGCTAAACAAGTTTATCAATATATACTGATAAACTTGTTTAGCTCAGTGTAGGTTAGTAGACCTTCTTCAATGTTAACTCATGGTGAAATCTATTTGTCCTCCTGCTAATGCATACGGTTGCTGAATCACGACCTCCCAGTCGTAACATGTAGTTGTCGGTAACCTGTTTTAGCAGGTGGGATCATCACCTTAGTCACACTATATATGTACTAAGCTATAGTGTTGTATGTAAATTTGGCGTTGTTGTTGTTATGCACTATATATGTGTTAGTCCATCATGTTGTTATATGAATCTGAAACACTTGTGTGTGCTGCACTTTATGTATTGTATTTGTATCATGCTTCCCTTCATTGTGGCTTCTTTTGTTTTTTCATGGCTCTTTCAGTATGATTTTGTTGACAATGATGACAATGATGAAATGATGAATAAAGAATAACTTTGTTCTCATAATTAATTTTGTGTGAATGCGAATGAATTTTTATGAATTGTGTGTGAAAATCATCAATACACATGAATGTTTCTACATGTGTCAGAATGTGAAAAGAGATAAAATAAATGTAACGGCAGGTTGCTACTGGTTTCTACATGTGTGTGATGAAAACAAATTATATGAATTAAATGTTCTTATACATGAGTGTGAATCACATATATATAATATTGTCCATCATGTTAATTTTGCAGGTTTGTGGCATGTTGTTGGCTGATATCAATGGATGTCGTAAAACCTGTAGTTCATAACTAAACTACATGTTTCTCATCCAGCGACTAGCCACAGCAGGTCTGCAGACTGATAGAAAAAAAAAAACAAAAACATAGTCGTCAGTTATTTGAACGAAACTGACGACATATGGTTACAATGTCGGTTTCCATACTAGTAACCAACGTCGATTTCCATAATGAGACCAGACACCACGGTCGTGCTGGCCAACACAGCCGTGGCAGCGGACCATACATAAAACAGGCATCGGATATATGCATAAAACCGATGACATATGGTAACCGTGTCAGTTTCCCTACTAGTAACCTACGTCGATTTCCCAAGAGGCCAGACACCACGGCCGTGCTGGTCAGCACAGCCATGGCAGCGGGTGAGATGGCGTCGATTATCACTAATAAACCAACGCCGATAGTGCCCCAGATGGTGCCCTTTCTGTGGCGCAAAGGTATATGGCGTCGGTTTCTAAGCTTATAACTGACGCCTATACCCCCAGTCGGCGCATTTTCGGTGGCACGCGAAGGGTTGTGGCGTCGGTTTGAGAACCGACGTGTAATGGTTGGGCTTTTAGCGATGCCCACATAGGTTTCACTTAGAAACCGACACTAAAGGCCTTAAAAAATAGACACTAAAGGTTTGTTATGTACTAGTGTTTTGACATTTTTGAGTTTTGATATTACCTTGTACATTGTGTTACCTTTGACTTCAATCCTCTAGGAACTTTCCACATGGTTGAGGAGATCATTCCTTTTTCTCTAGACATTAATGAACTTGGAATAACCTTTCTTCTTTTAAGAGTGTTACTAAAATTGATAAGAATCTATCTATGATTGTTGATGATGTTGTTAATAACTTTCCCACTTCTTTAAAAACATAATAGAACTCCAAGTTGCAAAAAAATGTATCAATCTTAGAGAGAACAAGGTTTTAACCTTTATATCTATTATCCCCTATGTCGAGGTCCATTTATGTCATGTTCCACTAAGATCAAGTTAGATATATCATCATTAAATTCTCTCATAGCAGAAAAAGAGCAACTACCTTTCCTCTTTCTCTCATTAGAGCTTCGTATATCATTAAAATCACCAAGTAAGATCTAGACTTCATTACTTTTTTGACTAAGTCTATTCATATCAAACCATAGAATTGTTCTGCTTTTATCATCATTGTGTCCATATATAGTTGTAACCAAAAAGGAAACATCTTCATAAGAGACCAGATAGTGAATGTACTGATCACTTTCTTCAATCGTCAAAATGTGAATAACATTTTGATCCCAAAGATAATGATCCTTCCAAGAGGATGTGCAACATGATCAGACATCCACATATTATCCAACCAGAGTCTATGCATAGTTTTATACAACTTTTTGTACCTAATTTGAGTTTCAACCATGATGTTGACTGGGAAACTCGCATCAAGAAGGTTAGCCCTAACTTTCTCCCGATGTCCAAGACTATTTAAACCTCAAACATTCTAGGAGAAGATGATCTTTTTATTAGCCATTTGGAATGTTGGTGACCAGAAATCTACTAGTCTCAGTAATAGATAGATTTGCATCTCCTATCTCTCCCAATTTCTCAAACATGTTGTTGGACATATTGTTCAGCTCAGGTGTTTCTCTTTTGGTGTGTACATTTTTCTTAGAATGCAACTTTGGAGGTGAACTTCAACTTTTGTGTTTCACTGCCTGAAAACCATCATTAGTAATAGGAGTAACCACCTTGCATTTGTCATCAAGGATATGATGCATATGTAGTAGAATAGGATTTGTGGAATTATAACTAGAAGAATCTTCCATTCTCAAGATAATTTGATTAGATAGGGCATGCCTTAAAACTAAACAAGCATCATTTTGGTTCTCTTGAACAGGTTCGACTGAAATTCTCTGACTCTTATTCGTATAGGGTGAATTAGGGATAATAGGTTGAGTAATAGAATCACCATTAAGGGCAGAACCACTCTTATCAACATGGATCCATTTCTTTTTATTCTCTGGTGCATCTGTGACAACTTTGCATATATCTGGTTCATGGCCTAAACATCCACATGTCATGTATATTTTTGAAACTTATCCATATTTAATATGTATCACATCCTTGTCCCCACAGTCAATCCCCATGATAAGTTCCTTTGGAAGTACATAATTTACATAAATCAAGACCTAAATTTGGGAATAGTCCAATCTTCTCATCACCTTAGTAGAAAAGTCAGAGCAAATAGGTTTCTCGATATAACTCCCAAGAATACCTAGGATATCATCATCCCATAATTTTAAGGGAAGACCCGAAAACCTAATCCAAACTGATATATCAATGAGATGTTCCTTCTGAAGGAAGTTCTACTCATTTTCATTTCTTAATTATAAGGGGTTTTCCTCTGATAAACCAAGGGCTACCTTCCACCATTGTTTTGAGATCCTTAATATCTCTAATTTAAAAACAAAGAAACTCTTATTTCATGGTATAACTTAAAAGAACCTATTCGTTTTTGTACTACCTCAAAATGTTGGATGAGTGTTGATGAGTGGGGCTTAATCCTGACTATGTATCTAGATGATGCATTCTCTCATCTCTTAGCTATCTCTGTTGCTCTTGATCGCTTTTACAACACCTAGCCATTGGCAATTTTTAGTGGAGAGAACTTTAGCTTTGTGAACTCAACATTCTGCTTCATGCAAAACATGTTTCTCTACCATACCGTGCAAGGAGAAACAACAACCTATGTTCTCTATTTTCACGAATCCAGGTGGTTCTGAGGAAGACGAGGAGGAGGGAAAATTGACAGGGATTATCATTTCCCACCATCATGAATTGTGCTCCCCTTGCCCCCCGCATTTCAAACCTCTCATCATCAACCCTATTTTCCACATTATAACTTTTTAGTAATTCAATTATCAAGATCAAGGTTTATTGAGCATGAACTAATATACTTGTCATGTTATTAATCAATTTTTAGGTGATTAAGGGCTCAATCAAGTCAAAGGACTTCATTGAAGGTTGTTTTCTCTAGGTAAGGGGCCCATCACACATGGAATATTTAAATGTTGATTGATTGGACACCCCTTTATACGTTTGCAAAATGCTATGTCTCAAGAAAATTATGAATGCCTTCTCAATTGATATCATATATTGGTATTGCTCCATGATTGATTGCTTACTTATGGTCTATCATAAAATCCTAACTATGACTGTGATAAATGATTAATGGATTATTCTGAATAAGGGAGAAATTTCATTATGGTTTAAGAAGGCAGAAATCCCATTATGATTTAAGGGGAAAAATACCATTATGGTATTATGAGGGAGGAATCCCGTTATGATCGAGATTTAAAGACATTAATGATTAAGTAAGTTCTAAGGTAATTATGAAAGTTTAAGAATTGGTGATGTTTTTTATAGACACCTAGATCATGGACCTCAAAAGGTCATTATGAACTTTCTTAGCATTATAGGATTTCCTACCAATAATGGGCTCCTATGGCACATTAAGAGAGGAAACATATATTCACTTATGGAATTCATCATGTTTAAAATGATTCAAAGAATATGTAAGTCAATCCATGTCCAAGTTTATGCCAAATTTATTCAATGTCAAGTTTATTTCATGTCTAATGTATTATTACTTTCTATTGTATATCATGCCAAGTACCACTTACTTACTTTGATGTTTGTCTTGAATGGATGGGGACACAATGTCTGTAGAATTTGGAGCAAGTGATGAATAGAATGAACAGTAAGGACTAGAAGTTCCTACAACTTTACTTGGTGGGGTTCCATCTACCAAGTCAATCTAGTATTTTAGATATCAATTACTTCATGCCTTAGTCATATTATCTAGGTTCAGGTCAGTATATTTGGATTTTATGATGATGAAGTTTTAGATTTCACTTTTATGAACTATGTATGAATCTATTTCATATCCATGCATAGTGTTCCATTTACTATATTTTTTAATGATTATAATTTTTGTGATACCCCCCAGAGAATCATGCTTCTGTTAAGTGATGTGTATATTCTGATAGAGGGGGTGTCACATTATGGTATCAAAGTGAATAGCCAGATGGCCACTGGCAAAATATGATTAACATAGTCACCCTAGAAGAATATATGAAACTAAGGTCTAAGAATGGGATGTTTAGAAAAGATATTAGGCCTAGGATGACTAGAGTCTTAATCCATAGACGTGATATATATGATAAAGATAGAGGTTCACTTTGTTCAATCTCAAGTATCAATATAAGCCTAGATAATGACATATTCTCTCCATTCTCAATGGTGATGGAAAAAAATTGAGAGTCAAATGGGGATGTCATCAACATAAGACTTCATATACATCTTCACCCTTCTTACTAGTCCCTATGGTATGGGACACATTTATTAGTAGGTTAGTGAGAGGTAGCATGCTAAGATTCAACATCTTTTGGTATGTTCCTGACCACCACATACCATGAAATGTAAGAAATACCTAAGAATAGATAGTTCTATAAATCTAATGATATAAAATTACAAGAAGGTCCAAGTTTGATGCCCTAAGTGTAGTGGTAAGTTGAGTTCCATAAACCCTAAGTACAAGTTTAAAAAAAGAACAAAGTAATGGTTAATCCATAATCAAGTAAATATATTATGGAACTTATGTGCAATATAAATACATATCATTTTTCATGCTAAGAATATGAAGTTAAAGAAACTTCGTTAAGATAACTATCACCAACTAAGGGGTATGTAGAACCATAAGGTGGGTCTCAACCTAAAGGTAAATGTTGTGGATCAAATTTAGTTTAAGGTGGGTAGAGTTGCAACACCCCAAAATTTGACAACCAACTTTAAATTTTTTTTTGCAATTCATTCATCTTGTTGCCAGGGGGTTTTGAACTCATGACGTCTCAGACATACAACATCAACTTTACCACTTAGGTGTCCTACATTGGCCACAATCAATATACACCTTAGGATATTGTTTTTTTAGAAAATGATAGTTTAGGGGCTTAATGTAAAAAGATCATGATGTAATATTCCTTTTTTTATAATAAAGTTAATAAAATAAAAGAAACTCAAGATAGCTTTTCTCTATGCAATAATGTTTTTCAACTATTTCAAAACATGAGAATAATTAGTCTTCCCCATTATTTTTAAATAGATATTTGAAAATAGATAACTTGTATTCCCCCATCCTTTATGTAATATACACGAAATTTAAAAACATATATTTTGAATAATAAGTATTCTTTTTTTTAATATCTTATAAGATAAGCAACAATATTCTCTCTTTTTCTCTCTCCGCCAAGATAGTTTCTCAAAATCGCATAAAAAGATATAAAGTGGATAATTATTGATCATCTCATGTTTGCACTCAAGAAATAATTAAGGAAAGGTATTTCATATTATGTAATTCTTATAATGTATAAAAATTAAGTAAATGAAAAAAATAGAAATTATGGACGAAATATGTGCAAAACATGAATAATATTGTCTAAGAATCATCTAGAGTTCCTAATATCATGTGGTCCAATTTTGGGATTGTTTTGACTTGATTTGACTATCCAAACCAATAAGGAAAGTTTCCATATAGTTTAGCCAATGAAATAATCATAAACACATTTAATGTCTGATATAACCTAAAGCCCCAAATTTATTAATTTTTCACACACTTTTTTATCCTATGTTCCTTTTTCTTGCATGCATTTTATGGTTTATATTTAATCAAGACTCGATCTAACAACCTTCAAGTCATCTCCTTCCTCTGACATTTTTGTTAAAAAAATCTAATTTAGCAGTTCTACCTTTCTCGATCAATCTCTCCCTCACATCTTCACCATTCATGAGATTTCTTCACCTCCAAGATAGTCTCTCTCTCTCTCTCCCTCTAGTTTTGATCAATACCTGGCTCACTTTTCCTGATGAAATGCCAACAAAACCCCAAACCAATACTAACCCCTTTATCCACCATCGAGTCACAAATGCTACCACTACCCTGCCCTTGTCTATATCAAGTAATCATGAGAACTTTTGGCCCTTAAGTCTTCCTCCTCTACTGTCATTGGTCATCTAGTTCTGCAAGACTACGACGTCTACTCACTTTTCTTTTCTAGCAACCTTCTCCCATCAACAACCCTCTCCATTGCTAACAGAGCAATTGATGCATCAACAATGTTCCTTCGCTAAGTATCATCAATTTCCAATATTCTTTCCATCTTTCTTTTGCATGAGAAATTGTACCCTATAATTGGGGTTGAGTTAATTTTTGGCAGTTTCCTCCCTTCCTCCCAGTGGTTCTATGGACATCGAAATGGGTCTATTGGTGACTTAATTCCTTCACAAATGTTTTCCAAACCTTGCTTGATTCTTTCTCACCTTGGTATTAAGGTGTTGGATTCTGACTTACTCCCCCAATTTCTCTTTTTCTTTAATGTTTTCCAGGGACATGGTGGCCCTTCCCCTATCATGTTTCTTCCTTCAACTTCTTTAGGTTCCTATGAACTCCCTCATGTGGTTTTGGCTCTCTAATTTGCATCATTTCTTTGGCTGCTCTTTTTCTTGGTGCTCCATGACACTCCCATAGTAGGTTCTTGAGATTTTGTGCTCCTAAGAAGCTAAGCCTAGGCTCGTTGGTATGTATACCCCTTGAGAACATGTTGAAGTAATTAGATTTCTGTGAGATACAAAATACTCTTGGGGATCAAATTTGGAGAAGCTCATGATAAGCTGCTCGAGCCATGGCACAAGGGGAGAAGAAAATAGTCCTCCAAAAGACCCTAGTAACCCCACAATTTCAATCAAAACATATAGTGGTATGGACATTTCTAGGCTTTCACGTGTATCTTTTGATTTACAACCACAAGATGATTGGAATGACTAAATGGCATATTTTATGTTGTTTATTCAATTAAATGTAATACACACCTATGGTTTCTCCTTATTTTTGCATTTCTTTTACATCAACCGAATGTCGAACTTAAATCAATGTAACACTAGGCCTTCTTATTTTTTGATTGGTCGACAATGCATAATACATAATAATTGCATATGACCGTAGACAATTATGGATATATGCCTTGGAAAGCTTTTCTGATATCTCTATCATTCTACCCTACTTTCAAACCCAACTTTCCACCTTAAAACTCTAAAATAATTTAGTGATCAAGATTAGAGTTTAACAATCATGAACTAATATACATATCATGCTATTAATCACATTGTAGGTGATAAAGGTCACAATCAAGTCAAATGACATGACTTAAGTTGGTTAGATCTAGGTAAAATTAAATGGTAATTGATTGGATTTTTAACTTTATGTTTATTCAAAATATTACGTCTCACGAAAATGATGAATGTCTTCTCAATTAATATCATGTACACATATCATTGCATGATTGATTGTGTACTTATGGTCTATTGTTAAACCCTTACTATGACTATGATTAATGATAATTTTATTCTTCTTGACAAAGTATATATCCTATTATGATTCAAGAAAGGAGAAATCCCATCTTAATTTAAGGGCAGAAATCCCATTATGGCATTATGTGGTAGTGATGGAAGTTACAATCAACATTAAAAACATGTAGGATGCACCTCAATCGTAGACCTCAAGAAGTTGTTATGGGCTTTCCTAGAATTATGGCTTTTGTAGAGATAATGTGCTCCTATGGGACACTAGGAGGGAAACATATATTCACTTGTCTAATTCATCATGTTTAAATAATTCAAATAATATGTATATCAATCCATGGTCAAGGTTATGTCAAATTTATTTCAAGTCAAGTATACCTCATGTCTAGTGTATTTGTGAAGGAGTGGACTTTTGAAATCCTTATACGTCCAGTGAATTCACGCATGTCGAGTTTCTATGAGAATTCCTAATGTTTTTGCCAAAGTTTGGAAGTCAAATGATATTGATATCATGATTAGGATCTTTATGATTATGCCTTTTGAAGTATTTAAGTGGATGATTGAACAATTGAGTTTTAACAATAAATTTGAGTAGAAGATAGTTTGAGTGGTGAGGAAGCAATGGTTAAAATTTGGTGACAATTGGATATTCCTAGGAGTTATGAAGGTTTGCAATTTGAAAAATAATAGACATTTTTTTTTTAGGATTTATAGACCTAAGTTGATTTTAATAAGTGTCACACCCCTTTTGGTTTTTGGATGGGCGTGTGGCCTTTCCTTTTCTCGTGGACCCAGTAGTTGCATCCAAGCAGTTCAGTAAAGCCTAGAAGCCACGGATTGACTGCGTGGGGTTTTCTCTACCCTTGGATATGCTGGATCGAATGATTCTTAAGTTATCACCTTCGGGGCAGTTGCATCTTGACCATGTCGATGACCTTCCACGATGGGGTGGCTTTGAGAACGTGGGAAAGAGTAAGGGATGGACGAAGAGGCGATCTCAGCTCGTTTAGACGAATACCACGACCCCTCATGTGTGTTTAGTGAGTGAGTGGCGAGGGAGAACAAACTTCCAGTTCCTCCTCCTCCATTGCGGTGAAAAGAGCAAAAGAAGGGGAAGATCAAGGGGGGAAAAGAGAGCACGAAGAAGGGATGTAAATAGAGGAGAAACAAAATAGAAGGAAGAAGGAGATGACAGCAAGCAGTTCCAGGCATTTTAGTGGACTACTATGAGGATTTTCATGGTGGACAGGCTCGTTCTCACCAGAGAAAAGGGTGGGGGTCAAAAGAGGCTTGAAGGGCTTTCTAACCATCCACGGGAGTTATAGTCGAGTTTCTAGAGTGCCCGCCAATCTCCTGGAGGCGTCATCTGTCAGTCATGATGCAAGGGGAGTGAATCCCCTTTCCCTCCGTCGTGATGGAGGCTGGCGCCGATGAGCACCTGGATAGAGTTCTGGGGCTGCAAAGCGAGGCTCAAGAAGCCGACGATGGCCAACCGAGGTCCAGGAGATGAGATGAGTTCGATTCTGGCGGTGAGAAGGATCGAAGCTACAAGGATGCTCATCGGATGAGAACCCTTATAGCAGCGGCGCCCTTCACCCATCTCCTTGCTCTGCTGCGACAGCGCCTTTGACGGTAGGCTCGTGGATGTAGGTCCCTGGAGTTGCGGACTAGAAAGTGAGGAACCGAGGAGGTCTGCAAGATCTCAATGAAGCTGGGGATCTATTGTCTCTCTGTAAGGAGCCACTGATCTGCCTTGCTTCCTCACTGGCTGAGGACCGTGCAGCGGCATCTCCGCAGGACAGAGGCGGGCTCACGCTCGCATCTCGGACTTGCGAGGATGAAAAAGGGAGCCGAGCCGACCAGGCAAACGGACCCTCAGGTCTGCGGATCCCGCCCTGGACCCGGACCGGGCCCCAGCCAAGAGAGGAAAGGAGCTGTGCCCCCACTTTGCCACGTGTCGACGCCGGGTTGGCCCAAAAGGTAAAGAAATACCTAGTTTAGTCCAGATCTTATATAATTCGTAGAAAATAGCACGCTGATCAAAAAATTACAAACAATATACCAAAACGTTCAGAAAAATGAGTAGAATACAATTAAATCAAAATATTAGGCTCTTGATGCATGAATATCAGTAATATCTTGTTAGTTTTGAAATGCTTAATTGATGGATAATAAATATCAAACGTGGGCCTAAAATTATGAGAACTTATCAGTAAATCAATATTCATGCTTATAATCCAGTGTATGTCAGTGATTATGATGATGATGTACGAAATCATGTAATTTACTCCATATGGCTAATTAGGGCTTTTAACCCTAAATAAAATGCAATAAATGCACACATGCTCAACAAATGATGAAATTAACTGAGTAAGCTCATATCAGTATATAAAACCTCAATTTTAATTATGAGATCATAATGATGAACATAATTCATGTTATATGAAGAGCACCCTTAATACATGTGATGTCACCCTGTTATGGTTAAGGAAAGTGACATAATGTTAAATATGTTCACATAATAATGTGACACATGAGTATATCCAGTTGATGAATTATAACTTGGAATTCGACAGCAGTAAGATAAACCTAAGATAAGAATACAAGTAATCATGAGGATATCATAATGAGATAAGCAAAACCCTAATATGAACACGATTAGGGTTAAGATGAGATGTATGATGATGGGAATCTGATGATAGTACATGATCTTGTCTTAACCAGGGTTTGACCAAGTTATAGTTGACATGAGGAATATGTGATTAGTATATCTCTTGATCAAGGTAAACTATTACCTCTTACTTGGCTTATTATACAATATGCTTGTGTTATATGTGTAGTAGAATACTTGGCATATGGTATTGGATGAAGTGATTGTCATTGTATGATATCTTGCTTGATTTTCTATACTTATTGCTATGAACACTTGAAACATAATATATCTGTTCCATTACATGAAAGTACTATATCTCTTTGGTAAGCATAGTGCTAGTTAGTGATCTATCTCTTTGGTAAGCAGATCACATGTACAATGATCTATCTCTTTGGTAAGCAGATCATACGGCCTGAATGCATCTATCCCATTGGTAGGCAGATGCACGAGCATATAATGGAAAGTGAGCTTAAAATATGTGTTCTCTTTTGTTAATATACATCTTTGTGCAAGTATATGATTTTCTTATATTTCTTCTGTTATTGCTAAGTATTAGTTTTATCTTATTGCCAAGATATTATGAGAGGTATATAAAAGACACGTAGGCATACTCAGTACAATATTCTTGAAATATTATGCTGACGTGTACCGCATGTAATCTTTTGTTTAGGTTGTGGTTATGCTCTTGAAGATCCAGGATAGTTGAGAGTTGTGTGCCGAGCTGATGTACAGGTGGACATGTTGTCTTAAGATCCTGTTGTTTAGCTGTAGCACATGTATATGTATAAGTTTTCTGTTCAATATGTAATATCAAATGTTGTAACAATTCATGTTGTAATTATATGTTGAATGGTGAACATGTGTGTATGGTTTTATTATTGTTCATGTACATGTGCTACTGATTGTTTCCTTCTGACTTCCTTTGATTTTCTTCTTCTTAGCCTAGTGTGGGATGTTTAAATTGGGATTCTCACTGAGGTGAGGGTTTCAATTTGAACGTCACACATCAGATTAAGTTCTAGAAAATTTGAGGGCGTCACAGGTGGTATCAGAGCATGAACAATAGCAAAGTCTGACATTTGCTCATTATGCAACTCAAAACTAAAGAACCTTGAACCTTAATAATCTTTTAGGGTTAGATTAGTCGTCTTTTAGAGACTAGATCTGTCCTAGCCTCTAGGTTAGTACCTAGATGTCCGAGAACTAGGTCTAGACTGGTGCTTGTTGAGTAGCAAGTCCTTAGAAGTCATTCTTTCCTTGTAGTACATCGGTATGGGACGTTGCTCTATTTGGAAATGACGTGCATAAAAGGAAGAGAAACCCTAGACATATTGCGCACATTGTCTAGAGTAGCTACACTAGTCTACACCATGTTCTCACCCTTTTCACTAGTTTTCATGACACTGGACTCTCTACTATGTGTGGGACTCTCGTTTCTGGTTTTGTTTTTTGATTCCAAATGAATCGAACCTCGATAGTTTTTTCTGACTCTTGTTTTATCGGAGAAAAACTATATAATATTTTATTATGTATATGTATTACAAAAATGTGTCCCCACACATGTACGAGTAGGAGGTGGTCATGCAACCTAAGTGAAAGTGAATGACATCAGTCTAGAAGAGAGAGTAGTTCTAGATTAGATGTCTAGAGCCTTGTTGGATATATATGGTAGATGGAATAGATGATATAAGTTTGATGATATGATGTAAGTCTTGTGTAGATGACATAAGTTCAGTTTTGAGGATTTGAAATCAGTTTTGATGATGCATGTATGCTTTCTTTTATGAGATAAGATAAGTTAAGTTAAGACTAGGTTATGAGTCAGCATGCGCCTCAAGCTCTTTTACAAAAGAGGACCTCTAGTTTTTGGACCAATTTTGGGGTTAGCTCAAGAGAGAGTGAGACCCACAGGGAGAAGGTCAGAGAACCTAGACTCCACGATATGAGAAATATGAGATACGTGATATGATATGTCCTAAACTAGACTACTCTGAGTGATTGAGATGAGTTGCTTTATGCATGATTCCTATAGTTTTCTTGAACCCTAGATGTCCTTGGGGGGACCAAACCCTAGAGACAGAGAGAGGCTGGTCACATATGTGAACATGTGAACATGGATATGAGAACCTGCCATCCGGGTGAGGGAGAGAGCCCAAGACCCTGGAGGAGGTAGCTATGTTAGTTTTTGTGAAGCCTCATACTCGGGTTGGTGGTTTGCCACATAGGAATCTAGTGGTGTATATAAGAAAGTTTTGAGGTAAGCATGTCTCATGGGTAGAGACCTATGAAGAGTATGTCATGGTATGTTTTGGTTTGTGCTTCTGTGGCTAGAGTTTGTAAGGCTATCTCGAGTGCTAATGAGGTAATCTGAGAACACTAGACTAAGAGAGGGAAGATAAGTTTTTGTTTATGAGATACTCACAGAGATGAGTTAGCTCAGAGAGACTGAACATGGAACTACCCTCATGATATGGGTCAGGAGAACCTCAGTTGGACTAGATAAAGTTTTGATATATGTTTGATGAGCCACTTGTATAAGTTTGTTTAGAACAACCATGGTGTAATATAAGTAAAAACATGTTTTGATCTTGACATGTAACATATAGATGCGACATGATGGAAAACTTATAGATGTTTTAAAGCTCTTTATCAATATGTGGTTAGCCATGTAAATGAGTAATGATGATAATGTGAAATTCTTGGTTAATATTGTGATGAAATCACTAATAAATGTTGCAATTTATTATAAGTAATAAAATAAGATCTTATGAATGGAAAATGTTACCATAAATGTTAAGCTTAGTGCTTAATAATGATGAAAATATAGTTTGAAAGTTAGCACAACATAATGATTATAAAATCTTGACATGATCTAGATGGATAAAGTGAGTTAATGATAATTAACTCCCTCCTAAAAGACATATGTTAATGTTGAATTTGTTCTAACTTTTATCTCAATAAAATGTTGATGACACCTTGATGTATGGGTTCACTGGGGTTAACTCCTTGGGAACATGGTAATATGATGTTGAATATTAATGCATGTCTAAAGATAAAGATGCAACCCTAACATATGAGATACGTCATGATGTAACCTAGGCTCTTAAACCATGATATATGATGAGTGGTTCACCCTTGTATCACCTTAGATGTTTGGAAAACATCCTAATAGCTGGGATATAATTCTAGATCTTTTGACTATGTTGTACATAGGATGATGCCTACATGTGGATGACAGTAAGATAAGGTTTTCCCTGGAAGTATGATTATGGCTTACTTTCGAGGACGAAAGTTCTTTTTAGAAGTATATGATGTGATGGACTTGATTTTGGCTTAATTTTGAGGACGAAATATCTTTTAAGGTGTGTAGGAATGAAGGAGTGGACTTTTGGAATCCTTATATGTCCAGTGAATTCACACATGTCGAGTTGCTATGAGAATTCCTTATGTTTTTGCCAAAGTTTGGAAGTCAAATGATATTGATATTATGATTAGGATCTTTATGATTATGCCTTTTGAAGTATTTAAGTGGATGATAGAACAATTGAGTTTTAACACTAAATTTGAGTAGAAGATAGTTTGAGTGGTGAGGAAGCAATGTTTAAAATTTGGTGACAATTGGATATTCCTAGAAGGAGTTATGAAGGTTTGCAATTTGAAAATAATAGACATTTGTTTTAGGATTTATAGACCTAAGTTGGTTTTAATAAGTGTCACACCCCTTTTGGTTTTTGGATGGGCGTGTGGCCTTTCCTTTTCTCGTGGACCCAGTAGTTGCATCCAAGCAGTTCAGTAAAGCCTAGAAGCCACGGATTGACTGCGTGGGGTTTTCTCTACCCTTGGATATGTTGGATTGAATGATTCTAAAGTTATCACCTTTAGGGCAGTTGCATCATGACCATGTCGATGACCTTCCACGATGGGGTGGCTTTGAGAACGTGGGAAAGAGTAAGGGATGGACAAAGAGGTGATCTCAGCTCATTTAGATGAATACCATGACCCCTCATGTGCGTTTAGTGAGTGAGTGGCGAGGGAGAACAAACTTCCAGTTCCTCCTCCTCCATTGCGGTGAAAAGAACAAAAGAAGGGGAAGATCAAGGGGGGAAAAGAGAGCACGAAGAAGGGATCTAAATAGAGGAGAAACAAAATAGAAGGAAGAAGGAGATGACAGCAACCAGTTCCAGGCATTTTAGTGGACTACTATGAGGATTTCCATGGTGGACAGGCTCGTTCTCACCAGAGAAAAGGGTGGAGGTCAAAAGAGGCTTGAAGGGCTTTCTAACCATCCACGGGAGTTATAGTCGAGTTTCTAGAGTACCCACCAATCTCTTGGAGGCGTCATCTGTCAGTCATGATGCAAGGGGAGTGCATCCCCTTTCCCTCCGTCGTGATGAAGGCTGGTGTCGATGAGCACCTGGATAGAGTTCTGGGGCTGCAAAGCGAGGCTCAAGAAGCCGACGATGGCCAACCGAGGTCTAAGAGATGAGATGAGTTTGATTCTGGCGGTGAGAAGGATCGAAGCTACAAGGATGCTCATCGGATGAGAACCCTTATAGTAGCGACTCCCTTCACCCATCTCCTTGCTCTGCCGCGACGGCGCCTTTGACGGCAGGCTCGTGGATGTAGGTCCCTGGAGCTGCGGACTAGAAAGTGAGGAACCGAGGAGGTCTGTAAGATATCAACGAAGCTGGGGGATCTATTGTCTCTCTGTAAGGAGCCACTGATCTTCCTTGCTTCCTCGCCGACTGAGGACTGTGCAGCGACATCTCCGCAGGACAGAGGCGGGCTCACGCTCGCATCTCGGACTCGCGACGATGAAAAAGGGAGCCGAGCCGACTGGGCAAACGGACCCTCAGGTCTGCGGATCCCTCCCTAGACCCGGACTGGGCCCCAGCCAAGAGAGGTAAGGAGTTGTGCCCCCACTTTGCCACGTGTCGACGCCGGGTTGGCCCAAAAGGTAAAGAAATACCTAGTTTAGTCCAGATCTTATATAATTCGTAGAAAATAGCAAATTGATCAGAAAATTACAAACAATATACCAAAACGTTCAAAAAAATGAGTAGAACACAATTAAAGCAAAATATCAGGCTCTTGATGCATGAATATCAGTGATATCTTGTTAGTTTTGAAATGCTTAATTGATGGATAATAAATATCAAACTTGGGCCTAAAATTATGAGAATATGTCAGTAAGTCAATATTCATGCTTATAATCCAGTGTATGTCAGTGATTATGATGATGATGTACGAAATCATGTAATTTACTCGATATGGCTAATTAGGGCTTTTAACCCTAAATTAAATGCAATAAATGCACACATGATCAATAAATGATGAAATTCACAGAGATCATAATGATGAACATAATTATGAGATCATAATGATGAACATAATTCATGTTATATGAAGAGCACCCTTAATACATGTGATGTCACCCTGATATGGTTAAGGAAAGTGACATAATGTTAAATATGTTCACATAATAATGTGACACATGAGTATATCCAGTTGATGAATTATAATCTGGAATATGACAACAGTAAGATAAACCTAATATAAGAATACAAGTAATCATGAGGATATCATAATGAGATAATCAAAACCCTAATATGAACACGATTAGGGTTAAGATGAGATGTATGATGATGGGAATCTGATGATAGTACATGATCTTGTCTTAACCAGGGTTTGACCAAGTTATAGTTGACATGAGGAATATGTGATTAGTATATCTCTTGATCAAGGTATGCTATTACCTCTTAATTGGCTTATTATACAATATGCTTGTGTTATATGTGTAGTAGAATACTTGGCATATGGTATTGGATGAAGTGATTGTCCTTGTATGATATCTTGCTTGATTTTCTATACTTATTTCTATGAACACTTGAAACATAATATATTTGTTCCATTATATGAAAGAACTATATCTCTTTGGTAAGCATAGTGCTAGTTAGTGATCTATCTCTTTGGTAAGCAGATCACATGTACAATGATCTATCTCTTTGGTAAGCAGATCATAAGGCATGAATGCATCTATCCCATTGGTAGGCAGATGCATGAGCATATAATGGAAAATGAGCTTAAAATATGTGTTCTCCTTTGTTAATATACATCTTTGTGCAAGTATATGATTTTCTTATATTTCTTCTGTTATTGCCAAGTATTAGTTTTATCTTATTGCCAAGATATTATGAGAGGTATATAAAAGTCACGTAGGCGTACTCAATACAATATTCTTGAAATATTGTGCTGACATGTACCACATGTAATCCTTTGTTTAGGTTGTGGTTATGCTCTTGAAGATCCAGGATAGTTGAGAGTTGTGTGGCGAGCTGATGTACAGGTGGACCTGTTGTCTTAAGATCCTGCTGTTTAGCTGTAGCTCATGTATATGTATAAGTTTTCTATTCAATATGTAATATCAAATGTTGTAACAATTCATGTTGTAATTATATGTTGAATGGTGAACATGTGTGTATGGTTTTATTATTGTTCATGTACATGTGCTACTGATTGTTTCCTTCTGACTTTCTCTGATTTTCTTCTTCTTAGCCTAGTGTGGGATGTTTAAATTGGGATTCTCGCTGAGGTGAGGGTTTCAATTTGGACGTCACACATCAGATTAAGTTTTAGAAAATCCGGGGACGTCACAGTATTATTACTTCCTATTTTTTTAATGTGCCAAGTACCATTTCCTTACATTGAAGTTTATCTTCCATGTCTAGGGACGTGATGTACATAGAGTTTGAAGCAAGTAAATAATAGAAGGACCGGAAAGGACTAAGACATGTTGATTCTCTTCCTTGTGGGGTGCTATCTACCAAGTCGATCCAGTGTCTTAGATATCATTTGCATCATCCCTTATTCATATTATCTAAGTTTGGAACAGTTGATTTAGATTCCAAGATGAATACATTTTAGATTTTATGTCAATGAACTATGTGTTGACACCCCATTCTTACTTGCTTGACAAATATTCAAAATTAATGTCAGTTCACTTGCTAATGATGGGATCCATTCTACATCCTACCCAAATTCCATGTTTTTCCACAATTTCTCATCACCCTTTTTGTACAATTTCAACTAGTTCAGGCTTTTATGCAAAAGGAACATTCTTTCAGACCAAAAGTGTGATTGTTCTTTAATTTTTTACTTAATAGGCTATCTTTTTGTAAATTGCCCAGTTAAATTGTCTAGAATTAAATATTCCCTTTCCAACTGCCTTATTTCAACAAATCTAAGAGATAACCCCGACTATGATTTATGTACAAGTTTTTTGGATTTTGTCTAGAATATTCCTAAACATACAAGGAAAGTGAGATTTCTATTTTTTTCACCCCAAGACATCAGGAAGATCAAAGCTATCCACCAGTGCAAATTGGGTAGACTTCATTGATCCATGTGCCATGTGTGGTGTGTCAGCATGGTCCCTCACCTCTTTAGAAAGGTTCTATTCAAAATCTCAAACCCTAATCCCAGACTATAAATATCCCCCCTTACCCAACATATTCTGGTCCCGTTTTGTCTTTCCTGAAGCCATAAAAATGAATGCCTCTCTCTTCATTTTCATATTGCAAGTGATAAACGGATCCTTCATCTAACACAAGCTACTCTACTAGATTTGAATGATACATTTCTCTAAACTGCTACACCTAACTGTGGAATATACCATCTATTACTATTTCATCTATAACTTCTCAACCTGAATTGATCAACTAGTGCATTTGATCTATTATCTTCATTACTACTTTTTTTCTGCTATAGTTGTCACATTTTTACTAATTCTAAATGAATTATATCTAGTTTTCTAAGCATACTTCTACTAGTCACCGTATAACATCCTATGCATCCATCCTACAGACCAATGATGGTTCTCCACCATGGGAGGTTTAAAGGTGATCTCAACTAAAACAATCCTATCTATTATGACTTTTTGGGTCATGCAACAAAGTCACAAACATCTTTAGCCTCAAAAGCCCCCTCAAAATAAAAATCATTTTTTAAACATGCTTTCATATTTTAGTTAACTTAACTATCTTGTATTGCTCAATTTCCTGGTAACCCAACAATGTTTTGATATTAATTTTGGTGGTAGAATGGGGGTGCTAGTCCTTCCCAACTTATATCTAGATCGCCAGATCTGATCATTGGTTTTATTTTGTATTTTCACATCCAGAATGGATAATCATTTATTTTAAACCATATCTCTCTACACATCTTTGTTTCCTTGTTTTTTGTAAAAGACATGGTGGCAACTCTGAGCAACATTTTTCATGCTATGTTTCAATACCAAAAAAGGTCGAGCTTTATTTCTAGATACATCTCTTTTTTCCATTTTTTTGATAGGGTGTGATATACTACTGACTCCATTGGGAAGTAAGACCAATTTGATCTGAGTCAAACTCTTGTTGTTCTATTTTGAGGTTTGAGCATTCTCATGATTTTTTTTTTGCAATTCATTTTTTCTTTGACTTGTTGGGAACACATTGGCAGATCATCGTACTGGAACCTAATTTTCTTTTCCCTTTTTTTAGAGTGCTTGATCCAAATCCAATTTTTCCATTTTGGTTGTCTCGGTCCCCTATAGATCAATGTTACAGTGGTGCTTCCCATTTTAGGTTTTGTCTTTTTACTTTCCCCGTCTTTCTAAAAAAAGCAAATAAAAAGATAAAAATAAAGGATGAATATAAGGTGTAAGTTAGAAAAAAAATCTAATATTTTCTAGAAACATGCTGCTATTATTTCTTTATCTTATATATGTGACTATCATGAACTATGGGCTTGATCTGGAACAACTAAAACACATCACACAGACATCACACTCCTATAAATTGAAATGTCATTCAACGGGTACCAACCTCATGTTTTATCCGTGGAAGTGGTATGGGGCACCAATAAAGGTATCAACATAGTATTAATTTGTATGTCTAAAGGCATAGAAAACATCCCACTCTATTGTTCTCACAATTGATTAAAATTGTCATAGTCAAGCAGTGTATTGGCAGCAGTACCTTTATCTAGTTGAACCTGGGTTACTCCTAGATGAGTGCCATCAATCCATAGAGAAGATAAGGACCTAGACCTCCTATACATGTCTTCATTGAGTGAGGACGTAACAAATACCTGAACTCATGGGATAACAATATAAAACTCAAATTTCAAAAATCTATTGCATAGATTAACAATATCAAATTCAATTTTCAAACAATCTTTTTGAAAGATTCACACTCTCAACCTTCAATTTAAAACAATCTTTTTCAAAGATTAACTCTCTCAAATTCATATTTCAATCGATTTTTTTCAAAGATTAACAACTTAGACAATATTTTTGACAAGATAAAAAATGTGGTCTGTCTCAAATAAAATGGGGGTTTCCTCCACGTAGTGTAAGACACCATTTGCCAATTATGGGTCCTTCCTACATGGTTTTGGATTATGACCTTAAACTAGTCCCACTTTGATTTAAAATCTTTTAAGGTCATAAACCATGACCTAAAACTTCCCCAATCATACACTTCATCTACCTAAATAGGTAATGGACTATGACTTTAAACTAGTCCACAACCTTTTGTTGAACAATATTGAAAGGAGAGATGAAGCTGAGTCTTCCTCCTTAAATTTGGATAGGTTCCCTCCTGTATTCTAAGACAGGTGTAAGAACAACCACCGAAAGACTACAGGTGCCTTCCATCGCAAGTGGAGTGCAAGAAATCCAAGATTATGATCCCTTGAAATAGTATGTGCAAGCTACCCATCCCAAAGCATACAATATTTTTGCATGATGTTACTTCCTACTTTAAATCCCACTATTTTTTTCATGGCATCACATGAGCAACAAGGATCCCCCTACCTCACGTGGACTTACCAACGATAAGTCCAGTTTATCTAGAGAAGAAGTACATACCGACAATCTAATGGTACTTCTAAGGGGGAGACCGTTCAGAACAAGCAAGACAAACCTGAAGAGGTGGATAAATGCAAGGCGGTTGCCGCCATACCTGAACCCGCAGTTACCCAAGAAGGACCTCAATTTGTTCATCCTTTCAAAATGCCTTTTCTTTCCCCATCAATATCATCCACTATAGGTGGATGACACTCTCCAGGGTTTGTTGGATTAAGATCCATTCATGTAGGATCATCCACACCGTTCTTTCCATACAACCTGTGGGGCTCCCATACACCTCAACCAAAAAGAGTCCAGATGGGACTCTATCAAAGTCTAACTATGGCAAACATTGGTCCACCCTGATACCATAGGAGGTGAAAATGCCCTTTTTCAGACCTGAAGGAAAAACCAAAGGAAATAAGAAAGAAGAAGAAAATCTACAGCCACATATGAAGAGCCTCAAGAGGATGACTATACCACAAAGGTTAAAATGCAATATATTAATCACCGAGGACCAATCTTCATTCTACACTTCATGTATCCACCACCCCATTCATGTTACAATCCGTACATAGGGGAGGGTATGAAATTGCACCAAAAATATATATAGTGTTACTAACGATGATCCAACTCCAATTTATACCCATGGCGGGCACATGTCAAGAAGTTATCACACAAAAGGTTATTGTTGTAGATCCCATATTTCTCAATATCATGCAAATGATCAGACTACAAGAAGGGAAGAGGAATATTGGGAAGACATTCAATGATTTTTTCCACATTCTAGACACAAAGATTCCTATAGCTTCACCATGCCAAAATTATATGAATATGCTAGAATGGGGAACCTCGTGGCTGACATCAAGGTGATTGCTCAGGTATGGTGGAAGTCAAGAATGACAACAATGTACTAATATACTATTTGACACATACCTTTACCGGTCCCACATTATCCTTGTACAACAAGTAGGATATGACCACCACCACAACTAGGTCAAGATGGCTGAAAAGTTCATTGAGCAGTATGCCAGGAATCCAGACCAACCAAACCAAGGTGGATTTTGAAGTATTGTAGCAAAAATCATACGAGAACATATCTGAGTTCGTTGGATGATGGAGGGAGCTTTCCCCTCAGTTGGAATTCAATCTCATAGATAAAGATGGTCTAGTCATGGTAATAACAACTTCCTTTCTAGATCTCACTATCCTCTAATCCTTACAAAGGTACATACCTTCCCAAGTATCATAAAAGTTGGCATACAAATAAAAAATTCAATCCAGAAGGGGTCTATCAAAACATAGTCCTCACATTCCAGACATGACCTCCTTCCACAATGACTAACTAGAAGTTCAAATGGGAGAAATCAAAGAGATATAATTCCATAGTGGGAGAAATACTCATCCATGTTGGGATGGAACACGACAACTACCAGCCATACAGATTTCATTGGCTCATACAATAGTAGCTTAGGAAGTTCATACTATGACACCTCAACCACAACTAGCTTCGATGATGTCATCCTATTGTCAGCCTCAGTATATCTTCCCAAAGTACGTGTAACAAGCCCTTCCAACCATCTGCACATCATACAACCACAATTACTCCTCTAGGAATGAGTAATCCAGCATATCATGTTGAGACAAAAACAACCACTCCATCATCTTAGCAACCTCCCTAACCAAAGAGGAGTTTCGCACCCTTGAGAGTTTCTCTCAGCACTATCTTGCAAAATATCAATCATCTTCTCAAGTTTTCAACCATGACAGATCCATCAAATCTTTGAACTACGAGCTATAATGTCAATGTCTTTTGCAACTACCATAGAGAAAATGGCCATAAGATGGACTCATGCGTCACACTCAAACACACCTACAAGATTGTATTGATATTGGGCAAGTCCAAAAAATTGCTTTAGAAGAGGCATTGTCATCTCTAATATGGTGGCTAAGATCTCATATCCAAGGACTCATCTTGTTAATTGGTTCTTCTGCTAGAGCAAACAATCAAAAACTGTTCTCGAAGTACCCATATTGTCTCCTTGGACCAGGAATAAAAGCTAGTGATTCCAATACACAACAAAAGGTTGACTAGTATGCAAAGGACCCTCTATAAGAATAAAGTGCAACTAACTATCATACTAGGGGCATACTAGGGACAGAAGACAAATCCAATCAATGTTCCAAAGACAAGCTAGAAGATAAAAGTATACAAGACCTAGATTTTGAAGGTGGTCGTCTCTAGATATTCTCACCCTATAGTTGTGATATCAGACATAATAACTTCACTATTACAATAAATGGAGATCAATGCTCTAGCTCACTGGAGGTGTCACCACCCCTTCATAAGTGCAAAGAGAAGGTGACTACTTACATATGAGTCCCTACCACCATTATTGAAGAGGGTGCCAACAAGGTCTCCCTTCCCAACATGGATACCAAAAAGGTTCCGTTGATGCCTAAACTTTGCAAGGATATTGATCTCAAAGATTTAAACACTATCTAATTCCTCACTGAACAAGAATGGGTGGTATCACTGGCAGAAGTGATGGAAAAC
Source organism: Alisma plantago-aquatica (assembly GCA_963693085.1). NCBI lineage: Eukaryota > Viridiplantae > Streptophyta > Magnoliopsida > Alismatales > Alismataceae > Alisma > Alisma plantago-aquatica. Next base: position 1,712,021,646 of record OY856409.1, on the reverse strand, counting down.
TCTTTAGAACATCAAGATGATGTCATGAAAAATTCTAAAGGTGTCTATGTCTCTAATGACATACATCTAGAAGCTCTCACAACCACCATCATGTTAATTATGAGCCCACACTTGATCTTAGTTCTTGAAAATGGGATTCAGAGAGGTGGTAATCTCAACAGCCCCATATTAATTACTACAATATAAAACAACCCCAAGATACCCTCCTTCTTCATCAACAATGGCACATGCCTTAATGTGTGTCCCTTAAATATTCTAATCATCTTGGGGACAGATCCTTCCTACCTCTAGATGACAATACAAAAGAAATCTCTTTTAAAGGAGTAATCAAGGATGCTCTGACCATGTTGGAGCTTCAAATTGGACCCTGGAAATTCACCGTATCATTTATTTAATGGATTTGATCTCCTCCATCACTTTCCTCCCTGGGAGACTGTGGACTCATAAAAACTTGGTAATTCCCCCATCACTACATTAGAAATCAAAGTAATGGTTAGGCCATGCCATTATCAAAGTTTAGGCTAACAATCTATGTATCATGGCATACATCAGAGAAGACAATCTCCTACTTTTCTTTGATATACTACACATCACCAACATCAGTTAGATCTGCCCACACAGGAGGAGACTTCATCAACCCTACATTGACAAATAGTTCACACAATTGATGTGGCAGATGAATACCCATCTAGACAGAGGACAAGGAGCTTGACATCAACGGTGCACAAAGATAATCTAGGTCACTCTCAGACAGAAAAGGGTGGGCTTCATATTCTTAGTCTGATATGACCTTGGTTTGCCATGTGGATGTTGTATGTGAAGCTTGCAGCATTGTTGTTCACTACTAGGGACTTCACCCAACTAGGTTACCTTAACAACCTATTAATGACTAAAAATATGAGTCGTTAAGATCGATGCCCCTGACAGAAGAAGAGAGCCAATTCAAGGTGTTGTTTTGGTGGCATATGGGCCCCAAGCACAAAGATCATCATCTGTATTTCCCTTGTACTCTGGCCATCACTGATGACAATTCATATACAATTAAGGCAATCATTCATGTGACATCACCTTACTCGGTGTAAGAGGTCTATGACAACAACCAAGAGGATTGTCCCAGGATTCCTACCAGGATTAGGGAGATCACCCGCATCACCAAAAAAGACCAAGGCATCCTGACTACCCATAAAAATCAACACTCAAAAACCAAAGTCGTCCCTCTAAATGTGGATGCAATCAACATAATGCCTACTCCCAATAACAGTATGATGTGACTTGAGCCCATGGACATTATTACGAGTATCCACACCATCATGATATCCATTTTGACTAGATGAAAATCATCCAACCAATGCCAAAAAGGGTGAAGATGCCACCCAAAGCAGATAGGTACAATCCAATTTGGGTATGCCCTATACGGCCCAACCAAGATGACACTAACACTAGAGATGTGAAATTCATACAAGAAGAATATGACTTTGTGTGGGATGATGATGGCGATCCCAACAACATGCTTGAACAATTGGGTGTCAAGCCCAATTTTTATTTTAAAGTTGTGAAAGATCCACAAATGCTCATCAGTCCTCTCTATAAATGAGGGGAATTTTAGTATTGGTTGTGGTATACTGAGACATCCTAAGGACTAGGTCTTCCTCATAGTTAAAAAAATTACATTGAAAGAAGGGCACCCACATGTGGTAGAGATTCCAAAATTGTTATTCTGTCACACTCTTCCATATCCCCACTCATCACCGCAAAATCCAAAAGAATTATAAAATACACAAAAAATACAAAAAATAAAAAATTTAGAAAATAAAAAAGTATCTAAAATGAGTAACCCCTATAAGAGTTTGATAGCTACTTCATAGAGGTGTAACAAATCTATAAAAATGAAGAAGTAGATTTTGAAGATGTCCCTATCCCAAAATACATGACAATGGATCATCAACCTTTTCATATTGAGGATGAGACATAGACGATCAACCTCATCTCAGGGCCCAAGCCACACTAAGTCAAAGTTGGGGAGTGTTTACCTCAAACATTGTCAAACATCACCACAAAGACCTTAGATTAGTGGATCTACATAAGGTTCTCATAAAAATATGATCAAGATTTAAAGAAGTATGTTAGATCTCATGCCAATAGGCATGAACATCTTTGAATTCCTCTGTGGGCCTACCTCACTTCCATCAGAACATCAACAAAGACAATGTCATACTCTCTAGTATATGGGATGGAATCAATCCTACTAGTTATAATCCAAATCCCTTCACTCTTAATTCTATGAGAAGTAGATATACTAGAGATTGAATGGCTTCAAGATCGAGTTTACTACCTCAACACTCTTGAAGAACAATGGGAAAAATCCCTACACCATGCATAATGTTACCAAGAAAGAATGGATCAAGAATTCAACAAAAAGGTTTGACCTTGCAACTTTAAAAAGTAAAACATGGTATTATAAGTAATCTAGAATGCTGATTTTAGAGGCAATAAAAACCCTAAAAGGGAGGGACACTACATCATCCATGACATCTACGAATTGGGTGGTTTGTTCATGATAGACATGGATGGAGATTTTCATCTTCATCACACTAATGCTAGCCTCATCAAATTCTAATGTTGTTGGTTAGACTACTATGATGAACAAAATAATGTAAAGGAGACAAACACTCCATCCTTGTACAAACATAAAATATACTATAAAACTTGATTGCATACCCCTGTGCACCTAGAAGTGGGAAGGTCAAAATAGAACCTAGGGCCCTAGGATAGAAGGTTCACAAATGTTATCTTGATACCCCAAGAAATCACCAACCTAAAAATAACTCCTTAAAAATGCTCAACCTAATGAAATGGTCATGATTGTTGATAAATCTAGGAGAAGCCATGTGCAAGAAAGAGGATGGCAAATGTATGAGTCCCCAAGGCATGTGATATCCCAATCCTCACAACTAAACATCCTAAAATATCTAACCAAGGAGATTCCATGAACTTTTTATTTTCCAAAGTTCACCTAAAAATAAAGGAATATTGGGAGAGGGACAAAGGTTGAAAACCACTTGCATCTACTCTTATCTCCTTGCAACAAAAGGTAAGATGAAGCTTGGAGCAAGATAACCTGGGAGTCATGAGATGGGAAGCCCTCACTATGAAGACCACATTCATTTCCAATAGAACCCTTGACTCTAATATTAAGTCCATGCATCAGTTGCAAAGAAAATTGTTAAAAAAAACCCAACTAGTGGGCACCTACAAAGGAAAAAATAAACCAAGAAAGCTTTTTCAAATAGGAAGACTCATGATCGTGGTCAATTGCTAATGTAAGGCGTGCCAAGAATAAAGCGCGCTGGGATGTCTCATATGACACTTGGCCCAACTTGACATGGAATCACCACTAGCACATCCTCTACATGACATAGCTTTCTCTCTTAGCGTGACACCCATGTCCAATAGAGTTTCTTTTATCTCTCCACCCTATTATGACGACTTCCCTCATAACAAAATAGGACATGGATGTTCAAGAGGAAAAAACATCTATCATAAAATTGGGATGAGAAGTATCATAAAGTTGCACCTTCCAACTTTATGAAAGGAGATGGGTGAAAAGGAGGTGACCCTAACATATAAAAACATATTTCTATGACTAGAGTCCTACAAATGCATTAATAAGAGTTTTGTATTGTACATATTAGATGATTTGTTTGATGGAATATCATAGTCATGTGCACCTCAATGACCAATTTTAAATGCATGTTTTCAGGTATCATAGAGGGAGTACCCAAACCTGATGGAAAATTTGATTAGCCAATGCTTTAAAAAAAAAGAACAGTATAGAATTCTAGAACCTGATGCAAAAAAACAAAAAAACAAATAGAAAAAGAAAAACATTATGGTTTCCTAGAAGAATTATAAGTCATCACTGAAAGTGTTGAAGCAAGCCACTCTATGTACTCACGAGAGCAGTTTTGATCCACATAATTGGAATCTTGGGTCAAATTGTTATGATTCAGCCACAACTCTTCAACATTCTCATGAACCTATTGAAAATCTAGCACCAACTTCTTGAAGAATGAGGAATGAGATTAAACTTGATACATGCACGACTAACAGTTGGATTGTTGTAGCATTGACACAAGGTAATATAAAATAAAACCCTCTAGATCATGCAAGATGTTCAACCATTGAAAATTAGGCATGGTCAAACCATATAATTATTGGAATGTATTCCTGTAGAGCCAATAATATGTTGCTTATAATGGGGTATTATATAATTGATTTTATAAATTATAATGGTAATTATTTCTATTATGTTATCCCAATTATGAGATGATGACACAAACATAGTATATGTCTAAAGAATGATGTTACCAGATGACATATGTCTTCAGGTTGAGGACTTAAACAATGAGATCATATGTATGATAAGAGAACATACATTCTTGTTATGTCCTTTTCCAGATATAATAATGTAAGCTAAATGGACAACACTATTGCATATGACTTGAACGCGTGTTGGTTGATAAAAAAATATCATCACTCATGACATGTGAAATCAAACCAAACACATATGTACTTGTCAGAGAATAGCGTATCAGATAGACCCACCTTTAGAGTGATACATGGAGACCATGGAATAGTAGTTAGAATCAACTCTCATAGTGATAGTAGTGATTGTGATTCTTAGACTTGAAGTCACCATTGTTATCACATGTCGTTTGATGTATTTTTACATCATCCAACATGACCTTGATTAAGGATTTCAATAAAGGTGATGCTCAGGTGCATTGTGACACATGGGGATTGTGTGTGGGTGATGTAGATTGGATTTGTCCCACCTACCAGAGTTTGATATCCTAGCCACTTGATAAGCGAGATTGAGAAATTTATGGCTATACACGTGTGACTCAATATATCATATGTGAGCCCACATGCATCTCATATTGTATGTTGTAGTTCAAGGAACATGAATTGAACGTTGAGCGGATGAAGATTGCATGCATTGAGCTTAATCCAGATATCAAAGAAAATGGAACTATACAATCATGGTTACACTAATCATGGTTTGTAGGTTGAAGTTGTTCTCCAACTTTCCAATTATTTGGGTAGCAATAATGTGCTTCTAGATACAACTCATTTCTTGTGATGTCATAAATTTGTTATGGACATTCATTGCCAACATAACCTGGGACCTATAAGATCACATGCATAGGATGCACCTAGAATAGGATTTTACTCATGAACATGGTTTAACTTGATTACTAAAGTGTTTAGGTATTCAATTTAAACAACATTGTTTGAACTTGAATTTGAATCGTCTGGTTAAAAAATGAATCACCATGTTTAGATTATGAAACACCCAGTTCAAAAATTAACCGACCATTTCAAAATGTGAATTGACAATTTCAAATGTGAAATGACCTATTGAGCAATTAGTATGATCCGATCAAGAATTGATGGTGGCGTCATGTTGTGCATTAATCATCACAATGAAAGACAATACATTTGTGAATAGGAAATATATTTAACCAACTGATTCAAACACTAAATACAATGATTCACATGTGAAACGACTAGTTGAAATGGTAAACTTACCATTCACATATGAATTGACCAGTTCAAACATGAATTGACTGATTTGTAATTCACATCAACTAGATATTCCTAAAAATTAGACTTTTCAACTCCCGATTAAGATGGAAACCTTGCCCATGACCCTCCTATAAATAGACGGGTAGTCAAGGCTTCCAGAGGACATGACACTCTCTGACAAGTGTTTTCCTCTATTGTTTTGATAACTAGAGAGGCCTAGCAAGTCTTACTCATAAAAGGGAGAGACTACAAGTGAGAGACAATACATGAGAGAAAATCAACGCTAGCATGTTGACGTTCTAGAGGACTTGTTGGCTATTTATGCTAACGAGTTTCAGTCCTAACAAGGAAAGTTTATCCAACTTAACCAATATCTGCAAGTATACAGAGGTAGTGTAGTCGTGGTCGAACACAAGGAGCTTAAGTAATGAATTGAATGCAACAACAGTAAAGTTCAACAATCTAGATCAGTTTTAAAAAGGATGGTAATTGATTATCTATTATAGAAATCCAGAGTTAAACAAACAACGAAAACATTTACTAAAAGAGGTTTAGATTCAGAGATCAATGATATTGGACTTTAGAATTTCACTCACATATCATAGAAGATCATAGGAACATGAAAATTTAAACATACATAAGAACTTGTTTTAAAAGAAAGGTTGTGTTGCACTTCACCTCCCAGTGTAAGTGTAATGATCTCAACTCAAAGTCACATTCTCATGCATAAATTTCATTTTTGATCACAAAATGTTCCTCAACTCATTTATCTCCACTCTCGTGGTAGAAAAAGAGTTGCCAAGAAGAGCATCTCCATACATTCCTACCTATCTTCTCAGACCAAGCAAGAAAGCAAAACACATGCACATAAAGTGGCCATCAATAGATGCAAGAAATGATAGAATCAGTACTTCCATGGTGGAAAAATAAGAAACATAGTATTTAGTAAGAAATTAACTTGTTCCATACATGCTATGACATGGGAGCTACTCTCCCATGCCCAAGAAAAGGGAATTACTCATCCATAATCATGCTTTGCATATTTGCTACAAAAATTTTAGGTTTTAACATTATATGTAGGAGGAAAAACAAAGAGATCCAAAAATGTAACCACAAGAAGGAGGAATTCTGGCTTGGGGACGAAATTCTCCTCCTTTAGCTTCTCCAAAACGAATTGGCTCCTCTCTCGAGAAGCTGCATGAAGTTGGGGAAGCTTGGTTGCACCTTGGAGAAGACAATGGAGAAGAACAGAAGAAGAAATGGGCTCCTTTGGCAAGAAACCACCTCCTTTCTCCTCAAAATCACCCTCCTCTGCTCTAGGCTTGCTCTGGGATGAGAGAACTCTCAATTATGATTGTGGATAACCACCCATTAAGTTCCCCCTCCAATTTAAACAAAAGATTGTAACTTTCAAATTTCTGAAATGGAGAGTGACACGACGTGTGTTCCAAGTGCATGTCGTGCAAAAGCTTCAACAGTTGCTCCAGAATGTACTTCACATGGCGGGGACAATAGTAATGCATGCCGTGCGACTTTCCAATAGATTTTGGTTTGTTTGACACTCCAGGTGCACGCCGTGCATTTGAGTACACGCCATGCATTTGCTTTTCTGCACTTTTCTGGAAACTCGCATGCCGTGCTCAAGGCCTGAACACGCCGTGCATGTTGTTGTATGGGTGAATTGAAAACTCTTTTGAAATATTGCATTCATGCCTTTAACATGCATGTCGTGCATTCTGTTGTTTCTGCAGAATTAAACTCTGCAATTCAATCTTTCTTAGAACATATCTACAATGCAAGTTATGTTTTAACTAAAGTAACAAAAAGATGGAAAACGTAATATGAAAAGAGGCTAAGTGATATCAAAATAAATCAAATTTGTGTGTGAGAACATGTGAAAAGATGACGTGGAAAACACACAACAAATACTCCTAAACTTGAACTATTGCTTGTCCTCAAGCAAAAAGAACATGGCTACATTCAAGGAAAAGAATAATCAAGCTCATGCATGGATTAAATGAAAACAAGAAATGCAATCAGCTCAACCAACCTTGTACATTGTGTTTGTGTTCATTGTTATCTTCTCAACTTAGACATCTAAGATAGAGAATTTAAGTTCAGCAATGGTGCTTCCAAATCAAATGAAATAATCAACTAGACAACACTAGATAGAGTTTGGATAGCCGAGCTAAACAATCAGTGGATGTACATTACAAAATTTTTAGCTAGTATGGATATAAGATGATGAAATCAGTGCCAACATTAACAAACTCAGTTGTAATCTTTTTCTCAAAGGATATGATGATGGAAATTTTTGGGTTTGCCAGCATTCAGCTGCTAATTTAGGCTTATGCTCACGTGGAATGTCAGTTGGGGTGTTGTTTTTAACATGTTTTTTATTTTCATATCACCTACCCATCGTTGCCAGATCAGACTCACACTAGGCTAGCATGATATGTGGGCCATTTGCCATCTTTTATTGGGTAAAGGTAAACAAAAGATAGTGCAAGCATGGTATAACACCAAAGAGTCAACAAGAGTGTTAAGACTAGCAATATTTTAATCATTCTTTTGAAAAAATTTCACTAAAATATTGATTGTAAATGCACTAAGAGTTTGGAAAGATTATTCTATATTCTAGTAAGTGTTGCAAAGTTGATTTATTTGCAAAATTTTGGAACCGTCACATGTATTGAGAAATCAAAGATGTAAAAATTGAGATTTCAAACCACAAACACAAAACAAGATCATGTACATGGGAACTTTCCTTTTTCATTTGATTCATGCATGCTCTTGAAAATCTTTTCATATAGCCACATGAAATACAGAGGACATGATAGATCAAGCATGGGGTTCATTCAAACATGGTAGCCTCAAATCATATTAATATTGCCATCTAAGAAAATAGAACATGGAATAAAACAGAAAACAAACTGACACAACTGACTCAAACGAAAGGAAATGCATAATGAAAACTACAATTACAGGCCGGTTGTGCCCCCCCTAAGCTTGAAATTAGCAGTGTCCTCACTACATCAATCAAAGTTATGGAGTTCACAACCAAATACCTATCATGGATCAAATATAAAAAAGGAGGGCCACCACCCTCATGATTAGGGAAAAAATAGCTGACGAGATCTGGAATGTCGATCGGCTGGTCTGTGGAATCATGATGTTGGGGAAACTGGTGCTGCTGTGCAAACTTGGGCTACTATGGAGGCGGTGACTGATACGGAAACAGGATGGAGTAATGGCCCTGGGAGATATGCCAAGAGTCCATCCGGGTGACCATGTCATACATCGCAGTGTACTGCGTGCCCATCAGGTCCAAACAACTATCGATGTGGTCAAACCACTAATAAACATATCCATAAAGATGTCAGACATCGGGCATCACCCAAGCATACTCAGTCTGAGTAGCAGTGGAGGGTGGAAGTGGTGTTGTAGTTGTGGAAGTAGCTACTGCTACTGTAAAACTACTGTCGCCATGGGTGGCTGCCTCCTCTTGATCCTCAGGTTATAAATCAACCTTCCAATTAGCTTGTTGTTGAGGTCATTACAGGTTACATCGGGGATGACAATGAACTGTTTCTTTATAAGAAAAACCTTGAACTTGCTAGAGCGATCACCATACCTTGATATTAGGCCATAAGAAATAAGATAATTGATGTCTACAAGGTTTTTCCCAGGTGTAGGTTCAAAAGTAGCCAAATCTAACCCTAACTGCATTGCAAGTATAGTGAGCATTCCACCACACATGATATCACCCACCTCTCTCTGCTTCTTCTTATTGGCTTCTAGAAGTTTATTGACAATCTAGTAACAAGATTTGATTTGCTCATTCTTGACCATGTACCACAAGAAGAAAAGTTCGGTTTTGCCCATGACCCCTTGAGTTTCATTTTTGGCAACAATACCGCTGCTTAGAAGGGGATACACAACTCTAAAAATCTAGTTATGGAGCGACGAAGCTCGTGCGTGCCTAGCTTTGTGCACCTTTTCACTGGTAATTTTACACCAAAAGGTATCACTATGGAAGGCGGGCGGATATCAGTATAGCCTCCATAGTTGCACCCAAGCAAAGTACAAAATCAACGAAGATCCATAGCAAAACATTTGTTTAGAAGACAAAGACTGATCTTTGGATATGTCTCATGGAAGTTTTGGGGGTTGTCTTCCTCCTTAAAGGTGGTCAAAAATTCATAAACAAGGTGTGGCTAGGTATTTGCAACTCTAGTATAGAGTAGATGGAGACCTAAGAATCGAAGATACCCCATTACCTCATTCTTGAAGCCCAACTTTTCTAGACCTTCTTCAAAAATGTAGAGGGAAGGTAATACCCGCCTAGTGATGAGGAATTGGTAGTCTGCATCTTCCTCTAGGGTTGGGTGGAGGGTATAAATGCTACTGCTTCAAAAGTTGTCGTGGAAGATGAAACTCCACCATGGCGTCTGCATGAGTCTCTCTTGATTGGTCCCATTATTTCTGTAGTAGTGCATAGTGTGCAGATTACAATCACGATGGTGCACCTGGAAACTATTCTTTTTTCTTTGAAACTCGAAAGCATGGCATGCAGCACGGGGGAACAATATGCACCTACAAGTTTTCTATAGGTTGAAATCGGCACCGCGAGCGGAGAAAAAGGTGGGAAAATGGGATCTTGGTGACCGAATTAGGGTAGCGTTGATTTTGGGAGTTGTTGTCACTGCTGTGAGGAGGGCGTTGGAAAAGCTAAGTGGGGCGTTGGTGGAGTCGATGGCTGTCGTGGGTTCTTGTCGACCTAGTGGCACCGTCAGCAGTGCTTGTTGAGCTTGGCAGGGGGAGAGGAAGGTGTTGTCATGGAGGAAAGAACTAGGGCGCGAAGATGTAGGTGGTGGCGGGATGGCATTCGTGGAGGCTTGAGTAGCTACAGTAGAGATGGTTGAGGTCGGTGGAGGTGCGAGCTACTTTGGTGGCGCACGGTGTGATGATGGTTGTGACGGCGTGTAGGAGCGGAAGATGGCAGTGCATGGTGGAAGGCACGATTTCTAGGGTTCTCTCGCATGGATGATTTCTCAAGAAGTGAGAAGTTAGGTCGTGCACCCCTCTTTTAGCCCAAACTTTATGAAAAAAGACATGGCGTAGATTTGATATGCACTGTATGTTCTTCTTTAATTTTCTCTTTTCAAACTACCTTTCATGCTAGGATGCACGTCATGTATTAGTCATGCACAACGTGTACATCTATGAATCTTCTTTCTAAGATATGCCTTTCTGCCCAGACGCACGGCATGTATTTGTTGATTGCACACCGTGCGTGTTTCCAGAAAGTGTCTATTTTCTACAACTCTCTAGGTGCACGACATGTATGAACAAGTGCATGACGTGCAAGATTCCCAAAACTTTGTTGTTGAGTCGAAAAGAAAATGCACAATGTGCATCGAGTAAATGCACGTCGTGTTAGTTTATAGAAACATATTCGTGAATGGAACACAGCGTGTTGGGAAAAAGCACGTTGTGTACCTAGAGATGTATCTCGATTACAATATGTTTTCTGCTAAGGTGTACGCCATGTCAAATAAAGACACACCATGCATTTTAGAATTTCTATAGAAAATAGAAGTCATTCAACATGAAATAAAGATAGATATGGCGGTAATAAAGTCTAAATTATTACATTCATCCATGACAAGCTTATTGATGAAATTAAAGATTGTTTTTGACTCGAAGAAATTCAAAAGAAATATATCATAATATGGGGTCAACTCGCACAAGGTCCTCCATTTAGAGTCCGGAGTAAGAGGCTCCCTTGTCCACTTCATCTCCACAAGAATAAAGCTTGCAATGTTGTCCATTTACTTTGAAGTTTCCATCTTTGCCTTGGAGTTCCAAAGCTCCATATCGGAAAAGCTTTAGCGCAAGAAACGGGCCAAACCACTTTGATTTCAGCTTCCCTGGAAATAGCTTTAATCTAAAGTTGAATAGCAAGACTTTATCTCCTTCTTGGAAGTCCTTCCTATGAATTCTTTTGTCATGTCAAGCTTTTGTCCTCTCTTTGTACAACCTTGCATTCTCATAAGCATCAAGGAGAAGTTCCTCAAGTTCCTGTAGCTGCAAGAGGCACTTTTGCCCTACCTTTTTCATATCAAAGTTCAAGAATATAATGGCCCACAAAGCACGATGCTCCGACTCCAGCGGAAGGTGACATGATTTGCCATTGATCAGCTTGAACGGAGTAGTTCCTATGATAGTCTTGTAGGTTGTACGGTAAGCCCATAATCCATCACCAATCTTTAAAGCCCTATCTTTTCATGAACTAGGAACATTCTTTTCAAGGATGTTTTTCAGCTTCCTATTTGAGACCTCTACCTGCCCAGAAGTTTGAGGATGATAGGGTGTAGAGATCTTATGAGTTACACTATATTTAGAGAGAAGGTTGTTGAATTGTTTTTCAACAAAATGAGTCCCTCCATCTGAAATTATGGCTCGAAGAACTCCAAACCTAGGAAAGATGATTTGTTGAAAAAGCTTTACTACTGATTTGGCATCCGGTGCTTGGGTTGGAATGGCCTCAACCCATTTGGACACATATTCACAAGCAACTAGAAAGTATTGGTACCCACAAGAGGATGGGAATGGTCCCATGTAATCCACTCTCCATACATCAAACACCACAACCTCTAAATAGAGTTGATGGGCATGGCATCACGACGTGATATACCTCCTGTTCTTTGACATGTATCACAAGATTTCACAAATAGATTGAATTCTTTGAATAATGTGGGCCAATAGAAGCCAAATTGTAGTATCTTAGTAGCAGTCTTATCTCCTTTGAAGTGACCTCCATAAGGAGAGGCATGGCATTCAACAATAATGTTTGGGATTTCCTATTCAGCAACACACCGGCTGATCATCCCATCACTCCCATTTTTGAATAACAATGGATCATCCGAATAATATAATTTCACATCATGAAAGAATTTCTTCTGTTGTTGATACATCAAATCAGGTGGGAGTTGTCCAGTAGCAAGAAAGTTGGCAATGTCCGCAAACCATGGTGCTTGAATATATGACAACACATAGAGTTTTTCAATGGGAAAATGATCTTCAATTGGAAATGGATCTCTAGCCTCCGTGGTTAATCTAGAAAGATGATCAACAACATTCTTTTTTGTACCTTTCTTAACCTGGATCTCAAGATCAAATTCTTGTAGAAGAAAAATCCAGTGAATAAGATGTGGTTTGGCATCTTTCTTGTTCACCAAATACTTTATGGCAACATGATCAATATATACAATCACCTTAGATCCCCACCAAATATTGTCGGAACTTGTTAAAAACATATACAATGGCTAGCATTTCCTTCTCGGCGGTTGTATAGTTGATATGTGCTTCATCAAGGGTCTTGCTTGCATAATAGATGGCATGGAGTTTATTGTCTTTTCTCTGTCCTAGAACAACACCCATTGCAAAATGACTTGTTTCACACATTAGCTCAAAAGGAGAATCCCAATTCGGAGGTTGAATAATCGGGGCTGAAATGAGGGACTCCTTGAGCTTAGAAAAGGTTGCGTGGCAATCATCATCAAATACAAACTCAGTGTCTTTTGCAAGTGGGGAACACAGTGGCTTCGCAATCTTAGATAAATCTTTAATGAATCTTCTATAAAAACCTGCATGGCCAAGAAAGATGCGGATGTCTTTGACTGAAGATGGGGTAGACATCTTTTCTATGGCTTCAACCTTTGCCCTGTCCACTTCAATACCCTTATTAGAAACGACATGTCCTAGTACTACACCAGATTGTACCATGAAATGGCACTTCTCCCAGTTTAGCACTAGGTTAACCTTTCTACAGCGGGCTAAGTCTAAAGACAGGTTCAATAAACATTAATCAAAGGAATCACCGTATACACTAAATTCATCCATGAAAATCTCCATTATATTTTCAATAAAATCAGAGAGTATGGCCATCACACACCGTAGGAATGTCGCGGGAGCATTGCAAAGACCGAACGACATACGGTGATAGGCATATGTTCCATAGGTACAAGTGAATTTGGTTTTCTCTTGGCCGGGTGGATAAATAGGAATCTAAAAAATCTAGAATACCCTTCCAAGTAACAAAAGTAAGAATGATTAGCAAGGCGTTCAAGCATCAAATCAATGAAAGGCAACGGAAAATGATCCTTGCGGGTTACCTTATTCATGCACCAGTAGTCAATACACATATGCCAGCCAATGACCATGCATGATTGTATTAACTCATCATTGTCTCCCTTAATGACAGTTGCACCCCCCTTCTTAGGAACCACATGAATGGAACTAACCCAGGGGCTGTCACTAAGGGATAAATGATTCCAACATCAATTAATTTGAAAATTTCTTTCTTTACCACTTCAAGCATATTTTGATTTAGGCGCCTAGGTGGTTCAACTGTTGGTTTGGCATTATCTTCCATATTTATTATATGCATACTGATTGAAGAATGAATGCCATTTAAATCATCTATGGAATAACCAATGACGTTTTTATACAAATGCAGTTCGGCAAGTAATTTATTTTCTTGGTCATTGGTTAATTCATCATTTATTATAATAGGGGATGTAGAATTTGTGTCAAGAAATTCATACCTCAGCCCAGGTGGAAGGGCTTTTAGTTATTCCTTTTTCTCTATTGTACCTTCAACAACTTTGTCATCAACAAGTGGATCATCTTCATTAATAACATGTGCTTTAGAAATAGGAAGTGCTCCAGAAACTTCATATTTGTTTATTTCAGCCACATCATCATCACAAAGATTAATCATCACAACGAAAGACAATAGATGCATACAAGAATGCGGACAATATCATCATTATCCTCGTCAATTGGATTAGTAGTATCTAACAAACAAATTTCTTCAACATGCGCGGGTGCTTTTATGGCATTATAAATAGAGAATTCCATTGCTTCCTCACCAACACGTAGAGTGAGCTTTCCTTCCGGAACATCGACAAGACATCTGACAGTCCTCAAGAATGGTCTTCCAAAAATAATAGGATTGGAAGGGATCTCCACCATATCAAGAATGACAAAATCACATGGTATATAGAACTTTCCGATCTGCACTGGTAGATCCTCCACTATAACGTTTGGGTATTTAATAGAATGATCGGCTAACTCAATAGCCATCTTTTTCAGCTTCAAATCTCCAAGATCCAATTCTTTCCATAAGGTAGATGGAATGAGACTAATACTAGCACCAAGGTCTACTAGACCTTTGTTAAAAGTGGTATTGTTGATCTTACATGGCAGTGTAAAAGCTCCCAAATCATCAAGCTTTTGTGTAAGGCAGTTTTGAATAATAGAACTCACTCTCTCCAAAAGCATATTGTTTCAACTTGATCAACCCTTCTTCTTCTAGTTAAGATATCCTTTAGCAACTTAGCATAAGAAGGCATCTCAGCAATAACTTCAGCAAAAGGAAGATTGACATGTAGTTTATTGAGAATGTCCATAAACTTCCTAAACATGAGATCCTCCTTCCTCTGGGCCAGCCTTTGAGAAAAAGGTGCAGTAGCCTTGAAAGAAGGTGGTTTTAAGTTATGCCTTTCTTCTTTATGCAATTAGGAGTGTTGGACTCCTCTTCATCGGCTACCTCCATATTCTTCTCCTTGGGTGGAGAAGGTCTCTCAATTTTGGCTCCACTTCTTAGAGTAATTGCATTAGCTTGTTGCCTTGGGTACACTTTTGGTTGGCTTGGAAGAGAACAACACTATGGATTCCTTTGTTGTTCTAGAGGTTGCTATGCTATTTGGTTCTCCAACATCTTGGTATGAGTGGAAATGCCATCCACTTTAGCAGAAAGTTGGGCAATTGTGTCTTTCAATAGCTTCTCATTTCCCCAGAGTTCTTCATTCTGTTGCATTTGTGTAGACATAAATTTTTCCATCATGGCATCTAGAGAAGAACTTTGGGGTTGTTGTGATTGTTGGTAACCCCTATTATTAAAACCCAGTGGATTTTCTTGTTAGTTGAAATATTGTTGTTGTTGCAGTTGTTGCTGTCCTTGTTGGAAGTTTTGAGAGTTGCTTGTGTTCCGATAGGAGAAATTAGGATGATCTCACTCCATCCCAGATTGTATGTGTTGGAATAGGGATTGTGCTGCTTATTCCCTTGCATTCCAACGGCATTGACATGTTCAAAGCTCCCTTCAATTTCATTAGGATCAAAGCATGAAGAAGAAGTATGTCCTGCATTACCACAAGCTTCACATATTACTTCAGCTGATTGGATTTGCAAAGTGGTCATCTTCTTGAACTTCTGCGTAAGAACATTGAGTTTGGCAGCAATAAGATCAACAACATCAATAGTATGTTTCCCTCGTTGCTTCCCGGTTGAAAAACTAGCTGTAGAGGTTGATTTTGCTCCCCTATCTACTTCCCATTGGTAGTGATTAAGTGATATTTCTTCAATAATGTCAAAAGCCTCCTTACAAGACTTAGTCATCAATGTGCCATTGGCTGCAACATCTAGTGTCAACTGGGTGTTGTAAAATAGTCCATTATAGAAAGTTTGAAGTAGCAGCCAGTTGGTCAAACCATGGTGCGGGCAAAGGCGTTGAAGATCCTTAAACCATTCCCATGTGTGATACATATTCTCTCCTTCATTTTGAGAGAAATTAGTGAGTTGATTTCTTAATTGGGTTGTCTTGCTAGGCGGGAATTACTTTGCAAGGAATGCATTTAGCAGTTGGTCCCAACTTTTGATTGACTTCTTTGGAAGAGATAAAAGCCAAGCTTTGGCTCTATCTCTTAGTGTGAAGGGAAAAAGCATAAGTCTAATTCCATCAGCAGATACTCCCTTGATTCGGAAAGTATTTAGATATTCCAAGAACTTGGCAACATGAAAACTTGGATCTTCATTGGTTGTACCTCCAAAATGATTATGTTGTATCATCCTGCATCATAGAAGGATCAATAGATAAATTTTTCACTTCTACTACAGGCAGGTCAATGGCCCCACAAATGTTTATGGAAACCGACATTGTGAAATCCTTCAAAGGATGGTCATCCTCCATGATTGGATTTCTTAGTGTAGCTTCTTCAAAGGGTGAAAAAGATGGTGGCGGTTATGATGGTTGAGTACCTCCTAGAAGCGGTAATCCTACTCTCCTTGCTCTTCTTAAGCTTGAAAGAGTACACTCAATTTCAAGGTCTTACAACGCAGATGTTTGAAGACCCCTTTGCGACTGACGCATACAAACTGAAAAATAACAAGAGGAATTTAGGACACAACTAAAAGGTATAAGGAAATTTGGAAAATGGAAATGGTGATCTAGTCTTGAATACTAATTAGCATTTATTACTCCAATTAGATTACCGTAGCTCCGCGGCAACGGTGCCAAAAACTTGTTGGCTATTTAGGCTAATGAGATTCAACCCTAACAAGGAAAGTTTACCCAAGTTAACAAATCTCTGCAAGTATACGGACGTAGTGTAGTCGAGGTCGAACACGAGGAGCTTAAGTAATTAATTGAACGCAACAACACTAAAGGTCAACAATCTAGATCAGTTCTTAAAAGGATGGTAATTGATTATCTATTATAGAAATTTAGACTTAAACAAACAACAAAAAGATTTACTAAAAGAGGTTTAGATTCAGAGATCAAGGATCTTGGACTTTAGAATTTCACTCACATATCATAGCACATCATAGGAATTTAAACATACATAAGCACTTGTTTTAAAGGAAAGGTTGTGTTGCACTTCACCACCCAGTGTAAGTGCAACGATCTCAACTCAAAGTCACATTCTCATGCATAAATTTCATTTTTTATCACAACCTATTCCTCAACTCATTTATCTCCACTCTCGTGGTAGAAATAGAGTTTCCAAGAAGAGCACCTCCATATATTCCTACCAATCTTCTCAGATCAAGCAAGAAATCATAACACATGCACATAAAGTGGCCATCAATACATGCAAGAAATGATAGAACCGATACTTTCATGGTGGAAAGATAAGAAACACAGTATTTAGTATGAAATTAACTTGTTCTATACATGATATGACATGGGAGCTACTCTCCCATGCCTAAGAAAAGGGAATTACTCATCCATAATCATACTTTGTAGATTTGCTACAAAAAATGTAGGTTTTAATATGATCTAGAGGAGGAAAAACAAAGAGATCCAAAAATGTAACAACAAGAAGGAGGAATTCCGGCTTGAGGATGAAATTCTCGTCCTTTAGCTACTCCAAAACAGACTGGCTCCTCTCCCGAGAAGTTGCACGAAGTTGGGGAACCTTGGTTGCACCTTGGAGAAGACAATGGAGAAGAAGAGAAGAAGAAATGGGCTCTTTTGGCAAGCAACCACCTCCTTTCTCCTCAAAATCGCCCTCCTCTATTCTAGGCTTGCTCTGGGATGAGATGACTCTCAATTATGACCATGGATAACCGCCCATTAAGTTCCCCCTCCATTTAAAACAAAAGACCGTAACTTTCAAATTTATGAAACTGACAATGACACGATGTGCATTCCAAGTGCACGCCGTGCAAAAGCTTCGAGAGTTGCTCCAGAATGTACTACGCACAGCGGGCGTTGCAGTAATGCATGCACACCGTGTGACTTCCCAATAGATTTTGGTTTGTTTGATGCTCCATGTGCACGTCATGTATTTGCTTTTCTGCACTTTTCTGGAAACTCACACGCCGTGCTCAACGCCTGAACACGTCATGCATGTTGTTGTCTGGGTGAATTAAAAACTCTTCTGAAATATTGCATGTTGTGCCTTTAACATGCACGCCATGCATTCTACTGTTTCAGTAGAATTAAACTCTATAATCCAGTCTTTCCTGGAACATATCTACAATGCAAGTTATGCGATAAGTAAAGTAACAAAAAGATGGAAAAAGTAATATGAAAAGAGGCTAAGTGATATAAAAAAAATCAAATTTGTGTGTGATAACATGTGAAAAGATGATGTGGAAAACATACCACATGACACATCCTTCTTATTGGCTCAGGCTATGCAACATGGAGTTCCTAGTGGTCCACGTGGACTACATAGAGGTATGGAGGCCATCACCATCATAGTAGGGCAATGCCATCTGACACCATCCATGTCCCTCACTAGGAGGTTGTTTCTATGACTGTTCATGTGCTACTTGATGAATGAGCAGGAAGCACCTTGTGAGGATTTTTTTTGGACTTTCTCTAGGACTAGGTATAGCTCACAAACCCTTTCCTAAATATCTTATTATTGACACGATCTATTGTATAAAGGAATAATTGAAAAAGTTTTTATTTCTACTTCCTTGTCTGTTGCCCCTATTCCTTAACATATAAATAGTCAAATTATTAATCAAAATAAATAGTAATATTCATGACATCTACTTGAATCTTGACACTTCCTATTTCATTGCATATTGATTTTGGAAACCACTTTTTGGACAATAATTAACCTCCAATGAGGACTCTATCACCACTAAGGCAATGTCACTTCTAAAGCTCACTTTGACATCTGAAAAGCTCATGAATCCAATGGATAGGGTGCTATCACTTCTAAAGGGACCATATTCAACATCAAACTATTCTACTACATGGGGCTTTGCACAATCAAACAGCTAAAGATTAAACTTGACTATGCTAGGACAAGTAACTTTGAGTAAGCCAGACAAGACACATGCTCATTGGTCTCAAAATAGTTGATTTGGCTATTCTATATCCATTTTTTAGTTATAAGGGAACTTCCAGAGCTATATGTTGCCTGAACAAGGAGCCTCCCAAAAATTCGAAGTATATAATTCACCATTATCAAAAATTTCTCAAAGCTCCTCACAACAATCAAATATTGAAATTCTCTAATGTTAAGTTTGACTAAAGAGTTTTCCAAATACTTGAATATGGAAATTTTCTTATCTCTAACTCTACCCTAGACATATTGGAGCACTCGCATAGCAATAATGTAGTCTTGAAACTTGATATCTTCTTAATTAAATTCCATGTGAGTACTAGGTAAATGACCCTTAAAGAATTACATTCAACACCACACATATAAATAGAACCCACCCACCAATGTTCTTAGGCTTCAAAAGTTTGTATCCTTTTCTATGTTGTCACACACTTGTTATCCACCCTATACACATGATGCTACGAAATTCCAGAAAACGTCTCCCCTATAGTTAGTGAAATAGTGTACTACACCTCCATTCTTCCACCTCCATTTACCTCATTAGAACATGATATTGGTTAGACATGTGGATACACCTCAATGTCACATGATTGTATGTGATAGCATCGATGCTACCCAATGTGGCCTAGAATTCTGACTCTCCAACAACATATACTTAGTAGAAAAAAATGTCATATACATATACATAATTTAAAGTAGATAGAAATATCTGTCTAAACTCAATATCAGGATGGCATTCCCTATTTCTCAATCCATCATTCTATTTGAATTTAGATTTTATTTCAATTCAAATCTTAGTTCAATGTCCACAAGTCTGTTGGCAAACTTTTGTTTTGTATAATATATGTCCTAACCCTAAAAAAGGAGGGTCGTATTGAATCATTTGTTTTCCATTGCATAACATGTAAATTCAAATATTCTTCACCAAAAAAGGTGGTCTCCTTTAAAACTACATGTCGATTATGTGTGAATCATGAGATATTTGAGTAAGGGTGATCATAGAAACTAATTAACTAGAATCCCATTGTTTCCATTTTTTCACCCATGAAGTACAAGACTAATTGAAACAATAGAGGACACTAATCAATATTCTTATGTCTACATCACCATAACCTACCGTACGTTTTGAGTAAATGTATGTACTTCAACTATTACTGAGTTTCTTATTGTAGATATCATCTTGATATGAACTTCAAACCAATTTAATCTTCCAATAAAAGTAGCTAATACAAAAATGCATGTGTTTTTTTTTGTTCTTCACAAGATTCAATGAGTGAAACGACTCTAATAAAAGTGATCGGATACACTTACCAAAATAATCATTGTATGATTGATAATAGAGAAAGATAGTGGATCATGTTCGACGATAGAACAAGTTCATATTTGGTCAAGTACTTACCTTGTTATCCATGTCAGCTCACACATGAAGAACACCAAAATAAAATTGAATCAAACTAAATATTTATTATGTTGGCATAACTAGTTGTGTAATTAAGGCTTCATTACACATAATGGAAATTGATATTGAATAAATAGTTTGAAAAGAATGTAGAGGATTGGCATTATGCTACAACTTGATTTGAAAGATGGAAAACTATCTTTGAAGGAAGATGGTAGAGATGAGTTATCATGATCATCGTGAAGAGATATTTTCAAGAGAAGCTAATAAATAAAGAAGTTGACACACCAACCTATGCAACCATCTTGTTTGGCAACACAAATATAATAAAAAAAATTAGAAAGGTTGAACCAGAATTTATTATAATGGATGCCAAACTAGTAAATAACACTTGAAAAAATAGATAGGAGACTGGATCTTCACTTACACTCATAAGGGTACTTGTAGTTTATTAGTAAAGAGTTCATATGTGATTCTAGTAGTACTAATAACTTTTCCTCAAAATTTGATTTTAGTTTTTGTGACACTTTTAGTTGACTTGAAAGAGTAGGGCACGATGAATAGAGCCTCCAACCTTTAAAAAAACTATATTAGGATTTTTTGAATGTAATAGTAATATGTATCACGATTATGGATACTGAGAGGCAACTTGACCCAAAATTTTACTATGGCAATAAACATTTGTCTTAGAATACAATAGAATACATTTGCCTCAAATTTAAGTGTGACATATAATTATTTACACTAAACTTGTGATATTATGATTTTTCACTTTTCATAATTAAAAATCTAAATTTGAATATATATATATATAGTAATGAATTAGTATCTATATATTATATATATATTTTAGGATTTCATTATCTGAAGTCACTCTAACTTGTAAATTTTGGGTTTGGTTGTTTGCTATTTTTTAAATGAATAATTTCTCAATGAGTTATAGTTAAAAATGTACAAATTTGCTTTCCTATCCTAACTATCTAAACAACTCTAATGTTGTGTTTATATTCTTATAGTAATATAATTTTATTACTATTGGGTTTCTAATTCACAATAATATTTTAATGGATTATTTTCAATGTTTTACCTAAGTAGTTAAGGAAAACTATGAAGGAATCATTTAAAGGTTTGAGGGTTTGGGCTGTCAAGATTTTAAAGGTGATAGGCCAGAAGCCCTATCTAGTAGTCATACACATCAGAAAGAAGAATAAAGTGGAATGGAGAATCAATCTAAACATGGAAACATCATCATAACCACAAGATTGGATAATGTCCCTTGAGAGGATACAATGGAGGTCCTATGAGTGTATCATAAATCATCTTTTAAATTTTGAATAGTTAATGAAATATTCTAGTAAAATGAAAGATTATAAATATCACACATAGAAAGAAATAGAAAGAGAAAGTCCCCATGTTGTACTTGAGTATTAGGATGATGGAAATTCCTTTGCCTCTGATAACCTTACTACCCCAGCAAATAAGTCATGCAAGGTGTCTATGAGATGAACCTAGACTAATATTTCATTGACGTCAATCTAGATGACAAAAACATAATTTTTAGGACATTATACATGTATGTATACAAGGTTTTCTTAAGATTTAACCCATGAAACAAAGGAGATTCTTCATAAACCATATAAATATGTTTTCATCAAGAAATTGTAGATTGAGAAAGGGTTATATGAAAATGGGATAAATATTGTGTCTATTGTAGCATCGTATAATGAGACTACACCATAGTAAACTAGCAAATCAATTCTATATCGTGCCATTTTCTTGCAATATGGATGCTTTGGCCCTTTGAAGCAGCTATTTTATGGTGCACCCATGGTCAACTACTCTCCAATAAGAATAAAAATATATTAGACCATATTATCACATGCATGAGTCTGAAATATTACTATTCACCAAAATAATAAATATATAATTCACCAAATAATGGAAGTAGTTGGAAGATAGGTCAAAGTAAACATAGATTCTAAGAAGTGTAAGTGATAATTTTGCGAGACTCGTCATTGAAACATACACATAGCATGATGATGTACTCATTAATGACTAAGTACAAAGTAGAGTGTGAGTATTGTCCTATTAAATTCCTAGAATTTAGAAAACTACGTCATGTAAGCAATGATAAAACGTCCTACTCATGAACCCCCTCTTAAAGAAGAAGAAGAAGAAGAATATGATGATGATGTTGGTGTGTGTTGGGTAGAGGAAGAAGAAATATGGAAACTATAATATAGGACGAAAATTATGACAAAGACAATGGATGCTAACAAAGAAAATAATCACAAACATCAACACAAGAATAATTGTAACATATACAAAAATCAAAAAGTTGATATCTGTTATGAGAATCCAGGATAATATATACAACATTGTCAACCAGAGACATTGAAGACACATGAAACTCCCAATTGACCCAAATATTGGAAAAAGACTGCAAACACTAATAATCTATATGACGAAACAGAAGGAGTCCTACAACATGTAACTAACCATGGCGACATGACACAACAAAAAAGTCATGTTATACACATGACTATGATGAAGGAAGGTACCACTTCATTGTTAGTCCAGGAGAAGATATTATAAATATAGGTAGAACTACCTCTGACAAGACTAGATAGTTACAATATAGAGGAAAGAGTTTACTATGCAATTCCTTGTGACATTGATGAAAATCTCATAAAGGATACAATTGACATAAATGCAAAGTATAAGAGTTTGAAGATAAATTAAACTCTGCCTCTAATCCCAAACTCCAACCTTTATAATACCGAGACTTGAATAAGGAGTGGTAGTGTTGAACATGGATAGTGTGTTGAGAGGTAGTGATCAACATGGATAAAGTGTTGAGAGAAACAATGATGAAACCCAACTCTAGCAAGATTCCAACGCTATATTCTTTTTCCAACTACATATTAATTAGTATTATTTCATGGAATGTAAAAGGCATTTGAAATGATATAACTAGAAGCATATTTAAATAATTTACTAATATGATTAAACCTGAGATCACTAAAACATTACATGTCCTTATCTGTTATTATCATCTTAGACTACCAATTTGGAAACTATCCAGTCTATGAGTCAATTGAACCTAAATGGTTTGTATTTTATCTACCATTCTTTCATTTTTTTCCTAGTTCCCAACCCATAAGTGTTAAGTTTTTATACGCTACTTCCCTCTTCCATGGTTATCTTATTTCCAAACTTATATCTGATACCCTAGCACCCTCAACTCCAAAATTCATCTCCCTTATGATTTCCACACCATCATATCGGTTGGAAAGAGGACAGAAAGACACCATGTTGTTCTCACCTTTTCCATATAACAATAAAAAAGTTCAATTCCAATTGAAGTCTAGTGATGTGTCTTGTCATCATCCCAATGACAAGTGACTCCAAAAGTCTCTCAACTCAGACATCAAAAGAACCAAAACCTACTCAAATAGACCCCATTCCTCCTCCCCTCCTAAACCCTCTATATGAAGTAGTGGGCTAGTATTGCCTGCCTATCATTTATAAGGGGAAAAGACTAGATCACAAAAACAACAAAACTAGTACCTACTCGGTCCTCGAGAAGGCCAGGGGACATCAACATTGGGTGTACTTTCACAATGCACCCTGATCTCAACTCCCTACCGCTCCCAAGATTCTTCTCCAATAAGAAGGATCTCATACCTAGAGGAATAAATGGATCACTCCACCACCAAGTATATGCTTTTCATTCTAGGTCTAGAGTAGGGTGCTTAACTACCATAACCATTATTAGCAGATGAGAATCCCCATCCTTTAATCTCATCGAGAAAGAGGAAAATTTATCTCCTTTCCTATTTTTGGTTTAAATTATTTATCATACCATGTTCTATAATAGGTAGGAAATTGCAATAGATGTTCACCTCTCAAACTATAACAGATCTGCACATCATACTGCAACCCTCAAGTATATATCAATTAACCATCTTCCTCCTATGATATTTTTGAGGAATTGGTAGAAATATTTGTTTCAAGGGGGATCAATGGAAGAAATTAATGATTAGTGTGGGTCTTTGTGATTGTATCACATGACTCATATATGAATTATGTAGGTAAATAGTATTCCTTAGTTGTCAGTAATTAATATTTTATCATATTTCAATTCATCTCATAAATTATAATGTTGTTGGTAAGTATGCCCAGAGAGCCAATCATATGATGATTGAGATGGCATATCTTATAAAAGATTTGATTAATAACAAAGGTAATATTCCTATTTATTATATTTCAATCAGTTATGATATAATGATGAAACATAATGAATGTCTAAAGAATGGAATTACTTAATGATGTATGTCCTCGAGTTGGTGACGTGAAGAATGAGATCATATGAATGTTAAGAGTGCAGATTCTTGTTATATCCCTAGTCATATGTTATTGTGGAAGGTTGATAGAGAACAATGACACATAAGACTAGAGTGTGTGGTGGATGATGACAGAGTCTCGTCAATCATGATATGTGATATATAAACAAACACATATATTCTTGTTTGGAGAATAGTGTATCAAAATGAACCAACTATAGAATGACACATGGAAACCATAATTGATGTTCTATCACATCTCTCATAGTTTAGGTAGTGATTGTGAATCTTAGACCTAAAATCACTATAGTCATCACATGTCATTAAGTGTACTTTGACATCATTCACCATGGGCTTGAATAAGGGGTGACATAAAGGTGATGATCGGATGAACTGTGACACATGGGGATAGCGTGAGTGATGTAGATGGAATTTATCCCTCCTACTAGAGTTTGATATCCACACCACTTGATAAGAAAGACTGAGAAAAGCATGTGCATGCACATGTGAATCAATATTTATGATATTGAGGTTACAAATATCTCAGACAGTCTACTCTAGATCAAGGAAAACAAATTGAACATTGAGAGGATGTTGATTCCATACCTCGAGTACAATCTGGATATCAGTTACAAAGGAATTAGACAATCACTATAACACTAATCACAAATTGTAGGTTGAAGTTGTTCTATAACTTTCTTGGTTACTTGGGTAGAAATAATGTGTTGCTAGACACTGCTAATTGCTTGTGATGTCATGAATTAGTTATGGACGTTCACTGCCAACGTAATGGGGAAACTATAGGGTCACACAAATAGGACACACTTGGAATAGGATTTCATTCATGAATATGGTTTAAAATTGATTACTAAAGAGTTAGGTACTCAATTTAAACAATATTGGTTGAATATTGGATGACATAAATGTTAACCAACCAGTTCAAATGTTGAACCGATCATTTCAATGTGTCAGGTCAATTGAAATGACTTTGGCAATTCAAGACCATGACCCAATCAGTGTAGGAAGTGAACTAATTGACATTGTTACATGAATCGGTCAACTCAAGTTGTGAGTCGATCGATTGGTGAATCAGTTCTATTGATTCAAGAATTTGTGCTAACACCATGTTGTACATTAATTGGGATTATAATAGTCAATACAATTATGGTTCAGAAACATGATGAAACAAACGGTTCAAGGGTTGAACCAATCGGCTCACATGCCAACCGATCAGTTGTGAACAGACAGTTTTTTCACTTGTAGGTTGTGAAAATTTGTGAATTTTTAGTCTCTTCTGCTCCCACTCGGAGTAGGAACCCTGACCCTAAACCTCCTATAAATAGATATGTATAGGGGCTTCTCAGAGACAACTAAATTTCTTCTGACAATTGTTTGTCTTCTATACTTATGGTAACTGAGAGAACCTAAGCAAGTCCTACCTGGTAATAGGGGGGATAGTGTGATGGAGTGGGCTTTTTGGAATCCTTAAATTCGCAGTGACATAAGTGAATTAATATCTTTGAATTATCTTAATAGTTTCAGGTTCTTTGTTAAAGTGCAAACATTACTTGATGTTTATATTATGATTTCGATCCCCGACTTTATGCCTTTTTGAGGTTTTTTATTGATAAGATTTTGTTGTGACTGTGATGAAGCAACCTCCTAATTTTCATGATCAAGTAAGGCTCCTACAAAAACATATTTAGGTTGGTATATGATGAAGTTATGTGTATGTTGATGAAATTAATAGCTGAGACCAAGTTTACACATAAATATATGATTGAGTGGTAGCACGAACTAGTATTTGACTGTAGGAGGATACCACAGATTGAATTGTTATTAGTTTGAATCTAGCCCTTTGGTGGTGGGTCTAAGGGCCAACATAGCATCTTCTACTTGTAGTCGAGAGGGAGATGAATGTGGAGAAGTTATGGTCCATACTCTAAGTCACGACCATGAAACATGTGTGAATGAGGATAACTATTCTGGCAGTTTTACTTGACTAACTCCGAGCTGCGATTCGGCACCTCTCTAGAGGCATCACTCGTGAGGAGACTGGTGGAGGGAGAACACATGTTCCTTACTTTGCTTTCTCCACCGCAACCAATAGGTTAGTCAAGAAACAAGGAACGCCATCACTGAGAGAAGACAGACGGCAGTGCTCATGCACGCCCAGGACAAAGAACGACAACATCATGGGTCGGGGAGGTGACACACGTAGGCATGGTGTTAATGACATGCACCTGTGACAGTAGCATGGAGGCCGACAGCTATGGCAAACAAACAGGTCCATGGTAACGCTATGGATCCTGATAAGGATTCACTTCCAGCCCAATCGAAGCGGAGAAGGAACACAACAGGCGGACGCAGATCATGGAGGAGGAGAACCACCGTCCATGACCCGGAGAGGTTGGGTGCATATCGCAGACGCACGAAGGCATCGAGCGGGGAGGCAGTTGTCCAGTGGAACAGAGCAGAGGTTGAGGAGGAGGATCTCGTGCCAATTGCTCGTCGGAGCAGACCCAACCACGATAGAGCTTGAGAGCGTGAAGGCCTGCAACGGCGATGGGTGGCAGTGACCTCACGGAGAAGGGGGGATCTACAGTAGACTCACATAGATGGACCTCTTCAAACTCGTGAATGCAGATGAATGATAAGATCTGGAGTTTGATGCTCACTGGGGTAGAGCCTTCACGGCGGCGGCCATCCATCGGGAAAGAATCACACTGGGCGCAAGGTCTCCAGGAAATGAGAACCGGTCAAGGCTAGAGGTTGGGTTCAGCCAGACCTTATGTGAACCAGTCAGAGAATCATGCAACCTAATGAACCAGGTTAGCTGACCCAAAGAAAGAGCAGTGCTTGTTAGTATCCAAGTGGCAGACTGCGATTGGCGTAATAGGTAACATTATTTAGAAATCTCAGATCTTAGATAAATCATAGAAAATAGCCTGCTTATAAGAAAAATACAAACAGTATACCAAAATTCTCAGAAAAATGTGTAGAACAATGTGAAAGCATAATATTATACTTTTGATGCACTAATATCAGTAATATCATGTAAGATGTGTAATGCTTATTCCATGGATAATAAATATCAAATGATGATCTAAAATTATTATAACATGTCAGTAAGTCTATAATCATGTTTATAATGCATATGATGTTAGATATGGTCATGTTGATGCACGAAAGCATATAATTTGAATAATATGTGTAATTAGGGCTAATAACACTAAAGATAATGCAATTAATTCATACATGCTCAACAAATGATGAAATTTACATAGAAATCTTATATTAGTAACTGGAAGCTAATATAGAACTTTGATATCAGTTAGATGCACGAAATTCATGTTATATGAAGAGCACCCTTAATACATGAGATGTAACTCTAATATGGTTAATGAAAGTGACATAATGTTATGTTCACATAATAATGTGACACATGAGCATATCCAGTTGATGAACCATAATCTCGAAAATGACATCAGTAAGATAATTCTAATACAAGAATATAAATAATGATGCACACATACCAGTGGACTAAGAAAACCATTATGAACATGATTAGGGTTAAGATGAGATGTACGATGATGAGAACCTGATAGTATATGATCTTGTCTTGATCAGGTCTAACAAAGTTATAGTTGATATGAGGATATAATGATTAGGTTTGCCTCTTGATCAAGGTACACCATTACCTCTTACTTGGCTTATTGTACAATATGCTTGTGTTATATGTGTAGTAAAATACTTGGCATATGATACTGTACGAAATGATTGTTCTTGCATGATATGTTGCTTGATTTCCTGTACTTATGGTTATGAACACATCAAACATAATATATATGTTCCATTATATGAAAGCACCAACTCTATGGCAGTGTGCTTGGAAGTGACCGAACTCTTTGGTAGTGGGCACGTTGTACATATGGAAGCACCAACTCTTTGGTAGTATGCTTGGATCCAACTCTTTGGTAGTGGTCACATTGTACATATGATCCAACTCTTTGGTAGTGATCATAAAGGCCTTAATGCATTCAACTCTCAGGTAGTAAATGCATGGATGATATAATGGAAATTATGCTTAAAATATGTGTTCTCTTTTGTTAACGAACATCTTTGTGCAAGTATATGCTTTTCTTATATTCTTTTGTTGCTTCCAAGTATATTAGTTTTATTTTATTGTCAAGATATGATGAGAGGTATATAAAAGACACGTAGGCGTACTCAGTACAATATTCTTGAATATTGTGCTGACGTGTACCACATGTAATCTTTTGTTTAGGTTGTGTTCATGTTCTTGAAGAACCAAGATAGTTGAGAGTTGTGTGGCGAGCTGATGTACAGGTGGACCTGTTGTCTTAAGATCTTGTAGTTTAGTAGTAGTACATGTATATGTATAAGTTTGTTGTTCAATATGTAATATCAAATGTTGTAATAATTCATGTTGTAATTATATGTTGAATGGTGAACATGTGTGTATGGTTTTATTATTGTTCATGTACATGTGCTACTGATTGTTTCCTTCTGACTCCCTTGATTTTCTTCTTCTTATCCTAGTGTGGGATGTTTAAATTGGAATTCTCACTGAGGTGAGGTCTCAATTTGGACGTCTCACATCAGATTAAGTTTTAGAAAATCTGGGGACATCACATGTGGTATCAGAGCATGAACATTAGCAAAGCCAGACTTTTGCTCATTATGCAACTCAAACTAAAGAAAACCTTGAACTTAATAATCTTTTAGGGTTAGATTTTTTTTGATGACGAGGGAACCTCTCCCGCACAAGCGCCACTTTTGTGACCCCCGCAGGAAGCGAATGGACCCCCCACCCTTAAGAGCCCACCAAACAGTCGCATCGTTGGCCAGCCGACGCGTGAGCTAATTCACTTCAGAGGATAGCTGGGAGTCAAACCCGTGCCCCCTCGCAAGGGGCTTGCGAGCCGCACCACCCGAGCTAGTCCTCCCCGACATCTTTTAGGGTTAGATTAGTTGTCTTTAGATATTAGATCTGACCTAGCATCTAGGCTAGCACCTAGATGTATGAGAACTAGGTCTAGACTAGTGCTTGTGGTATAGCAGGTCCTTAGATGTCGTTCTTTCCTTATAGTGCAACGGTATGTGACATTGCATTATTTGGAAATGACGTACATCAAGGGAAGAGAAACCCTAGACATATGGTGCTCGTTGTCTACAGTAGCTACACTAGTCTACCCCTTGTTCTCACTCTTTTCACTAGTTTTCATGACACTATACTCTCTACTATGTGTGGGACACTCATTTTCAGGATTTGGTTTTTGATTCCAAATGGATCAAACCTCGATAGTTTTCTCTGACGCTTGTTTTATCGGAGAAAAACTATATAATATTTTATTATGTATATGTATTACAAAAATGTGTCCCCACGCATGTACGAGTAGGAGGTGGTCATGCAACCTAAGTGAAAGTGATGACATCAGTCTAGAAGAGAGAGTAGTTCTAGATTAGATGTCTAGAGCCTTGTTGGAATGTATGATAGTTGGAATAGATGAAATAAGTTTTGATGATATGATGTAAGTCTTATATAGATGATATAAGATGGTTATGATTATCTATGCTTGTCTTTGAGGACATGAGTTCAGTTTTGAGGATTTCAGATAAGTTTTGATGATGCAAGTATGCATTCTTTTATGAGATAAGATATGTTAATTTTAAGATAAGATGAGGATCAACATGACACTCAAGATCTTTCACAAAGGAGGACCTCTAGTGTTAGGACTTGTTTTGGGGTTAGCTCAAGAGAGAGCGAGACCCACAGGGAGAAGGTCAGAGAACCTAGACTCCATGATATGAGAAATATGAGATATGTGATATGATATGTCCTAAACTAGACTACTCCTGAGTGATTGAGTTGAGTTGCTTTATGTATGATTCATATAGTTTTGTTGAACCCTAGATGTCCTTGGGAGGACCAAACCCTAGAGATCGAGAGAGGCTCGTTATATGTGCATATGAACATGAATATGAGTACCTACCATCTGGGTGAGGGATAGAGAGTCCCAAGACCCTGGAGGAGGTAACTATGTTAGTTTTGTGAAGCCTCATGCTTGGGTTGGTGGTACCTTATAGGAATCTAGTAGTGTTTATGAAAGAGAGTTGTAGGTAAGCATAACTCATGGTTGGAGACCTATGAAGAGTATGTCATAGAATGTTTTGGTTTGTGCTGTGTGGCTAGAGCTTGTAAAGATATTGCTAGTACCAATGAGGTAGACCTAGAAACCCTAATCCAGAGAGGGAAGATAAAGTATATGCATATGAGATACTCATACAGTTGAGTTAGCTCAGAGAGACTGAGCATGAAACTACCCACATGATATGGGTCAAGATAACCTCAGTTGGACTAGGTGAAGTTTTGATATATGTTTGATTAGCCACTAACATAAGTTGGTTTAGCACAACCATGATACAATATATGTAAGAATGTGATATAATCTTGAGATTTGAGATGTTCATATGGACATGACATAAAGGAAATATAGAAATGTTTAATAGATGTCAAAGTATGAATGGTTAACCACATACATGAATAATGATGATAATGTGATATGGTTGGTTAATCTTGTAATGAAATCACTAGTAATTGTTGAAATCTATTATGAGCAATGAAATAAGATCATATGAATGAAACATGTTACATGAGGTGTTAATCTTAACACTTAATAAAGATGAAAAATACAATTTGACAGTTAGCACAACATAATGATGATGGCACCTTAATATGATCCAAATGGATAAAGCGAGTTAACTATAGTTAACTCCCTTCTAAAAGACATATGTTAATGTTGAACATGTTCTAACAATTAGCTCAATAAAATGTTGATCACACCTTGATATAATGGGTTAACTTTATTTAATTCCATCAGAACATGGTAATATAATGTGGGAACCCTAATGCATGGGTAAAGATAAGGATGTAAATCCTAAAGCATGAATATGGCTTGACCAAACCTAAGCTTTTGAACGTAAGCTTCACCCTTATACAAAGGGTGCAGTTAACATTAGATTCTTTTGAAATCCTCTAGAAGACATAGATATAGCTTTAGAGCTTTGTTTTGGATATGTTTGCAACTAGAGTGGTGCCCCACATATGGATGAAGACTGGATTAGTTTTCCTTGGAGTATGAGTATGGCTTAATTTCGAGGATGAAATTTCTTTTAAGATGTATATGATGTGATGGAGTGGACTTTTTGGAATCCTTAAATTCTCAATGACATAAGTGAATTAATATCTTTGAATTATCTTAAAAGTTTCAGGTGCTTCGTTAAAGTGCAAACATTACTTGATGTTTATATTATGATTTAGATCCCCGACTTTATGCCTTTTTGAGGTTTTTGATTGATAAGATTTTGTTGTGACTGTGATGAAGCAACCTCCTAATTTTCATGATCAAGTAAGGCTCCTACAAAACCATATTTAGGTCGTTATATGATGAAGTTATGTGTATGTTGATGAAACTAATAGCTGAGACCAAGTTTACACATAAATATATGATTGAGTGGTAGCACGGACTAGTATTTGACTGTAGGAGGATACCACAGATTGACTTGCTATTAGTTTGAATCTAGCCCTTTGGTGGTGGGTCTAAGGGCCAACATCACATCTTCTACTTGTAGTCGAGAGGGGGATGAACATGGAGCAGTTATGGTCCATACTCTAAGTCACGACCATGAAACGTGTGTGAATGAGGATAACTATTCTGGCAGTTTTACTTGACTAACTCCGAGCTGCGATTCGGCACCTCTCTAGAGGCATGACTCGTGAGGAGACTGGTAGAGGGAGAACACATGTTCCTTACTTTGCTTTCTCCACCACAACCAATAGGTTAGTCAAGGAACAAGGAACGCCATCACCGAGAACAGACAGACAGCAGTGCTCACGCACGCCCAGGACAGAGGACAGCAGCAACATGGGTCGGGGAGGTGAGGCATGTAGGCGAGGTGTTAATGAGATGCAGTTGCGGCAGCAGCATGGAGGCCGGCAACAATGGCAAATGAACAGGACCATGGTGACACTATGGAGCCTGATAAGGATTCACTTCCAGCCTAATCGAAGCAGAGAAGGAACACAGTAGGCAGATGCAGATCATGGAGGAGGAGAACCATCATCCACGAGCCGGAGAGGTTGGATGCATATCGTAGATGCACGAAGGCATCGAGCGGGGAGGCAGTTGTCCAACGGTGCAGAGCAGAGGTTGAGGAGGAGGATCTCGTGCCAACTGCTCACCGGAGCAGACCCAACCACGACAGAGCTTGAGAGCGCGGAGGCCTGCAATGGCGATGGGTGGCAGTGACCTCACGGAGAAGGTGGGATCTACAGTGGACTCACATAGATGGACCTCTTCAAACTCGTGAATGCAGAGGAACAGTAAGATCTGGAGTTTGATGCTCATCGGGGCAGAGCCTTCACGGCGGAGGCCATCCATCGGGAAAGAATCACACTGGGCGCAAGGTCTCCAGGAAACGAGAACCAGTCAAGGCCAGAGGTTGGGTTCAGCCAGACTGGGTTCAACCAGGCCATATGTGAATCAGTTAGAGAACTGTGCAACCTAATGAACCAGGTTGGCCGACCCAAAGAAAGAGAAGCGCCTGTTAATATCCAAGAGGCAGACTACAATTGACCTAAAAGGTAATATTCTTTAGAAATCTCAGATCTTAGATAAATTATAGAAAATAGCCTGCTTATCAGAAAAATGCAAATAGTATACCAAAATTCTTAGAATAATGTGTAGAACAATGTGAAAGCATAATATTAGACTTTTGATGCACTAATATCAGTTATATCATGTAAGATGTGTAATGCTTATTTCATGGATAATAAATATCAAACGATGTTCTAAATTATGATAACATGTCAGTAAGTCTATAATCATGTTTATAATGCATATGATGTCAAATATGGTCATGATGATGCATGAAAGTATATAATTTGATTAATATGTCTAATTAGGGATAATAACACTAAAGACAATGCAATTAATGCATACATGTTCAATAAATGATGAAATTTATAGAACAATCTTATATCAGTAACTGGAAGCTAATATAGAACTTTAATATTAGTTAGATGCACGAAATTCATGTTATATGAAGAGCACCCTTAATACATGAGATGTAACTCTAATATGGTTAATGAAAGTGACATAATGTTATGTTCACATAATAATGTGACACATGAGCATATCTAGTTGATGAACCATAATCTGGAAAATGACATCAGTAAGATAATTCTAAGACAAGAATGTAAATAATGATGCACACATACCAGTGGACTAAGCAAACCCTTACGAACACGATTAGGGTTAGGATGAGATGTATGATGATGAGAACCTGATAGTATATGATCTTGTCTTTATCAGGTCTAAGAAAGTTATAGTTGATATGAGGATATGATGATTAGGTCTGTCTTTTGATCAAGGTACGCCATTACCTCTTACTTGGCTTATTATACAATATGCTTGTGTTATATGTGTAGTAAAATACTTGGCATATGATACTGTATGAAATGATTGTTCTTGCATGATATGTTGCTTGATTTCCCATACTTATGGTTATGAACACATCAAACATAATATATCTGTTCCATTATATGAAAGAACCAACTCTATGGAAGTGTGCTTGGAAGTGACCGAACTCTTTGGTAGTGGTCATGTTGTACATATGGTAGCACCAACTCTTTGGTAGTGTGCTTGGACCCAACTCTTTGGTAGTGGTCACATTGTAAATATGATCCAAATCTTTGGTAGTGATCATAAAGGCTTTAATGCATTCAACTCTCAGGTAGTAAATGCATGGATGATATAATGGAAATTATCCTTAAAATATGTGTTCTATTTTGTTAACGAACATCTTTGTGCTAGTATATGCTTTTCTTATATTCTTCTGTTGCTGCCAAGTATATTAGTTTTATTTTATTGCTAAGATATGATGAGAGGTATATAAAAGACATGTAGGCGTAATCAGTATAATATTCTTGAATATTGTGTTGATGTGTACCGCATGTAATCTTTTGTTTAGGTTGTGTTCATGTTCTTGAAGAACCAAGATAGTTGAGAGTTTTGTGGCGAGCTGATGTACAGGTGGACCTGTTGTCTTAAGATCCTATAATTTAGTGGTAGTACATGTATATGTATAAGTTTGTTGTTCAATATGTAATATCAAATGTTGTAATAATTCATGTTGTAATTATATGTTGAATGGTGAACATGTGTGTATGGTTTTATTATTGTTCATGTACATGTGCTACTGATTGTTTCCTTATGACTCCCTTGATTTTCTTCTTCTTAGCCTAGTGTGGGATGTTTAAATTGGAATTCTCACTGAGGTGAGTTTTCAATTTGGACGTCTCACATCAGATTAAGTTTTAGAAAATCTAGGGATGTCACAGATAGAAAGGGAGAACAATTGTGGGAGAACAAGGTAGTGCTAGTGCACCAACGTGAAGGGATAATTCTTTATCTATTCTACTAGAATGATAGGAGTTCCTGGTTGTTCGTGTGGACTACCATAGAGGCATGGAACTTTTCCCGCTAGGAGCACACTGTCAAGTTGTTGTCCATGGTGTTCAACCAGAGTTGCTGCAGATGTTGTCCGAGTGCGATTTCATGAAAGACACATACTACAATGAGGAATAGTTGGTGTAATTGCTCCAGGACGAGGTATGAACTCATCAACCATTCCTTCCCATTACGTATTTGTTGACACGATCATTTGTTAAAGGGGAATAAGTCAGATAATTTATTTTGTTCTTGCTACCTATCTAATGCCACATTTCCCAATAATGATATCAAAGCCACATGAATATACTATGTTTTGGGGTTTAATTGATATGATTCGATTTTAGTTTTTAACTTTTAGTGATTGCATATGATGTGAATATTTAAAATGATTAATGTGAATATCCAATTAAATACCACATACATCCCAAAGTAATATATATATATATATATATATATATATACACGTATATATATAGGTATATATATGTATATATATGTATATATATATGAAATTTATATGTGTCATAGTAAAATTGGTTTCACTTTGGTGGATGTTGTAGCATGTTTATGGCCAATAAACCTAATATATGTCTGTGGTTGAATGGTTTGTTTATTCCTATTTTATTTAGACTTGCATACCAAGCTTCTACCTTCTTCTTCCCAAATGAAAAAGTATTATTCTTTCCATCATTGATCCTCTCGAATGTAACTTGAGGTTTCTCCTTATCATGTAAGACGTTTAATAGCAATAGGATAGTTTCTTTTCTTGTTACGACAAAGATGATGCTCAATGCCAGACGAACCGACCATATCAAAGATGAGCTGATCAACTAGAGGACTGAGGAGGGCTGATAGTAGGAGATCAATTGATTATAAGCTTTCAATGGAAAGCATGACAATTGGTGAAAAGAATTTCATCATGTTCAACACTTTGAAGCAGTTTGAAAACCTTTTCAACCAATCTGTCTTCTAAGGTTATACATGTTGGTCTTCTACTTGAAAACCCAATAGCATAGTATGGGTTTTACCCCTTTAGGTGGCACTACAAAGGTCATACCTTGTTAGTGTACATGAAATCCTTGGCCTAATGCCTCTTATAAGATTTTGGTCCCTCAATATTTTCTAGTTCTGTTGGCTCATCATCTCATAACCAACTCACAATGCCTTTATGAGATTACAAGATATCATAATCCATTAAGCTCCAGGTGTCTTCTACTAGAACTATTAGTTTTTGTTATAGAAGGAACTTGAGATTCCACAAAGAGTTGTGATCATCCTTGTTCTTTTTGTACCTTGTTAGGCTCAATGTTTTGTTTCTAATCTTGAACTTTTTGAGTTTCTACTTTACTCCCACTGATTCCATTAGAACTCAATTATCCTAGTAACAAACACTTTTCTTGTTGGATTTGATATTAAAGGTAGTACTCAACAACTTAAAATGTTTTAAAGATAGTATTTTCTTATATAAGATTATATCCTTATGAGATTTCAAGACTTTTTCCCATACCATATCTTATATGGTGTCTTTTAAACCATTTTTGACAATACATTGGTTTAGTGTAAAGCATGTATTTATGAGGAAATTAGAAGATTAGATTGAATGATAATCACCTTTGACTCATCAGTATGTGATTACTTCTTTCTAATACATCATCATGTTTCAGTTCATCATGATACACTATCACGATCTATCCAGAAGGTCCTCAAACTCTTAAAATATTTCAACATTGATCATATCAAAGTTTCTTAATACTTTTGTCAAAGTTAGTTTTGTAGTTCATTAATGATCTTCTTGAACACTTCAAGAGATTCTTGTTTGTATTTCACTAGATACAAATCCTAATATCTACTAAGATCATCAATAACTATAATGAGGTACAAATAACTACCTCTAACATTTATTATAAAGGCCTTTGTACATCATTATGTACAAGTCCCAATAGAACGCTTATCCTCCCACTACATCTGTGAGAGATGTTTTGTCATGTTGCCCATAAATAAGAAGTACATCTATCTTATTGGTTTAGTAACAAATATAGTATAGATAAACATCAACATGGATTCTAGAAATGCATTTCTCGTATTTGTGCTCTAGATGACAAAGCTATATATATTGATTGTTTGAGTTATCAAATGTAATCCTTTTTGTATTTATTTTAAAAACATTTATGTTGGATCCTTCAAACAAAAATCACTGAACATTTTGGGACATTGCCACACAAGGGCACATCTTTGAAAATAGAACATTAACTATTTTATTCATAATCATCCTTGTCCATTCACGATTCAAAAAGTAAAATGTTTCTATTATTGGCATAAATGAAATAGCAGTTCATTAAATTTATTACGTGCCATGTGGGCTAAGATAAATTATAAATTTACAATAATGTTTGCAGCAACTCTCGCTCCAATGTGACACACAATCCAATCTTTCCCTTCATAAATGCTTACTTCTTATCAGATCATGCACACTCAAACATATGTGAGATCTACATCAGATATCATATATCCAAGATGAAGAAGTAATTAGATTTATCTTGTAACATATCTAACTGGAATGTATATCTCTCTACCCTCCTTATTCTTCTTTAGTTCCTCCATCTAGAGAGGGAAATTCCTCTTCCAGTGTTTAGGCTAGTGACAGTGGTGACAATTGCCCCCTTGTTCACTCCTCCTTTTGCTTTGAGCGCATAAGATTTAGGCTTTTGGACAACTTTAGAACTCTTCTCAACTTTGTCTTTGCCTTTAGACTTCTCCTTTAGTTTGTTGATCATCATCACAGACTTGGGTTTGTCTTTCTTCATTTGTGCCTCAACTGTTCTCAACATGCCAAGTAACTCTGTCAATGGCTTGTTAAAGTTATTCATGTTGTAGTTCATGAAAACTATCTATAAGACTCTAGTAGGACTACAAAATCACATAAGTGTCCAATTATTGTCCCAAGGAGAATCCCACTCTAGAATGATTCTCAACATACCGAATGAGGTTGAGCATATGAGGACTAGTGGATCTCCTTCGGTCGTGTTTCATTTGAACAGCTCC
Source organism: Alisma plantago-aquatica (assembly GCA_963693085.1). Classification (NCBI taxonomy): domain Eukaryota; kingdom Viridiplantae; phylum Streptophyta; class Magnoliopsida; order Alismatales; family Alismataceae; genus Alisma; species Alisma plantago-aquatica. The sequence goes on along the minus strand of OY856409.1, from coordinate 1,711,983,074 downwards.
TTTGAGACATCCAAATCTCTCCTATCTTTCCTAATCTTGGAACATGTTCTTAAGATGTGTAAATATCTAAATAACATTCATGTTGTCATGTTGTCTTTACAACACATAGTTCATGGAGCAAAACATTAGGCATTTGACATCAATGAACACTTCAGTATGCTTCTTGTAAGCATCCCTATCAAACTTAGGTTAATTGGGAAGAGCTTCTTATGGATCTGGTGTCTACAAGACATAGATCATGTAATCCTATGTGAAAACAACTCTTAGCATCATGAACTAGTCATGGAAGTTATTCTCATTTAACTTGTTCTTCTCAAGGACGAATTGTATAGAAAATTTTGTGTGTGTTTCCATTTGATTTTACAATAGAAAATAGAAATTATGTAAAAACCATTTTCATTTGATTTGATTTGTATAAAATTTGATGATGTTTAATTATACATTTAATAAACTATCACTCACATTATTTTGTTCAAATTAATAACCCTCAATTATTAATTTGGAAGACTGCAACACACAAACTTCTAATGATCCTAGATCCAAAACAATTGAGTTATTACCCGACCAACGCCAGCCTCCATAATCAATCATTAAGGTAGGCAACATTTTCAAATTACATCTTATGAAATTTTTATATATGGTACACACGACTCCTTGACATGGTCATTTGCATGCTTGTAAGTGCTTAATCTCATTTAGAGCACCCAGTTAAGCTTGACCTAAAGCCAATATGATAGGAATACACCCTGCTTGGCAGGCCCACATAACTACCATCACACTTCCATGAGATGGATAGCACACCAGGCTTGGCGTGCCCATAAGCTTTTCATGTGACGTGGCTTTCATACCATTTTTGCAAAATATGACATCAGATAGGCAACAGAAACAAAGCAGTTATCTACCATATTCCCCTTTAACAGACAATCATGTCAATAACTATGTAATGGGAAAGATATTTTATGAGGTCGTACTTGGTCTTGCATCAAATAGATCGACTATTTTCTCATTTTAGTATGCATCATTCTTCAAGTCACACCCAGGAAGCATCAACAGAAGCTCCAGTTGATCACCACAAAAAGCAGCTTGATGCTGTCCTCCTAGCGGGAAAGGCTCCTCGTCTCTATGGTAGTCCACACAGACAACCAAGAACTCCTATTGCAGATTGGCAAGAACGATTTGTCCCTTCTTGTTGGTGTACTAAAACCAACTTTCTCTCCCACAATTGTTCTCCCTTTCTATCCCTTCCTTTATTGAGTAGGACTTGCTTAGGTTCTCTCAGTTACCAGACTCAGAAAAGACAAACAATTGTCAAAGGTGATTGAGTTGTGTTTGAGAATCCCCAATAACCTTCTATTTATAGGAGTATTATGGTTAGGGTTCTCAATATGAGTAGGAGTGGAAAGGATCAAAATTTCACAAATATTCACAACCTTTAAGCAGTGAAACAGTCAATTTACAGCTAAATAGATCCGTTTGCATGTGAGTCGATTGGTTCAAGTTTTGAAATTGTAATTTCATCATGTTTCCCAATCACAGTTGTATTAATAATTCTAATTGAATTTAATACAAAACATGATGTCAGTAAAAAATCCTTGAATCAATCGAATCAATCCACCAATTGATCGGATCACAACCTAAGTTGACCATTTCATATACCCGAGTCGATCGAATCACTTCCTAAACCAGTCCGTTCATGGTCTAGAATTTCCAAAGAAGATTCAATCGACCTGACACACTAAAATGACTAGTTCAACACTTGAACTAGTTGGTGAATAGCTCAGTCAGTCAATATTCAACCAATGTTTTTTAAATTGAATAACTAAATCTTAATTAATCAAGTTTCAATCGTATTCATGAATGAACTCCTATTTCAAGTGTATCCTACGTGTGTGACTATATAGGTTCGAAGTTACATTGGCATAAAATGTCCATAATTGATATATGACATCATAAGTAATGAGTGGTATCTCACAACACATCATTACTACCCAAGTAATCTCAAAAGTTGGAGATTATGTGGTTGGTGTTATAATGGCAACAAATCTCCATAGCTTCAACCTATAATATGTGGTTGGTGTTATAATGATTGTATAATTCCTTTTTCATTGATATCTAAATTGAACTAGAGGCATTGTAATCATCATCCTCTCAATGTTCAATCCATGTTCCTTGAACTAGACCAGACTATCTGATATATATGTGACCTCAGTAACATATATATTGGTTCACATGTGCATGTCCATGCTTTTCTCAATCTTGCTAATTAAGTGGCATGGATATCAAACTCCAATAGGACAGACAAATCCCATCTACATCACTCCCAATCATCCCCATGTTTCACAAGGTATCTGAGATCCACCTTTATAGTAACCCTTATTCAAAGTCACGGTGGATGATGTTAAAATACATTGAACAACATATGATGAGTGAAGTGATTTTTAGGTGTACGAACCATGATCGCCACCTTCACTATGAAAGATTATTGTGACCAACAATTGTGGTTTCCATGTGTCACTCTCAAGATGGGTCTGTCAGATACACTATTCTACAATAAGTATTTATGTGTTTGGTTTGGTATCGCATATCATGACTGATGATAGTCTGTTATCAACCAACAAACATTGTAGTCTTATGTGTCACTACTATCTATTATCCTTCCACAATAAGATCAGACTAGGGACATAACAAAAATGTACATATTCTTGACATTTGTATGATCTCATTATTCAGGTCATTAACCCAACGACATACATCCTTGAGTAATGTCATTCTTTAGACATTTATCATGTTTCATCATTGTCTCATTACTAACTGAAACTAAACAAATTGGGAGATTGCCTTTATTATTAATCGAATCGTTTATATTATATGCCATCTCAATCATGATTTGATTGTGTCTCTGGGCATATATACCAACAAATCTTCCAGACTGGTTTCTCTAGGAGTTTACATTAGGTTCTCATGTTTATCATGGTTTGTCTTTCTCCTCCATGAATGATATAGTAGAATTCACACGGTGTTAATCCCCTTGTTTTAGTACCCAGACTTACCCCAATATTGCATTGTAATTGACTTCCATGATTTAATATAATTATTTCTTTTAATTCTAGACATAAATCTACAATTGATGAACGTATTGTGTATACTTTATCACCATAGTCAATTACTAAGAGCATTAATTGCTCCGTGAGAGGAATTAAGGGTCAAAAATGTTGTAAGTTTACATATCTTATATTGTGCCTTGGGAGAGGGCTTCCGAATATGAATGGTATTACCCAAAGTGATCATTAATGTGCCTAGATAATTCCTAAATAGCTATAGGAGTGGGAATTGTTTAGTATAGGTAGTGTATTATGCTATAGGATCGGGTAATTCTTGCTACAGTTCCTTAAATCAAGATTGAGGGAAAATTCTTAATATGAAATGGGGTTAATTGCAATGTCAACCATGTTGAATCTATAATCTTAAGGAATCCATTCATCTTTAATCACAATCCACTTAATTTATTTTTCAATTTTCACAATTAGTTATAGCCAAACGACCAATCACCTTTTGCTTAGGTCTAATCAATTAGGTTATAGCTTGTAGTACTGGTTGGAGTATGCTTCCCTAAGTTCCAAATTCGGTCCTAATAGGCCTACACTACTTGACACACACACTTCTATTTTGCACACATAGTTTAGGAATGTCATGGACTTGAGGTCCCTCACAACGAAATAGGGTTAACTAATCTTGAGTACCCTTAAAGACTCTTCCAATTGGAAGTTAGTCAAAGGACTTGTGACATATGATGTTGTTGGTATAATTGGAGTAAAATGATACAAAATTTGGTCTCTTGTTTGATTAAAAACTTAGCTTTATTATTTTTTTTTTGTTTAATTCTATAAGTCTTTTCAAATTATGGAAAGCTTACGTGTATATGTATCTTTCTACCTTGTACTCAACAACTTGTTTGTTGACCCGGTTTGTTTCACTTATTTATAGGTTCAGAGATAAATAGAGAGTTTGTGGGTTGGTGCCCTATGTTATATGTACTTGTTATAAGATCCCTAGTGTATGTGAGAAGACATGAACAATTTGAATGTTCAATATGTATTTCAAATCTTGTATTAAGACAAATTTGCTTAATAATACTTGTTGAAGTTGAAATTGTTATTGGTGCTTTTATCTTGTCATAATTTCATGTATACAAAGTTTTTGCACTTCCACATTCATGATTTGAACATACCATGCTAGGGATTGACACCTTGGTCCTATCACCATTGACTTTGTAGTCATTTAGAGTTAGGATTTTGGTAAAAAATGATTCTATAACAACACCCTTCTATTGAATTCTCTTAATTCCTTTTGGAATATCAATTATTATTCCCATATTTCTTCATTGATGGTTGTTGTAATCCTACTTCTCATGTATGCGAGTCCTTTTACACATTTTACTATATCTTAAATGCTTTACATCCTTTTTGTACTTGATTATTAAGCTAGACTATAATATGATCCTGCCTATTCTATTTGCATGTGAGATTTGGACTAGAAATATCTAGTAACAGTTTAACCATATTTTAGAAACAAAGGTTTATTCATCCCACAAGGAATTATATTTTATTTCCCATGTCACATGATATATTTATATATTGAGGTTTTATTCATCATTCCAGACATTGGGGTTTTGTCCCACCTATCATGATTTATATGTTGAGCATTGAGGCTTCTTCCTCCAACCACGTCTAGTTTCTTATTGTCCCCTAGCCCTAATTTAGACTATACTAGTCTTGTTGCAATCTACATGCATTTTTTATATGTTGTTATTTGTGGTTACAAGGGAAGAAATTCTTTATTCATGAAAATGTTTCTCTAATTGATAATTCCTCAATAGTGATAACATTTTTCTTGGTTACTCATTCTTTTGATAAAGTTATTATTGAACTTACCAAATAGCTAATAGAGCCCTCTTTGAATGGGAACATCCTTTTGGAACATATCATGTTTATAATGCCTTAATTTGTTGTTTACTGCACATACTTTTTATTATTGATACTTACATTATTTTATTTCCTTTCCTAAGTTATATTCCCTTCTACCAAGTGTAGGTACCTTAGAGGACCTAGACTTAGGAAGATTGAGTTGAGATTTGTGAACAAGAGAATAGCCTGGAATGGAAACATTGCCCTCTGCAACTGGCCTTATATGTATTAGTTGAAGTTTTAAATTTTTAATACCACTTTTTACAATAAGAAAAAAATGTATAATGATACACTTTCTAACTTTTGTAGTAGTTATTCACCCCTTCTTTTTCTTTACATGGATCTTTTATCATACCATTTAAGTGGATTCCCTATGGGTCCCACTCTTTATAATCTACACCTTCATTGATATTCAATCTAGTTTTCTAGTTGTGATTTTTTGAAGATATGACATGGTTTCATCTTAAGGGGGTTTGAGAAACACATTTCCTATCATAATTTAATGGACCTATTGAGTACTTTCTGTGATTAATTTCCCTTTTCCACCCAATTATTCCTAAATATGCTATTTTTTAGATTCATGTTGTTAATTATAGGTACCGCTATTTTATTCTATCTCCTATATGGGAAGACTAAAGATATGACCCAAAGAATGAAACATCCCATTTCATGAAGATCAGAGGAAAATTGTTGTAGGGAAACAATTATACTTTGTGCTTCCTATTTGCATGACATGCTCCTTCTCATTTTCCAAGACAAAAGTTAAATTTTACATAGAACAAAACTACTTGTATAGTGTATTAGGAAATGCCTTCCACTTATTAATCTACAAATTAAATGGCATAATTCTCCATTACTCTTTGTGTAACCTCCAAAATATTCACTTCTCTTAAACTAAGACAAAAGGTTTTAAAACTTACATAGAACAAAACTACTTTTATAGTGCATTAGGAAAGCCCTTCCACTTATTAACCTACGAAGTACATGACATAATTCTCCGTCACACTTTGTGCAACTTCCAAAAGATTCACTTCTCTTACAATGGTTTACATATTATATGTCGTAAAATTCAAGTAAACACTATGCAAAGTCAACCAATAGAAATACAAAAAAAAATGACTTTCACATGAGGAAAGCATCTAATTATATTAGATCAAGGGAGATGTAGATATGCAACTCAAGAAATAGGAGGACAACTTGCACCCTATTAGTGTATGGGAATAGAAGAAGGAGATGATCTTTTCCAATAATTGTTCAATTTACAATCCTTCATCCACAAATTCACTATCTCCACCACATCCACATATTCAATAAAGGTAAGAGGATATCCAATCAATGCTCCGCTAATGATCGAGTTGGGTTTCTTTTTCTATTCCAATTATCTCTTTATCATCCCATACATCTTGATTACTATTTGTCAATACTGTGATGAATGAGAAGTAAAATTTGTTTTATGTCTATATGATCACACCATGGGAGATTAGTCTCTTTCATGGGTGTGGTGATAACAACCATTTTATGGTTGCTAGAGCTTACATTTTATTATTAAAATAGCCTCCAAACCTAACTTCCTTCTCATTTTATATTTTTTATTGTGAAGAAATTATGCCCCTAGCCCCCTGCTAATATTTCCCATCTTTTGCAAGATCTCTTCCTATTTCTATCACAAAAAGAGCACCAATGGAACCTTAAGGCCCATCAACAATGAAGTACGCGTCCTGGCCCGACAACACGCGACGCGACACACCGTCCTACCCATCACAGTCGCTGACCAATACAACGACAACCTGACGCAGGTGTGTTGCACGGGAGCCCTAAACACTATAGCTCTTTACCCGATAAGGTGCCTTACTTGTCATGGTTTGCCACCCCATGCGATCAATTACATGATATGGGTACCCCTCGGTGAAGCAGCCCACCAAGGTCCTAACCCGCCATGGCTATGCACGATGCACTCACTGCCCGACATGATTGATGGCCCGACAAGCATGTTGGGTGACAGACACATCACCCCCCTCCCAATGACCTAGAGAATGATGCCAGAATGAAGGACACATGATCCAATAAAAGCCACGACTCCCATCAACTGCTTCCTATAAATAGCGGCTACACACCTACGATGGGACGGGATGGATCCCTATAAGAGCTAACTCCCAGAATAGAGGAGCTTGTGTGTCGAGTTCCCAAAAGCAAGTCGGACGATAACTAGGTGAGCACACCCCCATCCCTAGAAGAATGGGAGGAGTTCACTTAGAAACTATTTTCGATGACAGCAAGCAACACGATATGATCCTCAAGGCCACCTTCAGCATGTGAGGTCCCTATCTAGGCTTCTACCCGAGACTGCCTGTCCACCTATACCCTACACGAAGAACCCGAGAGCCTTAAGATAATGTTTACCTAATATGTATCCTCACCTAACTCGGTACCCAACCCAATATGGTCTATACCCATCACGACTGTCGCCTGACTTAGCTAGCAATTCAACACGATAATATCCATAGAGGTCCTATCCCGATATGCCCCGTACTCGTCATAGTTCACGACCTGACATGGTCATGAACATGACACAATCATATCCCGATAGGGCCCCAACCCAGTATTGGGTTAGCATTATCTTTGGTGTCTACTGCTATGTACATCGATCTCCTAAATCAAGGAGACTGATACCTATCTTCCCTTTACAACATTTACTTTCATTAAAACATTGTAACTAAACCTTTATGTTCCTTTATGACCTTTGGAATCTTTCGAGTTTGCCTCTTTTTGTTCTGTGTATGGCTTTATTTTGTTGGATGATTTCTTTATAGCATCTGAGTTCTAGTCTCTTCTTTCTAATTCATGCTTTTGACTAGCTATCGAATTATGTTTCTTGTTTTAACTCCTTTGAGAGAGGGATGTCATAAACTATAGAGCTTGGTCTGATTCAGGTGTATGCAAGTACTTGGGGTCAGAGTTGCACCCAGCCTATTGTTCCACTCTAGTCCACGTCGGGTACCCTTGAGAGAGGGAACTTAGTGCGTGGCTAGTTAGCATCTTCTTTGAGAGAAGAAGGTGCAGGATATAGGTAGATTCCGCTTGTTACGATTAGGTTTCCTTCCTTCATGCTATACTCCAAAGATAGTCTTTTCTCCTCAGTTTCCTATATACAAAGACTTCCATAAAAACTGCTAAACCCAAAACTTTAATCTTTTTGGTAACTCCCCTTGGAAATAGGTTTCCACTTTATTCTTCATGATTATTTTGTTTCCACAAACCTTATCCTTCAACTTTTCAGCATGCTTAGACAAGTAAAACTTGGGTTCCGAAGCACTATTGTTCTGAGTCCCTATGTTCGACCCCGAACTACTTTGACCTTGTCCTAGTTGCACGAGTCTTAAACATTTGGGTATTATAAATTTCTAAAGTCTGATGACCTAGACTTGTCTCCATTTTTGGACCCATGTTTAAGGCTTGTCAACGTTTTGGCGGTGTTGCTAGGGACTCGACAATGAATACCATTCTACGAACTCGAGTTTTACTTTCACTTTGCCAAAACCTTGTACATATGCATATAATATTGCAAATATTTACTGCACATAGTTTATACAACACACTCACACTTTTACCCCTTTTTTTCAGGTACTTCTTCATCCCTTTGAACCCTCCTGTGTCTGATAAGAAATGGCCGAACAAGCACTCGAATCTCGGTCCCTGTGTTGTTTTATCCAAGTCAGGGCAAATGAAGAGAGGAATCCGATGGTGGAGCAACCTCTCAACGTGGCTAACTTTGAGCTGAAGCCTGCTTTTCTCTAGTTGCTATAGCACAACCGGTTTGGAGGGAACACCATTAAGGAGAACCCATACAACCACCTTACAACGTTTAAAAGTATTTGCAATACAATCAAGATCAATAGGGTCCCAATATCCTTCATCTACACCGAGTGCTTTCCTTTGTCTTTGAGGGATAAAGCTCTGGAGTGGTACACCAATCTCCAAGATGGGAGTCTTCCTGACTGGGAACATCTGGATAATGCCTTTATCACCAAGTTTTTCCCTATGGAGAGGATGATCAAATGCCAAAACAAGATAACTAGTCTCTCGCAGAAAGTCTCAGAGAATCTACATGAAACCTGGGAGAGATTCCAAAGCTATCAAAGAGAGTACCAGCACCATGGTTTTTCTTAGTCCAAGTTGATCACTACCTTTTACAATAGGATATGTGTCTGAGAAAGGAAATCCTTGAATGGTGCAGTTGGCAGTGATTTCCTAGGACTCAGTGCTCAACGAGCCAGAGAGATTATAGACAATATGGCCACCAATCAACATGACGATGAATATGACAGAGAGTCAATGAACCACTCCACCCCAGGAGAATCCAAGGTGATGGAAGCTCTATCGACTAAGTTGGACAAGATCGTGACAAATGTCCAAGCCTTGACGAACTAGAACTACAAAGTTAAGGTCTGACAAGAAGTGGTAAGGAGCCGTGTCACATGTGGAGAACCAGACCATCTTTCTGACTTCTGCCCACATATAGTTGTGCAGAGCGAGCATGATGTTGAAAGTATAGAGAATGTAAATTACATTTAGTACCGACGCTTCAATCACCTGAGTTTTTCGTATGGAAATACCAGTGCGGATGAGAATTCTCATCAGCTAGTGGGTGGAACTTTTGTGAGAGGACCGCAAAATCAGCAATGCCCAACAGGCTTCCAGCAACCATGAGGCTACCCAAATGCCTAGCAAGGTCAGCAACATCGACCGTCGATGATGATCGAGTTGATGTCCTTTGCCAAGAAGTAGAATGATCTAAATGAGAAGTTGCACAAAAGTTCCGTAGACAGCACGACATTGCTCAATTTAATGAAACAACAAATGGGAGGTTTTTTGACTGAGATAGGGGAGCTGCAACAGCACAACAAGCAGATAGACCAGCAACTGGAAAGCCTAGCCCAAAATGTCAACCACCAAGTAAGGCTGTTCTCGTTCAACATTGAAGCAAACCCAAGAGGGAATGAAACCATGAAGATGGTTGTGCTAAGGTCAGGAATAGTGATACAGTCAGCCCCCGATAAGAGAGCAACAACAGTAATAGCACCAGTCATGGATGTAACTCCTGAAGAATCACCAGAACTTCCCAAAAAGAAGAAGAAAGTAACAACACGAGGAGATGACGACGTGACTTCCGAGGAGCATCCAGATGAGTATGCGCCTTGTATACCCTTCCCACACAAGTTGGTAAAGACCCAGTTGAAGAAGAGGTACGATAAGTTCATGGATACAGTAAAGAAGTTGCACCTCAACATCCTATTCTTGGATGTTATCGAGGAGATGCCCACCTATGCAATGTTTCTTAAGGACCTGATCTCGAGGAAGAAAAGAGGAGAAGACATTGAAACTATAAAGTTAGCATGAATGTCCAGTTCTTTTGCCAAGGCAAGTATGCCTTCTAAGAAGAAAGATCTTGGAGCCTTTGTCATCCCCTTTCAAGTGGGGGACAACATGACCTGTAAAGGTCTAGAACACCTGGGAGCAAGCATTAGCTTAATGCCCTTGTCCATTGCAAAGAGGTTAGGACTTACCGATATGGTGAGTTCAAATATGAGAATCCAACTTGCGGATCACACCTTCACCATACCAATTAGAGTAGTTGAAGGTGTGCATAATAGAGTTGGGTGGTTCTTTATACTATATGACATCATTTTGATCGATACTGTAGAAGACCGTAGTTGCCCCATGATCTTCGAGTGACCCTGCCTTGCTACCGATAGAGAACTCATCAATGTAGAGGTAGGAATGATAACAACCAGAGTTGGAAGAGAGAACATTGACTTCAACATCTGTGATTTCTTGAAAGTCCCCTCGGTCTTCGAGTCTTCCTACTTTGTTGAAAGTTATCAGCAACTCTATGATTAAGTAAAGGAACAGAAGGCTATGGTGGACCCGCTGATGCGTGCTTTAGCTGGCAAAACACAGGTGGTCGAGGACCCAGAAGTGAAGAAGCTCTTGCCATTTCTAGATGCTGAGGACTTGTCTAAAGCAAATGACCCTATTGAGATAGTGATGTATGATGCACTGCGAAGCAATCCTACTAAAGAATAAGAAGAGAAGACCCCACCCGAATTAAAGGTTTTTCCAAAAGGTTTGGAGTATCGATTCCTAGATGAAGGAAGGATGAACCTAGTTATCATCAACTCAGAGTTGACAAATAATTAGAAAGAACAATTGTTGGTGTAACTGAATCTACGAAGAAAAGCCTTAGGTAACTCGATTGGAGACCTAAGGGTGATCAACCCTTCTTTGTGTATGCACAAAATCCATCTTGAGGAAAACTCTTATCCCTACACCCAGCCGCAATGAAATCTAAATGAGAAACTATGAGAGGTAGTCAACAAGGAAGTTGTGAAGCTCTATGATGTAGGAATCATATACGCCATTAGTGACAACATGTGGGTGAGTCCCATTCAAGTAGTCCCTAAGAAGGGAGGCATAACGCTGATCAAGCGAGATGATGGAGTAGACATTGCAACCATGACCATCAATGATTGGTAGATGTGCATAGACTATAGAAAGTTAAATGCCGCCACCCATAAGGATCACTTATCACTTCCATTCATCGACCAAATGCTTGAGTGCCTAGCCCATCACTCATACATTTGCTAGTTGGATGGATACTCAGGGTTCTATCAGATCCCCATTCATCCAAATGAAGACTACATTCACCTGCATCTATGGGACTTTTTCTTTTAGAAGAATGCTCTTTGGGCTCTGTAATGCACCCACGACCTTCCATCGATGCATTAATGCCATCTTTACTAATTTCCTAGAAGATAAGATGGATGTCTTCATGGATGACTTCAATGTTTATGCAAGATCTTTAGATGATTGTCTAAATAACCTGTCTTTGGTAATGAGGAGATGTGATGAACAGAGTCTCACCCTTAACTGAGAGAAGTGCCATTTTATGGTACGGGAAGGAATCGTTCTGGGACATAAGGTGTCCCATCAAGGCATTGAAGTTGATCAATCTAAGGTAGAGGCGATAGCAAAGCTTCCTCCACCCATGTTTGTGATAGGAGTCAGGAGTTTCTTGGGACATGTCGGCTACTACTGAAGGTTTAATAAGGACTTCTCAAAGATTGCAAAATTGTTGTCAAATTTGCTGATGAAGGATGTGAAGTTTGATTTCACAGAGGAATGACTGACAACGTTCTCCACTTTTAAGGATGCTTTGGTTTCTACACCCGTCCTCTAGCCCCCTGATTGGAATCTTCCCTTCGAGCTTATGTGTGATGCTATTGAATTTTCCATAGGCACAGTCCTTGGGCAAAAGAAAGATAAAAAAGCATCATGTAATCTTCTATGCTAGTAAGATGTTAGATAAAGTGCTGATGAACTACACCACCACCGAGAAAGAAATGCTAGCCATTGTCTATGCATTTGATAAGTTTTGATCTTATCTTGTGGGTTCTAAGGTGATTGTTCATAAAGACCACATAGCCATTAAGTACCTGATGCAAAAGAAATACACTAAGCATAGGCTGTTGTGCTGGGCATTGCTATTACAAGAGTTTGATCATAAGATAATAGACAAGAAAGGTTATGATAATGTGGTCGCTAGCCACCTATTAAGGATTAGAGTGGAGGACGATCACCTGTTACTGATCAATGAAAGCTATGCTAATATGAAAATCTATGGTACCCAGATGGTCAATCCTGAAGGGCCATGGTACGCTGATATCTGTAACTACATCACATGTAAACAACTACCCCTAGAGATGTCTTACAATTAGAAGAAGAAATTCTTCTCTTATATGAAGAACTATTGCTGGGATGACCCTCTGTTGTTCAGCCATTGTGTCAACAACCTCTATAGAAGGTGTATACCCGAGGATGAAGCCCCAAAGATCTTGTTTGAGTGTCACTCCTCTTCCTATGGAGGGCATTTGGGAGCTGAAAGAACCATGACCAAGGTTCTCCAGTCTGACTTCTACTGACCCACCCTTTTCAAGGATGCTCACGCCTTTGTCAAAGCCTGCAACGAGTGTCCAAGAACTGGGAATATTTCCCATTTAAGTGATAACACCCATTTTATGGTTGCTAGAGCTTACATTTTATTATCAAAATAGACTCCAAACCTAACTTCTTCCTTGCTTTATCTTTTTTATTGTGAAGAAATTATGCCCACTATCCCCCTACTAATATTTCCCATCTTTTGCAGGATCTCTTCTTATTTCTTTCACAAAAAGAGCACCAATAGACCCTTTAGGCCCATCAGCAATGAAGTACTCATCTCGTCCTTAAAAACACACGAAGCGACACACCCTCCTACCCATCACGGTCGCTACCCAATACGATGGCAACTCAATGTGGGTGCGTCGCGTGGGAGCCCTGACCACTGTAGCTCTTTATTTGATAAAGTGCCTTCCTTGTCATCGTTGACCACTCGACGAGATCGATTACACGATATGGATACCCCTTGGTGCAGTAGCCTTCCAAGGTCCTAACCCACCACGGCTATACATGATGCACTCGCTACCCGACACGATTCATGGCCTGACAAGAATGTTGAGCAATAGACACATCGGCCCCGTCCCGATGACATTGAGAACGATGTCAGAATGAAGGACACGTGGTCCAATAAAAGCCATGAATCCCATCAACAAACTACCTATAAATAGCGGCTATAAGCCTATGATGGGATGAGTTGGATCCCTATAAGAGCTAACTCCCAGAACAGAGGAGCTAGTCGGTCGAGTTCCCAAAAGCATGTTAGGCGATAACTAGGTGAGCACACCCCTATCCCGCGAGGGATGGGAGTAGTTCACTTAGAAACCATTTTAGTGTTAGCAAGCAACACAATATGATCCTCAAGGCTATTGTTATGACCCGTTCCAAGAGTTACTAGTAAGCACAACGATTAGTGCATCAATATGATGATTAAGCTAAGTTAAGTGCTTAAGATGTGATTAGTGTTTTGATTAGCTGAGACAATCTAATTAGCATGTTTTCATGCCTTGGGGTTGTAGTAGATCTCGTTCTTGAAAAGTTGCAAAAGAAATCGATTGATTTGGACCTAAGAAGCAAAAGATATGACGTTTTCAGTTTTTGGGGTTGATTATGCAATTTTCCCAAATTTTATCTTTATATTTCATTTTTCTTTCCTTTCTTCCACATCTATTTCTTGATAGAATCAAGCTACCGCTTGAAGCGGCACACGGGGCCAATTGAGTGATCGAGCAGAGTCGAACGACGGGCGATTCTGGCCATAGCTTTGTTCCCAGCCTCATCTCCTCCCTCTCTTCTTCCTTTCTTTCTTCCTCTTCCTTCCTTTCTTCTTTGCCTTAGAAACCAGCAGCTCACCCTGCTACTTGGGTGGCCAAGCTACAACTACAATGGCAGTGGCCAGGGCTCTTTGTGATGTCCCCGAATTTTGGCTTCTCCATACCCTATTGGGAATGAGATGTCAGAATCCGAAGACATCATCCAATCATATCAGAAAGCGATGCGGAAGCATAATACGCATACATGAACATTCAATTAGAATGCATACACCATGAACAATCTCAACATTCAACATGTATATATTAATACAAGATTACTTATTACAACATGAATTACATTTACATATTAAAAGAAGATTTACAAGTCTATGAACATGTATGCTAAACTAGGATCTACACAATAGGTACAACCTGTACAACTTGGTCACACCCTGTACTTTTCTCCCATGCTATCTTCGAACCTAAAACATACGTGAAACAACAAATCAACACATAAGGTGTTGTGTACATGGGCAGAAAGATACATATATTTATGGCTTTCATAATTTTTGAAAAAGATTTGCAGAAGGAAAGAAAATCATACAAAACACTTCTTTATTAAGTGAAACACGCCAATTTAAATCATTTTCCTGGATGAGTTGCATTATCAAGGTGGACTAGTACCAAAACATAAATATTGGGCCCATCCCCGTGTACCAAGTACTCTAGGGAAACTCCCCGTACACTGTGTGCTCTAGGGAGGTGTACTATCCAACATTAATCCATTCCCTCATAAGGGGGATAATGAACACCTTAAATAACTACAAAGCATCTACTTATCATTTATGTTTACAAGTGATAAAACCTCAAATACTATATAGTGCTACTACATCCAATATTTGCAAATAGAAGAGAGCATACATACATATCATGATTGCAAGCAAGAAAACCATAGTCATATACTTAAATAAAAACCCACATACCTGAGTTCAGAGATTCCTATTTACATTCTGGATCATCTACATATCTGTTCATCACCTGATTAATAATAAATATTCATCATTAATATATGTACATCATATTCTTGATAATTTTAGGTCCAAATTAGGGTTTGGCCAAATCTAGGTTCAACTGATCTTAAATATGTTTGTGATATTTTTATACTGATCTGTATGTCATAAGTCAGGTCTGGTACAATTCCATAATTTATTGAGCATGTATGTATTTATTACATTTTATTTAGGGATATTAGCCCTAAATAGCCATATTGAGAAAATTACCAGATTTTGTGCATCGACATCATAATTACTGATATCAGATGGATTATAAGTATGAATATGGATTTACTGACATTTTCCCATAATTTTAGACCATTGTTTGTTATTTATCATGCATCAAACAAGCATTACTCATCTTACATGATATCACTGATATATAATAATCAATAGCCTTTTATTATAGTTCTATTACATTCTACACATTTTTCTGCACGTTTTGATACCTTGTTTGTATTTTTATGACATTCCTATGATTTATTAGGATTTATCTAAGATCTGTGATATTTACCTTGTTCTGGCCAATAGGCCGCTGCCACGTGGCACGACTGCTTCACTGGCTTGGGCGACCCGCCTGGTCTGATTTGGGGCCGGCCGGTTCACGGTTTGGGCCTGTAAAACCCACTCGCTCCTCTCGTCCTTTCTTTCTCACGAACGCAGACCCCCGTCCGCGTTGTAAGCGCCTACCTTCGCGAGGCCCTAGCCCGGCGATGATCGGCCACCTCCAAGTCTCCATCGCTGCTACTCGAGAGGCCAAGAGGTCCCTCTCCCTTTGTTGTTCTTCTACACTTCTCAGGCGCATGGAAATAGCTTCAAAACCTCACCGTTAGGATGCCTCCGCCCATGGCTCTCTGCTTCGACACTGCTTCCCCATCACATCGCTTCCACAGGGAAGATCTTCAGTGAGAACCCTGTGCCGTTCTACTTTACCTCACGGACAGAGGACATTGTAGAAGGGCTCGTATGTGCTCCCTCTCCCTTTGTAGTTCACCATGCGAGACGCGGGATTGCGCCTGTCATTGCCACTTTCTCTCGAGCGCCGTCGTGGTGGCTCAAGGAGCACCTACGGCTCCATGATCTAGGGCTCTGAGAGAAACAACATATCCTCTTCTGGAATCAAACTCGTACAAGAGCTTCGCCTACTTCTTCTTCGCAGAGGTGTTTTCCCATCAATCTCGACACATGGAGCTCTGTCTTGGTCCCATAGACTCCAACCGTTCATTCCCGGCTGGTGGCGAGACCGGTATCCATGACCCCAACCTTCGAATCTTCCCCAGGCAGAAAATTAGGTTCATTAGCAAGCTTCAGACTCCAACAGATCTTTCTCAATCATCCTACGACCTTGCAAGGTTGCGGTGGTGCTCTTCCCCTTCTAGAAATCTCACGAGAAGACCTCCTCTCTACTTCCACACTCCTGGGCTTCTACTGGTGTATCGGTGGAGAATGAGTGTGGAGTAAGTGTTTGCATTCCTTATCTAAGACACCTCATCGCCTAAAACTTGGACTCGTCTAGTTGATATCAACCATATGAAACCAACAATGTGCATGGGATCAACTAACATTCCTCAAGAATCGGAGGAGAAGTGGGGAAAAAATATGTAGCTACTGTCCACGAAATATGGGGGTAGAAGACAAAGTCTTCATCATTGGATCTAATGTGGACAACCTAGATTAGGCCACACCTTAGCACTGTAGAGGCATACAACTAAACCAGCATACCCATAGTCATAGCCGCATGACATATCAATGTCATGCCTATCGTTATCTCCTAGAAACCATAGTCTTGAATGCATAGATTATCTAAACGTAAATAACTTATCATAAAAGCGAAATTTCTTCATCTAAATTTCATAATTGGTTTATCATCACTTAGTCCACCCTCTAGCAAAGATTGACACAAAACTCTAATGTTTAACCGCATGTTTTGGTCCTTCCAAAAAGGCTCATGTATAGGTGTATCACCTCCAATGCATATCGAATGACTCCTATTACTACAAAGTCACACTTCAAGCTCCATTTTTTTGGGAGTCATAAAAGCCATTGATTGAAAGCCCAACTTGTAAGTACCCACATGTACGATATTAAGTCATATTGATCATCGCTTTAAGTGTTGTCCATCTTAGTCAAATGCACTATCTTGTATTAGACATTCAACCTTATTCCTCATATACAAGTAAATTAATTTTTGTTGGGATAAATCATTCAAATCATATTAATGAACTTCGAATACCATATCTAGTATTGAATCCCTAAAATTATGGGTTGTCACATTCACCCCACCTAATAAGGAATTTCGTCCTCGAAATTCAAAAGTTTCATACTTTAGGTGATTTGAAGGAGTCTCCACCTTCTCTAGGTCACCAAATTTTTTTAAGGTGGCAGGGCTGCCTTGTCGTCTTAGGATTTAGAGCATTTATGGTGTACCCACCCCATCTTATATAAATGGAATAATCATTTTCTATATTAGTCATAGAATGACACATTCTTTTGTGTTAAGTTTTGCATTCCCTATTTTCCTAAGGAATAGGGATTTATTCATAGATATAAATTTAAGAAGGTACTATTCAAGTTTCATCTTTTACCCTAGCAGCTCAAACTAGGTGATGTCAAGACTTCATGACATTATTTACTAGAATTATCAATTAATATGTTATATGATAAACATCATACCGGGGTTGCATTACTTGAGAAGGGCTTACATCACATGCTTTAATATAGGGCTTCACCCTCTTATCTGTGAGCTGTTACCACATTAGAAGCTTAGATTTAGAAGGGTTGAGATTAGAGACTACATTTTTTGATGATGCAATATGTTCCATAGATATTTTTATTTCAATCTCATGATTTCAAACTTATATTTTTTTTGTATCATGAGAGGGGGAAGAAGATACACTAACCAACCTAATCATGATTTCAAACTTTCCTATTTGATCTATGATATGATGGGAAAGAGGGTATATTAAATCAATCTTATCATATTTTCAAACTTGGATATCACATGTATGATATTGGAAGAGAATATATAATAGGTCAAGCTTCTATGAGTGACTCCTCATATATAAATCATCTATATAGCTCAAGTGAGGTTTCTAGCATCATGTATTAAGAAGGAGGAGTGAAGGGAACAACATTTATGTGTATCTTATGCACAAGGCATTTTACTATGAGAACCATAATTTCATATATCTCCTCACTTGCAACTATTGATGGGTTTCACATCATACATCACTCAAGCTAGGACCTAACTCAGTCAAAGGATTGACTTTATCATCATAAGTTTCTACCCATCATTTTTTTTCCAACTCTCACATATAGGATTGAATAATGCAAAAGGACTCAACTCATCTACTTAGGAGTAAACTAGCTTAGGACATATTATTTCACATATATCTTAGGGTAGGTCCTATGACCCTCTCCTTGTGGGTCTCACTCTCTCTGGAGTTCACCACATATCTTGTCCTAACAATAGAGGTCCTCTTTTGTAAAAGAGCTTGAGGCTCATGCATATTCAACTTTATCATAAATTAGCTTATCTTAAATAAGAAAACAATATGTACTTTCATCACCTCAACTTGTCTTAGATTATCCAAAATCAGACTCAGGCCTCATATACAACTTAAACCAATATGACACAACATATATCATCAATATCAAACTTATATTAATCATCCTTTCTTATAGCATCTATCAATATATCATCTACTCTAACTTTCAAACATCTGATAAGGCTCTAGACATCTAATCTAGACTACTCTCTCTTCTAGACTGATGTCATTCCCTTTCACTTAGGTTGCATGAACACTAACTACTCTCCAATGTGAGGGACACATTTTTATAGTTACACTTATATAATAAAATATTATATAGTTTCTCTCCGAGAAAGAAGACGTCAGAGAAAACTATCGAGGCTCGAGCATATTGGAAAACAAAACCAAATCAGCAAAATCGAGTGTCCCGCACACAGAAGATAGTCTAGTGCTATGCCACCTAGTGAAATGGTGAGAACGAGATGTAGACTAGTGTAGCTACGCAATACATATGAGCTGTATATGGAAAGGGTTTCACACACTTGTCTAAACCTAGTTCTCGAACATCAAGGTTCTAACTTAGAGACTAAGTCAAACCTTATTCCTATAGAACAACTTACTAAGTTTCTAGGATTTAAGTGAAAGGTGAGGCTTAGTTTATAGGTTTAATGGTGAGCAAATGTTAGGTGTAGCTATTGTTCATGCTCTGATACCAACTGTGACGTCCCAGGATTTTGCCTTCTCCAAACCCTATTGGGAATGAGATGTTAGAATCCGAAGACATCATCCAATCATATCAGAAAGCGATGCGGAAGCATAATACGCATACATGAACATTCAATTATAATGCATACACCATGAACAATCTCAACATTCAACATGTATATATTAATACAAGATTACTTATTACAACATGAATTACATTTACATATTAAAAGAAGATTTACAAGTCTATGAACATGTATGCTAAACTAGGATCTACACAATAGGTACAACCTGTACAACTTGGTCACACCCTGTACTTTTCTCCCATGCTAACTTTGAACCTAAAACATACGTGAAATAACAAATCAACACACAAGGTGTTGTGTACATGGGCAGAAAGATACATATATTTATGGCTTTCATAATTTTTGAAAAAGATTTGCAGAAGGAAAGAAAATCATACAAAACACTTCTTTATTAAGCGAAACACGCCAATTTCAATCATTTTCCTAGATGAGTTCCATTATCAAGGTGGACTAGTACCATAACATAAATATTGGGCTCATCCCCGTGTACCAAGTACTCTAGGGAAACTCCCCGTACACCGTGTGCTCTAGGGAGGTGTACTAGCCAACATTAATCCATTCCCTCATAAGGGGGATAATGAACACCTTAAATAACTACAAAGCATCTACTTATCATTTATGTTTACAAGTGATAAAACATCGAATACTATATAATGCTACTACATCCAATATTTGCAAATAGAAGAGAGCATACATACATATCATGATTGCAAGCAAGAAAACCATAGTCATATACTTAAATAAAAACCCATGTACCTGAGTTCAGAGATTCCTATTTACATTCTGGATCATCTACATATCTGGTCATCACTTGATTAATAATAAATATTCATCATTAATATATGTACATCATATTCTTGGTAATTTTAGGTCCAAATTAGGGTTTGGCCAAATCTAGGTTCAACTGATCTTAAATATGTTTGTGATATTTTTATACTGATCTGTATGTCATAAGTCAGGTCTGGTACAATTCCATAATTTATTGAGCATGTATGTATTTATTACATTTTATTTAGGGATATTAGCCCTAAATAGCCATATTGAGAAAATTACAAGATTTTGTGCATCAACATCATAATTACTGATATGAGATGGATTATAAGTATGAATATGGATTTACTGACATTTTCCCATAGTTTTAGACCATTGTTTGCTATTTATCATGCATCAAACAAGCATTGCTCATCTTACATGATATCACTGATATATAATAATCAAAAGCCTTTTATTATAGTTCTATTACATTTTACACATTTTTCTAAACATTTTGATACCTTGTTTGTATTTTTATGACATTCCTATGATTTATTAGGATTTATCTAAGATCTGTGATATTTACCTTGTTCTGGCCAATAGGCCGCTGCCACGTGGCACAGCTGCTTCACTGGCTTGGGCGACCCGCCTGGTCTGATTTGGGGTCAGCCGGTTCACAGTTTGGGCTTGGAAAACCCACTCGCTCCTGTCGTCCTTTCTTTCTCACGAACGCAGACCCCTATCCACGCTGCAAGCGCCTGCCGCCGTGAGGTCCTGGCCCGGAGATGATCGGCCACCTCCAAGTCTCCATCACTTCTACTCGAGAGGCCAAGAGGTCCCTCTCCCTTTGTTGTTCTTCTACGCTTCTCAGGCGCATGGAAAGAGCTTCAAAACCTCACCGTTAGGAGGACGCCGCCCATGGCTCTCTACTTCGGCACTGCTTCCCCATCATGCCGCTTCCACAGGGAAGATCTCCAGTGAGAACCCTGCGTCGTTCTACTCTACCTCGCGGACAGAGAACATCGTAGAAGGGCTCGTATGTGCTCCCTCTCCCTTTTCCGTTCACCATGCGAGACATGGGATTGCGACCGTCATCGCCACTTTCTCTCGAGCACTGTCATGGTGTCTCAAGGAGAACCTGCGGCTGCTGGATCTAGGGCTCTGAGAGAAACAACAGATCCTCTTCTGGAATCAAACTCGTACAAGAGCCTCACCTACTTCTTCTTTGCAGAGGTGTTTGCCCATCAATCTCGACACAGGGAGCTCCGTCTTGGTCCCATAGACTCCAACCGTTCATTCCCGGCTGGTGGCGAGACGGGTATCCATGACCCCAACCTTCGAATCTTCCCTAGGCAGAAAATCAGGTTCATTAGCAAGCTTCAGACTCCAACAGATCTTTCTCAATCATCCTACGACCTTGCAAGGTTGCGGTGGTGCTCTTCCCCTTCTTGACATCTCACGAGAAGACCTCCTCTCTGCTTCCACACTCTTGGGCTTCTACTGGTGTATCGGTGGAGAATGAGTGTGGAGTAAGTGTTTGCATTCCTTATCTAAGACACCTCATCGCCTAAAACTTGGACTCGTCCAGTAGATATCAACCATACGAAACCAACAATGCACATGGGATCAACTAACATTCCTCAAGAATCGGAGGAGAAGTGGGGAAAAAATGTGTAGCTACTGTCCACAAAATACGGGGGTAGAAGACAAAGTCTTCATCATTGGATCTAATGTGGACATCCTAGATTAGGCCACACTCAACATTGTATAGGCATACAACTAAACCAGCGTACCCATAGTCATAGCCACATGACATATCAATGCCATGCCTATCATTATCTCCTAGCAACCATAGTCTTGAATGCATAGATTATCTAAACGTAAATAACTTATCATAAAAGTGAAATTTCTTCATCTAAATTTCATAATTGGTTTATCATCACATAGTCCACCCTCTAGCAAAGATTGACACAAAACTCCAATGTTTAACCGCATGTTTTGGTCCTTCAAAAAAGGCTCATGTATAGGTGTATCACCTCCAATGCATATCGAAGGACTCCTATTACTACAAAGTCACACTTCAAGCTCCATTTTTTTGGGAGTTATAAAAGCCATTGATTGAAAGCCTAACTTGTAAGTACCTACATGTACATTATTAAGTCATATTGATCATCACTTTAAGTGTTGTCCATCATAGTCAAATTCACTATCTTGTATTAGACATTCAACCTTATTACTCATATACAAGTAAATTAATTTTTGTTGGGATAAATCATTCAAATCATATTATTGAACTTCGAATACCATATCTAGTATTGAAACCCTAAAATTATGGGTTGTCACACTCTTCCTAGGGCATGCCTAGAAACATGGAAAGTTGCCCTTGAGCTCCGATCTTAAGGTCCCATCGTGAATCCAGAGCCCTAGCTGAGATTTGGCCATCAACAGAGCCCCTTCCGTCAACCTTAACCAAGCGTCAAGTAGAAGGCCATAGACAGAGTATCCAAAGGTTGAAGACAACCTAGAAATCGCCCGAAAACATGCTTTGGACACATTTCTAGGCGAATCCAGACATCCTGAACCACTGTGAGTAGAATTTCACTCACTATGCAAGATTTAACTCTGGAAATCAGAAATTATTGGTTAATTGTGCATTTTTTGCTGTTAACAATAGTTATCAGGCGCTGTGTAGTATTTGGCATCACCTATCTTTTTATTTCACAAATTGCTTCTTTACGCTTTTATATGATCTAGTTTATCATCCAATCAGTGTGGTTTGGACCAGTGGAATTGTATTGTTAATCAAAACCTAAATTGCTCAGTTTGAATGTTGAAATCAGTAGAACATGACCAATAACGGTATGGTTTGGGTATAAACCTAGGCAATATAGATTTTTGAAATTAATCAGATGCACGATTTCAAGGAAATGATGATTACATGGAAAGTTAGATGAAAACCCTAGTTGCATGCTTTCTACTATGTTTAATGAGAGTGGTTTAATATTTACACAAATTGGCCCATTTCTCCAAGATATTATTAGAAATACTCAATTATTAATAATAATTTGTGTCGTGATAAATAATTAACTCTTAATTGAGTTGGGTGATGCACAAACTAGGATTTGGGTTAATGTGCACATTTTTTGAGGCATTTTAGATAAATTACAGATGCTTCTGATGATTTCTCAATTGTTAAGTAATTTACTCTTATCTGTGTATTAAGACGTTCAATTTCATGAATTTAGTGTATATGTGCCAAGTTGACATGAATTTTTGATATTTAAGAATTTTAAACTACCGGTAAGTAGAGTATGATGTATTATAAAGCTCAAGTAAATAGACACGGTACCCTAAAAGTACCATTGTCAAGTATACACAATGAAAAGGTACAATATAGTAAGAGTTTTCTATGTTTAATAAAATAATAGACTTAAGGTACCTGACACCGTAGAACCCCTTTGAGAGGTATGTGCCTTACGGGTGAAACGACCTAACCCTGGAAGTGTCCAGTATATGGGGGGGGGTCAGAAAAGTGTGTCTAACATTAACCAGACATCCTGGTGGTCAGAGAGTATAGTTTGTAGTATCTAACATTAACCAGACATCCTGGTGGCACTAGAGAGTAGTTTATAGTGTCCAACACTAACCAGACGTCCTGGTGGCACTAGAATACAAAAAAGCGTGTCCAACACTAACCATACGTCCTAGTGGCACGACTTGACTCTTAGCCTTTGTGCTCAGGTTAGAGGAGGAGTCCAGTTTATGGCACCATAGGAGTGTCAAGGCCAGAGTGCCAATTTTCCTATAGCAGATCAAGACAACAGTCAGACTTAGCTATCTCGGGGTGTAGGCTAAGTCTTGTACGGTGGGATCGTATTTTGCTATGAGCCTTCATATGTAGAGTGCACTACATATGATCAGGGCATAAGATAAAATATATTCATATAGGTTCATAGAGTTTCTTACAAGTTAAAGAGTTGAGAAAGATTTGAGTTAGTTTCACAATAGTTTTTCTTTAAATATAATTTTGGTATTCTCTGTTATTTAATCGTATCTACAGCTTTGCAGCAGTTATTATCTTAATGAAATGTTGGCATCTTCTGACATTTAAATTATATTGCTTAGATCATCCCAGTGTAGAATTATCTTGTATATTATTCCAATTAATAAACATATAATGAGTTATATGCGATGGTTGGGTGAAATTCTATTCACTGAGCCAGTATCTCACCAACCTACTGAAACATTTTTCTAGTCAGCGTCAGCATAAGCAAGCTGAAGGATCATACCACCCAAGTACTTAGAAGGTAGTACGTACTTAGTTCGAGGTCTCTTAGTCCTTTCCCCTCAGCCCTTGGGACATGGTGTGGTAGAAAGAGAGAGAATGTAAAGTAATTAGTAGCTTAGTTTTCAATTAACTGTTGTACTTTATATTCCACAAGTAAGATGTCATATGTTGTTTAAACTCTGTGGTATCTTTCAAGATTTAGAAATAGTATGTTTGTTTCCACAGTTTATTAAGATTTCAATTTATTTCAAGTCATAATATTTCTTTTAAATAAATTTTTAAGTGATCAAGTAAAGAAAAAGTTAAGAGTGGTTTACCGAGGGTGACTCCCTGTCTTCGGGGTCATTAGAGATGGTTCGAGGATCAGGGCGTCACAACAGCTTTTCTATCAGTGCATAGGTTGAGTACGTAGTTACTCTAAGTCAAGGTCAGGGGACAATAAGAGGCCAATAGGATTAGGACTTAGCTGTCTTTCTTCTAACTATAGTTTTCTAACATGAAATGTTCTATTATACTATTGCAGATGGTAGAAAGAGGATGTGGTCATGAGGACCAAGTTAAGAGCCACATTGGACCTGATCCTCAGGTAATGGGTCCAAGTGGTGGTGAAGAGGTGGATGAGGTAGCGAGAATGTACATAATGTTTCTTGAGACCAAGGAAAAACATAAGTCAGATAGACAAGCTTCTACCTCGAGTAGCAAGGATCTGATGAGATCCTATGAGCTGGTTAAGAAGCTTGGAGGTACTGATTTCACAGGAACAACGGACACCGCAGTGGCAGATGAATGGCTGAGGCATATTGATAAAGTGTTCCGTTTGATGGAGATGTTTGAGGAAAGACAAATAAATCATGAAATATATTTTCTTAAGGGTGATGTAGAACTATGGTGGCATGGAGTGGAAGATAAATGGAGAAACACGGTATTGACTTGGAAGGTTTTTGTTGATGAATTCCATCTTAAGTACTACCCACGTACCTTTCTAAATGAGAAGATAAGACAATTGCAGAACATCAGACAAGGGAAAATGTCAGTGGGAGGGTATGAAGCACACTTCACCAACTTGGTAAGTTTCTGCCTGCAGCTCATCCCAAACAATGTGGAAAAGTGTAGAAGGTTCCAGGAGGGATTGAGGTCTGAAATCCAACATATTGTATTTGTAATTGGCCGAAGAAAAAGAGATAATTTTGGAGAATTCTTGAGGAAGAGAGACGTGTAGAAGAGTTAGTTAATACTGATAAGCAGACTAAGAGTAAGAAAAGATTTGGAGACTTTATTAGAAGGGGACAAAGTAGTGGTGGATCCAGAGGTGGTGGTGGTTTCTTTTCAAAGATAGGGCGAGAACTTGGTTGTTTTGGTAGATAAGGATCTAGTTTTTCATTAAGTAGAGGGAGACCCAACTCCGGAAGATGGAGTACACAGTCTACATGGACACCTCCAACTAGGCCTTCTGGATCATCGATTTTAGTGACAGGTCTGCCATGGAAAGAGGTACTGAGATGTGATATCTGTGGGAAGTTGCACTATGACAAAGTGGAATTTCACCAGTCCTTGCTCAAATTACTACTTTACCCTCATTATACCTATGAATGGTCCCAAATTATTTTGCTTGTCTTCATAATCATTATTGAGACTCAAATCCAAGATATGATGACCAATGTAGTTTTTATACACATTATAACACTTCAAATTGGATCCATTCATCACTTTGTCCAAAGAATCAAATTGGTCAATCAAACTTTTTCTTTTGATTCTAAAACATTTTCTAGATATTCTCCACATTATTTTGAAGCTTTGGTCCAAATTTGAGGTCATTTGGACATTCCTACGATTTTTTATGAATTTTTGAAGTTTTGTGCTAATAATTCCTTTGTTTGCCATTTTAATTGGTTTTTCGACTTCAGCTATCTAGGGCAAGGCACCGGGGGTGCGTTTTGGCCCTTGGATCTATCTCCCACAGATCCAGGCCAGATCTAATGGCCAATGTGTCATCTTCAACATCCCGCAATCAGTGGGGAGGTGTTAATGCAGCCAGAACGACAAATCTATCACTCGTGACCCCGATTCAAATTTCTAATCGAGAGGGAATGCTCACCTCACGATTTCGCGCTCACCCCACCCTACTTTGACTGGGTTTCTCACCTTGTTGCACCGCCAAAATGACCCCCTTGCCTTCCATTCTCTTTCCGGTGCATAAGGGCTGCTACCTATCTCCCTTTAACCCTAAATCTACCCCTAAACACTATAAAAGGACCCCCCAAGGTCCGCAGAAAACACATAGTGCTTAGAGCCATGCCCTTGCTCACTCCCTCGAACCTGAATGGCCCAATTTCTCCTCACCACCTCCTGCTTCCATGGCGGTGTTGCCGCATAGCCCATCTTGGGTTTCCTTCCTGTTGGGTTTTAGGGGAGACAAAGAAGGCAGCAGAAACAAAAAATTTCTCCCCAAACCCATACCGAGGAAACGCGTCAACGTCTATATAATAGGAAAGGATGGTTTGTGGAATCATACCTTGTCCCGAGGCTTGCTTGGCGACAATACCTCGCGCAATGCGCGGTCTTCAACTCCGGACTTCGACGGCGTCTGTGCAGCTCTTGGTTGCACCGGGACTGACAACTCCTACTCGAACCGGACTGTCGGATGACAGTTGTCCTCCTAAGCGGCAGTGTCCTCCCGCCTCTGTAGTAGTCCACACGGACCACCTGGAACTCCACACTCCTTGTCCCACAAGGAAGTGGAAGGAGTAGCACCCTCCTGTTGACGTACTAGTCGCCAACACGCTCTCCTGCCTCCTGTTGCAACTGCAGTTGTCCTTCCCTTGCTGCACCTCCCTTTTGCGGGAAGCACTTGCTCGAGCTCTCTCACGGTTACCAAAACCAGAGAGAACGACAACTTGCAGAGCAACTGGTTGCACTGAGCTGTACTTTGAGAAGACCCCAATACCCCTATATATATAGGAGAGTCATGGGATAGGGTTCTCCATCCTGGGCAATGCGGGACTAAAGCAGGAGTAGAAGGGTTCGAGAATTTTCCACAAAAAGCAACCGGTTCGCAACTTGAAATGATCGGTTCACAACTGAACCGATCAGTTCGGCCATTGAGCCGATCGGTTGGACCTGAGCCGATCGTTTGGGGCACTCCAACCGATCGGTTGGTGCCCTGAACCGATCGGTTCATGGTCCTAATCCGGCTCAAAAAGACTTTCCTTGTTTCTTTCCCAATTGGTATCGAATACCAATATTATTCCCAATCGAATTGGGCAATTTGAAACCAAAGGAAAATTCTTGCCGACATGACTTTTCCCAACTGGTCGGTTGCACCAGTTGAGCCGATCAGTTCAACCCTTGAACCGGTCATTTCAACCTGGGCATGAGCCGATCGGCCTGGACACTCCAGCCGACCGGTTCAGCAACCTCAGCTGACCGGTTCATCACATGAGCCGATCGGTTGGGAGCACAGGTTGGGCAAAATCAGTCAATTGCGATTTCAATCAATCCGATACTCCAATCAATGTGTCCAACACCTTGAACCATACGATATTGAGCCATCGACTGATTGAGTGTTTAATTGAACTACTAAACTCCTTTAGTAATCAATCTAAACATTGCTTTGTGGACAAAACTCCTCTTCCAGGTTAAATCCTATGTGTGTGACCCTGCAGGTCCATTTCACATTGGCAGTGAAAGTCCATAACACTTATGACTTCACAAGAAAAGAGCGGTGTCTAGTCACACATCAGTAGTGCTACCCAAGTGAAAGTAGAAAGTTGGAGAACAACTTTCATCCTACAATCCGTGAATGGTGTTACAGCAAATGTATAATTCCTTTGTCACTGATATCCCGAATGAACTCGAGGCATGGAACAGTCATCCTGTCAACGTTCATTCACTTCCTTGATCTCAGAGTAGACTGGAAGAGATATGTATGACATCAGTATCATATACTGATTCACACATGCGTGCACGCCTTTCTCAATCCTACTCATCAAGTGGCCATGGATATCAAACTCCCTCAGGAGGGACAAATCCCATATCTATCACTCACCCCTCAAAAGCCCCATGTGTCAAAGCCACCCAATCATCACCTTTATAACAACCCATGTTTCAGGACTACGTTTGATGATGTCAAAGTGTGCCCAATGACATGTGTTGAGTGCAGTGATTTCAGGTCTAAGAATCACACTCACCACCATCACTGTGAGTACTGACTGTGACTACCATCTCATGGTTCCATGTGTCAAACTCACGGTGGGTCTGTCCGGTACACTTGTTCTCTAACAAGTACCTATGTGTTTGGTTTGATATCTCTATATCATGACTAATGAGATTCTGTCATCAACCAACACCACAATCTAGTCTTGTGTGTCATTGCTTTCTATCTACCTTCCACAATGACATCCAACTAGGGACACAACAAGAATGTACAAACTCTTAGCATCCGTATGATCTCATCATTCAGGTCCTCAACCTGAAAGCATACGTCATTGAGTACTGTCATTCTCTAGACATTCAATCTGTTCTATCACTATCTCATATGACTGAACCAGAAAGAATTGGAAGCTCGCCTTTGATGTTTATCAAATCAATCTTAATTTATCCCACCAATCATCCCATGATTGGCTCTCAGGGCATACATACCAACAGACTCCCACTTGCACTGCGAGCCAATCATCCATGAATCATATTCATAGTGATTTTCAAACATGTCCCACATGTTACTGTGCTGTAGTGCCAACATAGTGAGTAATGGTAACACCTTGCCAAAGTCTGTATAAATTGCATGTCTCTCATCTGTTCGCTGTACGTCACACGTATGAGATGGAGTTGCCGTAATATGCGATCTTGTATTCCATTTGCTAACCTTTAGCCACATTGCATGATCAAGGATTCCAGACTTGTCATCAATGAGTGGAATATAAGTTCATCTCATGAACTTTCAGATCCATATAGTATCCACTGCTGTTCACTAACACATAGATACTCGGCTTTTCCCTTTTAAATGGCTTTATTGGAACACTTCCAATTATCAACAAACTTTTACTTTTATACATCCTATGTATATTTTGCGATTAATTTTCTGTCCTTTCGGAAGTTCGCATCAATGTAACTCTTTACATCAAACTCTTCCTTATCTCCATAGAACTAGTACTTCACAAGTACTTATCAAGTTCTCATGGTATTCCAGTAACCCTTACTGGAAATAGACAGCCATCCACTCGTCATGTCACACATGCGAGTTATCAGGATGAGCACATCATATTGCAATGTCCTACATACAAGATGATGAATGCATTTTATTCTTGCCATGTCATACATGCAAGATAATGGGATGATTACATACATGATAGATCCATATCTATTCTTAGTGTTCCCTTTCTTCACAAGAATTGGACACTTGGCCTTGGGATATTAATATCCATGCAACATGGACAAGTTTTCTCCCACTGAATCTGTGCATGCTGAACACTTCAGTACAGATTGGCAATGTATGCTCTGTCTTTCCAGGTCAAAAGATTTTCGAGAACTATCTCTATAGATCTCTATTCCTATCATATAGGAAACATCTCTATCTTCCTTAAAGATAATTTCCACATTCGGATTTCCAATCTAGAACATTTCCATTTCACATCAATATGTGGAATGTGAACACGCTCCCACTAAATCACAGATCCCTTCTTTATCTTTGACATATCAGTCAAACCCTTTGACTATATCATCAAAATAAAGACTCAATTTTGAGTTGCTTGTACTCAATCAATCACATTGATTAGTTCATTGTAACTTATAGACTTCATTTGCATTTGTGGATTCATAAACCTTGTAGGCTGTGTCACGTACACATCCTGGTTTTATTCCTCATAGGAATGCGGTTTTAGTATCCATATGCCAAATGTCTTAGTCATTAAATTGCAATCAACAAGCATCATCCTTCTCAAATGTTATCCATGTGTCTTAACACTTAAGACTTATTTGCACTTATGGATATGATCCAATGAGTGCTACCATCAAGGTCATACCTTATGGTTCACATGGAAGTCATTTAGGATGTAATGGTTTTAAACCATAACTCAAGATTCGGTTCCTCATATTCATCTTGATAGTTGACTCATCACATGAACAACTCATCACATAGATAATTGAGGTGTATCTGTTAAAGATATAAGAACTCACAACCCTTGTGATTCTTAATTTCTTTTATTAGTGTGGGGTATTCTTTTATTAAGAAGAATTCAGTTATTTGATAATCATTCTCTAACTCCTTAGAGTATGATTCCTTTTTGATTCAGACATCACCATGCCTTAATCATGAGTTCACTATGATACATTATCATAAACACTCATAAGGATCTCAAACATTTGGTCCAAGTATTTCATTTATTGAATGAATCAAGAATTAATACTTTACAAAATTTTTACTTCATTTATGATAATCTTGAACACTTCAAGATATTCATATTGGTATTTCTCTAAACACCATTTGAAGTATTAGCATTTATTCCAATAGGTATGTAAATACATCACATGTATTATACCTAATAGGATAATCACTCTCCCACTACATTAGTGAAGATTGATTAATCATGTCCAAGATATTCATGTCTCTTACTGGTCCTATAACCAAAAGAGTCTAGATTTATCCATCACATGGAAACTAGAAATGAATTTCTCATGATTAATGCTAATTAAATTGTTTGAGTTATCTATAATTTTTAGGTATCGTTTTATCTTATGCATATCAAATATCACAAGATAAATAAGGCATTGCCACAAAGATCACATCTTTATAAATTGAAACATCTCTTTATTAATTGCTATCATTGTCATACAATATGCAAAAATAAAGTGTTTCTATCTATTGGCAAGTATGAAATAGTAGTTCATAACTGTATTACATGCCTTATTGGCTGAAAATAAACTAAAGTATTCCTATCTATAAAGGAAACACTTGCCCCAAGTAAGAATGCTTTACACTTTACATCTTGATATCATATATCTCAAAAGTGTTACAAGTTTACTTTCATGACACCTTTAAGTAGAGGTTTCAGTCGCCTCCTTCTTCTTTTGTTCTTCCAGGTAGAGAGGACAATTCCTTTTCCAATGTCCTGGCTTTTGACAATGGTGGCAATTTCCTTTCTTGGTCATGCCTCCCTTGGCCTTGAGAGCTGAAGATGGCTTGGACTCCTGGCTAGCTTCAGAACCTTTCTTAGCTTTGCCCTTGCCCTTGCGCTTGGACTTGCCTTTCTTGCTCGTGATTACCATCACGGACTTAGGCTTGTCCTTCTTCATCTGTAACTCGACTGTCCTCAACATGCCCAACAACTCTGACAGTGGCCTATCAAAGTTGTTCATGTTGTAGTTCATCACAAACTGACTGTAAGATTCTGGCAACGATTGCAGTATCACGTCAGTAGCCAACTCTTGGCTCAGTGGAAATCCCAGTCTCTGCAGGTTCTCCACATACCCAATCATCTTGAGTGTGTGAGGACCAACTGGATCTCCTTCTGTCATGACGCACTTGAACAACGCCCTAGAAACATTGTACCTCTCTTGCCGTGCCTGATCTTCATACATGTTCCTGAGATGCAGAATCATCTCTATGACACCCATGTTCTCATGTTGCCTCTGCAACTCATGGTTCATTGAACATAGCATCAAGCACTTTGCATCAATGGAATCATCAGAATGCTTCTTGTAAGCATCCCTTTCTGTCCTTGGTGCATTAGGAGCGGGTTCCTCTGGAATTGGAGTATCCAGGACATAGAGCTTACGCTCTTGAGTGAGAACAATTCTCAATGTCCGATACCAGTCGTGGAAGTTTGTCCCATTTAGATTGTCCTTGTCAAGGACCGATCGCAAAGAAAAGTTGTTGTTGTTTGTTTCCATTTGAACTACAAAAAGGAAAATATGCAATTTTAGTCCAAAACTCATTTTTGACTTATTTGATTGATTTGAAAGTTTGACGATATAATTAGGCCTTTAATTAATTATCGCTCCCACTATTTTACTTCAAATTGATAGCCCTCACCATCAATTCGGAAGATTGCAGCGTACAACCTTCTAGTGGGCAAGATCCTGAAATCCTCTAAGTCATGAGTCAGCTTTGGCTGATCGCCCACAACTTAGATCTCTCAGGTAGGCAACTCTTGCCAATTGCATCATATGCAACTCTTGTTGAATGAACATGCACAACACCTTGCCATGAACATTCCTTGCCTCTGGGCCTAGACGCTCTAAGAATCACCAGTTAAGTCTAACCTAAAAGCCGATACGGTAAACATGCACCCTGCTTTGGCAGAACCTACATGTCTACCCTTCACACTTCCACAAGATAGACGGCGCACCACACTTTGGCGTAACCTACGCTTGGTCGATCAAGTTTGCCATGTGTGTCGCTAATGGAAGGCATATAAGACTTAATATTTTAATGAGGGATTTGGTTTTATATACATATACATATCCAATCACCACAATACATAGTATATATCATATACATGCTATATCCCATAGAAAACATGCACAAAACGATAAAAGCGATGATTATGGCCATCCAAATGTGATTCCTCGAGCCAAGAGGAATCACGGTCATCTAGGTCTACATCACATGCAACCTGTACAAGATGAACTCTGTGCCATGCCTTCCGAGTTGATCAACTCATTACATGAATGATCTGTACTCTCCAGCCGGTCGTCTGGGTGCCACCAGCCGATCGGTTGGCTCCTCCAACCGATCGGTTCGCCTGGTCATCGTGCATCTCGTCATGTCCACCACCCGCTCGTCTTGCTCCTCGAACCGGTCATCAACCGATCGGTTCACTCCTTGAACCGACCGTCTAGAAGGTCAACCGATCGGTTCACTCCTTGAACCGACCGTCTGAACAGTCATCTTGATGTCCGCCGGTCTTTGAAATAACAGGAAATAAAATCCTATTCTATTTATTACATTGATTTAAAAAGGAAACCCCGAGTTACATTCGGGGGGAGCAAAGGTAGGAAAGAATCTCGAATTATTTCGAGTTACATCAGGAAAAAGAGAGGGAAGATCGGTGCGCAGACCGAGATGCAAATAACCATAAACAACCACACACAAATAGGGGATTTATAGGCCATAATCACGCTACACACATCCACCACAAAATTCGTTTAAGAGCGACGCGTATCGAGTGCATTAATAATACATATCATATATGTAATTAGGGATTTGTGGATTTATGATTGGACATGCATAAAGCCGATATTATTCGCATCGTATGCAATAAATAAAGGCGACAAACCAAAATCGATCATATCGATATTCCTAAAATATAGAGCAGTTGACGTGGCTCTGATACCACTGTTGGGTTTTAGGGGAGACAGAGAAGGCAGCGGAAACAAAAAATTTCTCCCCAAACCCATACCGAGGAAACGCGTCAACGTCTATATAATAGGAAAGGATGGTTTGTGGAATCATACCTTGTCCCGAGGCTTGCTCGGCGACAATACCTCGCGCAATGCGCGGTCTTCAACTCTGGACTTCGACGGCATCTGTGCAGCTCCTGGTCGCACCGGGACTGACAACTCCTACTCGAACCGGACTGTCGGATGACAGTTGTCCTCCTAAGCAGCAGTGTCCTCCCGCCTCTGTAGTAGTCCACACGGACCACCTGGAACTCCACACTCCTTGTCCCACAAGGAAGTGGAAGGAGTCACACCCTCCTGTTGACGTACTAGTCGCCAACACACTCTCCTGCCTCCTGTTGCAACTGCAGTTGTCCTTCCCTTGCTGCACCTCCCTTTTGCGGGAAGCACTTGCTCGGGCTCTCTCACGGTTACCAAAACCAGAGAGAACGACAACTTGCAGAGCAACTGGTTGTACTGAGCTGTACTTTGAGAAGCCCCCAATACCCCTATATATAGGAGAGTCATGGGACAGGGTTCTCCATCACGGGCAATGCGGGACTAAAGAAGGAGTAGAAGGGTTAGAGAATTTTCCACAAAAGGCAACCGGTTCGCAACTTGAAATGATCGGTTCACAACTGAACCGATAAGTTGGACCTGAGCCAATCGTTTGGGGCACTCCAACCGATCGGTTGGTGCCCTGAACTGATCGGTTCATGGTCCTAATCCGGCTCAAAAAGACTTTCCTTGTTTCTTTCCCAATTGGTATCGAATACCAATATTATTCCCAATCGAATTGGGCAATTTGAAACCAAAGGAAAATTCTTGCCGACATGACTTTTCCCAACTGGTCGGTTGCACCAGTTGAGCCGATCGGTTCAACCCTTGAACTAGTCGTTTCAACCTGGGCATGAGCCGATCGGCCTGGACACTCCAGCCGACCGGTTCAGCAACCTCAGCTGACCGGTTCATCACATGATCCGATCGGTTGGGAGCACAGGTTGGGCAAAATCAGTCAATTGCGATTTCAATCAATCCGATACTCCAATCAATGCGTCCAACACCTTGAACCATACGATATTGAGCCATCGACTGATTGAGTGTTTAATTGAACTACTAAACTCCTTTAGTAATCAATCTAAACATTGCTTTGTGGACAAAACTCCTCTTCCAGGTTAAATCCTATGTGTGTGACCCTGCAGGTCCATTTCACGTTGGCAATGAAAGTCCATAACACTTATGACTTCACAAGCAAAGAGCGGTGTCTAGTCACACATCAGTGCTACCCAAGTGAAAGTAGAAAGTTGGAGAACAACTTTCATCCTACAATCCATGAATGGTGTTACAGCGAATGTATAATTCCTTTGTCACTGATATCCCGAATGAACTCGAGGCATGGAACAATCATCCTGTCAACGTTCATTCACTTCCTTGATCTCAGAGTAGACTGGAAGAGATATGTATGACATCAGTATCATATACTGATTCACACATGCGTGCACACCTTTCTCAATCCTACTCATCAAGTGGCCATGGATATCAAACTCCCTCAGGAGGGACAAATCCCATATCTATCACTCACCCCTCAAAAGCCCCATGTGTCAAAGCCACCCAATCATCACCTTTATAACAACCCATGTTTCAGGACTGCGTTTGATGATGTCAAAGTGTGCCCAACGACATGTGTTGAGTGTAGTGATTTCAGGTCTAAGAATCACACTCACCACCATCACTGTGAGTACTGACTGTGACTACCATCTCATGGTTCCATGTGTCAAACTCACGGTGGGTCTGTCCGGTACACTTGTTCTCTAACAAGTACCTATGTGTTTGGTTTGATATCTCTATATCATGACTAATGAGATTCTGTCATCAACCAACACCACAATCTAGTCTTGTGTGTCATTGTTGTCTATCTACCTTCCACAATGACATCCGACTAGGGACACAACAAGAATGTACAAACTCTTAGCATCCGTATGATCTCATCGTTCAGGTCCTCAACCTGAAAGCATACGTCATTGAGTACTGTCATTCTCTAGACATTCAATCTGTTCTATCACTATCTCATATGACTGAACCAGAAAGAATTGGAAGCTCGCCTTTGATGTTTATCAAATCAATCTTAATGTATCCCACCAATCATCCCATGATTGGCTCTCAGGGCATACATACCAACACTTCCTCCATGACCTCTCTCCCCATTTAACCACCCCCTTCTACTTTGCAAGGGAGAAATAAGAACGAGCGGCACCTTTACTGCCCCTGCGGATGTCTGCTTCCCCGAGAACCCACACGCTGGTGAGCATCCCTCCGCCTAGTTCCCAGGCTCACAAGGGAGTGCTGAGCGAGGAGAAACCGCAGAGCCGAGAACCGCTGGTCCAAGCCGAACCAGCCAGCCAAATGACCCAGCCAAACCACTAATCAATTGACAAATTGAAGGCTTGAACCGGTCCAGCGAGTGAGCAAGCCACCTCACCCATGTGGGAAAATCTAGGCCATCCAACGACCCTTGTTTTTCCGTATTTAGGTATTTTTGCCTGCTCTCTTCTCAAAATTGCAACAAATGATCAGATCTTGTTTTAATTGTAGAAAATAGATCCTAGCTCCAAATATTATGAACAAGTAGTCTATCTTGATCAGAAAAATCTAGTGAATCGATTAAAAATATTTTGGAAATATGATTCCAAACTGTTCTCACTGATATGATTAAATCCTAATATCTTGCTATTTAATGACTCCATTTTAGTGATTAATCCCTTGAAATCTTGATATTTGACTCTAATGGTCATCTTGAAGCCAAACTTGATTAATATGAGTTTAGATCTGATCTTGTAACTTATCTCTCCTAGAATGTGAATCATTCACATTGAACTAAGGATTAACCTTTATATTGTGATAATAAATCTAAATCTTGTGAAAAACCTTGATCAAGTGTATATTTCATGACTCTACTTTGATCAAACTGATCTTGAATTGCAATTATGCTAAGTATCATGATGAATTAGGAACATGATGATGGCTTGGATAATGACCATAAATTAGGATTAACATACGTGATCCTAGAACCTAGGAAAGTCATTCACACTCGAAGATACTTGATATTTGAAATAATGATGGACAAATTGAAATATTGGTTGATCATAAGTGGATGACCTAACCCTAAGGTTGACCTAGGAAAGTGTAACCCTAATCTCGAATATTAGAACATGATATCCAAATATCTTGATCTTGACCCTTGATCCAAATATTGTGTTTTAGGATCTAACTCGAAGGATCGACCTATTACTCATGATCTATACTCGAAATCTCGGTGAAAGGTACGCTGTTATATAAAACTCCTCCTTGATTGTATTGAAGATACTTTTATGTATCTCTTGACCGTATCCTTGGCTATTTACTTGGATGAACTATTGTTCCCTATGATTAGTCTTCTATTTTTTTATACAATATTTTGAAAAACTTGAAAACATAAATTGCATGCCCATTATGACTGCCCGTATATTGATAATGATGATGATATTGATAATGTTGATAATGTTGATATTGAGTGCAACAAACCCCTCAATTGGAGGTGGGACTTGTACATTGGCCTCCTATATTCCTATGGTGAGAAGGAGCCTACTGACCTTCCCCATCGCGTTGGGGTAATAGAGTCACACAAATTATATAAGCATGCTTCTCGAATTACAGCATAATGGGAACTCGTAATAAAAATTGAATTGCTTGAAAAACTTGTCGAATAAATGTTGGTTTTTTTTTGCAAATTGCTTGTTACTGATTTGAATATAAGTCCTACCAAGTATACTTAATTTCTTATAAACTGTTTTACTTGATTTTGATAGCGTACCGTGCAATTGCATGATTGTGTCTCGATTTTCTTGATTTTAGGCATTAGAAATGGAATATTGAATAAGATCGCTTCCGCACTCATACACTCTGATGACAAAGACAAATCTATTGTTGGGTTTTGGAGGAGGCAGAGAAGCAGCAGAAACAAAAATTTTCTCCCCAAACCCAGAACAAAAGGAATCACGTCAACGTCTATATAATAGGAAAGATGGTTTGTGAATCATACCTTGTCCCGAGGCTTGCTCGGCGACAGAACCTCGCGCCTTGTACTATCTTCACCTCCGGTCTTGGACAGTGTCTATGCAGCTCCTGGTTGCACCGGGACTGACGACTCCTCCTCCTACCGGACTGTCAGATGACAATTGTCCTCCTGAGCGTCAGTGACCTCCCGCCTCTGAAGTAGTCCACACAGACCACCTGGAACTCCACTCTCCTTGTCCAACAAGGAAGTGGAAGGAGTCACACCCTCCTGTTGATGT
The DNA here is from genome assembly GCA_963693085.1 of Alisma plantago-aquatica. Classification (NCBI taxonomy): domain Eukaryota; kingdom Viridiplantae; phylum Streptophyta; class Magnoliopsida; order Alismatales; family Alismataceae; genus Alisma; species Alisma plantago-aquatica. Next base: position 1,711,944,745 of record OY856409.1, on the reverse strand, counting down.
ACTAGTCGTCAACACACTCTCCTGCTATCAATTGCAACTGCAGTTGTCCTTCCCTTGCTGCACCTCCCTTTCCAGGAAGCACTTGCTCGGGCTCTCTCTTGGTTACCAAAACCAGAGAGAACGAAAACTTTTCAGAGCAACCAACTTGCACTGAGTTGTACTCTGAGAAGCCCCCAATACCCCTATTTATATAGGCAGGTCATGGGACAGGGTTCTCTGTCCCCGACAATATGGGACTAAAAGTAGGAGTAGAAGGGTTCGAGATTTTCCACAAAAGCAACCAACTCGCATCTTGAACCGATCGGTTCACAAGTAAATCGGTCAGTTGGGGACCTGAACCAATCGGTTGGGGACCTGAACTGATTGGTTCACCACTGAACTGATCATTTGGGACCCTTGAACCGATTGGTTCACTCCTGAACGAGTCGGTTGGGGTTCCATATTGGTTCCCGATTGACTTTCCTTCTTTTGTTTCCAATCGGTATCGAATACCAATCCTATTTCCAATCAAATTGGATAATTGAAACGAAAGGAAAATTCTCACCAATCCTACTTTCCCAAGTTGCTCGATTGCACCAGTTGAACCGATCGATTCAACACTTGAACCGCTCGTCTCACTCTGTGCATGAGCCGATCAGTTCAACAATTAAGCCGACCGGTTCAACAACCTCATCCGACCGGTTCATCACATGAACCGATCGGTTGGGAGTGCAGGTTGTCCAGAATCAGTCAAATGCGATTTCAATCAATCTGATACTCAAATCAATGCATCCAACACCTTGAACATCATGATATTGAGCTATCGATTAATTGAGTGTTTAATTGAACTACTAAACTCCTTTAGTAATCACTCTAAACATTGCTTGTGGACAAAACTCCTTTTCCAGGTTAAATCCTATGTGTGTGACCCTACATGTCCATTTCATGTTGGCAGTGAAAGTCCATAACACTTATGACTTCACAAGCAAAGAGTGGTGTCTAGTCACACATCATTGCTACCCAAGTGAAATAGAAAGTTGGAGAACAACTTTCATCCCTACAATCCGTGAATGGTGTTACAGTGAATATATAATTCCTTTGTCACTGATATCCCGAATGAACTCGAGGCATGGAACAGTCATCCTGTCAATGTTCATTCATTTCCTTGATCTCAGAGTAGACCGAGTGAGATGTGTATGACATCAATATCACATATTGATTCACACATGCATGCACATGCCTTTTCTCAATCCTACTCATCAAGTGGCCAAGGATATAAAACTCCCTTAGGAGGGACAAATCCCATATCTATCACTCACCTCTCAAAAGCCCCATGTGTCAAAGCCACCCAATCATCACCTTTATAACAACCCATGTTTCAGGACTGCGTTTGATGATGTCAAAGTGTACCCAACGAAATGTGTTGAGTGTAGTGATTTCAGGTCTAAGAATCACACTCACCACCATCACTGTGAGAGTTGACTGTGAATACCAATTCATGGTTCCATGTGTCACTCTCACTGTGGGTCTGTCCGGTACCTTGTTCTCTAACAAGTACCTATGTGCTTGGTTTGATATCACCATATCATGACTAATGAGATTATGTCATCAACCAACACACAATCTAGTCTTTAGTGTTATTGATGTCTATGGTTATTTCCACAATAACAACCGACTAGGGACTATACAAGAATATATACTCTTAACATCTGTATGATCTCATCGTTTAGGTCCTTAAACTAGAAGCATACGTCATTGAGTCAAAACATTCTTTAGACATCTATCATGTTACACCATCATCTCAGAAACACTTTAAACATATAGATCGGAAATTGCCTTTATTATTATTATTCAAATCATTTACAAAGTATCCCATTACAATCATCACATGACTTGCTCTATGGGAATACATACCAACAGACTCCCACTTGCACTTAGAGCCAGTCACCAAGGAATCACAGTCCTTGTGACCTAGAATGACCATCATGCTTCTGCTGAGAAAGGGCCTTAGTAAGTGGATCAGCTATATTGTCTTCAGTTGGTACTTTGCAAATCTTCACATCTCCTCGCTGTACGATCTGTCGTATGAGATGGAAGCGGCATAGTATGTGCTTGGACCGCTGATGTGATCTGGGCTCCTTAGCTTGTGCAATAGCTCCATTATTGTCACAATAAAGCTCAATTCCATCACAGCTACTGGGAACTACATGAAGTTCAGAAATGAACTTCCTGATCCACACAACCTCCTTTGCTGCATGCGAAGCAGCAATATACTCGGCCTCTATAGTAGAATCGGCAACTGTTTCTTGCTTGGAACTCTTCCAGCTCACATCTCCATTATTAAGGCAAAACACAAATCCTGACTGTGATATGTAATCATCTTTATCAGTTTAGAAGCTTGCATCGGTGTAACCCTTTACAACCAGCTCTTCCTCACCGTCGTACACAAGAAACTGATCCTTAGTCCTTCGCAAGTACTTGAGGATGTTCTTCACGGCTATCCAGTGAGCATCCCTGGGATCTGACTGGTACCTGCTCATCATGCTTAGAGCATACGAGACATCTGGGCGTGTGCACAACATAGCGTACATGATGGATCCGATGGCTGATGCATATGGGATCCCATTCATTCGCTCCCTCTCTTCACAAGATTGGGGACATTGAGCTCTAGAGACGGTGACTCCATGTAACATGGGGATGTTACCTCTCTTTGAGTTCTCCATGTTGAACCGCTTCAGCACCTTGTCAATGTACGTGCTCTGACTTAGTCCGAGAAGCCTTCTAGATCTATCTCTATAGATCTTAATTCCTAGAATATAGGATGCTTCTCCTAAGTCCTTCATTGAGAAAGTTTTCCCAAGCCAAGTCTTTACCTTCTCTAAGGCTAAGACATCATTCCCCATCAAAATTATGTCATCCACATACAATATGAGGAATGTGGTCGAGCTCGCACTAACCTTCTTGTACACACAAGGTTCATCTTCATTTTGAATAAAGCCAAACACTTTGACTTCTTCATCAAATTGAAGATTCCAACTCCGAGACGCTTGCTTCAATCCATAGATTGACCTTTGCAGCTTACAAACTTTATCGGAATTCTTTGGATCTACAAAACCTTCAGGCTGTGTCATGTACACATCCTCATTTATATTCCCGTTAAGGAATGCGGTTTTAACATCCATCTGCCAAATCTTGTAGCCATAATAAGCTGCAATAGCAAGCATGATCCTGATGGACTTAATCATGGCAACTGGAGAAAAGGTTTCGTCATAGTCAATACCTTGAACTTGTCGAAATCCCTTCGCAACCAATCTGCCTTTATAAGTTTGCACATTGCCATCCATGTCGGTCTTCTTCTTGAAGACCCACTTGCACCCTATGGGTTTTACCCCTTTGGGTGGTTCCACCAAAGTCCATACTTTGTTGGAGTACATGGATTCCATCTCGGATCTCATGGCTTCAAGCCGTTTCTCAGAATCTGGTCCCTCCATAGCCTCTACGTAGGTAGTTGGATCATCATCTATGATCAACTCACCACCTTCGTGAGTCACAAGGTATCCAAACCTTTCAGGTTCAAGGCGGGTCCTACTAGATCTATGAGGTCCTTGTGTTACTTGAGGAAGATGAGATTTCACAACACCTTGTGAATCTCCATTTTCCTCTCGTGCATCTACCGGTTCAATGTTTTCTTGTTGGGCTTGAACCTCTTCAAGCTCTACTTTCCTCCCACTATTTCCTTTGGAAATAAATTCCCTCTCTTGGAATACATCATCCCTGGCAACAAACACTTTGTTGTCAGTAGGGTGGTATAAGTAATATCCCCTCGTTTCCTTGGGGTATCCAACAAAATAACATTTATCGGATTTGGGTCCAAGCTTATCAGGAAACATTTTCCTAACGTAAGCCTCACAACCCCAAATCTTCATAAAAGACAAAACGGGACGCTTCCCATACCATATCTCATATGGTGTCTTTTGAACCGATTTAGATGGTACACGGTTAAGTGTAAATGCGGCAGTTTCAAGAGCATGACCCCAGAAGGAAATCAGAAGATCAGTAAAACTCATCATTGATCGCACCATATCCAACAATGTGTGATTCCTTCTTTCAGACACACCATTATGTTGTGGTGTTCCAGGCGGAGTCCATTGTGATACAATACCATGGGCTCGCAGAAGGTCCTCAAACTCCTGGCTCAAGTATTCTCCACCTCGATCGGAATGAAGTGCCTTAATACTTTTACCAAGATGGTTCTGTACTTCATTCATGAAATCCTTGAACCTTTCAAGGGTTTCTGACTTATGTTTCATCAGGTACACATAGCCATACCTACTGAAGTCATCAGTGAAGGTAATGAAGTACTGATACCCATTTCTAGCATTAGTTCTAAAAGGCCCACATACATCAGTATGTATGAGTCCTAATAGATCATTAGCTCTCTCACCTTTACCTGAAAAGGGAGTCTTGGTCATCTTGCCCAACAAACAAGATTCACATGTCTCTATTGATTCATAATCAAAAGAGTCCAGATAACCATCTTTATGGAGTCTAGAAATGCGCTTCTCATTTATGTGCCCTAGACGACAATGCTAGAGATATGTTTTGTTTGAGTAGTTGAGTTTTTTCTTTTTGGTGTTTATGTTGTATACACTTGTCTCCAAGTCTATCAAGTATAGACCATAAGACATAGGGGCACTGCCATAAAAGATCCCATCTTTAGAAATGGAACATTTTCCATTCTTAATAAGAAATTCAAATCCATCTTTGTCCAAACAAGAGACGGAAATGATATTCATATTTATGGCATGTACATAATAGCAGTTCTTCAACTCTATTATTAGCCCACTAGGTAGAGTTAACTCATAGGTTCTTACGGCACTGGCGGCAACTCTTGCCCCATTGGCAACACGTAGTTCAACCTCACCTTTCCCCAAAGGCCTACTTCTCTTAAGATCCTTCACATTTGAACAAATGTGAGATCCGCATCCGGTATCAAGTACCCATGACGAAGAAGTAGTAAAGTTAATCTCTATCACGTATACACCAGAAGTAGAGATCTCTATCTCTGACTTCTTCTTCCATTGTTCCTTCCATCCTCTCCATTTAGAAGAAATTGGTTTGGCGAGAGAACACTTCTCTCCCTTACCTACTTTCTTCTTCACCAACGCATTAAGTGTACATAGAGTGGATTCTAAGGCTCCTGGTATATCTGGATTGTGCAGAACACTTCTCACAGTCCTCAACCAGTTATGGAATTTATTCTCAATTAAATTGCCCATTTTAAAAGATGATTCTTTTTCCATTCTACAAGAGAAAATTGCATTTGTCAAAACCTTTTTGATTTGATTTGAATAAAATTTGACGATAGTTAATTAGGCCTTTAATTAATTACCGCTCCCACTATTTTGACTCAAATTAATAGCCCTCACCATCAATTCGGAAGATTGCAGCGTACAATCTTCTAGTGGTTCAAGATCCTGAAATCCTCTGAGCCATGGACCAGCTAGGGCTGTCACCCACAACTCAGATCTCTCAGGTAGGCAACTCTTGCCAATTGCATCATATGCAACTCTTGAAAGATGTCATATGCAACTCTTTGCAATGATCATCTCCATGCCTCAAGGTACTAAATCCCATCTAGATCACCTTGTTAAGTCCGACCCAAAGCCAACACGATAAATATGCACACTTCTAGGGAAGACCCACACATTCATCCTTCATGCTTCCACGAGATAGACGGTGCACCACGCTAGGGCGTGCCCACACTTGGTCGATCAAGCTTTTCATGTGTGTCACATTTGGAAGGAATCTAAAACTTAATATTTAATGAGGGATTTAGTTTTCATATACATATCCAATCACCACAATATATAGTATGTATCATATACATGTTATATCCCACAAAAAACATGCGAAACAATAAAAGCAATGATTATGGCCATCCTATTGTGATTCCTCGAGCCAAGAGGAATCACCGTCATCTAGGTATACATCACATGCAACTTGTACAAGATGAAATCTGTGCCTGCCTTTCTTGGTTTGATCACCTCATCTCCATGACTGATCGGCTCGCCATCAGGTAGGTTGTTCGGGTGCCACCAGCCGATCAACTGGAGCCTCCAGCCGATCGGTTCACCGGTCATCGTGCATCTCCTCAGGTCACCACCCGCTCGTCTTGTTCCTCGAACCGGCCGTCTGGATCACCAACCGATCGGTTCACTCCTTGAACCGATCGTCTTCAGGTTGTCTTCCGTTCTTTGACATAACAGGAAATAAAATCTATCCTATTTACAATTGAATTGTGAAACCCCGAGTTACATTTGGGGGGAGCAAAGGTAGGAAAAGAATTCTCGAATTATTTGAGTCACATCAGGAATAGGATATGGGAATCGGTGTGCAGACCGAGATGCAAGCAACCACACAAACAACCACACACAGATATAGGGTTTTATAGGCCATAATCATGCTACACATCCACCACAAAACTCGTTTAAGGGCGACGCGTATCGAGTGCATTAATATTACATATCATATATGTATATTAGGGATTTGTGGATTGGACATGTATAAAGCCGATATTATTCACATCGCATGCAATAAATAAAGGCGAAAAACCAAAATCGATCATATCGATAATCCTAAAATATAGAGCGGTTGACGTGGCTCTGATACCACTGTTGGGTTTTGGAGGAGGCAGAGAAGCAGCGGAAACAAAAATTTTCTCCCCAAACCCAGAACAAAACGAATCGCATCAACGTCTATATAATAGGAAAGATGGTTTGTGAATCATACCTTGTCCTGAGGCTTGCTCGGCGACAGAACCTCGCGCCTTGCGCGATCTTCACCTCCGGTCTTGGACGGTGTCTGTGCATCTCCTGGTCGCACCGGGACTGACGACTCCTCCTCCTACCGGACTGTTGGATGATAGTTGTCCTCCTGAGCGGCAGTGACCTCCCACCTCTGAAGTAGTCCACACGGACCACCTGGAACTCCACTCTCCTTGTCCCACAAGGAAGTGGAAGGAGTCGCACCCTCCTGTTGACGTACTAGTCGTCAACACACTCTCCTGCTGTCAATTGCAACTACAGTTGTCCTTCCCTTGTTGCACCTCCCTTTGCGGGAAGCACTTGCTCGGGCTCTCTCTCGGTTACCAAAACCAGAGAGAACGACAACTTTTCAGAGCAACCAACTTGCACTGAGTTGTACTCTGAGAAGCCCCCAATACCCCTATATATATAGGCGGGTCATGGGACAGGGTTCTCTGTCCCCGGCAATATGGGACTAAAAGCAGGAGTAGAAGGGTTCGAGATTTTCCACAAAAGCAACCAACTCACATCTTGAACCGATCAGTTCACAAGTGAACCAGTCGGTTGGGGCCTGAATCGATCAGTTCACCACTGAACCGATCGTTTGGGACCCTTGAACCGATCGGTTCACTCCTGAACCGGTCGGTTGAGGTTCCAGGTTGGTTCCCGATTGACTTTCCTTCTTTTGTTTCCAATCGGCATCGAATACCAATCCTATTTCCAATCAAATTGGATAATTGAAACGAAAGGAAAATTCTCACCAATCCTACTTTCCCAAGTTGCTCGATTGCACCAGTTGAACCGATCGGTTCAACACTTGAACCGCTCGTTTCACTCTGTGCATTAGCCGATCGGTTCAACAATTGAGCCGACCGGTTCAGCAACCTCATCCGACCGGTTGATCACATGAACCGATCGGTTGGGAGTGCAGGTTGTGCAGAATCAGTCAAATGCGATTTCAATCAATCCGATACTCAAATCAATGCATCCAACACCTTGAACATCATGATATTGAGCTATCGATTAATTGAGTGTTTAATTGAACTACTAAACTCCTTTAGTAATCAATCTAAACATTGCTTGTGGACAAAACTCCTTTTCCAGGTTAAATCCTATGTGTGTGACCCTACAGGTCCATTTCACGTTGGCAGTGAAAGTCCATAACACTTATGACTTCACAAGCAAAGAGCGGTGTCTAGTCACACATCATTGCTACCCAAGTGAAATAGAAAGTTGGAGAACAACTTTCATCCCTACAATCTGTGAATGGTGTTGCAGTGAATGTATAATTCCTTTGTCACTGATATCCAGAATGAACTCGAGGCATGGAACAGTCATCCTGTCAATGTTCATTCATTTCCTTGATCTCAGAGTAGACCGAGTGAGATGTTTATGACATCAATATCACATATTGATTCACACGTGCATGCACATGCCTTTTCTCAATCCTACTCATCAAGTGGCCAAGGATATAAAACTCCCTTAGGAGGGACAAATCCCATATCTATCACTCACCTCTCAAAAGCCTCATGTGTCAAAGCCACCCAATCATCACCTTTATAACAACCCATGTTTTGGACTATGTTTGATGATGTCAATGTGTACCCAACGACATGTGTTGAGTGTAGTGATTTTAGGTCTAAGAATCACACTCACCACCATCACTGTGAGAGCTGACTGTGACTACTAAGTCATGGTTCCATGTGTCACTCTCACTGTGGGTCTGTCCGGTACCTTGTTTTCTAACAAGTACCTATGTGCTTGGTTTGATATCACCATATCATGACTAATGAGATTTTGTCATCAACCAACACACAATCTAGTCTTTAGTGTTATTGATGTCTATGGTTATTTCCACAATAACAACCGACTAGGGACTATACAAGAATGTATACTCTTAACATATATATGATCTCATCATTTAGGTCCTTAACCTAAGAGCATACGTCATTGAGTCAAAACATTCTTTAGACATCTATCATGTTACACCATCATCTCAGAAATAGTTTAAACATATAGATCGGAAATTGCCTTTATTATTATTATTCAAATCATTGACAAAGTATCCCATTACAATCATCACATGACTTGCTCTATGTGCATACATACCAACATCTATATCTCCATATTGGGCTAGTTTGTTTATTTGTTTATCCATTTTTGAGTTATTTATTTCTTATTGTATATGCCAGTGTGATTGATCCTATTGGGACACTCAGGGACGGGTGCTTCAATCCCTTTATCACTGTCTAGGTAGTGAGATTGGGATTGGAGTAAGAACAGTTCCGTGACATGCACTCTGGTCAGTGTTGGGGTGCAGATGTTCAGGGTTGTTATATCTGCAGACCGGTGGGACACTTTACAAGGAATTTCCCCCAGTTACAATAGTTAGCATCCTAGGGTTCCCAGTCACAGTACCAGAATGTCCCGAGACAGGCTCCAGCCGGAGGACCCAATTCTTCTGTAGCTTTAGGTTCCCGAGGTGGTGCAACACCTAGTGCTAGGGAAGGACAACGTCAACACTGTGGGAGAGGAAGAGCTTCAGGATGCTTCTTCTCTCTGACACCACAAGAAGGTATTGTTTCTTCTCAAGTAATTACAAGAGAAATGCTTTTCTTTAATAGCATGTTAGTTACAGTTTTGATAGATCCAGGTGCGACTCACTCATTTATATAATGTTCCTTAGCTTGTGAGCTTACCCTGTTAACACAAGAATTACCAATTGAATTGTTGTTGAGGGTTCCATTAGGTGAACCAACAGTGTTGATAGAGTTTTTTTCCTAGATTTTTGTTGACTTTTAGTGGTTACAACATTGTGGTTAATCTAATACCCCTAGATGTTAATATGTTTCAAGTTATCTTGGGTATGGATTTCCTAGAGATGTATCGAGTTCAGTTTGATTGTTGGCTGTCTTTCAACAGGGTGGATTTTCTTGTGTCTTTTCTAGAGACAGGAAAGTCTTACCTACGTGTATCATATCAGTTGTTGTAGCTGATAAGATGTTGCAGAAAGGTTGTGAGGCGTTCTTGGCACATGTGGTAGATACTAGAGCAGAAAAGAGCACAGTCAGCCCATGGGATGTGCCAATAGTTTGTGAGTTCCCAGATGTTTTTCCAGATGAGTTTTCTGGTCTGCCTCCTAAAAGAGAGATAGACTTTGAGATCCAGGTGTTTCCAGGTAGCCAACCTATAGCACTGTCAGCTTGCAGAATGGCACCTGTAGAGTTGAAGGAACTGAAAATCCAGTTACAAGAGTTTCTGGATAAGGGTTTCATTCGACCTAGTTCTTCACCATGGGGAGCTCCATTCTTGTTTGTGAAGAAGAAAGATGGTACTATGAGGTTATGTATAGATTACAAACAATTGAATAAGATCACTATCAAGAACAAGTACATGCTACCAAGGATAGATGACTTGTTTGATCAGTTATGTGGAGAGACGATCTTTTTGAAGATAGACTTGAGATCTAGATACCATCAGTTGAGGATAAAGGCTTCATATATTCCTAAGTCAGCTTTCAGAACAAGATATGGGCATTATGAGTTTCTGGTAATGTCGTTTGGATTGACTAACGCCCCAACAGCTTTCATGGACATGATGAACTGGATTTTCAAGCCGTTCTTAGACCAGATCATATTGGTTTTCATAGATGACATTCTGATTTATTCCAGAGATGATGACCAGTATGAACAACATCCGAAGATAGTGTTACAGTTGTTCAGACAACACCAGTTATACGCTATGTTCAGTAAGTGAGAGTTACTGAGGTGTCTTTTCTTGGACATGTCATCTCAAGAGATGGAGTAAGTGTTGACCCTAAGAAAGTCGAGTCTGTTCTACAGTGGAAGCATCCTAAGACTCCTAATGAGATTAGAAGCTTCTTAGGATTGGCATGTTACTACAAAAGGTTCATCCCGAACTTCAGTGTTATAGTGTCACCTCTGACACCTTTAACGAGGAAGAATGCACTGTTTGTCTGGTCAGACCATTGTGAGAAGAGTTTTCAGATCATGAAGAAGAGGTTGACTATAACACCAGTGTTGATTCTTCACGAGGCAGATAAAGGCTATATAGTGTTTTGTGATGCTTCTAGGAGAGGTTTAGGCTTTGTGTTGATGAAGGAAGGCAAAGTAGTAGCTTATGCATCTAGACAGCTTAAGAAGAATGAGGAAAATTACCCGAACCATGATCTCGAGTTAGCTATAGTAGTTCATGCTCTTAAGACATGGTGTCACTATCTTTATGGTGAGGCATGCCAGGTGTTTATGGATCATAAGAGTTTGAAATATATCTTCACCCAGAAGGAACTGAATCTATTGCATCCAACTCATACAAACAAGATTAACTAATGCGGAAGCGGTCGTTAGCAGCGGAATTAATGAAAATCACTAAAAATTAAAACTTTTTACAAAGAGATCCATAAACTGAAAAACTCTTTCATAAAGAACCAAAGTGAGTTATATACATTCTAGTTCATCAGTACATATCTATATCATCCCTTTCTCAAAAGTTACTAGCATCAACTGCCCTGTTAAGCTATACATAGGCAGTATAAAAATTTTGAGGCATCAAGCCAAAATCTCATATCAATATTAAACTAACTACTAACTCCTAGGACTAGAGAGTACAGACAAGACACATAAGACTCTCTATTTATAGGAAATGATAACCAGTGTCTCCACCTGAGGATTCACTGTTGTCCTTGTTGATGTTTCTGCTGTTGTTCTTCACCCACTCTACGATTTATGCCTCTTCCTCAACGTCTACCTAAAAAGTTGAATCCCACGGGGGTGAGGCAATTGAAAATTGTCCCAACAAGAGATATAACTCTCTGCCAGAAATATTATTATTGCAATTAAATGAACGAAACTAAACAGAAGAATCATAAGAATTTAAAAGCAACTAAATCATTGATTAAACAATTTAGAGCATTATCCTTTATTCAAGTCATTTCAACTATATCTTAATAGAGTAGCACGTATTTATTCGATAAGGAATATGAAAAACATGTATAACATTTAACCCACTAAGATATACTAATCAATGTATCATCAATCATTGATTCTCATATTCATCCCTAAGCAAATACGCTACACGGCTGATTACATTTTACAAACATACTTAAGCCCTGAGGAGATGAGGTATACCGCTCATACTCCAACCGACCATTGCGAAATTGAAATTGGTACCATACATAGATCAATAGAAGAGCCAGATTCCACGACCTCATCTTCCTCAGTCAGTGTGAGGACCAACTGCAGGACATCTAGTGTCCCTGCCAAATAGCTTTCCAGGGTATACTGGCAACTTCGCTATTAGAGTTACAGTGGCATGATGTACTCTCTTCACAATTGAGAGATATTATATTTATCTCACATCGATCCAACATTAACATCATCAGGAGATTAGTGATACATCCATCTCAGCAAATATATAATGAAGGATTGAGAGATTTAATATTTATCTCATCAATTCCTCCATTAGGGTGTAAGGATATTCGCACACATAACCCCCACATACTCAAAAGTATGCCCTCCAGGAGTTCCCGTAGGAAAACCTGTTTCACCAACACCAAACTACTGACGATGATGGATCTATGGTCAGGGCTCTACATGATATCATTTCAGTTGATCATTTCAGTACATTACAATATTCTTTTAGCATCAAACATGTTTTCAAACATAAACCATTATAACAATTGCTATAAAGAATGAGTATTATTTCTATAAAGTTCTCTTCACAGCTTTATTAACATTGGGATCTCAGTCCCTTATCACCTCATCATCATGGTTCAAGAATATGGGTGTTCAAACCCTTAGATCATCAAAAAACTTGTTACCACTTTAATAGGTAACTTAATGCCTTCAGGTCATTTGACCAATGTAAACATAATAATTTCAATGCATGTATTTCACATGGCTCTTATAGCCCAATAATCTCTCTTGTTACCTCTCACTAGGCAACACAACATATTATGGCTCACAAGACCCATAAGGCATTTTCAATAAACAAAACATAATAGCTCATACCTGGCTATGTTCATCATCTTATGATACCTCCATGATTAGTACAGATGATAAAAGTTACATCAATTTCATATCAACACTATACAAAACAATTATAGCATCACTATTCAAGGGTAACACCACTATTCCCTTACTAGTGTTAGGGTTTCCCCTCTTTATTTCAATCAAGGATACTCATCCCCTTTTCTCCATTAACACCGGCAGAGGTGAACTTTTCAATCTTTCTTTCAATATTTGGAAAGAATGTTGACACTTGTCATTCCAGAAAAAAGGAACATCCTTTCTGGTCAACTTGGTTAGGGGTAAAGCTATAGAAATGAAGTTCTTAATGAACCTCCTGTAATAGCCTACCAACCGTAAGAAACTGTGAATTTCTGTCAGTGTCTTTGGTTGTTCCCATTGCAGGACAGATTCTATCTTCTTAGGATCAACACAAATACCTGAAGAAAATATTATGTGTCCTAGAAAAGAAACTTATGATAACCAGAACTCACATTTGCTAAACATAGCATAGAACTTATGTTCTCTTAGCAAAGTTAGAGCCTGAAGGAGGTGCTTCTCATGTTGTTGAGCATCTCTAATGTAGATCAAGATGTCATCTATGAAGACTACTACACACCGATCAAGAAAAGGTCGAAAGATTCTATTCATGAGTTCCATAAATGCAGCTGGCGCATTAGTTAGTCCAAATGACATAACTATGAACTCATAGTGGCCATACCTTATCCTAAAGGCAGATGTACGTATGTCACCCTCCTTAATACACAACTGATGGTATCCTGACCTCAGATCTATCTTGGAAAAGATAGTTGCTCCACACAACTGATCAAATAAGTCATCTATCCTTGGCAAAGGATACTTATTCTTTATAGTTACTTTATTTAACTGTCTGTAATCAATACATAACCGCATCGATCCATCCTTCTTCTTAACAAAAAGAACCGGAGCACCCCATGGTGATGTACTCGGTCGAATAAAACCTTTCTCTAACAACTCCTGAAGTTGTTTCTTGAGTTCTGCCATCTCTGCAGGTGCCATCCTGTATGGTGTTTGTGTTATTGATTGCGTGCCCGGGATTAGACTAATCTCAAAATCAATCTCTCGAGGCAGAGGTACACCAGGAAGTTCTTCAGGAAATACATCTTCAAATTTCTTGACTATAGGAACTTCAGAAGGATGAGGGCTATCCATGGTGGTATCTACCACATGTGCCAAGAATGCAAAACATCCTTGCCTCATCAACTTCTGAGCTACCATGGATGACAACAGACAAGTTGGAAGAATCTTTCCATCTCCCTGAAAGATCCATGCATCACTATCATCCGTGAACACATCTTGCTTGGACTCACAATCCAAGACAACCCTCTACTTTTCTAGGGTGTCCATCCCAAGAATTATATCGAATCCGTGCATCTCAAATGGTATAAGATCCACTTGAATGCGATGTTCAGAAAAGATAAGAGTGCAAGGAGAACACACCTCCTGCAACACATCAGATCCCATCAAAGGAGTTTCTAACAACATACTATCTGCTCGATGATTGGTAGTCATGTTGCAGTCAAGATTCACTCTTCGAGTGATAAAGGAATGTGTAGCACCCAGATCAATTAAAACAGATACAACGTAGGATATAGACATATTAGAATAAAACAGTTCCATCTGACCTGTCAAAACTTGAAGGTTGATTACTGCATCAAGCTGATTCATCGCATAGAATCTCGTTGTCGCCTGCGGTTGATTTGGTGCTCGATTACTAGGTGTCAATGATCCAACTTGGGACGCTTGTCCACGTCCTCTAGCACCACTTAGAAACTGTCGCCTCTGAGAACCTTGCTGACTCTGCCTCTGAGGTTGAGTCACACTTGCTTCTCTGGCTTGACAATCCTTCATCAGATGCCCCATCTTTCTACATATAAAACAACCTCTATTCCCCAGCTGTGGTCTAGATGGTCCTGTTACCGATATTGATGATGCACTCTGGGCTCCTTTTGGTGGTAAACTACGACCTCTACCCCTATTAGACATCCATACCATCTAGGTATTGAACATCAGTGGTGCTATTGGTGCAGAAAACCTCAGTTTCTTAAAACTTTTGGACAAGGGTCCTTGAAACTGGGGGTACACTTTCGTATTCTTAGTCTGTCATTTCTCAGTCAGAGACCTCTCTATCTCTCTAACAGACTCCACAAAAGTAGTAAACCTCTCCCTTTTCTCCAGAGCAGACACAGGAGTGGTCAAATTAGCATTCAACCCTTTCTCAAAACACTGAATCCTTTCTTCATCGGTAGCTGCCATATGTGGACAGAACCGCAAAAGCTCCATGAACTTAGCCGATTTCTCGCTATTGTTCATTGGTCCTTGCCTTAACCTCTCAATCTGAGAGATCTTCTCATCTAGGAACATCTTAGGAAAGTGTTTATTGTCCAATTCTTGTCAGAATACTTCCCATCCGATCTCTACACCAAGCCTCTTTCCTTCTTCTATGGTCCACCAATGACCAGCACTCCCCTTAAGAAGGTACACTGCATGTCTCACCTTCTCAACATCAGGGATGTTAAGGATTCTAAAGGCCTTCTCTAGTTCAGTCAGCCACATGTCAACATCTGCTGGGTCAGTTGTCCCAACATATTATGTGGCTTTGATCCGGCAAAGTTATTCAAATGTCTTGTCAGCTCCCTATCCTTCATGGTGGGTAGGTGCCCTGGGTGTAGGTAATGGCATCCTATTTGTCATGTGAGTCATGGCTGGCATAAACTTCCCAAACATGGTTTGGAAGGCTGGGTTCCCCATATCTGATTGATTAAATTGGGGTTGTTCAGGTACGAGCTCCTCCCTATCATGCTCTCTTGCACCTCCTCCTAGTGCAGCAATGCTGCTCTCGGCAGCATGTTCATCGTGTGATCCAGACATCTTTAGTTCTTCTCCTCCTCCTATATGGGCAGAAGACACTATCAGATAAACTGGAAGACACTAGAACAGACTCAACAACCTTAATCGTATGTCTCTATAGACCTAGCGAACCTAGAGCTCTGATACCAACTAAATTGTGGCATCCAACTCATAAAAATAAGATTAACTAATGCAGAAGTGGTCGTTAGCAGCGGAATTACTGAAAATCACTAAAATTAAAACTTTTTCCAAAGAGATCCATAAACTAAAAACTCTTTCATAAAGAACCAAAGTAAGTTATTTACATTCTGGTTCATCAGTACATCTCTGTATCCTCCTTTTCTCAAAAGTTCCTAGCATTAACTGCCTTGTTAAGCTATACATAGGCAGTATAAAAATTTCGAGGCATCAAGCCAAAATCTCATATCAATATTAAACTAACTAATGATTCCTAGGACTTGAGAGTAAAGAGACGACACATAGGACTCTCTATTTACAAGACATGACAGCCGGTGTTTCCACCTGAGGATTCACTACTGTCCTTATTGATGTTGTTGTTCCTGCTATTCTTCACCCACTGTACGGTTTCTGCCTCTCCTTGGCGTCTACCTAAAAAGTTGAATCCCACGGGGGTGAGACAATTGAAAATTGTCCTAGCGAGAGATATAACTCTCCGTCAGAAACATTATTATTGCAAATAAAGGAATGAAATTGAGCACAAGAATCATAAGTATTTAACAGCAGCTAAATCATTGATTAAACAATTTAGAGCATTATCCTTTATTCAAGTCATTTCAACTATATATTAATAGAGTAGCATTTATTTATTCAATAAGGAATATGAATAACATGTATAACATTTATCCCACTAAGACATACTAAGCAATGTATCATCAATCATTGATTCTCATATTTCAGGACTAAGAAAATACGCTGCCCAACTGATTACATTTTACAAACATACTTAAGCCCTGAGGAGATGAGGTATACCACTCATACTCCAACTGGCCATTGTGAAATCAAAATCGGTACCATACATAGGTCAATAGAAGAGTCAGATTTCCATGACCTCATCTTCTTCAGTCAGTGTGAGGACCAACTACATGACATCTTGTGTCTCTACCAAATAGCTTTCCAGGGTATACTGGAAACTTCGCTATAAGAGTTACAGTGGCATGTTGTACTCTCTTCGCAATCGAGAGATATTATATTTATCTCACATCGATCCAACATTAACATCATTAGATGATTAGTGATACATCCATCTCGGCATATATATAATGAAGGATTGAGAGATTTAATATTTATCTCACATCAATTCCTCCATTAGGGTGTATGGATATTCACACCCATAACCCCCACATACTCAAAAGTATGCCCTCCAGGAGTTCCCGTAGGAAAACCTGTTTCACCATCATCAAACTGCTGACGATGATGGATCTATGGTCAGGGCTCTAGATGATATCATTTCACTTGATTATTTAAGTACATTACAATATTCTTTTAGCATCAAACATGTTTTCAAATATAAGCCATTATAACAATTGCTATAAAGAATGAGTACTATTTCTATCAAGTTCACTTCATAACTTTATTAGCATTGGCATCTCAATCCCTTATCATCTCATCATCATGATTCAAGAATATGGGTGTTCAAACCCTTAGATCATCAAAACACTTGTTACCACTTTAACAGGTAACTTAATGCCTTCAGACCATCTGACCAATGTAAACATAATAATTGCAATACAGGTATTTCACATGGCTCTTGAAGCCCAATAATCTCTCTTATTACCTCTCACTAGGCAACACAACATATTATGGCTCACAAGACTCATAAGGCATTTTCAATAAACAAAACATCATAGCTCATACCTGGCTATGTTCATCATCTTATGATACATGCATGATTAGTACAGATGATAATAATTACATCAATTTCATATCAACACTATACAAAACAATTATAGCATTACTATTCAAGGGTAACACCACTATTCCCCTTACTAGGGTTAGGGTTTCCCCTTTTTATTGCAATCAAGGTCACTCATCCCCTTTGCTCCATTAGGACCAATGATTCTTCAGTTCATTGTAAAAGATTAGAGTTTCATGCTATATAGTATAATTCAGAATTAGGGTTTCACATACACCTTCACCTTATTTAGAATTAGGGTTTACTATTCACATCACATCACCCTAGATTAGGGTTTATATTCCATAACCCACAATTAAGGTTTACTATTTACATCACATCACCCTAGATTAGGGTTTATATTAAATAACCCACAATTAGGGTTTACTATTCATCCCAAATAGAGTTGATCATCAAAATACCCCAAACTAGGGTTTCTCATATCATTACCCTAAATTAGGATCATACCATCACCATGGATTAGGGTTTCACCTATCATTGTCCTCAATTAGGGTTAGGGTTCATCAACCTTATTAATTAGGGTTTCATGGTCTCTTATCATGGATCATACCCTAATTACACATTCATATATGTTGAAAGTATTGAAACTTGACCACTACATGATTATCATTCATGTAGGAAGTCCTCTCTCTATCATCCTCTATAAGATGATACTTACTTCAGACTTAATTAGATTAGGTCAACTCAATCTTGAATGAAGAGTTGACACAATGGATTATGTCATTACTTCCATAATCATTAAATATTAATTATTCAAAGGGTACTAATCACTTTATCTCATTAAGGGTACAATTATTATAATCACTATTGATTTACATCATGTAATTTTCAATTAAACAAATGACCTTTAACCACTTTAAGTGTTCATACGGTTTGGTTAATTACCTTCGAAACGATCTTGGTCACTTAGACCCCAAACGGTCTTGACCAACCAGACCTCAAATGGTCTTGCTTGAATGACCTCCAAACAGTCTAAGACCGTTTAGACATCCAAACGGTGTTGTTCTCATGGTTTGAAAACTGTTTAGAAATTGTATACTCAAAACCGTTTAGCCAAAAGTGTTCTTGATATCGATTGAGTTTCAAACGGTTTGGGATCGTTTGGTCCCAAACGGTCTTGAGACCATTTGGTCCCAAATGGTCTTGAGACCGTTTGGATTCAAACGGTCTTCAGACCGTTTGGTCCAAACCTCATCAAAACCGATTGGACCAAAAATGGTCTCAACCACTCAAATTAATTTAGGGTTTCCAAGATTGATTCCTTCATCAATTGAATCCATGTAACCATTCATCAATTGAACCTAAACATCATACTTCAAGTGAGCTTAATAATTATCCTTCAATTTATTTAGCTTCCATTTAATCATCAATTAGGGTTTTAAACCCAATTGGATTAGGGTTTGAAATCGATGAACCTTCAATATTAGTCATTGTGAAACTAATTACTTTGAAATCATTGGAACACCATTCAAATTGGGCATGACCTGACCTCAAACGGTCTTGAGGTCATTTGGATGACCTCCAAACGGTCTTGAGACCATTTTCCCATTCCAACATGAAAATTGGTAGAATTCAATTAGGGTTTAGGTCATTGAATTGATCACCAAATCAGCTATTGATTGCACTTCAATTTGGTACCTTTGGATCTTCAATTACACAACCATAATTAACCCTAGACCTCCAAACGGTCTTGGTTGACCTCCAAACGGTCTTGAGACTATTTGGGTGATCTCCAAATGGTCTTGAGACTGTTTGGGTTAATCAACCCAAAATTCTAAGTCAAATAATTACAAAATCAGCACTTAACCCGATTAGGGTTTGGTAATTGATGGTCCTTCAACTAATGAACCCTTTGGAATTAATCAAATAAAATTAATGGATCATCAACCATCATCAATAGCATCAAATATCCAAATGGTTAACTGTGTTCAACTCTTCCAAATGGTTTGAAACTGTTTACTCCCAAACGGTTTGATGAAATTGTTTACTTCCAAACAGTTTTGATGAAACTGTTTAAGTTCAAATGGTCTTGTGGAAACCGATTGAACACTTTTGTTGAAACCGTTTGGAATAGTATTTTCTTGGGAAAAGTGTACAAAATGATTTCATCATCATCTTCCTTCATTCATCTGAGAACTACTTCCATTTTCATGGAAAATACAACAATGAATCAAAGGAAGTTCAAAATAGAACAAAATGAACAACAATTCATGGAGAATGGAACACAATATCAATGTTTAAGGGTTTAAGTTATATAACCCACCTTATAATATGATTCCAAGCTCCAAGATCCACGAATCCAATGGTGGATGAAGCTTTGACAACTGCCCAAGGTCCGTTCTCAAGCTTTTGGATGATATAATTGGCTAGAGTTGAAGATTGAATGGAGAAAACAAGAAATCAAGCATTGATTTTCGATTTTCATCATGAAATCAAGGTGAAAGACGGTCAAGAACTTACCAATAGGTTGGTGGTCGTCCTTCTCCTGTTCCTAAGCTCTCTTTTGGTCGTCCAAAGAAAGAAGGGAAAAGGAATTCCGAAAAAGATCCTTAAGTGGGTGGGAATTGAGATATGTATAAGGAAATTCGAGGAAAGAGAAAATGGAATTAATTCCTTTAATTTCCAAAAATGTTGCCACATTCCCCCTCCTCAATTTCTTTGCTATGAAGCCATCTTCTTCCCCTTGCAAAACCTCTTCACTATCCAAGAATTAAAGGAAAATAAATTAAGCACCTTAATCTATTATACTAATATCCCATTTTAGTGGATATTACTTTTTATTAACTTAATGTGAGTGGAGTCTCCACTCACTAAAGATCTTTTTGTTCCTTTGCAAGGCACAAGCTCGATTAACCCTTTGCAAACTCATTCCTCAACTTTTGGTTGAAGGGCTCTTCAATTAATATATTTCTTTTTGCATTAAATTGAATTAAAGTTCCATTTATGCTTAAATCTTGATTATTTTAATATCAAGATTCTCTCTCCTCCAAAATAATTCAAATGAGGTGCCCCTCTCATTTTCTTTTCTCTACATGATGCCAACAAACATGGGGGACCCTCTAGAAGTGGTAATTCTCATATTTAAGCCTATGTTTTGGGTAAATTGCACATTACACCAAAACTAGGTTTTAATGCACAAAAATTGCTCAACAAGCTCTATCTTGGTGCTCAAGCTTGTGGAAACCATACCACTACATCATAATCATTCTTATGATGTATCAATATCTGAGGAACATTTTAGCATGTACAATTTGCAAGCTAACCCCTCAACTTGGGTAATTTTCACTTTAGTCCAAAATTAACAAAATAATGTTTCAACATTATTCAAAAAGGACAAAAATTGAAATATAAGTTCCTCTTGAGCCTTAATTACTTTTCACGAAATAAGAGAAAGCATCTAATCAACTTTATTAGGCAAAACACCTAGGGTTAGAACATAACCCAAGTCAGGGATGTTACAAATTATCCACCCCTTACAAGGATTTCGTCCCCAAAATCATCAACAAAAACATTTAAGAGAAAAGAGTAGGGTATTTCCTCCTCATCTCTTCCTCTAGTTCCCATGTAGCTTCTTCAATGCCACAGTGGTTCCAGAGAACTTTTACAAGACATATGTCTTTCTTTTTCAGCTTTTTAATTCTTCTGTCAAGAACCAACATAGGTCCTTCAACATAAGATATATCTTCATTTAGTTCTACCTCCACAGGTTGCAAAACTAACTCTGTGTCAGGATGACACTTTCTTAGCATAGAGATGTGGAATACTAGATGCAACATGTGTAGCTCAGGTGGCAACTCCAGCTTATAGGCTACCTTCCCAATCCGTTCAATGATCATATATGGCCCCATAAATCTAGGAGCTAACTTTCCTTTCCTTCCAAATCTAAGAACTCCTTTCCAAGGTGAGACCTTAAGATATACTCTGTCTCCAACTTGGAATTCTAAAGGTCTTCACTGTTTGTCGGCGTATGATTTTTGTCTATCATGTGCAGTCTTTAACTGTTGTTGTATTACTTTAATCTTCTCAGTTGTCTGTTGCACAAGCTCAGGACCCAAAAGTTGATTTTCTACTGTTTCATACCAACATAAAGGAGATCTACGACGTATACCATATAAAGCTTCATATGGTGCCATATCAATACTGTGCTGATAGTTATTATTGTAAGAAAACTCTATCAAGCTCAAGTGTAGATCCCAACCTCCTGCAAACTAAAGGACACATGCCTTAAGCAAGTCCTCCAAGGTTTGTATAGTCCTTTTAGATTGTCCATCTATTTGTGGGTGAAAGATTGTACTAAACCTTAAGTGTGTACCCAAAGCTTTATGAATTCGTTCCCAAAAATGGCTCATGAACTGAGGACCACTATCAGAAACGATAGTAGCTGGAACCCCATGCAGTCACACTATCTCATCTACATATAACTGTGCCAGCTTCTCAGCAGTTTAGGTTCTTTTGATAGGTAAGAAATGTGTTGTCTTTGTCAACCTATCAACTATCACCCATATGGAATCATGACCTTTGGTTGTTCTAGGCAAACCAACCACAAAGTCCATGGTCGGATGATCCCATTTCCACTGTGGTATAGGCAAAGGTTGCATTGTTCCTACGGGCTTTTGATGTTCAACTTTAACCTGCTGACACACCAGACAGCGCATAACAAACTCAACTACATCTTTCTTCAATCCAAGCCACCAATACATATCTTTCAAGTTATGATACATCTTGGTGCTCCCTGGATGCATAGCATACATTGAAGAATGAGCTTCTTCCAGGACTAACTTTCTCAAGTCATCGGCATCAGGTACTACCATCCTACCACGATAACAGACTACCTGATCCTGTGACTCATGAAAGACATCCCGTTTCTCACTACCATACTCTGATCTAATCTGCTGAACTACAACATCAACTTGTTGTGCTTCTTTAATCTGCTATCTCAGAGTTGGTTTTATGTGCATCTCAGCTAACAACCTGGCTAACAATGATACTTTTAGTTGTACATTGTTTTGTCTCAAGGATATACACTTATCCCTCTTAGAGCACACTAAGGAGCATAACTGTGCTTTATCTAAGGCTGGTGTTGCTGATTTCTTACTTAATGCATCAGCTACTACATTAGCTTTCCCTGGATGATAATCAATGGTACAATCATAATCCTTGATTAGTTCCATCTAGTGGCGTTGCCTCATGTTCAACTGATGCTGTGAGAAGATGTACTTTAGGTTTTTATGATATGTGAAAATATGGAATGTCTCCATAGAGATAATGTCTCCAGATCTTCAAAGCATGGACTACAACAGCTAGCTCTAGATCGTGTGTTGGATAATTCTCCTCGTGTTTCTTAAGTCATAGAGAAGTAAAATAAATCACTTGCTTATCCTGCATCAACACACATCCTAAGCCATTCTTAGATGCATCACAAAAAACTAAATACCCCTTCCCTTGTTCAGGTAACACTAGCACAGGTGCACTTGTCAAACTTTCTTTCAATATTTGGAAAGAATGTTGACACTTATTATTCCACACAAAAGGAACCTCCTTTCTGGTCAATTTGGTTAGGGGTTAAGCTATAGAACTGAAGTTCTTAATGAACCTCTTGTAAAAGCTGCCAACCCAAAGAAATTGCAAACTTTTGTCGGTGTCTTTGGTTGTTCCCATTGCAAGACAGATTCTACCTTCTTAGGATCAACACGAATACCTGAAGCAGATATTACGTGTCCTAGAAAAGAAACTTTTGATAACCAGAACTCACATTTCCTAAACTTAGCATACAACTTATGTTCTCTTAGCAAAGTTAGAGCCTGACGAAGGTGCTGCTCATGCTGTTGAGAATCTCTATTGTACATCAAGATGTCATGTACGAAGACTAATACACATTGATCAAGAAAAGGTCGAAAGATTCTATTCATGAGTTCCATAAATGTAGTTGGCGCATTAGTTAGTCCAAATGACATAACTATGAACTCATAGTGACCATACCTTGTCCTAAAGGCAGACTTAGGTATGTCACCCTCCTTAATACGCAACTGATGGTATCCTGACCTCAGATCTATCTCGGAAAAGTAAGTTGCACCACACAACTGATCAAATAAGTCATCTATCATTGGCAAAGGATACTTATTCTTTATAGTTACTTTATTTAACTATCTGTAATCAATGCATAACTGCATCGATCCATCCTTCTTCTTAACAAAAAGAACCAGAGCACCCCATGGTGAAGTACTCGGTCGAATAAAACCTTTCTCAAGCAACTCCTGAAGTTGTTTCTTAAGTTCTTCCATCTCAACAAGTGCCATCCTGTATGGTGTTTGTGCTATTGATTCCGTGCCTGAGATTAGATTAATCTCAATATCAATCTCTCAGGGCAGAGGTACACCAGGAAGTTCTTTAGGAAATACATCTTCAAATTCCCTGACTATAGGAACTTCAGAAGGATGAGGGCTCTCCATGGTGGTATCTACCACATGTGCCAAGAATGCAAAACATCCTTTCCTCATCAACTTCTCATCTACCATGGCTGACACCAGGCAGGTTGGAAGAATCTTTCTATCTCCCTGAAAGATCCAAACATCACTATCATCCGTGAACGCAGTTTGCTTGGACTCACAATCCAAGACAACCCTGTACTTTTTAGGGTGTCCATCCCAAGAATTATATCGAATCCATTCATCTTAAGTGGTATAAGATCCACTTGAATGCAATGTTCATAAAAGATAAGAGTGCAAGGAGAACACACCTCCCGCAACACAACAGATCCCATCAATGGAGTTTCTAACAACATACTATCTGCTCGATGACTGTTAGTCATGTTGCAGTCAAGAATCACTCTTCGAGTAATAAAGGAATGCATAGCACCCGGATCAATTAAAATAGATACAACGTTGGATATAGACATATCAGAATAAAACAGTTCCATCTGACCTGTCACAACTTGAGGGTTGATTACTTCATCAGGCTGATTCATCACATAAAATCTCGTCGTCGCCTGCAGTTGATTTGGTGCTCGATTACTCGATGCTGATGATCCAGCTTGGGATGCTTGTTCACGTCCTCTAGCACCACTTGGAAACTGTCGCCTCTAAGAACCTTGTTGACTTTGCCTCTAAGGTTGAGTCACACTTGCTTCTCTGGCTCGACAATCCTTCATCAGGTGCCCCTTCTTTCCACATATAAAACAACCTTTGTTCCCTAGTTGTGGTCTAGATGGTCCTGTTACCGATATTGATGCTGCACTGTGGGCTCCTTCCAGCAGTAAACTATAGCCTCTACCGCTATTAGACGTCCACAGTGTCTGGGTATTGAACCTTGGTGGTGCTATTGGTGCAAAAAACCTCGGTTTCTTAAAACTTTTGGACAAGGGTCCTTGAAACTGGGGGTACACTTTCTTATTCTTAGTCTGTCACATCTCAGTTATAGACCTATCTATCTGTCCAACATACTCCAAAAAAGTAGCAAACCTCTCCATGTTCTCTACAGCAGACACAGGTGTGGTCAAATCAACATTTAACCCTTTCTCAAAATGCCAAATCCTTTCTTCATCAGTAGCTGCCATATGTGGATAGAACTGCAAAAGCTCCATGAACTTAGCCTCATACTCGCTAATGTTCATTGGTCCTTGCCTTAACCTCTCAAACTGAGAGATCTTCTCATCTAGGAACATATTAGGAAAGTATCTACTGATGAATTCTTGTCAGAATACTTCCCATCCGATCTCTACACCCGACCTCTTGCCTTCTTCTATGGTCCACCAATGACCATCACTCCCCTTAAGAAGGTACACAACATGTCTAACCTTCTCAGCTTTAGGGATGTTAAGGATTCTAAAGGCCTTCTCTAGTTCAGTCAGCCACATGTCAGCATCTGTTGGGTCAGTTGT
The DNA here is from genome assembly GCA_963693085.1 of Alisma plantago-aquatica. Taxonomy (NCBI): domain Eukaryota; kingdom Viridiplantae; phylum Streptophyta; class Magnoliopsida; order Alismatales; family Alismataceae; genus Alisma; species Alisma plantago-aquatica. The sequence continues at coordinate 1,711,919,236 of OY856409.1, read as the reverse complement.
CCCAACATATTCTGTGGCTCTAACCCGGCGAAGTCATTCAAATGTCTTGCCCACTCCCTGTCCTTCATGGTGGGTAGGTGCCCTAGGTGCAGGTAATGGCATCCTATCTGTCATATGAGACATGGCTGCCATAAACTGCCAAAACATGGCTTGCAAGGTTGGGTTCCCCATATTTGCTTGATTGAATTGGGGTTATTCAGGTACAGGTTCCTCCCTATCATGGTCTCTTGCACCTCCTCCTGGTGTAGCAACGCTGCTCTCGGCAACATGTTCATCGTGTGATCCATACATCTTTAGTTCTTCTTCTCCTCCTATATGAGCAGAAGACACTATCAGATAAACTGGAAGACACTAGAACAGACTCAAAAACCTTAATCCTATGTCTCTGTAGACTCAACGAACCTAGAGCTCTGATACCAACTAAACCGTGGCATCCAACTCATACAAACATGATTAACTAATGTGGAAGTGGTCGTTAGCAGCGGAATTACTGAAAATCACTAAAAAATAAAACTTCTTACAAAGAGATCCATAAACTGAAAAAACTCTTTCATAAAGAACCAAAGTAAGTTATTTACATTCTGGTTCACCAGTACATCTCTGTATCATCCCTTTCTCAAAAGTTACTAGCATCAACTGCCCTATTAAGCTATACATAGCCAGTATAAAAATTTTGAGGCATCCAGCCAAAATCGCATATCAATATTAAACTAACTACTGACTCCTAGGACCTGAGAGTACAGAGACGACACATAGGATTCTCTATTTATATGACATGAAACCCAATGTCTCCACCTGAGGATTCACTACTATCCTTGTTGATGTTGTTGCTGTTGTTCTTCACCCATTGTTGGGTTTCTGCCTCTTCCTCGACGTCTACCTAAAAAGTTGAATCCCACGGGGATGAGACAATTGAAAATTGTCCCATGGAGAGATATAACTCTCCGCCAGAAACATTATTATTGCAATTAAAGGAATGAAACTGAGCAGAAGAATCATAAGTATTTAACAACAGCTAAATCATTGATTAAACAATTTAGAGCATTATCCTTTATTCAAGTCATTTCAACTATATCTTAATAGAGTAGCATGTATTTATTCAATAAGGAATATGAAGAACATGTATAGCATTTATCCCACTAAAACATACTAAGCAATGTATCATCAATCATTGATTCTCGTATTCCAACCCTAAGCAAATATGCTACCTGGCTGATTACATTTTACAAACATACTTAATCCCTGAGGAGATGAGGTATACCGCTCATACTCCAACCGACCATTGCGAAATCGAAATCGGTACCATACATAGGTCAATAGAAGAGTCGGATTTCCAAGACCACATCTTCCTCAGTCAGTGTGAGGACCAACTGCAGGACATCTAGTGTCTCTGCCAAGTAGCTTTCCAGGGTATACTAGCAACTTTGCTATTAGAGTTACTGTCGCATGTTGTACTCTCTTCACAATCGAGAGATATTATATTTATCTCACATCGATCCGACATTAACATCATCGGGAGATTAGTGATACATCCATCCCGACATATTTATAATTAAGGATTAAGAGATTTAATATTTATCTCACATCAATTCCTCCATTAGGGTGTAAGGATATTCACGCCCATAACCCCCCATACTCAAAAGTATGCCCTCCAGGAGTTCCTGTAGGAAAACATGTTTCACCATAATCAAACTCCTGACGATGATGGATCTATGGTCAGGGCTCTACATGATATCATTTCATTTGATTATTTAAGCACATTACAATATTCTTTAGCATCAAACATGTTTACAAACATAAACCATTATAACAATTGCTATAAAGAATGAGTACTATTTCTATCAAGTTCTCTTCACAACTTTATTAACATTGGGATCTCAGTCCCTTATCATCTCATCATCATGATTCAAGAATATGGGTGTTCAAACCCTTAGATCATCAAAACACTTGTTACCACTTTAACAGGTAACTTAATGCCTTCAGGTCATCTGACAAATGTAAATAGAATAATTGCAATGCATGTATTTCACATGGATCTTAAAGGCCAATAATCTCTCTTGTTACCTCTCACTAGGAAGCACAGCATATTATAGCTCACAAGACCCATAACGAATTTTCAATAAACAAAATAGCATAGCTCATACCTGGCTATGTTCATCATCTTATGATACCTGCATGATTAGTACAGATGATAACAGTTACATCAATTTTATATCATCACTATACAAAACAATTATAGCATCACTATTCAAGGGTAACACCACTATTCCCTTACTAGGGTTAGGGTTTCCCCTTTTTATTTCAATCAAGGTTACTCATCCCCTTCGCTCCATTAGGACCAATGATTCTTCATTTCATTGTCCAAAATTAGAGTTTCATTCTATATAGTATAACTCAGAATTAGGGTTTCACATACACCTTCACCTTATTTAGAATTAGGGTTTACTATTCACACCACATCACCCTAGATTAGGGTTTATATTCAATAACCCACAATTAGGGTTTACTATTCACATCACATCATCCTAGATTAGGGTTTATATTCAATAACCTGTAATTAGGGTTTACTATTCACCCCAAATAGAGTTAATCATCAAAATACGCCAAATTAGGGTTTCTCATATCATTACCCTAAATTAGGATCATACAATCACCATGGATTAGGGTTTCACCTATCATTGTCCTCAATCAAGTTTAGGGTTCATCAACCTTCTTAATTAGGGTTTCATGATCTCTTATCATGGATCATACCCTAATTACACATTCATATATGTTGAAAGTATTGAACCTTAACCACTACATGATTATCATTCATGTAGGAAGTCTTCTCTCTCTCATCCTCTAGAAGATGATACTTACTTCAGACTTAATTAGATTAGTTCAACTCAATCTTGAATGAAGAGTCGACAAAATGGATTATGTCATTAGTTCCATAATCATTAAAGATTAATTATTCAAATGGTACTAATCACTTTATCTCATTAAGGGTACAATTATTATAATCACTATTGATTTACATCATGTAATGTTCTATTAAACAATTGACCTTTAACCACTTTAAGTGTTCATACGGTTTGGTTAATTACCTTACAAACGATCTTGGTCACTTAGAACCCAAACGGTCTTGACCAACCAGACCTCAAACAGTCTTGCTTGAATGACCTTCAAACGGTCTAAGACCGTTTAGACCTCCAAATGGTCTAGGTCTCATGGTTTGAAAACTGTTTAGCAATTGTATACTCAAAACCGTTTAGACAAAAGTGTTCTTGAGATCGGTTGAGTTTCAAATGGATTGGGATCATTTGGTCCCAAATGGTCTTGAGACCATTTTCTCCAAACCTCCTCAAAACCGATTGGACAAAAAATGGTCTCAACCACTCAAATTAATTTAGGGTTTCCAAGATTGATTCCTTCATCGATTGAATCCATGTAACCACTCATCAATTGAACCTAAACATCATACTTAAAGTGAGCTTAATAATTATCCTTCAATTGATTTAACTTCCAATTAATCATCAATTAGAGTATTGAACCCAATTGGATTAGGGTTTGAAATCGATGAACCTTCAATATTAGTCACTGTAAAACTAATTACTTTGAAATCATTGGACCACCATTCAAATTGGGCAAGACCTGACCTCAAACGGTCTTGAGGTCGTTTGGATGACCTCCAAATGGTCTTGAGACCGTTTGCCCATTCCAACATGAAAATTGGTAGAATTCAATTATTGTTTAGGTCATTGAATTGATCACCAAATCAGCTATTGATTGCACTTCAATTTTGTATCTTTGGATCTTCAATTTCCCAACCATACTTAACCCTACACCTCCAAACAGTCTTGATTGACCTCCAAACGGTCTTGAGAAGGTTTGGGTGATCTACAAACAGTCTTGAGACCATTTGGGTTAATCAACCCAAAATTCTTAGTCAAATAATCACAAAATCAGCACTTAACCCGATTAGGGTTTGGTAATTGATGGTCTTTCAACTAATGAACCCTTTGGAATTAATCAAATAAAATTAATGGATCATCAACCATCATCATTAGCATCAAATATCCAAATGGTCAACTGTGGTCAACTCTTCCAAATGGTTTGAAACCGTTTACTCCCAAACGGTTTGATGAAACCGTTTATTTCCAAACGATTTTGATGATACCGTTTAAGTTCAAACGGTCTTGTGGAAACCGATTGAACACTTTTGTTGAAATTGTTTGGAATAGGATTTTCTTGGGAAAAGTGTCCAAAATGATGTAATCATCATCTTCCTTCATTCATCCAAGAACTGCTTCCGTTTTCATGGAAAATACAACAATGAATCAAAGGAAGTTCAAAATAGAACAAAATGAACAACAATTCATGGAGAATTGAACGCAATATCAATGTTTAAGGGTTTAAGTTATATAACCCACCTTATAATATGATTCCAAGATCCAAGCTCCACGACTCCAATGGTGGATGAAGCTTTGACAACTTCCCAAGGTCCGTTCTCAAGCTTTTGGATGAAATAGTTGGCTAGAGTTGAAGATTGAATGGAGAAAACAAGAAATCAATCATTGATTTTCGGTTTTCACTATGAAATCAAGGTGAAAGAAGTTTAAGAACTTACCAACAGGTTGGGGGTCGTCCTTCTCCTATTCCTAATCTCTCTTTTGGTCATCCAGAGCAAGAAGAGAAAAGGAATTCCAAAAAAGATCCTTAAGTGTGTGGGAATTGAGATATGTATAAGGAAATTCAAGGAAAGAGAAAATGGAATTAATTCCTTTAGTTTCCAAAATTGTTGCCACATTTCCTCCCCTCAATTTCTTGGCCACGAATCCATCTTCTTCCCCTTGCAAAACCTCTTCATTATCCAAGAATTAAATGAAAAGAAATTAAGCACCTTAATCATATTATACTAATATCCCATTTTAGTGGATATTACTTTTTATTAACTTAATGTGAGTGGAGTCTCCACTCACTCAAGATCTTTTCATGCCTTTGCAAGGCACAAGCTCGCCTAACCCTTTGCAAACTCATCCCTCAACTTTTGGTTGAAGGGCTCTTCAATTAATATATTTCTTTTTGCATTAAATTGAATTAAAGTTCCATTTATGCTTAAATCTTGATTATTTTAATATCAAGATTCTCTCTCCTCCAAAATAATTCAAATGCGGCGCCCCTTTCATTTTATTTTCTCTACATGATGACAAGAAACATCGGGGACCCTCTATAAGTGGTAATTTGCATATTAAACCCTCTGTTTTGGGTAAATTGCACATTACACCAAAGTTAGGTTTTAATGCACAAACATTGCTCAACAAGCTCTATCTTGGTGCTCAAGCTTGTGGAAACCATACCACTGCCTCATACTCATTCGTATGATGTCTCAATATCTTAGGAACATTTTATCTTGTACAATTTTCAAGTTAAACCCTCAACTTGGGTAATTTGCACTTTAGTCCAAAATTAACAAAACAATGTTTCAACATTATTCAAAAAGGACTGAAATTGAAATATAAGTTCCTCTTGAGCCTTAATTACTTTTCAAGAAATAAGAGCAAGCATCTAATCAACTTTATTAGGAAAAAAGCCTATGGTTAGAACATAACCTAGGTTAGGGATGTTATAGAATCTTAGACAACGGAGATGGTTAGAATTGATCAAGGATTATGATGTAATGATAGATTATCATCATGGTAAAGTGAATGTGGTAGCAGATGCCCTCAGCAAGAAGTCAAGTTCAACAACTGATGCATTCTCTATGGCATGTTACAAGAGAGACCTGCTAGTAGAGATGCGAAAGTTGAACTTAGACTTAGGGGTGACAGAACAAAGTGGTTTGATTGCACAGATGCAAGTCAAGCCTACTTTTTATGACCAGATCAAGGAACTTGAGCAGAGTGACAGTGAGTTACAGCAGATCATGCATGATATGACAAAGGGAAGGAGACCAGATTTCATGTTTTCAAATGACAGTTTGTTGTATCAGCATGACATGTTATGTGTACCTAGAGACAGTGATTTGAAAGAGCATATTCTTGAGGAAGTGCATGCATTGATGTACGCTATGCATCCAGGCAACACTAAGAAGTACATGAATCTCAAGGAGTTGTATTGGTGGTCAGGTATGAAAAAGGATGTAGCTGAGTACGTGGCTAGATGTAGTGTGTTCCAGTAGGTTAAGGTTGAGCATCAGAAACCTACAAGTACCTTGCAATCTCTTCCTATACCAGAGTGGAAATGGGAACATATTATAATGGATTTTGTGGTAGGGTTACCCAGGACACCTAGAGGTTGTGACTCGATATGGGTGATTGTGGATAGATTGACTAAGTCTGCTCACTTTCTTCCTGTTAAGTCAACCTTTGATGTCCCAAAGTTGCCTAAGATATACGTGGATGAAATAGTCAGGTTGCATGGTATTCTAATTTCAATTATGTCTGATAGAGATCCTAAATTCACATCTAGGTTTTGGATTCAGTTGCATCATGCTTTAGGCATAAAGTTGAGATTTAGTATAGCTTTTTACCCATAGAGAAATGGTCAGTCAGAGAGGACCATTCAAACTATTGAGGACATGATGAGAGCATGTGTCTTGCATTTTAGTGGAAGTTGGGAAGAACACTTGAGCCTTATAGAGTTTGCATACAACAATAGTCATCATTCCAGTCTTGGTATGGCCTCGTACAAAGCTATGTATGGTAGAAAGTGTAGATCGCCCGTATGTTGGTACGAGGTGGGTGATAAATAGATTCTTGGACCAGAGATAGTGGATTTGACTTCAGAAAAGACAATAGTGATCAGAGAACAGTTGAAATATGCATAGGATAGGAAGAAGAGTTACACTGAGAAGAGACATAGAACTCTTGAGTTTGAGATTGGTGATGAAGTGTATCTGATAGTTTCACCATGGAAATGAGTGTTGAGGTTTGGCAAGAGAGGCAAACTGACTCCTAAGTTTATGGGCCCATATCATGTTATTGATAGAATTGGACCTGTAGCCTATAGGTTGAATTAGCCATCCGAGTTGGCTAATTTACATGATGTGTTTCACGTATCGATGTCAAAAAAGTGTTACCCTGGTACAGAGAAGATAATGGACCCAAAACCTACACAACTCAGATCAGATGTGTCCTATGTTGAAGGACCTATTCAGATAGTTGATCGGAGGATCAAGAAGCTCAAGAATCATGAGATACCATTATTGAATGTTCTGTGGAGGAACCACAACTTAGAGGAAGCTACGTGGGAGCTTGAGTCTGAGATGTGTAACAAGTTTTCTTTTCTCTTTTAGGAAGTTTGGGATGAAATTCTTATAAGGGAGGGAGATTGTTATGACCCGTTCTAAGATTTACTAGTAAGTACAACAATTAGTGCATCAATATGTTGATTAAGCTTAAGCTAAATTAAGTGCTTAAGATGTGATTAGTGTTTTTATTATCTGAGACAAGATAATTAGCATATTTTCATGCCTTGGGGTTGTAGTGGATCTCGTTCTTGAAAAGTTGCAAAAAAATCGATTGATTTGGACCTACGAGGCAAAAGATATGATGTTTTCAGTTTTTGGGGTCGATTATGCAATTTTCCCAAATTTGAGCTTTATATTTCCTTTTTCTTTCCTTTCTTCCTTATTTTTATCTCGATAGAATCAAGAGACCTCTTGAAGTGACGCACAGGGCCAATTGAGTGATTGAGCAGAGGCGAACGACAGGCGATTCTGGCCATAGCTTCGTTCCCAACCTCATCTCCTCCCTCTCTTCTTCCTTTCTTTCTTCCTCTTCCTTCCTTTCTTCTTTGCCTTAGCAACCAGCAGCCTACCCTGCTGCTTGGAAGGCCGGTAGCCAAGCTGGAGCTACAGTAGCAGTGGCTAGGGTGCCGCTTAGGGCGCCTAGTAATAGGGAAAGTTGCCCTTGAGCTCTGATCTTGAGGTCCCAGCGTGAATCCGCAGCCCTAGCTGCAATTTGGCAATCAACAGAGCCCCTTATATCAACCTGAACCAAGCGTGAACTAGAAGGCCATAGACAAAGTATCTAAAGGTTGAAGACAACCTAGAAATCACCTGGAAATAGGTTCTCGATGCATTTCCAGGAGAATTCAGACATCCAGAACCACTGTGAGTAGAATTTCACTCACTATGCAAGATTTAACTCTGGAAATCAGAAATTTTTGATTAATTGCGCATTTTTCAAAGATAACAACAGTTATCAGGTGTTGTGTAGTTTTTGGCGTTGCCCGATTCCGTGGAATTTTATCACACTAACAAACTCACTCGGGGTTGAAATCCCCGAGCTTTACCAAAACCAAAGTGCAATAATACCACCCGCAAGCAGGTGAGTCTTATCGCAGTATAGTTAAGGATCAAACCCAAAGGAAAATGTTTTTAAGAATCCTTTTCTTTCTAGTCTAGTTTGAGTTAAGGCTAATATTTAAAATGATTGGTTGATTTGAGGTTAATTAAACTAATTGCAAGAAAGTAAAAGCTGAATTAAAGTTGGATTTAGATCAAATGATATGGAATCGCAGGGATAGTGTCGGGTTTCACCACCGCTACGCACGCAAGCACATCTAATAGCAAACAATCCAGGCAAGATATAACAATCCAAATAGAGCTTTTGTGGAACCCCCCATACATGCATTAGGTTCGCGTAAGCATCACCTTAGGCATCAGATGTCTCGTCACCAACCAGATCACTCACTTACGGCTCCGAAGATATAGAAATTCGACGAAGGTTGTGGTCCCCCTATACAGGCGTTAGGCACACAGAAGCGTCACCAAAGGCTGGATGGCTCTTCCCCTCACGGATCATACACTTACGACCTCGAAGAAATCCCATTCTATTTCTAGTTTGGGATTCAACCGCATTAATCGATAAGCAAGCATGTGATAGATCTACAAACTAACATCAACGATAAACAAAGACGATACAAAATCCAACTAAGGTTGTGGTCCCCCTTGAGGGATGTTTAGACCACAAAAGTGTTACCGTAGGATATATGTCTCATCACCTAACAGATCATACACTTACGACCTCAAAGAATCTTATCGGAAGTTCTCGTCAAAGAGTCAAACTTTGTAAACCGCCATTTCATCCCACATATAGAAGATTTCGCAATACAAGAAAGAAGAAGATGAAAGCAAGTAGATAATCAACTACAATCATACCAATTAATGATGAAATGGAAAGTTATATGCATTTCCATGGAGAGTTTAACAAAAGAACATGATTACATTGGCATCTGGGCTAGTCCCCGCACCCCAATGAAAATGTACTACTCGCTCATGATGCGAGAAACAAGAAGAAAAAGAAAGAGAGAGAAATCTGCCATGAACTCAGTGTAGAAGGTTGTCGCCGCTCAGTGAAGAAGATACAACCTTCTACATCGTGTCGGAGAAGATCTGGACGCGAACGGGAGTTGCCAAGATAGATCGGACAGTAGCCCTCACTCCATCTTCCTTCTCTCCTCAACCTCCTTGGTTGCAGCACGGGCAATAGGTGGAATGAGACTGGTGTGGACAACACTGGATTTGGATCAGACATGTGTACAGGCAGCCTGTCGGCGTCCCGGAACTGATGCCTCGAAAGGGGACCCTACTATCCCTATTTATAGGCACGGGGCTGGTCATCACGTTTTTGGTGTGTTTTTAGTCCAAACAATTTGGCAGATATTTTTGCTCAAACGGTCTTGTAAACCGTTAATGGCCAAACGGTTTTGGCTTCCTTCAGTTTGGAAACTGAATGGGACCAAACGGTTTCACAGACCATTTGTCTATCAAACGGTTTTGAGCAAATTTGGGCAAACAATCTTGGACAGAGGTAAACAATTTGTAAACTATTTGATATCAAACGTTTTGGAAACCGTTTAATAAGCAAATGGTCGTTGCTTTGGTCAACCCTCCAGCCAAACTCAAACGGTCTTGGCAATTGCTGATCAAATGATCTGAAACCTGAAAGGGGCCAAACGGTCTCGTGACACAATGGCAAATGATCTGGGATAGACCGTTTTCTTTTCTTCAATTGGTTCAAATAGAAAACGAGTTCGTTAGGTCTTGAGTTGAGCAACAACAGACGGTCTGCTGGGTCAAATGATCTAGTAGCCCTCTGATCTATTTGTAATACCAAACGATCTTCGGCCTTCATCTACAGGTGCAACGGCCTCGGGGCGACCTTATTCGGCATTCGAACAACCTCCATTCGGTCTTGCGTTGGGGGCTGCAAATGAGTGTTGGTCGGAGGTTGAAGACGACACACCACGGCTGTGGTGAGGCACCACGGTCGTGGTGATGTTGCTGCTCCATGGCCGTGCCCCTTTACACGGGCATGGTGGGTGTGTAATTTGTCTCTGATAGCGTTGTGCCATGGCCGTGGCGTGACACCACAGTCGTGGTGTGGCAACTGCCCCACGACCATGTTGTCTCGCACGGGCATGGCGGGTGAGAGCTCAGGCATTGGGGATGATCCACCACGGCCGTGGCCTCACCACACAGTCGTGGTGATGACAGTCGACCACGACCATTTCTAACCACCACATCCGTGGTCTAGGCTCTGCTTCAAGATCATGAATTCATGCACTGCTCGATCCTTTCGCGGCATAGTTATGCCTCCAATCGGTCTTTGTTGGTCTATCGGTCTTGAGACCGTTTGGGCTCAAATGGTCTTGAGACCGAATGGGCCCAAACAGTCTTGAGACCGAATGGGCTCAAATGGTCTTGAGATCGAATGGGCTCAAACGGTCTTGAGACTGAATGGATGGAATTTTCTTGGTTAGATCGCTTGGTAAGAGCCAAGGGTGAGTGAAGGTGGACCCCAGCTACTTGTTCAGCTTTATCAAGACCTGCATTAAATCAACATTAATTTGGTCAAAGCTTTGATAATCGAATTAATTGAGTAAATTTGCACATTATGATGCATTTTGATGTATAATGAGTGAAATAGAACATATAGAGTTGAATTTGTTCCAAAGTGATATTTAATTTCCATGATGAATATACATTCATCAAAATACCCCGAACTTAAATGTTGCTCATCCTCGAGTAACACAAAATCTGAAATAGTTTCCAAATGAATACTTTCAATTCACGTGATTGCCTCCTTTTCACATCACGGTTGTTTTCTTTCTGCTCAGTATGACTCAGTATCTCAACCTCCTAAGACCACTAAACACATTTTACCATATCTTCATTCCTGAGTTTGTTTTTCAAAATCACTTCCTCCTAACTATTTCCAACAAGAAGCATGTCAAAGAGTTTTGTAAATGTCCAGAGACAACCGCAGAACAACAAGTTTGCATTTGATCTGACACTGGTGTTTTTCAGGATGGGGTAGGCCTTCATTGTGCCATTAGGTAGAAAATGGAGTGAATGGCGGTATGGACGGAAGAAATAAATCTCTCCTCTATTCGACTCGAGATTTTTATTTTGTGATTTGCAATTTTATTTATTGCATTTCTTTTTGTGTTTGCTTTGGCATCTTTTTGTTTGCAAATCTCTCCTCTATTCGACTCGAGATTGCATTTTTGGTGGTACACCCCTATTTATTTGTTAGGGTATGGAAGAAGCAGATATAGAGGGAAGTGGTGTGCCTTCCCAAACTTAGGGTTTGGCACTATTTTGGCTATTTTTGTTTCTTTTTTATGGATGGAGGGGTACGAAGATGATAGATGAAGTGTAGAAGAGAGTCAAGATCAGAATGCAACTTGATTTACAATTTAGTGCACCGGGTTGTTCTCTTTATCAAACTCCGCTCAAATAATGACTTTATGAGGATCCGGTGGGGATTCCATGATATTGTTACACAAATTTGTTAGGAAGCATGACGTGTTTGATTCCTATCAGTTTGACGTACACTTATCATTTTTGCAAAAGTATCATGATGTTAGGAATCATAAGCTTCACAGAATGATTTCAATCAAAAGGCTTGTTTCAAAAAGTGATCCTTTTGAGGATTTACTTCAAACAAGGAGGATCGATATAATGATTCAAAATGCATAGCATGTTAGTTAGTGACTTTTAATGAAACCAGGAAGTGTTAAAAATTCATCAAGTATATGTTCAATTTCTTTGAGAAACATTAAATTTTTTTGAAAATTTTGAAATTTTTTATCAAGAATGTGATAGTGAAAACTTAAGTATGAAAAGGATGGGTGTAGGTGAAGAGTGAGGTACGTACCACCCACCCTCCACCCCGAACATAGATATTTGCTCATCCTGAGCAAACCCTAAATCAAAGATGGAGGGGAAAATTCATGCCAGAATGACCACCAGATGTGGTTGTGTTCCTATCAGCGCGCATCCTGTTATCTGAAAATCTCAAAGGTAAAGAGAAATTAGATCTTAAAATAGCATCTTGCGATGCAAATTTTATTTAATGAAAAATTAACTAGAAGGTAAAATTTTTTTACGAAACATTCTAATTTGAAAAGAAAAGTAAAACAACCTTATTGACCAGGTTGCCTCCCGACAAGCGCCTTTGTTTTATTTCGATGGCTCGACTGAATCCTTTAGCTTCATGGTGGATCCTTTGGATTGGTGAGTTCTAGCATTGCTTTAGTGCCTATGATAGTTGAGGTAAAATATCTCTTTAAGCGGTGATCATTTGTTACAAATTCACCTAACTTTTCATTCCATAATGAGAAGGCACCATATGGGGAAATGCTCTTGATGATGTATGGTCTAGACCAGCGTGAGCGGAGTTTTCTTGGGAATAACTTCAACCTTGAGTTGAATAGCAGAACTTGGTCTCCCACTTGTATGTCTTTTTCCGGCATATATATAATGAAGGATTGAGAGATTTAATATTTATCTCACATCAATTCCTCCATTAGGGCGTAAGGATATTCGTGCCCATAACCCCCACAAACTCAAAAGTATGCCCTCCAGGAGTTCCCGTAGGAAAACTTGTTTCACCATCACCAAACTACTGATGATGATGGATCTATGGTCAGGGCTCTACATGATATCATTTCACTTGATTATTTAAGTACATTACAATATTCTTTTAGCATCAAACATGTTTTCAAACATAAACCATTATAACAATTGCTATAAAGAATGAGTATTATTTCTATCAAGTTCTCTTCACAACTTTCTTAACATTGGGATCTCAGTCCCTTATCATCTCATCATCATTATTCAAGAATATGGGTGTTCAAACCCTTAGATCATCAAAACACTTGTTACCACTTTAACAGGTAACTTAATGCCTTCAGGTCATCTGACCAATGTAAACATAATAATTGCAATGCATGTATTTCACATGGCTCTTAAAGCCCACTAATCTCTCTTGTTACCTCTCACTAGGAAACACAACATATTATGGCTCACAAGACCCATAAGGCATTTTCAATAAACAAAACATCATAGCTCATACCTGGCTATGTTCATCATCTTATGATACTTGCATGATTAGTACAAATGATAACAGTTATGCCAATTTCATATCAGCACTATACAAAACAATTATAGCATCACTATTCTAGGGTAACACCACTTAGGGTTTGCCCTTTTTATTTCAATCAAGGTTACTCATCCCCTTTTCTCCATTAGGACCAATGATTATTCATTTCATTGTCTAAAATTAGAGTTTCATGCTATATAGTATGACTCAGATTTAGGGTTTCACTTACAGCTTCACCTTATTTAGAATTAGGGTTTACTATTCACATCACATCACCCTAGATTAGGGTTTATAATCCATAACCCACAATTAGGGTTTACTATTCACATCACATCACCCTAGATTAGGGTTTATATTCAATAACCCATAATTAGGGTTTACTATTCACCCCAAATAGAGTTGATCATCAAAATACCCCAAATTAGGGTTTCTCATATCATTAACCTAAATTAGGATCATACCATCACCATGGATTAGGGTTTCATCTATCATTGTCCTCAATTAGGGTTAGGGGTTCATCAACCTTCTTAATTAGGGTTTCATGATCTCTTATCATAGATCATACCCTAATTACTCATTCATATATGTTGAAAGTATTGAAATTTAACCACTACATGATTATCATTCATGTAGGAAGTCCTGTCATGGAACTGTTCTTACCCCAATCCCAATCCCACTGCCTAGACAGTAGAAAAGGGATGGAAGCACCCGTCCCTAAGTGGCCCAATAGGATCAATCACACTGGCATATAAAATAAGAAATAAATAACTCAAAAACTGGATAATTAAAGAACAAACTAACCCAATATGGAGATATAACTGATTATCTTTGTCATCCGAGTGTATGAGTGTGGAAGCGATATTATTTTAATATTCCATTGGTACTACCTAAAATCAATAAAATCGAGACACAATCATGTAATTGCACAGTACGCTATCTAAATCAAGAAAAACAGTTTATAAGAAAATATGTATACTTGGCAGGACTTATATTTCAAAGTATAACAAATGATTTCCAAACATTCAATATCATTCGACAAAAAGGTTCTTAGTCAACGATTCAATTTTTATTACGAGTTCCGATTATGATGTAATTCGAGAAGCATGCTTATATAATTTTGTGTGACTTAATCACCCCAACACGATGGGTAAGTCATTGGGCTCCTTCTCACCATAGGAACATAGGAGGCCAATGTACAAGTCCCACCTCCAAATGAGGGGGTTGTTGTACTCAATATCCACATTATCAACATTATCAATATCATCATCATTATCAATATACGGGCAGTCATAATGGGCATGCAATTTATGTTTTCATGTTTTTCAAAATATGCTATAGAAAAACAGAAGACTAATCATAGGGAACAATAGCTCATCCAAATAAATAGCCAAGTATATAATCAAGAGATACATAAAAGTATATTCATTACAATCAATGAGTAGTTATATAATAGCATACCTTTCACCAAAGATTTCGAGTATGATCAATATTTGGATCAATATGTCAACCCTTCGAGTCAGTTCCTAAATCATCAAGATTGGATCAAAGTTCAAGATCATGATGTTCAGAAAAATCATGTTTTAATATTTGAGAGTAGGGTTACACTTTTCCTATGTCAACCTTAGGGTTGGGTCATTCACTTATAATCAACTCTTCAATATATCCAACATTATTTCAAGTGCAAAGTATTTTCGAGTGTGAATGACTTACCTAGGTTTTCTAGGATCATACGTGTTAACCCTAATTTATGGTCATTATCCAAATCATCATCAAATTTCTGGTTCATCAACATGATACTTAACATAATTGAGATTTAAGATCAGTTTGATTAAAGTAGAGTCATGAAAAATATACATGATCAAGGTTTTCACAAGATTTAGATCTATTATCACAATATAAAGTTTAACCCTTAGTTAAATGTGTATGATTCACATTCTAGGAGAGATAAGTTACATGATCAGATCTAAACTCATATTTTGTCAAGTTTGGTTTCAAGATGATCATTAGATACAAATCTAGGGTTTTCAATGTTTTGGTCAAGATTAACCACCAATAGAGTCATTTAGACAATTTTTAGATAATCGAAGATCATAGTTTAATGGCATCATTGAAATCAATATATAATCAGGTTTTGAAAATGGTTCCATTAGATTGCCCTTGATTTTCTGATTAAAATTGATTACTTACTTGCCTTATTTTGATTATCCTAGCATGATATACGATCAAAATATCAATGGGGTTTTATTGATTTAAATGACATGTACCTGAATAGATGGAAGTGGGCCGCAATTTTAGGCCCAATCAGCCTGTGAATCGAGGATCTGGCCCAGTCGGGCGATCCCTTTCCTGCACATCACACAGATCGATGCTCGTCTTGTGTTGCACTCCCCTGTTTCCATGAAGGAACAAAGGGCCGTCGGAGCTTGGGGGGGAAATGAGTAGGAGGCGTCAAGGAGGGTAGCAAGGATGTCGTCCAGGCTCGCCACACCCTCGTGACCGTGTTGGTGGTGACATATCATTGAGAGGGAAAGAGGAGAAGAAAGGCCAAAGATGGCCAGGCAGCGGCGCCATGGAGGAGCAGGGGCGGCGTGAAAGGAGCGAATGGGGAGGAGTGCCCAAGGCAAGAATTCAACGCACTGACTGCGATCGTGGGAGCATACTGAGTCTCATGGTGGGGTTTTTATAGGAACCCGGTGCTAGGGTTCGGGATACCAAGGGGGGCGGCGGTGCACCCCATGGGTCGGCTTGCTTGCTTGACCCCTAAGCAGTGATTTCACAGCACTAATCCTTGCGGAAGCTTTGAGAGGGGGTGCGGGATCGATTGATCGAGTCATTGGGTGCAACCGGTCGGGTTTGCAAGGTTGGGGTTGGGAGCCAGGGTGGCTGTCCATCGTGGACCTTGCCAAACCAGGCGCAAGGTAGAGGATGACCCCGGCACCGTTGGATTAAGATCCAAGGCTGCTGGGTCAATCCGCCTTGCCCAGCGACACCCCAAGCCACAGATGGGTCGGGCCCAACAAGAAAAAGGGAGAAAAAAGGTAGAAAAAGGCAAAGAAAACTAGGAAAAGGATAAAATCTTAGAAAAATCGTACAAAATCATAGGAAGGTCTAAATGATCTCAAATTTGGATCACAACTTCACAAAAACGTGGAGAAACTTTAGAAAACATTTGAGGACAAGAAGATGAATTTTGATGGGTCAATTTATTTATTTGTACAAAGTGATGAATTAATCAAATATAAGGTGTTATAATGTGTATAAAGTTCACATTGTTCACCATATTTTGTATTTGAGTATCAACTTTGCTTATGTAGATAAGAAAAATTATTTTAGATCATGAGTGAACATAAATTGGGAAGAATGTAATTCTTTCATTATAATGCTAAAATCCACTTTGTCACATCCTTCCCTCCTTAAAAAGGAATTTTGTCCCCAAAATTCAAAATATCCTCAAAAATTGGTATTATGCAACCTAAGTCATTTCCTCAAATATTGGGGTATCCTCATGTATAAAATCAAAATCATGTCCTCAAGTTTCAAGTAATACAATAGTAACAAATGTGATTCCATGTTTCATGTCATAACTAACTTGGTTCTAGCATTGTTTCATCATCGAGGAATTGAGTATCAAGATCAATGCATATATTGTTCAAAGTCATCATACGAGTCACAAATATGGAAAGCATCCTATTGTTCACAAATTTGGACATATTATCTTTTAGGTCAAACAAAAAGAGTCCTTGGATCAAGTGTGCAAGGTGACTTTCAATCCCCAAAATCTCAGGGTCTTAGCTTCTACATTGGCCTAGGTGGGGTTATACATCCATGATTTGAGATTTCATATTTCAACATTTTGAGACAACATCATACTTTCCATATCATTATTTCGAGCTCAAAATCAATGGGAAGGTCCCACCCTAGTCCTAATGAGAGCTAAACCTTAAGTCATAAATCGAGAGAGGCAAAATAGTCATCATTTCAAAATTTTGAAATTTGGGACTTTGAAGTCACTAATCATATATCTCAAGGTCCAAATAGTGTGATCATAGGATTTGTATCATTATTGAGATCTGATAATCATGAGTCACAAGTCCATTAATCAATATCAAGAGTCGAGATTTTAAGCATCAAAAGTTATAGGTCCGAAATTTGATCATATGTATATATATTTCAAAGCTAGGGTTTATATTCATGTTTAGACCTTAGGGGAGATCACTCATCTATATTAAATTTCTAGTAATAATATTCAAGCAATATTTGATCAACACGTCAAAATTTCATTATCATGGTTTCCAAGGTTGATGAATGATCTAGACCTAGGTCTATCTAGGAAGTCAACCTCAAGCTATATTCAATATTGCCATATGTCAAGGTCATTATCAAATCAATATTCAGATCGAGTATCAACCGTGGTTTTAACCTATTAGGCTTAGGTCAACCAATCCAAAATCGGGTGAAAGGAGATACCTTTCCAAACTCTAAATAATCAGTAGGATGAAAACTTAGAGGTAGTCTTGATGGGGATGTGACCTAGGTTAGGGGAGTCATGAGACAACTACCACCCTAATCTGGCACATTACCAACATTAGTCATTATCAATTGAGCTTATTCAAATAGGGAGAGTATCCATGATTAGATCGTATATATCTAGTCATAAGATCAAAATTCAAGATAATAGGTCAATAATGTCAAGATTTGCAATTCTTTTCTTTCATGAACAAGGTAGTGATATAATTTGGAAATTGAGGATTTTAATTTGACATTCGAGGAATTGGAGCATACTAGTGCAAAAACTAGCCCACCATCATCATATCAAAATCGAGATTGTAAAAGGCATCAATAGTCAATAGAGAAATTTTTTTTTTGTTGCATCATGCTCTGACATCATGATTTTGTGAATCCTAAATTAGCGAATTTGATAGCATAGTCATGATGGGCATCCAATTGGGAAAAAAAGTTTGCTTGACTATGTTTGAGGTTTAATCAACAATACGGCAACATGGATATTAATCAAATCTAGACCTCATCAGCAATGAGGTATAATGTTTAAGTCACCCTTATTTCACCAAATCATAACTTTACAGTTTACCTCAAACATAGGGAGCATGTAGTCTAATTTTGATTAAATTGGGTTTTCATGAAGGGTCAAGCATGAGTATTTCATTTCAAAGTTTTCATTGATCAAAATTGAGTTTTCATACTAAGGTTAGATCATGGTATCAACTTTCAAGATTTAGCGATTACCACGCTTAAGCTACCCATAATCGAAACATCATGTGGTATAAGGTCACAAGGAAAGACCACATGAGGAGATGAGAAGACTACCTAATCTTCATCTACATGGGTGGCTTAGGATTGTTCTTAAAGAAGAGATGAGATGCTACAAGACTCTCTAAGGCTTCACAAGAGAACCTTTAGGTCCAGTTCTGGATCAATTGAGGCTAGGTAGAGCGGGGGATCTCAGCCACCGTGAAGACAGATAGGAGAAATTATGTCAGTACCCCGAGCCTAGACACCTCAATTTTCACCATTATGGACTTTAGGGTTTCTTGGGTGTAAGAGACTTGAGAAATTATTTACTTAAAGTATATGAGAGTGTGTAAGCTCTGATACCAACTGTCATGGAACTATTCTTACCCCAATCCCAATCCCACTGCCTAGACAGTAGAAAAGGGATGGAAGCACCCGTCCCTGAGTGGCCCAATAGGATCAATCACACTTGCATTTACAATAAGAAATAAATAGCTCAAAAACTGGATAATTAAAGAACTAACCCAATATGGAGATATAACTGATTATCTTTGTCATCCGAGTGTATGAGTGCGGAAGCGATCTTATTTTAATATTCCGTTGGTATTACCTAAAATCAATAAAATTGAGACACAATCATGCAATTGCACGGTACGCTATCAAAATCAAGAAAAACAGTTTATAAGAAAAAAATGTATACTTGGAAGGACTTATATTTCAAAGTATAACAAATGATTTCCAAACATTCAATATCATTCGACAAAAAGGTTGTTAGTCAACGATTTAATTTTTATTACGAGTTCCCATTATGCTGTAATTCGAGAAGCATGCTTATATACTTTTGTGTGACTTTATCGCCCCAACGCGATGGGTAAGTCACTGGGCTCCTTCTCACCATAGGAACATAGGAGGCCAATGTACAAGTCCCACCTCCAAATGAGGGGGTTGTTATACTCAATATCCTCATTATCAACATTATCAATATCATCATCATTATAAATATACGGGCAGTCATAATGGGCATGCAATTTATGTTTTCATGTTTTTCAAAATATGCTATAGAAAAATAGAAGACTAATCATAGGGAACAATAGCTCATCCAAATAAATAGCCAAGTATTCAATCAAGAGATATATAAAAGTATATTCAATACAATCAATGAGGAGTTATATAATAGCGTACCTTTCACCAAAGATTTTGAGTATGATCAATATTTGGATCAATATGTCAACCCTTCGAGTCAGATCCTAAATCATCAAGATTGGATCAAAGTTCAAGATCATGATGTTCAGAAAAATCATGTTTTAATATTTGAGAGTAGGGTTACACTTTTCCTATGTCAACCTTAGGGTTGGGTCATTCACTTATAATCAACTCATGTTTCAATATATCCAACATTATTTCAAGTGCAAAGTATTTTCGAGTGTGAATGACTTACCTAGGTTTTCCAGGATCATATGTGTTAACCCTAATTTATGGTCATTATCCAAATCATCATCAAATTTCTGGTTCATCAACGTGATACTTAACATAATTGAGATTTAAGATCAGTTTGATTAAAGTAGAGTCATGAAAAATATACATGATCATGTTTTTCACAAGATTTAGATCTATTATCACAATATAAAGTTTAACCCTTAGTTAAATGTGTATGATTCACATTCTAGGAGAGATAAGTTACATGATCAGATCTAAACTCATATTTTGTCAAGTTTGGTTTCAAGATGATCATTAGAGACAAATCTAGGGTTTTCAATGTTTTGGTCAAGATTAACCACCAATAGAGTCATTTATACAATTTTTGGATAATGAAAGATCATAGTTTAATGACATCATTGAAATTAATATAGAATCAGGTTTTAAAAATGGTTCCATTAGATTGCCCTTGATTTTCTGATGAAAATTGACTACTTACTTGCCTTATTTGGATTATCCTAGCATGATATAAGATCAAAATATCAATGGGGTTTTATTGATTTAAATGAACATGTACCTGGATAGATGGAAGTGGGCTGCAATTTCAGGCCCAATCAGCCTGCGACTCAAGGATCCAGCCCAGTCGGGCAATCCCTCTCCTGCGCATCACCCAGATCGATGCTCGTCTTGCACTGCACTCCCCTGTTTCCACGGAGGAATAGAGGGTCGTCGGAGCTTGGGGGGAAAATGAGTAGGAGGCGTCAAGGAGGGTAGCAAGGATGTCGCCCAGGCTCGCCACACCCTCGTGACTGTGTTGTTGGTGACAGATCATTGAGAGGGAAAGAGGAGAAGAAAGGCCAAAGATGGCCAGGCAGCGGCGCCGTGGAGGAGCAGGGGTGGCGTGAAAGGAGCGAATGGGGAGGAGCACCCAAGGCAAGAATTCAAGGCACCGACTGCGATCGTGGGAGCATACTGAGTCTCATGGTGGGGTTTTTATACGAACCCGGTGCTAGGGTTAGGTCTACCAAGGGGGGCGGCGGCGCACCCCATGGGTCAGCTTGCTTGCTTGACCCCTAAGCGGCGATTTCACAGCACCGATCCTTGGAGAAGCTTCGAGAGGGGGTGCGGGATTGATTGATCGAGTTATTGGGTGCAACCGGTCAGGTTTGCAAGGTTGGGGTTGGGAGCCAGGGTGGCTGTCCACCGTGGACCTTGCCAAACCAGGTGCAAGGTAGGGGATGACCCCAGCACCGTTGGATTAAAATCCAAGTCTGCTGGGTCAATCCGCCTTGCCCGGCGGCGCCCCAAGCAATAGATGGGCCGGGCCCAACAAGAAAAAGGGAGCAAAAAGGTGGAAAAAGGCAAAGAAAACTAGGAAAAGGTTAAAATCTTAGAAAAATCGTACAAAATCATAGGTAGGTCCAAATGATCTCAAATTTGGACCACAACTTCACAAAAACGTGGAGAAACTTTAGAAAGAGTTTGAGGACAAGAAGATGAATTTTGATGGGTCAATTTCTTTATTTGTACAAAGTGATGAATTAATCAAATATAAGGTGTTATAATGTGTATAAAGTTCACATTGTTCACCATATTTTGTATTTAGTCTCAACTTTGCTTATGTAGATAAGAAAAATGATTTGAGATCATGAGTGAACATAAATTGGGAAAAATGTAATTATTTCATTATAATGCTAAAATCCACTTTGTCACAAGTCCTCTCTCTCATCCTCTATAAGATGATACTTACTTCAGACTTAATTAGATTAGGTCAACTCAATCTTGAATGAAGAGTTGACAAAATGGATTATGTCATTACTCCCATAATAATTAAAGATTAATTATTCTAAGGGTACGAATCACTTTATCTCATTAAGGGTACAATTATTATAATCACTATTGACTTACATCATGTAATGTTCAATTAAACAATTGACCTTTAATGACTTTAAGTTTTCATACAGTTTGGTTAATTACCTTCCAAACGATCTTGGTCACTTAGACCCCAAATGGTCTTGACCAACCAGACCTCAAATGGTCTTGCTTGAATGACCTTCAAACGGTCTAAGACCGTTTAGACCTCCAAACGGTCTAGGTCTCATGGTTTAAAAACTGTTTAGAAATTATATACTCAAAACCGTTTAGCTAAAAGTGTTCTTGAGATCGATTGAGTTTCAAATGGTTTGGGATTGTTTGGTCCCAAATGACCTTGAGACCATTTGGACTCAAACGGTCTTGAGACCGTTTGGTCGAAACCTCCTCAAAATTGATTGGACCAAAAATGGTCTCAACCACTCAAATTAATTTCGGGTTTCCAAGATTGATTCCTTCATGGATTGAATCCATGTAACCACTCATCATTTGAACCTATACATTATACTTCAAGTGATCTTAATAAATATCCTTCAATTGATTTAACTTCCAATTAATCATCAATTAGGGTTTTGAACCCAATTGGATTAGGGTTTGAAATCGATGAACGTTCAATATTAGTCATTGTGAAACTAATTACTTTGAAATCATTGTACCACCATTCAAATTGGGCATGACCTGACCTCAAACGGTCTTGAGTGTGGGCTCCGATCTCCAAACCACGAAATAATCACGATTTAAACTTGAGTGGAAGCAATCGATAATCAGCGGAAGACAAAAATCACGGGAAATTAAAACTTTTCGAGATAAGAGCTTGAAACCACAAGCCTTTTCCATAGAAAAAGGATTTAAACTGTATACATCTCTGTCAAATTACTTCTTGAGTAATTATATACAACATGATACAAAATCTCAAGAACTCATGACCAAAATACTCCAAGACCTGAGAGTACAGAGGACACATAGGACTGACTCTAACTACACCACATAGCAGGCTGAATCTCCACCTGAGATTTACTGCTGCTCCTGGTGCTGCTGCTGCTGGGATTGGTCACCTTTAGACCGGTTCCTCCGTCTTCGATGACCACCTAAAAAGTTGAAGTCTACGGGGTGAGACAATTATACATAATTGCCCCAGCGAGAGTTATAACTCTCCACTAGAAGCTTTATAAGCAAACAAAGAATAACTTAAGCAGTAAAAGCTTTCAAAGCATTCATTAGCAGTTTTGATAATAAGCAAGAGTTCAACATTTATGAAACATGAAGAACATATACTTTATCCAGTGTAACATCAATCAAGTAATACTACACTATTGATTATGTTTTCCAAACATTATTATGCCCTGTGGAGATGAGGTATACCACTCATACTCCAACTGATTGCTAAGAAGTCACATCAGTATCATACATAGGTCATTAAAAGAGCCGGATTCTTATGACCTCATCTTCCTCAGTCAGTTAGAGGATTGTTTGCAGGACATCTGGCAGGACGTCTGCTATTTATAGCTCACCAGGGTAAACTGGACCTTCGCTATGTTTTTAGAGTTACAGTGGCGTTCTGTACTCTCTTCGTCATCAGAAGATTTCTTGATTATCTTTCACCGATGCGGTGTTTGTGTTTACTTTGGGAGAATAGTGATACATCTCACCTTTTGGGTTTGTAGTGAAGGTTTGACGGACTATAAAAATCTACATCAATTCCTACACTAGGATGTAAGGTTCGACATATCCATATACCCCACATACTCAAAAGTATGTGATCCAGGAGTTCCCTTGGGAAAACCTGTTTCACCATCATATAGACTCTGACAATGATGGATCTATGATCAGGGCTCTACATTACACTTGATTAGTTAGGTACATTCAGTATTCTTTTAACATCATACATGGTTCTTCAAACAATAACATTAGCATAACGGATATAAATGAGAATACTAAAATGTAGCAAGCCTAACTCTTTTCAATCATCAGTTCTCAATCATTTCACCACAAGTCATCTGTTAAGCATGACCTTGATGGTATTTATGGCTCTTACAGCCCATAAATCTCAATAGATGTCACTAGCAGTGCATCAAGATATTTCACTTATTCATAAAGCTTAAGACATGCTTTCAATGAATATAGTATTATAATCCATACCTGGATATGATCATCATCTCATAACAACCTGCAAGGTTAATTCAACTGGTAATAGTAAACAATTCATCAATCAGGGTTTACTTATTCATCTTTCATGTCACCACCCTAGAATTAGGGTTTACTATTCACTCCATGGTGAATTGTACTCATTACATCATCATGTATGAGAAACATCATCATTAGAGCTCTTAAGTAAGATTAAGATTCACTAGTTATCATAATTAGGGTTTCCATGATCTCACATAGGTGGATCATTCCCTACTCATGTACATTCATGTGTATTGAAAGTATCTTACTTAAGTTTCCACCATAAAAGGGTACTTTCTCTCTCTTAGGATACTTTCTCTCTCCTATTACTAGTAGATGGTGATAACACCACTCTAGATCAGGTTGGGTTAAGTCCTCATTGACTAACATAAGCCAAAACATCACTATCATGTGATTAGGGTTTGATTAAAACAAGGTTTTACTCCATTAAACCCCTCAAGGGTATTTTGGTAATTTACCTCACGATCACCATCATGGGTCAACTCATTAATCACTTAGTCCCTTAATGACCTAGGTTACCATTAGGGTTTAGATTAGATCATCATTGAATCAATTACATCATCAATTGATTAAGTACAAACCACCTTGAACACCTTCAAACGGTTTCAACCTTCAACCACCAAACGGTCTTGAGACCGTTTGGTTTCAAACGGTCTTGAGACCGTTTGCCCTCAAATGGTATTGAGACCATTTGACCTCAAACGGTCTTGAGACCGTTGGGTGCGTTGACCGTTTTGACTTTCAAACCGTTTGAAGCTCATGCGGGTTGAAACCGTTTGATCAAATCAACTTGAGATCGATTGGACCAAACGACCTTGAGATCGTTTGAGCCCAAACGGTCTTGAGACCGTTTGGCCTCAAACGGTCTTGAGACCGTTTGGATCCAAATGGTCTTGAGACCGTTTGGTCCAAATGGGCTCAAACCGTTTGGACCTCCAAAGTGGTTCAAAAGTTACAATCAATCATGGTTAAGTATGTTGAAGCCCTCAATTGGCCAAAGCCATATTAACCACTTATAAATTGAGTCAATTAGGATGAACCTCAATCACTTGGACACCAAATTAACCCTCAATTGAAAGTCAATTAGGGTTAAGTCCATCTCAATTAGGGTTTCAAATCGGATGGTCATCAATATTCAACAATATAAATATATTCAAGGTTGAACCTATCAATTGACCTCCAATTGGGCCCAAACTTGGCCCAAACGGTCTTGAGGTCGTTTGGACATCATCCAAACGGTCGTGAGACCATTTTCCCAAAGTTTGACCAAAAACCAAGTCGGTTAGATTAGGGTTGAACTCCAATTAGGTCAAAAATCAGCATTTTTATCAATTCATCAACTTGTTGCAATTGGACCTTCAAACCATTAGATTATCTCAATCCTAGACCTTCAAACGGTCTTGGGTTGTGCCCAAATGGTCTTGAGACCGTTTGGAGTAACCCCCAAACGGTCTTGAGACCGTTTGGGTCCTTCAACCCAAAACTCAACAAGATCTATGCTTTAAAATAGTAATTTCAACCCGATTAGGGTTAGGATGTTGAAGTGCCTTCAACTCTCAATTGGTTAAGAATTAATCTTCGATTCTTTGCAGGAATAAAATTCAACATATTACCAACAGACCCTCAAATGGTCGTCCCTTGGTCAACCCTATCAAACGGTCTTGAGACCGTTTCAATCCAAACGGTCTTGCAAGACCGTTTGAGAGCAAACGGTTTGAAACCGTTTGACCTTAAACGGTTTGCAACCGTTTGGACCAAAAGGGTCCAAGGTCGTTTGACAAAGTAGCATAGGCATTCACACCCATCAACTTCAACCTTGGTTAAGGTCGGTTATTCCACCGTTTTGCTTGCAAAAGTGCAAGGAAAGAGGGAGGTAAAAGAAGAAGTATCATGCTAATTTGCAAGAACTAAGTATGCATATAAAGCAAATAGTTTAGAGTTATAAAACCCGCCTAAAGGTCGTTCCTTGAGCTCCAAGCTTTAATGGCGTCTTTGAGCTCCATAGGTTCGGCCAAGGTGAATTCTCCAAGGAAACGTTGGAAAGGAAAGGCTAGAAAGATAGAGCTAGGTGAGCTAGCCATGAATCTAACCTTGAAAACGAGTTTCCTCCATGAATTCAAGCAAAAGGGATGATCTAAACTTACCTAGAACCCTTGGTCGTCCCTCTCTGCTCTATATCTAGCCTTGGTCGGTTGAGAAAGAAGAGAAGAAGTGAAGGAAATGAAAGGTTCGTTCACTTGTTACAAGGAAAGGGCTTATATACTTTAGGCCTTTTTACACCATAAGGACCTCTAAAGTATGGAATTTACATCTAAGTACCCCCTTGCTCAAGGCACGCCCAAACTCATCTAAACTTATGCAAAGCTCATGAAATCTCAAGATCTAAGGGTAAAGAAAGCCAACTTTCAACTAAGGTACATATATGAAAGGTTTCCATACCCCTATTAGGTGATTTTTACCACAAGGATCATTTTTCTTATCTGATTATTCATTGATGTCCCCTTTTCATCATTTCTACTCTAAATGATGGCAAGAGTTATGAAAGATGTTCTAGAGGGTGAATTTTACAATTTACACCCCTCAATTTGGTTAAATTGCACTTTACTCCAAATTAGGGTTTTTAAGCACTAGGATCATTCCACAAGCTGCATCTTGATGCCCAAGCTTGGAAAATCCTTCTTACTTCATCATATTTACTCATATGGTGTCTTATTATCATAAGAACATCTTAACCTGTGAACATTGCAAGTTAACCCCTTTAACTGGGTAATTTGCACATAGGTCCCTGCACTACAAAACAATGCTACAACTTTACATATAAAGGAGCAAAATTGAAAGTAAATGTTCCTGAGGAACTTAATTACATGCCAGGGAGTATTCACAAGTATATAGTTACATATTTAGGCAAAACTTCTAGGGTTAGGTTATAACCCAGGTCAGGGATGTTACATTGAGGTCGTTTGGATGACCTCCAAACGGTCTTGAGACCGTTTGCCCATTCCAACATGAAAATGGGTAGAATTCAATTAGGGTTTAGGTCATTGAATTGCTCACCAAATCAGCTATTAATTGCACTTCAATTTTGTATCTTTGGGTCTTCAATTACCCAACTATACTTATCCCTAGACCTCAAAACAGTCTTGGTTGACCTCCAAACACTCTTGAGAACGTTTGGGTGATCTTCAAATGGTCTTGAGACCGTTTGGGTTAATCAACCCAAAATTCTAAGTCAAATAATTACAAAATCAGCACTTAACCTGATTAGGTTTGGTAATTGATGGTCCTTCAACTAATGAACCCTTTGGAATTAATCAAATAAAATTAATGGATCATCAACCATCATCATTAGCATCAAATCTCCAAATAGTAAACTGTGGTCAACTCTTCCAAATGGTTTGAAACCGTTTACTCCCAAACAGTTTGATGAAACCGTTTACTTCCAAACGGTTTTGATGAAACCGTTTAAGTTCAAACGGTCTTGTGGAAACTGATTGAACACTTGTTGAAACTTTTTGGAATAGGATTTTCTTGGGAAAAGTGTCCAAAATGATGTCATCATCATCTTACTTCGTTCATCCAAGAACTACTGCCATTTTCATGGAAAATACAACAATGAATCAAAGGAAGTTCAAAATAGAACAAAATGAACAACAATTCATGGAGAATTGAACACAATATCAATGTTTAAGGGTCTAAGTTATATAACCCACCTTCTAATCTGATTCCAAGCTCCAAGCTCCATGACTCCAATGGTGGATGAACCTTTGACAACTGCACAAGGTCCGTTCTCAAGCTTTTGGATGAAATAGTTGGCTAGAGTTGAATATTGAATGGAGAAAACAAGAAATCAAGCATTGATTTTCGGTTTTCACTATGAAATCAAGGTGAAAGAAGGTCAAGAACTTACCAACAGGTTGGGGGTCGTCCTTCTCCTGTTCCTAAGCTCTCTTTTGGTTGTCCAAAGAAAGAAGAGAAAAGGAATTCTGAAAAAGATCCTTAAGTGGGTGGGAATTGAGATATGTATAAGGAAATTCAAGGAAAGAGAAAATGGAATTAATTCCTTTAGTTTCCAAAATTGTTGCCACATTTCTCCCCCTCAATTTCTTGGCCACGAAGTCATCTTCTTCCCCTTGCAAAACCTCTTCATTATCCAAGAATTAAAGGAAAATAAATTAAGCACCTTAATCATATTATACTAATATCCCATTTTAGTGGATATTACTTTTTATTAACATAATGTGAGTGGAGTCTCCACTCACTCAAGATCTTTTCGTGCCTTTGCAAGGCACAAGATCGCCCAACCCTTTGCAAACTCATCCCTCAGCTTTTGGTTGAAGGGCTCTTCAATTAATATATTTCTTTTTGTATTAAATTGAATTGAAGTTCCATTTATGCTTAAATCTTGATTATTTTAATACCAAGATTCTCTCTCCTCCAAAATAATTCAAATGAGGTGCCCCTCTCATTTTCTTTTCTCTAAATGATGACAAGAAACATGGGGGACCCTCTAGAAGTGGTAATTTGCATATTGAACCCTACATTTTGGGTAATTGCACATTACACCAAAACTAGGTTTTAATGCACAAAAATTGCTCAACAAGCTCTATCTTGGTGCTCAAGCTTGTGGAAACCATACCACTGCATCATATTCATTATTATGATGTATCAACATCTGAGGAACAATTTATCATTTACAATTTGCAAGTTAACCCCTCAACTTGGGTAATTTGCACTTTAGTCCAAAATTAACAAAACAATGTTTCAACATTATTAAAAAAGGACTGAAATTAAAATATAAGTTCCTCTTGAGCCTTAATTACATTTCAAGAAATAAGAGAAAGCATCTAAAAAACTTTATTAGGCAAAACATCTTGGGTTAGAACATAACCTAGGTCAGGTATATTACAGAATCTTAGACAACGGAGATGGTTAGAATTGATCAAGGATTATGATGTGATGATAGATTATCATCCTGGTAAAGTGAATGTGGTAGCAGATGCCCTCAGTAAGAAGTCAAGTTCAACAACTGATGCATTCTCGATGGCATGTTACAAGAGAGACCTGCTAGTAGAGATGTGGAAGTTGAACTTAGACTTAGGGGTGACAGAACATAGTGGCTTGAGTGCACAGATGCAAGTCAAGTCTACTTTTTATGACCAGATCAAGGAACTTGAGTAGAGTGACAGTGAGTTACAATTGATCATGCATGATATGACAAAGGGAAGGAGACCAGATTTCATGTTTTCAAATGACAGTTTGTTGTATCAGCATGATAGGTTGTGTGTACCTAGAGACAATGATTTGAAAGAACATATTCTCGAGGAAGTGCATGTATTGATGTATGCTATGCTTCCAGGAAACACTAAGATGTACATGAATCTCAAGTAGTTGTATTGGTGGTCAGGTATGAAAAAGGATGTAGCTAAGTACGTGGCTAGATGTAGTGTGTTCCAGCTGGTTAAGGCTGAGCATCAGAAACCTGCAGGTACCTTGCAATCTCATCCTATAGCAGAGTGGAAATGGGAACATATTACAATGGATTTTGTGGTAGGGTTACCTAGGACACCTAGAGGTTGTGACTCGATATGGGTGATTGTGGATAGACTGACTAAGTCTGCTCACTTTCTTCATGTTAAGTCAACCTTTGATGTCCCAAAGTTGTCTAAGATATACTTGGATGAAATAGTCAGGTTGCATGGTATTCCAATTTCAATTATATCTGATAGAGACCCTAAATTCACATCTAGGTTTTAGAATCAGTTGCATCATGCTTTAGGCACAAAGTTGAGATTTAGTATAGCTTTTCACCCACAGATAGATGGTCAGTCAGAGAGGACCATTCAAACTCTTGAGGACATGCTGAGAGCATGTGTCTTGCATTTTAGTGGAAGTTAGGAAGAACACTTGAGCCTTATAGAGTTTGCATACAACAATAGTCATCATTCCAGTCTTGGTATGGCCTCGTACGAAGCTCTGTATGGTAGAAAGTGTAGATCGGTCGTATGTTGGTATGAGGTGGGTGATAAATAGATTCTTGGACCAAAGATAGTGGATTTGACTTCAGAAAAGATAATAGTGATCAGAGAACAGTTGAAAGTTGCACAGGATAGGAAGAAGAGTTACACTGAGAAGAGACGTATACCTCTAGAGTTTGAGGTTGGTGATGAAGTGTATCTGATAGTTTCACCATGGAAAGGAGTGTTGAGGTTTGGCAAGAGAGGCAAACTGACTCCTAAGTTTATGGGCCCATATCATGTTATTGAGAGAATTGGACCTGTAGCCTATAGGTTGAATTAGCCATCCGAGTTGGCTAATTTTCATGATGTGTTTCATGTATCAATGCTGAAAAAGTGTTACGCTAGTACAGAGAAGATAATGGACCCAAAACCTCAAAACTCAGATCACATGTGTCCTATGTTAGCAGGACCTATTCAGATAGTTGATTAGAGGATCAAGAAGCTCAAGAATCATGAGATACCATTACTGAAAGTTCTGTGGAGGAACCACAACTTAGAGGAAGCTACGTGGGAGCTTGAGTCTGAGATGTGTAACAAGTTTCCTTTTCTCTTTTAGGAATTTTGGGATGGAATTCTTATAAGCGAGGGAGATTTTTATGACTCGTTCCAAGATTTACTAGTAAGCACAACAATTAGTGCATCAATATGTTGATTAAGCTTAAGCTAAGTTAAGTGCTTAAGATGTGATTAGTGTTTTGATTAGTTGAGAGAACCTAATTAGCATGTTTTCATGCCTAGGGGTTGTATTGGATCTCTTTCTTGAAAAGTTGAAAAAAAAATCGATTGATTTGGACCTACGAGGCAAAAGATATGACATTTTCAGTTTTTGGGGTCGATTATGCAATTTTCCCAAATTTTAGCTTTATATTTCCTTTTTCTTTCCTTTTTTCCATATTTGTTTCTCGATAGAATCAAGAGACCTCTTGAAGTGATGCACATGGCCAATTGAGCGATTGAGCAGAGTAGAACGACGGGCGATTCTGGCCATAGCTTCGTTCCCAGGCATCTCCTCCCTCTCTTCTTCCTTTCTTTCTTCCTCTTCCTTCCTTTCTTCTTTGCCTTAGCAACCAGCAGCCCGCCCTACTGCTTGGTCGATTGGTAGACAAGCTACAGCTACAACAATAGTGGCTAGGTTGCCGCCTAGGGCGTGCCTAGTAACAGGGAAAGTTGCCCTTGAGCTCTGATCTTGAGGTCCCAGTGTGAATACGCTGCCCTAGCTGCAATTTGGCCATCAACAGAGCCCCTTCTATCAACGCAGCCCTAGCTCTTATTTTTGCTTCATTTAGAATAATTAATTAGGACTTTTTTTGTTAATTTTAGCTAATTCAAAAATAAATAGCACTTTCATCTTCTTGATATACTTTTCCTGAATTTTTATGATATTTTTCTTAATTTTCAGGAATTATCTAAGTAATTAAATCGAGAAAATAAAAGATGAAGATATGAGACTTTCAAATATTCCCCTAGTGCCTGAGATACTCGTCACTAAAATAGCCATATCTTTTTCATCTAAAGGTGGAATTTCAAGATAAAGTATGGAATGAAAAGAAAATTTTGTTGGCTACAAAAAAGACATATTTTGCGACAATTTTGGTGTTTATTTGGTTGCGCAATTAACCATTTAATGTAGCATTACGTTTCCCGCAGAGTCTGATTTCAGTATATACCTTTCACCAAAATTGGTATAACTCTCATATCCCAAGGCGGAATTTATTGTGCAAGTATGCGTTGGAAAGATAATGCAATTATCTACAGGAAAATTATATTTTCGTGCCGCTTCTGAATTTTTGACTGGCCCAAAAATACTCTCGAAACCGCTGTTGCGGGAAATTAATGCAAAAGGGATGCAAAGAAATCAATTGTTTCCTCTATTGACTAGATCTAGAAAGTTAGAAGCCGCTGACAGCCATTTCTTTTGCCCTAAACCTAATGTATGCTCCCCTCCTTCTCCTATAAAAGGAGGGACACTTCCTCCTCCTCAAGGCATCTTGGATTTCTTGTATTGGGATTCTGAAGCAATTAGTCTTGAAATCTTTCTCATATTATGCAATAAAGTAGATCTTAGTTCAAGAATAGCTCTTTCATTCTTGTTCTTGTCTTTTCTCTCCGCCTTAGTTTTAATCTTCTTCTTCCGTTCTTTAATTCTGGAGCAAAGAACAAAGAACTAAGCCATTTCATCGTCTCTAGCATAAGGATTAATCTCCTGATTTCTGGGCTAGACTATGGCTTCATTTCTTTCTTCCTCCAAAAGTTACCCTTGAGGTCTGATCTTGAGGTCCCAGTGTGAATACGCATCCCTAGCTGCGATTTGGCCATCAACAGAGCCCCTTCTATCAACCTAAACCAAGCGTGAACTAGTAGGCCGTAGACAAAGTATCCAATAGCTGAAGACAATCTAGAAATCACCTGGAAATAGGCTCTGGACGCATTTCTAGGAGAATTCAGACATCCAGAACAACTGTGAGTAGAATTTCAGTCACTATGCAAGATTTAACTCTAGAAATAGAAATTTTTTTATTAATTGCGCATTTTCCACAGATAACAACAGTTATCAGGTGTTGTCTAGTTTTTGGCATCGCCCGATGACGTGGAATTTTATCACACTAACAAACTCACTCGGGGTTGAAATCCCCAAGCTTTTACCAAAACCAAAGTGCAATAATACCACCCGCAAGCAGGCACGTCTTATCACAGTATAGTTAAGGATCGAACCCAAAGAACAATGTTTTTAAGAATCCTTTTCAGTCTAGTCTAGTTTGAGTTAAGGCTAATATTTAAAATGATTGGTTGATTTGAGGTTAATTAAACTAATTGCAAGAAAGTAAAATATGAATTAAAGTTAGATTTAGATCAAATGATATGGAATCGCAGGGATGGTATCGGGTTTCACCACCGCTACGCACGCAAGCACATCCAATAACAAACAATCCAGGCAAGATATAACAATCCAAATAGAGCTGCTGCGGAACCCCCATACAGGCATTAGGTTCGCGTAAGCATCACCTCAGGCATCATATGTCCCGTGACCAACCAGATCACTCACTTACGGCTTCGAAGATATAGAAATTCGACGAAGGTTGTGGTCCCCCTATACAGGCGTTAGGCACACAGAAGCGTCACCAAAGGCTGGATGGCTCATCCCCTCGCGGATCATACACTTACGACCTCGAAGAAATCCCATTCTATTTCTAGTTTGGGAGTCAACCACATTAATCGATAAGCAAGGAGGTGATAGATCTACAAACTAACATCGACGATAAACAAAGACGATACAAAATCCAACTAAGGCTGTGGTCCTCCCTGAGGGATGTTTAGACCTCAAAAGTGTCACTGTAGGATAGATGTCTCATCCCCTAACGGATCATACACTTACAACCTCAAGGAATCTTATCAGAAGTTCTCGTCAAAGAGTCGAACTTTGTAAACCGACATTCCGTCCCACATATAGAAGATTTCACAATATAGGAAACAACAAGATGAAAGGAAGTAGATAATTAACTAAAAACATACCAATTAACGATGAAATGCAAAGTTATATACATTGCCATGGAGAGTTTAACAAAAGAACATGATTGCATTGGCAGCGGGGCTAGTCCCCGCACCCCAGCGAAAAATTACTACTCTCCCATGATGCGAGAAACAAAAAGAATAAGAAAGAGAGAGAAATCTGCCATGAACTCGGTGCAGAAGGTAGTCGCAGCTCGGTGAAGAAGATACAACCTTCTACGTCATGTCGGAGCAGATCTGGACGCGAATGGGAGTTACCAAGATAGACCAGACAGTCTCCCTCACTCCATCTTCCTTCTCTCCACAGCCTCCTTGGTTGCAGCACAGGCAGTAGGTGGAATGAGACCGGCGTGGACGGTACTAGATTTGGATCGGACCTGTGTACAGGCAGCCTGTCGGCGTCCCAGAACTAATGCCTTGAAAGGGGACCCTACTAGCCCTATTTATAGGCACGAGGCTGGTCATCACATTTTTGGTGTGTTTTCAGTCCAAACAGTTTGGAAGATATTTTTGATCAAACGGTCTTGTAAACCGTTAATGGCCAAACGATTTTGGCTTCCTTTGGTTTGGAAACTGAATGGGACCAAACGGTTTCACAGACCATTTGTCCATCAAATAGTTTTGAGCAAAGTTGGGCAAACGATCTTGGACAGAGGCAAATGGTTTGTAAACCATTTGATATCAAATGTTTTGGAAACTATTTAATAAGCAAATGGTCGTTGCTTCGGTCAACGCTCCAGCCAAACTCAAACGGTCTTGGCAACCCGAAAGGGGCCAAATGGTCTCGGGACACAAGGGTAAACGGTCTGGGTCAGACCGTTTGCTTTTCTTCAATTGGTTCGAATAGCAAATGAGTTCGTTAGGTCTTGAGTTGAGCAGCAATAGACAGTCTGCTGGGTCAAACGATGTAGTAGCCCTCCGATCTATTTGTAATACCAAACAATCTTCAACCTTCTTCTACAGGTGCAATGGCTTCCAGGAGACCTCATTTGGTATGCGAACCACCTCCATTCGGTCTTGCATTGGGGGCTGCAAATGAGTGATGGTTAGAGGTTGAAGATGACGCACCACGGTCATGGTGTGGCACCACGGTCATGGTGATGCTGCTGCTCCATGGTCGTGCTGCTTTACATGGGCATGGTGGGTGTGTAATTTGCCTCTAATGGCATTGTGCCACGGTTGTGGTGTGACACCACGGTCGTGGTGAGGCAACTGCCCCACGACCGTGTTGTCTCGCAATGGGCGTAGCGGGTGAGAGCTCAGGCATTGGGGATGATCCACCACGATCGTGGCCTTAGCGGCTGAGTTATGCCTCAAATCAGTCTCTGCTGGTCTATCGGTCTTGAGACCGAATGGGCTCAAATGGTCTTGAGACCGTTTGGGATCAAATGGTCTTGAGACCGAATGGGCCCAAACGGTCTTGAGACCGAATGAGCTCAAACGGTCTTGAGACTGAATGGGCTCAAATGGTCTTGAGACTGAATGGACAGAATTTGCTTGGTTAGATCATTTGGTAAGAGCCAAGGGTGAGTGAAGGTGGACCCCACCTACTTGTTCAGCTTTATCAAGACCTGCATTAAATCAACATAAATTCGATCAAAGATTTGATAATCGAATTAATTGAGTAAATTTGCACATTATGATGCATTTTGATGTATAATGAGTGAAATAAAACATATAGAGTTGAATTTGTCCCAAAGTGATATTTGAATTCCATGATGAATATACATTCATCAAAATACCCCAAACTTAAATGTTGCTCCTCCTCGAGTAACACAAAATTTGAAACAGTTGCCAAATGAATACTTTCAATTCACGTGATTGCCTCCTCTTCAAATCACGATTGTTTTCTTTCTGCTCAGTATCTCAACTTCCTGAGACCACTAAACACATCTTACAATATATTCGTTCCTGATTTCATTTTCCAAAATCACTTCCTCCTCACTATTTCCAACAACAAGCATGTCAAAGAGTTTTGTAAGAGTCTAGAGACACCCGCAGAACAAAAAGTTTGCATTTGATCTAACACTGGTGTTTTTTAGGATGGGGTAGGCATTCATTGTGACATTAGGTAGAAAATGGAGTGAATGGCGGTATGGATGGAAAAAATAAATCTCTCCTCTATTCGAATAAATATTTTTATTTTATGATTTGCAAATTCCATTTATTACATTTCTTTTTGTGTGCGCTTTAACATCTTTTTGTTTGCAAATCTCTCCTCTATTCGACTCGAGATTGCATTTTTGGTGGTATGCCCCTGTGTATTTATTAGGGGTATGGAAGAAGCAGATATAGAGGGAAGTGGTGTGCCACCCCGAACATAGTGTTTGGCACTATTTTGGCTATTTTTGTTTCTTTTTTATGGATGGAGGGGTACGATGATGATAGATGAAGTGTAGAAGAGAGTTCAGATCATAATGGAACTTGATTTACAATTTAGTGCACCAGGTTGTTCTCTTTATCAAACTTCACTCAAATAATGACTTGATGAGGATCCGGTGGGGATTCCATGCTATTGTTCCACAAATCAGTTAGGAAGCACGTCGTGTTTGATACCTATCTGTTTGACATACACTTATCATTTTTGCAAAAGTATCATGATGTTAGGAATCATAAGCTTCACAGAATGATTTCAATCAAAAGGCTTGATTCAAAAAGTGGTCCTTTTGAGGATTTACTTCGAATAAGGAGGATATAATGATTCAAAATGCATAGCAGGTTAGTTAGTGACTTTTAATGAAACCAGGAAGTGTCAAAAATCATCAAATATCTATTCAATTTCTTTGAGAAACATTAAAGAATTTTGAAAATTTTGAATTTTTTTATCAAGAATGTCATAGTGAAAACTTAAGTATGAAAAGGATGGGTGTAGGTGGAGAGTGAGGTACGTACCACCCACCCTTCACCCCGAACTTAGAGATTTGCTCATCCCGAGCAAACCCTAAATCGAACATGGAGGGGAAAATTCATGCCAGAATGACCACCAGATGTGGTTGCGTTCCAATCAGTGTGCATCCTGTTATCTGAAAATCCCAAAGGTAAAGAGCAATTAGATCTTAAAATAGCATCTTGCAATGCAAATTTTATTTAATGAAAAATTAACTAGAAGGTTAAAACAAAATTTACAAACATTCTAATTTGAAAAGAAAAGTAAAACAAATTTATTGATCAGGTTGCCTCCCGACAAGCGCCTTTGTTTTATGTCAATGGCTCGACTGAATCCTTTAGCTTGATAGTGTATCCTTTTGATTGGTGAGTTCTACCGTTGCTTTAGTGCCTATGTCAATTGAGGTAAAATATATCTTTAAACGGTGACCATTTGTTACAAATTCACCTAACTTTTTACTCCATAATGAGAAGGCACCATATGGGGAGATGCTCTTGATGATGTATGGTCCAGACCGGCATGAGCAGAGTTTTCCTAGGAATAACTTCAACCTTGAGTTGAATAGCAGAACTTGGTCTCCCACTTGTATGTATTTTCTTTTCATATGTCCATCGTGCCAAAGTTTTGTGCGTTCTTTGTAGATTCATGCATTCTCATAAGTTTTCATCCTGAGTTCATCCAGCTCTTGGAGTTGCAGAATCTTGGCTTGGCCTACTTCTTTCATATCAAAGTTCAGTTGTTTAATTGCCCATAATGCTTTGTGTTATAGTTCGCCTGGCAGGTGGCAAGCCTTTCCATATATTTATCGAAAAGGTGTAGTCCCGAGGGGAGTTTTATAAGCAGTTCGATAGGCCCATAATGCATCATTGATTTTCACCGACCAATCTTTCTGATTGCGGCCTACTGTCTTTTCTAAGATTCTCTTGAGTTGACGATTAGAAACCTCCACCTGTCCACTTGTTTGTGGGTGGTAAGGTTAGGCTACCTTATGAGTAACACCATGCTTTCTTAGCAATGCTTCAAAGCTTCTTTCAAGAAAATGGGAACCTCTGTCGGATATCACCGTGCGTGGGACACCAAAACGGGGAAAAATAATATCCTTGAATAATTTGATGATTGGTTTAGAATCACTAGTTACGGTTGGTTTGGCTTCAACCCATTTTGAGACGTAGTCCACTGCCACTAGGATGTATGAAAATCCATGAGAAGGTGGGAAAGGACCCATGTAGTCCACCCCCTAAACATTGAATATTTCTACTTCTTGCCATAGATTCAGTGGCATCTCATCTCTCTTTGTTATATTGTCTGATCTTTGACATTTGTCACATGATAGGACAAAGTCGTAGGAATCTTTGGATATGGTTGGCCAGAAGAATCCACATTGCAAAACCTTCAAGGCAGTCTTTTTAGAGCTCATATGTCCTCCCAATGGGCTAGAGTGGCAGTGCTCTAGAATGAGTTTGGTTTCTTCCTTAGCGATACATCATCTGTAAAGACCATCGGCACATAGCTTAAAAAGATATGGCTCATCCAATTGATATTGTTTCACATCATGTAGAAATTTCTTTAGTGCATTTCCGGTGCATTGAGGATGGATAACCCCAGCAGCAAGGTAGTTCACAAAATCTGAGTACCACGGTATAGCTTCTTAGACCTTCATTAGTTGATCATCCGACATGGAATCATTGATCGGAATCTTCTCAGTATCCAGAGTGTGGATTTGACTGAGGTGGTATGTTACAACATTCGTTGTACCCTTTTCATCTCTTTTCTCTAAATCAAATTCTTGTAATAGGAGGATCCATCAAATCAACCTGGGTTTTTCCTCTTTCTTTACCAGAAGGTAACGAATGGCGACATGGTCTGTGTAGACAATGACCTTCGAACCAATTAGGTAGGATCTAAACTTGTCAAAGGCATACACGATTGCTAGAAGTTCTTTCTCGGTATTTGCATTATTCCTCTAGGCTTCATCGAGAGTTTTCGATGCATAATAGATCACATAGTGTTTCTTCTGTATATATTTCCTTAATACAGCACCCACAACATAGTCACTGGCATCACACATAATTTCAAAAGGGTGGTCCCAGTCGGGAGCTCTAATGATGGGGGTGGTTGTAAGGGCCTGCTTCAGTGTGTTGAAGCTTTTGACACATTCTTCGTCAAAATTGAATTTAACATCTTTTAGTAACAAATTTGTCATTGGCTTGGTTATCTTTGAAAAGTCCTTTATGAATCTTCTGTAAAATCCTGCATGACCTAGGAAAGCATGAACTTCTTTTACATTTGTTGGAATAGCCAGTTTAGAAATCACTTCAATCTTGGATTTATCTACTTCAATTCCTCTATTGCTGACCCTATGGCCGAGGACAATGCCTTCCTTTACCATAAAATGGCACTTTTCCCAATTCAACATAAGATGTGCTTCTTTACAACGTTTGAGGATCAGGCAGAGGTGCTTTAGACATGAATCAAATGAATCTCCGTATATAAAAAAATCATCCATGAAAACCTCCATAATGGTTTCAGTAAGACCAACGAATATGGCAGCCATGCAACATTGGAAAGTTGTGGGTACATTACAGAGACCAAACAACATTCTTTTAAATACGTATGTTCTGAATGGGTAGGTAAAAGTTGTTTTCTCTTGGTCATCAGGATGTATGGGAATTTGATAGAATCCATAGTACCCTTCAAGATAACAGAAATATTCTGAGCCAACCTTTCTAGGACTTGATCAAGGAAAGGCATTGGAAAATGATCTTTTCGAGTTGCCTTGTTTAATTTTCTATAATCTATGCACATCCTCCACCCTGTGATTGTTTGAGTGGGGATGAGTTCATTGTTTTCATTTCGTATAACAACTGTTCCACCTTTCTTCGGGACTACATGCACTGGGCTCACCCATGGAGACTCTGATATCAGATAGATTATTCTAGCTGTGAGCAGTTTGATGACCTCGCGACAGACCACTTCCTTCATATTTTAATTAATTTTCCACTGATGCTCGATAGTAGGTGTAAGGACCCTGACCTGCGTTTAGGGTTTACCCTGTTTGTTTTACTTAACCTTGGTGGTTTGATGCTTGCTAATCACCTTTGAGTGGTGATTAGGGTTTTTGTTGTGCTTTGTTGAGAGTTCGAGGGGCTGCTTGCAAATAACCCAAGTTTAGGGTTTTGTGTGCAAGTTGGACATCTTGTGAGATGTTTTTCCCTCTTTGCTTCCTCTAGGGTTGAGAGGAAGGCTTGGGCTTGTTGTTTGAGCTCTTTGGGCCTGAGTTGAGCTTGGTTGGGCCTTGAGATGTGTTGTCTGGGCTTGGTTGAGCCTTGTGTCGGCCATCACCTGCTTTGTGTCGCCCAGCAGCTTGTTTGTATCGCCCAGAAGGAGTTCTTGCTTGTGTCGCCCATGTGGCTTGACCTTGGTTGGTGACACTTGGTGCCTAGTTTGGACAAGTGTCTCTTGGCTTGCTAATGTGTTGGCTTGAACCCTAGGACAAGTGTCCCTTGGGTGGACGACACATAGCATGGTTGTACCTTGGTTTCTCCTCCCCTTCTTCCTATATATGTAGCTCTTCTCCTTGCCTTAGTCTCCTTTGATCTTTTTGTCTCTCCTCCACCTTGAGTGCACGATATCCCTCTCCATCTTTCTTGTGTTGGCCGACACACTCCCTTGGAGTTGAAGTGGTGGCCGATACACCTTCCTGGTGTAGCTTGGTGGACGATAGCTTTGGACCTTGGAGTGCATCTTCTTCCTTGGAGCTTGGAGCTTAAGGCGGGTTGCATAATTTCTAACCCTAACTTCTTTACCTTCTGTTCTTGTACTTGTTCTTAAGTTAGTATCTTAGACTTGTACCTTGCTTGAGTTTCCTTTGGTGGTTGATATACCCTTAGAGTTTAGGGTTTTTAGTGATCTAGGGTTTGGGTTCCCTTGAGTTGGAGGTTGATGGTGACCATGTGTTGGGCGATATCCCTTTGTTGTTGGGTATGTTGGACGATATCCTCTTTGATGGACGACATGGCACCTTTGCCTTGGAGTTGGATGATAGGGCGGTCTCTATGTTGGATGATATGGAACCATGGGTTGGACGATATGATGGGTTCTTGAGGTTGGCCGATACCCTGCCCATGTGTTGGGCGATAGGGTGAGCTAAGCTTTGGTTGGCCGATCTGTTTGTATACCTTGTTGAGCTATGTTGGACGATAGGCCTTGTTCTTGTGTTGGGCGAAACCTTTGGGTGGTGATGGCCGATAGCCATGTTGGGCGACACCTTTGGGTGGTGATGGCCGATAGGGTTGGTGTATGTGTCGGCCGATAGGTCTAGGTGAGTTTTAGTGAGGGTCGTAAAGGGTTATAGTGAGGGTTATGTGACCTTATGGTGATGATCTCATGTGTTATGTAAATGGATGTATATGCTCAAACGATAATGATGCCTTGCAAACAATGATGATGCTAATGATAGTAACAATGATGATGACGGTAATTGCATAATGACAATAATGATGATGATCATAATAATGATGGCAAAAATGACAGTAATATTATGCATGAAGTAATCCTTATACTTAATCGTGAAATGAGAATGGTGATAGTTACTTGCATAATGATAATAATGATAATAGTAATGAATGGTAACAATTATGATTGCTCGGTATTCCCAACATAATTTTTATATAAAGTTAATACCTTGATTGTTTATATAATCCTGAGATAAGGGTAAGCATAATTATGGTATGATGTGCTTAACAAGCTTGATCATCAAATAGTGTAATATTGATAAATAGATTATCTTGGATGATAGCCCATGATAGTGAGCATATTCCTTATGATTGAATCTATGGTTATTGTGTATCCTAACCATGCAGGTGATGTGTAGCCATGAAAGGGCTCTGTGACAGATGTGATGAGTAACATTACCTTGATAATTATTCTATGAGATTATATATGTAATGTGTTGGTCCCATGATGATGATGTGAGCCTTGAGAGGCAGTGACAGTACAGGATGAAGGATTGATATCCTATGGTATGTGATGATCCTTGATATGGATCTGGATGGTTGATAAGAGGCCAAGTTGTAACATGTGATGATGTATCCTTGTGAGGGATCAGGTTGATGAGGTTTCAATAATAATATGATGTTCTTTATTTTCTGTTATATCCTGCATGTTATATAACTTGGTTGAATCCTGCAATCCATCTAAAAGATACTAATTAATCACAATGATATATATCATGTAGTTTGCCCTGGCCATAGATCCATCATTGTCAGGACTTGGTGATGGTGAAATAGGTTCTCCTACGGGTTAATCTAGAAGCGCATATTGTTGAATATGTGTAGGTTGCTCCTAGCCTGTAAATGAGGAGGTAAGAGTGTAACTTCGGTTACAGACTCAGATACATATATAGAGCGTGGTGAACAGGCCCATGGCTCAGGATATGTGATGTGAGTAGCATGAATGCGTTCATGGCTCAGACCACGGTGAACAGGCCCGTGGCTCTATCTTACTAGCGCCGAGACCTGTATCAAGGCGGGCTAGAGTGAGGGTAGCCTATGGAGCTGTCCCTGTGGCTTAGACCACTTCATCATGTGACTACGGTCCTGCTTGTATTGTACTCGTGTACTGACCACGAGGTGGGAGGTGGTAGTGTCCGACTCTTCCATTGACCTTGTATGGCACTGGATTTAGGCTTCGCAGCCAAAGGTTGGATTTGAACGGTACGGTTCAAATCCTCAGGGCATAATAATACGTAACACAGCTGTTTAGTATTTACCGTTTAAGATAAACACAAAATATTGGTTGAGGCCTTGTTTGGGTATTATCTCTGTTGTATCTGGCAGGTTATGTGATAATATGTCTGATCTTGATAAACAGCTTATGCGACAAACTATCTTGTTCTGATAATTATGTTACATAGTGATATATGCTATCTTGACAATCATGTTCCATTAAAAAATATTTGGATATATGCTTGTACAGCTGATTAGCTTGTCGGTAAGAATAGCTATACCTTATATATATCGATTTCTCTTGTTATACATGCTATTAGATATCTGTTGTTATAGTCTATCTTGCTGAGGTTCTGTAGTTGCGGTGGGGAGTTATGTTTCCCGCTGGGACAATTGTTCAATTGTCTCACTCCGCTGGTTTACACCCTTTTTAGGTGGTCGAGGTAGACGTGGTCGTGGTCGTGGTGTTGCGGCCGAGTAGCCTGACGAGCAGTAGAAGGCAAGCGATGGACATGCTGCTGTTTGGATGTTT
Organism: Alisma plantago-aquatica; assembly: GCA_963693085.1. Classification (NCBI taxonomy): domain Eukaryota; kingdom Viridiplantae; phylum Streptophyta; class Magnoliopsida; order Alismatales; family Alismataceae; genus Alisma; species Alisma plantago-aquatica. The sequence continues at coordinate 1,711,876,466 of OY856409.1, read as the reverse complement.
TGTAGTAGAGTCTAGAGTCATCCCTGTACTCTCAGGTCCTTGGCAGTGTTTTGACGTTGTTTCACGATGATTGATCAATGATGTTTTATATATCCTGCTGTTGGCCGGATGCGGGCCTCGATGTATATGAATAGGTGGTGAACTCATGTGATGGATGGACATCTGTTTCAGTAAGCTGTGAACACGTACCAGATCTTGTGTATGTATATATGACATGTTTCTGTGCAGGATGAGGACTGGAAAGTAATAGTTTCATAGTTTATCAGTTTTCCGCAATCTGTTTTAATTAACCCGTATTTTCATAATCTGTGGTTATGGTGATTTCTGCACGTTTTTGCGTAACACCTCGTTATCTGTATGATAATGGGATGTGTTGCCACATGTTTTTGGTATCAGAGCCTTAGGTTCGCTGAGTCTACAGGGATTTAGGACTAGGTTGAGTTGTTCTTATGTGTGCGTCCATGTTTTCTTACAATACCTTCTGCCCTCAGCGGAAGAAAAGTCAAGATGTCTGGAAACCATGAAGAACACTCTGCTGAGTACAATGATGCTGCATCGGTTGATGGAGCAGATGGACAGGCAAAGGAAGATCGGGTGCCTGAGGTCCCCCAACCTAACCCATCCATTCTTGAACATCCTACTTACCAACAGCTTATGGGGCAGTTAATGGCTACGATGAATCTCATGGTTGAGCGATTAGCAGTGCCTCCTCCGCGAGCGCAGGTTCCCCATGGAGAAGCATCGTGTATTGGGAAGACCTTCGAGCGGCTTCGCCGAGTTGGAGCTTCGGATTATGCTGGAAGGGCTGATCCAACAGATGCAGATCTGTGGCTGACAAGTCTCGAGAAGGCTTTCCGGATCCTTGACATCCTCGAAGCAGACAAGGTAAAGCATGCTGTCTACCTTCTGAAAGGTAGTGCTGGTCACTGGTGGACCATCGAAGAAGAAAAGCGGCCTGGTGAGGTGATCTGTTGGGAAGTGTTTCGATGCGAGTTCGTCACCAGATACTTTCCTAAGACGTACCTGGATGAGAAGATTAGTCAGTTTGAGAAGTTGCGACAAGGAATGATGACCATCACCGAGTATGAAGCTAAGTTTATGGATCTATTGAGGTTCTGTCCTCACATGGCAGCAACAGATGAGGAACGGATCAGACGTTTTGAGAAGGGTTTGAGTGCTGAGCTAACAACACCGGTTTCTGCATTGGAGAACCGAGAACGGTTTGCTACGTTTGTGGAATCTGTTCGAAGGATCGAGAGAACAGTAAGGGAGAAAAGAGAGTCTATGTCTCACAAAAGACCTGCTCAGTTTCAAGGACGAAGTTTTGGTGGCTTTAAGAAGCCCAGGTTTTCGTCACCGTTAACAATGAGAAATTCTGGTGTACCGTCTCAGTGGTCTCCGAGTAAGGGGAAAGGTTATGTTTCTTCACCGTCTAAGGCACACAGTTCAGCTTCGATGGCAGTGACAGGGCCAGCTAGGCCACGGTTTGAAGATAGGGCATGCTATCTCTGTGGACAAACCGGGCATCTCAAGTCGCATTGCCCGAATAGAGATGTTGAAGTGACCCAGCAGTCAAGGAAGAACCAACAAGGATCAGATCGATAGCAGCCCAGTGGTAGCAGAGGATGAGGACGCGGTCAAGCGTCTCAAGCTGAATCATCTGCTCAAGGAAGCAGAGGTCGTGGACAACAAGCAACGGCTCGATTCTATGCCATGAGTCAGCCGGAGGCGATAGTCAACCTGCGAGTGGTGATAGGTCAGATGGAGTTATTTCATTCTGATATGTCTTCTTCTTGCTTTATATCTGTTCTGGTTGACCGGGGTGCTACACACTCTTTTATCGCCTATAGTATGCTTGAAACCTGTCGTTTACCTGTTAGCTGTAAGAAGGATAGCTTGTTGTTAGAAACCCCTCTTGATGGTTCCTCTTTGCTTCGAGAATAGTGTCCCTCTTGTGTCTTGTCTTTCTCGGGACATCGTATTCAAGTGGATCTTATACCACTTTATATGCATGGTTTCGATGTTATCCTTGGAATGGATACCTTAGAGAGGTATAAGGTTGTCTTGGACTGCGGTTCCAAGCAGGCAGTATTTGATGTTGCTGGAGAGAAGTGGATCTTCCAGGGAGATAGGAAGATTCTTCCGACGTGTTTGGTATCAGCTATGGTGGCGGATAAGTTGTTACGATAGGGATGTGAGGCGTTCTTAGCTCACGTGGTGGATACCGTTGTGGTTACCAAGGCGAAAGGTCCTAGTCTTGAGGAGGTGTCAGTGGTTCGAGAGTTTCCAGACGTGTTTCCTGAGGAGTTTCCTGGTGTTCCTCCACCCCGAAAGATTTATTTCGAGATCAATCTGGTTCCTGGAACGTAGCCAGTTGCTCAGACAGCGTATAGGATGGCTCCAGCAGAGATGGCAGAGTTGAAGAAGCAGTTACAAGAGTTGTTGGAGAAAGGTTTTATCCGACCGAGTAAGTCTCCGTGGGGTGCTCCCGTGTTGTTCGTTAAGAAGAAGGATGGCTCGATGCAGTTGTGTATAGACTACCAGCAGTTGAACAAGGTCACAATCAAGAATAAGTACCCATTGCCGAGGATAGATGATCTGTTTGATCAGTTGCGTGGTGCTAAAGTATTTTCGAAGATCGACCTATGGTCTGGATATCATCAATTGAGGATAAAGGCGGATGACATACCAAAGTCAGCTTTTAGGACAAGGTATGGTTATTTCGAGTTCATGGTTATGCCGTTTGAGTTAACCAATGCACCTGCAGCTTTCATGGATCTGATGAACAGAGTGTTTCGTCCGTTCTTAGATCAGTTTGTTGTAGTCTTTATAGATGACATCTTGATCTATAGTCGGGACATGCTAGAGCATGAGCAACATCTTCGTCGAGCGTTGACTCTTCTTCGTCAACATCAGTTGTATGCCAAGTTCAGCAAGTGTGAGTTCTGGTTGGATGAAGTGACTTTCTTGGGTCATGTGATATCTACTGAAGGAGTCAAAGTAGATCCGAAGAAGGTGGAATCCATTGCGGATTGGGAACAACCGAATACGCCGACAGAAATTCATAGTTTCCTTGGATTAGCAGGATACTACCAGAGGTTTATCAAGGACTTCAGTGTGATCGTGTTGCCAATGACGAAGTTGACCAGGAAGGATGTACCTTTTGTTTGGGATGATCGATGTCAGCAAGCTTTCCAGAGTCTGAAGGAGAAGATGACCAATGCTCCAGTGTTGATCTTGCCAAAGCCTGGGAAAGGCTATGTTGTTTTCTGTGATGCTTCCAAGAAAGGTTTAGGTTGCGTGTTGATGCAGGAAGATCATGTGGTTTCTTTTGCCTCGCGACAACTCAAGAAGCATGAGAAGAACTATCCGATGCATGACTTGGAGTTGGCAGCAGTGGTTCATGCGCTAAAGATTTGGAGACACTATCTGTATGGGGAAGTGTGTCAGATCTTTACAGACCATAAGAATCTGAAGTACATCTTTACGCAGCAAGAGTTGAACATGAGACAGCGACGATGGATGGAGTTGATCAATGATTACAACTACACTATCGAGTATCATACTGGTAAGGCGAATGTAGTAGCTGATGCACTCAACAGAAAGTCTTCTTCTCTTTCTTCAAAGAAGGCAAAGTTGAGTTCCCTGGTTTGCCATAGGCGAGATATGTTTGTTTCTCTGAGATAGATGAATGTACAGATGGAAGTTTCTTGGTTGTCTGGTCTTTTCGCATAGATGCAAGTTAAGCCTACATTGAGACATCAGATCAAGGATGTACAACAGACTTATGATGCAGTTCAGTTGATCAGACCAGAGTTCGGCAGCGACAAGCGTGATGGGTTTCATGAGTCCGAGGATGGACTAGTTTGCTATCGTGACAGGATGGTGGTTCCATATGTTGATAATCTAAGAGAGTTGGTGCTTGAGGAAGCACATATGTCGATGTATGCGATGCATCCAGGTGTCACCAAGATGTATCATAGTCTGAAGGACTTGTATTGGTGGTCCGATATGAAGAGAGATGTAGCTGAGTTCGTGGCTAGATGTGCGGTCTGTCAGCAAGTGAAGGCTGAACATCAGAAGCCGGCAGGTACGTTGCAACCTTTGTCGATACCGCAGTGGAAATGGGATCATATAACAATGGATTTAGTAGTTGGTCTACCCCGGACAACTAGGAATCATGATTCCATTTGGGTGATAGTGGACAGATTGACTAAATCTGCCCATTTTCTACCAGTAAAGACGACGTATACAGCTAAGAAGCTAGCTCGAGTATATGTGGATGAGATAGTACGTTTGCATGGAGTGCCAGCGTCAATAGTTTATGATAGAGGTCCTCAGTTTACCAGTCGTTTTTGGGAACAGTTCCACAAGGCGTTGGGAACACAGTTAAGGTTCAGTACATCTTTTCACCCGCAGACAGATGGACAGTCTGAGAGGACTATTCAGATTTTGGAAGATCTTCTTCGAGCTTGTGTTTTGCAGTTTCTAGGCAACTGGGATGTACATCTGAGTTTGATAGAGTTTGCTTACAACAACAGTTATCAGCGTAGCATCGACATGGCTCCTTATGAGGCTTTGTATGGGAGGAAGTGCAGATCTCCTTTGTGTTGGTACGAATCAGGAGAATATAAGTTGTTGGGCCCTGAACTAGTACAGCACACGACGGAAAAGATCAAGGTGATACAACAACAGTTGAAAGTGGCACAGGACAGACAGAAGTCATATGCAGATAATTGCCGATGACCATTGGAATTCCAGGTAGGAGACGAAGTGTATCTCAAAGTCTTGCTGTGGAAAGGTGTGCTAAGGTTTGGACGGAAGGGTAAGTTAGCTCCCATGTATATGGGACCTTATCCAGTGATAGCACGTGTTGGCAAAGTAGCTTATGAGATAGAGTTGCCTCTAGAGTTGCACAGGTTGCATCCAGTGTTTCATGTCAGTATGCTGAAGAAAAGTCATCCCGATTCAGGTACAGTAATACATCCAGTTGAGGTTGAGCTTGATGCAGATGTGACCTACGAGGAAGGTCCTATGGCGATCCTTGACAGAAGGATCAAGAAGCTAAAGAGAAAGGACCTGGCCCTTGTGAAGGTTCTTTGGCAGCGTCGTGGCGTTGAGGAAGCCACGTGGGAGCTTGAGGAAGAGATGAGGAGGAAGTATCCCTTGCTTTTCTCTTCGGATTTCGGGGACGAAATCCCTTAAAGGGGGTTAGCTTGTAAGGACCCTGACCTGCGTTTAGGGTTTACCTTGTTTGTTTTGCTTAACCTTGGTGGTTTGATGCTTGCTAATCACCTTTGAGTGGTGATTAGGGTTTTTGTTGTGCTTTGTTGAGAGTTCGAGGGGCTGCTTGCAAATAACCCAAGTTTAGGGTTTTGTGTGCAAGATGGACATCTTGTGAGATGTTTTTCCCTCTTTGCTTCCTCTAGGGTTGAGAGGAAGGCTTGGGCTTGTTGTTTGATCTCTTTGGGCCTGAGTTGAGCTTGTTTGGGCCTTGAGATGTGTTGTCTGGGCTTGGTTGAGCCTTGTGTCGGCCAAGAGCTGCTTTGTGTCGCCCAGCAGGCTGGTGTGTCGCCCAGTAGCTTGTTTGTATCGCCCAGTAGGAGTTCTTGCTTGTGTCGCCCATGTGGCTTGACCTTGGTTGGTGACACTTGGTGCCTAGTTTGGACAAGTGTCTCTTGGCTTGCTAATGTGTTGGCTTGAACCCTAGGACAAGTGTCCGTTGGGTGGACGACACATAGCATGGTTGTACCTTGGTTTCTCCTCCCCTTCTTCCTATATATGTAGCTCTTCTCCTTGCCTTAGTCTCCTTTGATCTTTTGGTCTCTCCTCCACCTAGAGTGCATGATATCCCTCTCCATCTTGCTTGTGTTGGCCGACACACTCCCTTGGAGTTGAAGTGGTGGCCGATACACCTTCCTGGAGTAGCTTGGTGGACGATAGCTTTGGACCTTGGAGTGCATCTTCTTCCTTGGAGCTTGGAGCTTAAGGCGGGTTGCATAATTTCTAACCCTAACTTCTTTACCTTCTGTTCTTGTCCTTGTTCTTAAGTTAGTAGATTAGACTTGTACCTTGCTTGAGTTTCCTTTGGTGGCCGATATACCCTTAGAGTTTAGGGTTTTTAGTGATCTAGGGTTTGGGTTCCCTTGAGTTGGAGGTTGATGGTGACCATGTGTTGGGCGATATCCCTTTGTTGTTGGGTATGTTGGACGATATCCTCTTTGATGGATGACATGGAACCTTTGCCTTGGAGTTGGACGATAGGGTGCTCTCTATGTTGGATGATATGGAGCCATGGGTTGGACGATATGATGGGTTCTTGAGGTTGGCCGATACCCTGCCCATGTGTTGGGCGATAGGGTGAGCTAAGCTTTGGTTGGCCGATCTGTTTGTATACCTTGTTGAGCTATGTTGGACAATAGGACTTGTTCTTGTGTTGGGCGACACCTTTGGGTGGTGATGGCCGATAGCCATGTTGGGCGACACCTTTGGGTGGTGATGGCCGATAGGGTTGGTGTATGTGTCGGCCGATAGGTCTAGGTGAGTTTTAGTGAGGGTCGTAAAGGGTTATAGTGAGGGTTAGGTGACCTTATGGTGATGATCTCATGTGTTATGTAAATGGATGTATATGCTCAAATGATAATGATGCCTTGCAAACTATGATGATGCTAATGATAGTAACAATGATGATGATGGTAATTGCATAATGACAATAATGATGATGATCATAATAATGATGGCAATAATGACGGTAATGTTATGCATGAAGTAATCCTTATACTTAATCGTTAAATGAGAATGGTGATAGTTACTTGCATAATGATAATAATGATAATAGTAATGAATGGTGACAATTATGATTGCTCGGTATTCCCAACATAATTATTATATAAAGTGAATACCTTGATTGTTTATACAATCCTAAGATAAGGGTAAGCATAATTATGGTATGATGTGCTTAACAAGCTTGATCATCAAATAGTGTAATATTGATAAATAGATTATCTTGGATGATAGCCCATGATAGTGAGCATATTCCTTATGATTGAATCTATGGTTATTGTGTATCCTAACCATGCAGGTGATGTGTAGCCATGAAAGGGCTCTGTGACAGATGTGATGAGTAACATTACCTTGATAATTGTTCTATGAGATTATATATGTAATGTGTTGGTCCCATGATGATGATGTGAGCCTTGAGAGGCAGTGACAGTACAGGATGAAGGATTGATATCCTATGGTATGTGATGATCCTTGATATGGATCTGGATGGTTGAAAAGAGGCCAAGTGGTAACATGTGATGCTGGATCCTTGTGAGGGATCAGGTTGATGAGGTTTCAATAATAATATGATGTTCTTTATTTTCTGTTATATCCTGCATGTTATATAACTTGTATGAATCCTGCAATCCATCTAAGAGATACTAATTAATCACAATGAAATATATCATGTAGTTTGCCCTGGCCATAGATCCATCATCGTCAGGACTTGGTGATGGTGAAACAGGTTCTCCTACGGGTTAATCTGGAAGCACATATTGTTGAATATGTGTAGGTTGCTTCTAGCCTGAAAATGAGGAGGTAAGAGTGTAACTTCGGTTACAGACTCAGATACGCATATAGAGCGTGGTGAACAGGCCCATGGCTCAGGATATGTGATGTGAGTAGCATGAATGCGTTCATGGCTCTGAACACGGTGAACAGGCCCGTGGCTCTGTCTTACTAGCGCCGAGACCTGTACCAAGGCGGGCTAGAGTGAGGGTAGCCTATGGATCTGTCCCTGTGGCTTAGACCACTTCAACATGTGACTATGGTCCTACTTGTATTGTACTCATGTACTGACCACGAGGTGGGAGGTCATGGAGTCCGACTCTTCCATTGACCTTGTATGGCACTGGATTTAGGCTTCGCAGCCAAAGGTTGGATTTGAATAGTACGGTTCAAATCCTCAGGGCATAATAATACGTAACATAGCCGTTTAGTATTTACCGTTTAAGATAAACACGAAATATTGGTTGAGGCCTTGTTTGGGTATTATCTCTGTTGTATCTGGCAGGTTATGTGATAATATGTCTGATCTTGATAAACAACTTATGCGACAATCTATCTTGTTCTGATAATTATGTTACATAGTGATATATGCTATCTTGACAATCATGTTCCATTAAGAAATATTTGGATATATGCTTGTACAGCTGATTAGCTTGTCGGTAAGAATAGCTATACCTTATATATATCGATTGCTCTTGTTATACCTGCTATTAGATATATGTTGTTATAGTCTATCTTGCTGAGGTTCTGTAGTTGCGGTGGGGAGTTATGTTTCCCGCTGGGACAATTGTTCAATTGTCTCACTCCGTTGGTTTACACCCTTTTTAGGTGGTCGAGGTAGACGTGGTCGTGGTGTTGCAGCCGAGTAGCCTGACGAGCAGTAGAAGGCAAGCGATGGACATGCTGCTGTTTGGATGTTTTGTAGTAGAGTCTAGAGTCATCCCTGTACTCTCAGGTCCTTGGCAGTGTTTTGACGTTGTTTCACGATGATCGATCAATGATGTTTTATATATCCTGCTGTTGGCCGGATGCGGGCCTCAATGTATATGAATAGGTGGTGAACTCATGTGATGGATGGACAACTGTTTCAGTAAGCTGTGAACACGTACCAGATCTCGTGTATGTATATATGACATGTTTCTGTGCATAATGAGGATTGGAAAGTAATAGTTTCATAGTTTATCAGTTTTCCACAATCGGTTTTAATTAACCCGTATATTCATAATCTGTGATTATGGTTATTTCCGCATGTTTTCACGTAACACCTCGTTATCTGTATGATAATGGGATGTGTTGCCACAGTAGGCATGTGAGCTTCAATCATAGGGATCTTGTGCATACACAGTGCTTGACTGACCCCAGTGAGGTTACTCATTTTATAACCGATGGCTTTCTTTCTTTCCCTTAATTCCTTCAGGAGTTTATCTTCTTGTTCAGCTGTTAGATCGGAATTTATAATAACTGGGCAAACTTTGAGATCGTCTAAAAACACATACTTCAGTCCTTTGGGCAGGGGCTTCATTTTGGGAGCCTCTAGTTTTTCGCATGTTTCTTCCGTATTTTCCATAGCCTTGAGTTCTTCACTAGTGGTTTCAACATCTTCCTTAGCAGATTCGAGGGATTCGAAGCAATCTTTTACTTGTTCGTCAATTGGTTCATCAACTGATGGATTCGTTAGAGCAACTTCTAAAGAATTGTCTGATTCATGATGCTCTTGAGTCAGAAGTGACATTTTCTCAATGTAGTCTATCATATAGACTTTTCTTGCATACTTGGTCTTCTCATACTTTCAAAAACTTTAAATTCGAGAGTTTCTTTGCCTAATCTGAGCAGTAAGGTACCAGCTTCAACATGAATTAGGGCTCTTGCAGTGGTGAGGAACGGACGACCAAAGATGAGATGATATTTGGGGTCTTCTTTTATGTCCATAATTACAAAGTCGCATGGAACATATGTGTCCTTGCCTACCTTGATAGGGACATCTTTGAGGATTCCTAACAGGCGTTTTATTGAATTGTCGGCAAGTTGCATAGTCATGCCAGTAGGAAGCAATTCTATAAACCCTAGTCTTTTGCACAGGCTAAGTGGCATAATAGATATTCTTGTGCTGAGATCTGCAAATACTTTCTTACATGATGAGTCGCCAATGTGACATGAAATTCCAAAAGATCCCGAGTCTTTTTGTTTCTTGGGCATCTTGCTCAATATGATATCAGATGTAGTTGTCGCCAGTTTTACTGTCTCATACTCTTATGTTATATACTTCCTGGTGAGGAGTGACTTTAAGTACTTTGTCCATGCTGGTATCTCGGCTAGAGCATCTAAAAAGGGTATATCAACATGAAGTTTCTTCATAGCTTCTTTAAACTTATTGAATCTAGTATCAAGCTTTGTTTGCCTTAGACAAGCTGGAAAAGGTATAAGAGGTTTGTACATAGGGATATTAGGTTCTGGAGTTTTAGTTTCTTCATCTTCTTGAGCAGACTTCTCAAAATTTCCTTTTTCTGACTTATCATCTTTTGATTGAGTCTCTTGTGTTGTTGAGTTCTGGGCAATCACAGTTTTATCCTCGTCTGTAATAACCACATGTATATTTTCAGGGGGATCAGAATAGTCTTTACCTGACCTAATGGTGACTGCCTTCAACTGTTCATAATGCTTAGGATTGTTCTCGGGTTGTCCAGCAAAGATTCCAACAGGTGGTTTTATGCTAGCTGCGAGTTGAGCTAATTGAGATTCAATAGCCTTCTGTTGAGCTTGTTGGTTAGCTATCATGGTTTGCTGAGTTTGCAACATCTTTTCAATGGTTAATATCTTGTCATCAGGAGAAGCTAGACCTACTTGTTGTCCTTGTTATTGATAAGGAACCTGATTGAGACTCTGGTACTGGGAGTTGTTTTGATAATTATTGAAATTCCTATTCTGAAAGTTTCCCTTGAAATTTCCTTGATTTCCAAAATTCTGTTGTTGATTGTACTGGAATCCAGGTGGGTTTCTTTGTTGATTGTTCGAACCAAATTGATGCGAGTTTACTTCTCTAGAGGGGTTTCCATATTGAAGACCTGGATGGTTCCTATTCTGATTCGGATTGTAATACCCTTGACCAGGAATGGTGTTGACAACATTCAAATTTTCCATTTGACCGTTGTCTCCTTGTCCACAAGCGTTGCTTAGGACAACATCATAGAGAACACTGCATGATAAAGTGGAATGATCGGTACTTTTACATGCTTCACATAATAGTGAAGAGGACTTGATTTGTTCTGGTTGTTGAAGGGGTGGACGTCCTCTTCCAATGGCAGCAAGAGATGATTCAATATGGTCTTGCTTAGCAACTAAGAGTTTCAAGGTTTTAGCGATAGACTTGTACTCGGGAGTACGTTCGGCCATAACTACTTTTAAAACTCCTTCACCTGCAGATCTACCCCAATTGGCTTGATTTTCTGCTCCCAGGGTGACGATTCTCCATGCGCTATCATAACTTTGACGCATGAAGTTTCCTCTAGATGAGGAATCTAAGAATCTCTTAATATCATCATCCACACCCCTATAGAAAATCTCAATGAGTTGGTTCTTGGGAATTCCATGGTGTGGACACTTGCGTAGAAGCTCTTTGTATCTATCCCAAGCTTCAGTGAGGGTTTCTCCAGGTACTTGAGTGAAATTAGTTATTCGTCCTCTGATTTCATATGTGAGAGATGGAGGATAAAATTTTTCTAGAAACACATTTTGCAGTTATTCCCAGGTGGTGATGGGTATTTCACTTTGCAATGAATTGTACCAACTTATAGCCCTATCAACAAGGGAATACTTAAAGAGACAGAGTCTAATGGCATCATCTATGACTCCATTTTGTTTTGTCATGGCACATAGATCAATAAATCTCAGAAGATGTTCTTGGCTATCTTCTCCTTGCTTACCATAGAAAGGGTTATTCTGAAGCAGGGTGATCCAATGCGCTCTTATCTCAAAATTAGTAGTGTTGATAGGAGGATGTTGTACTGGATGATGAACATTTGCAGCTCTCGGGATTGAGAACTCTCTAAGATCCTTTTTGTTGGTATGTATGCCCTGAGAGCCAATCATGGGATGATTGATGGGATACATTAAGATTGATTTGATAAACATAAAAGGCGAGCTTCCAATTCTTTCTGGTTCAGTCATATGAGATAGTGATAGAACAGATTGAATGTCTAGAGAATGACAGTACTCAATGACGTATGCCTTCAGGTTCATGACCTGAACGATGAGATCATACGGATGCTAAGAGTTTGTACATTCTTGTTATGTCCCTAGTCGGATGTCATTGTGGAAGGTAGATAGACAGCAATGACACACAAGACTAGATTGTGGTGTTGGTTGATGACAGAATCTCATTAGTCATGATATAGAGATATCAAACCAAACACATAGGTACTTGTTAGAGAACAAGGTACCGGACAGACCCACCGTGAGTTTGACACATGGAACCATGAGATGGTAGTCACAGTTAGTACTCACAGTGATGGTGGTGAGTGTGATTCTTAGACCTGAAATCACTGCACTCAACACATGTCGTTGGGCACACTTTGACATCATCAAATGCAGTCCTAAAACATGGGTTGTTATAAAGGTGATGATTGGGTGGCTTTGACACATGGGGCTTTTGAGGGGTGAGTGATAGATATGGGATTTGTCCCTCCTGAGGGAGTTTGATATCCATGGCCACTTGATGAGTAGGATTGAGAAAGGCTTGCACGCATGTGTGAATCAGTATATGATACTGATGTCATACATATCTCTTCCAGTCTACTCTGAGATCAAGGAAGTGAATGAACGTTGACAGGATGACTGTTCCATGCCTCGAGTTCATTCGGGACATCAGTGACGAAGGAATTATACATTCGCTATAACACCATTCACGGATTGTAGGATGAAAGTTGTTCTCCAACTTTCTACTTTCACTTGGGTAGCACTGATGTGTGACTAGGCACCGCTCTTTGCTTGTGAAGTCATAAGTGTTATGGACTTTCACTGCCAACGTGAAATGGACCTGCAGGGTCACACACATAGGATTTAACCTGGAAGAGGAGTTTTGTCCACAAAGCAATGTTTAGATTGATTACTAAAGAAGTTTAGTAGTTCAATTAAACACTCAATCAGTCGATAGCTCAATATCGTATGGTTCAAGGTGTTGGACGCATTGATTGGAGTATCGGATTGATTGAAATCACAATTGACTGATTTTTGCCCAACCTGTGCTCCCAACCGATCGATTCATGTGATGAACTGGTCGGATGAGGTTGTTAAACCGGTCAACTGGAGTGTCCAGGCCGATCAGCTCATGCCCAGGTTGAAACGACCGGTTCAAGGGTTGAACTGATCGGCTCAACTGGTGCAACCGACCACTTGGGAAAAGTCATGTCGGCAAGAATTTTCCTTTGGTTTCAAATTGCCAATTCGATTGGGAATAATATTGGTATTCGATACCAATTGGGAAAGAAACAAGGAAAGTCTTTTTGAGCCAGATTAGGACCATGAACCGATCGGTTCAGGACACCAACCGATCGGTTGGAGTGCCCCAAACGATCGTCTCAGGTCCAACCGATCGGCTCAATGGCCGAACCGATTGGTTCTGTTGTGAACCGATCATTTCAAGTTGCGAGAAGGTTGCTTTTTGTGGAAAATTCTCGAACCCTTCTACTCCTGCATTAGTCCCGCATTGCCCGGGATGGAGAACCCTGTCCCATGACTCTCCTATATATATAGGGGTATTGGGGGCTTCTCAAAGTACAACTCAGTGCAACCAGTTGCTCTGCAAGTTGTCGTTCTCTCTGGTTTTGGTAACCGTGAGAGAGCCCGAGCAAGTGCTTCCCGCAAAAGGGAGGTGCAGCAAGGGAAGGACAACTGCAGTTGAAACAGGAGGCAGGAGAGTGTGTTGGCGACTAGTACGTCAACAGGAGGGTGCGACTCCTTCCACTTTCTTGTGGGACAAGGAGTGTGGAGTTCCAGGTGGTCCGTGTGGACTACTACAGAGGCGGGAGCACACTGCCGCTTAGGAGGACAACTGTCATCCGACAGTCCGGTTCGAGTAGGAGTTGTCAGTCCCGGTGCGACCAGGAGCTGCACAGACACCGTCGAAGTCCGGAGTTGAAGACCGTGCATTGCACGAGGTATTTTCGCCGAGCAAGCCTCGGGAGAAGGTATGATTCCGCAAACCATCCTTTCCTATTATATAGACGTTGACGCGTTTCCTCGGTATTGGTTGGGGGAGAAAATTTTTGTTTCTGCTGCCTTCTCTGTCTCCCCTTAAAATCCAACAGTGGTATCAGAGCCACGTCAGCTGTTCTATATTTTAGGAATATCGATATGATCGATTTTGGTTTGTCGCCTTTATTTATTGCATACGATGTGAATAATATCGGCTTTATGCATGTCCAATCCTAAATCCACAAATCCCTAATTACATATATGATATGTATTATTAATGCACTCGATACACGTCACCCTTAAATGAGTTTTGTGGTGGATGTGTGTAGCGTGATTATGTCCTATAAACCCCTATCTGTGTGTGTTTGTTTGTGGTTGCTTTCATCTCGGTCTGCGCACCGATCTTCCCTCTCTTATTCCTGATGTAACTCAAAATCATTCGAGATTCTTCCTACCTTTGCTTCCCCCAAATGTAAATCGGGGTTTTCTCTTTTAATGCAATGTAATAAATAGAATAGGATTTTATTTCCTGTTATGTCAAAGACCGGCGGACATCAAGACGACTGCTCAGACGATCGGTTCAAGGCGTGAACCAATCAGTTGACGTTCCAGACAGTCGGTTCAAGGAGTGAACCGATTAGTTGATGATCGGTTCGAGGAGCGAGACGAGCGGGTGGTGGACATGACGAGATGCACGACGACCAGGCGAACCGATCAGTTGGAGGAGTGAACCGATTGGCTGGTGGCACCCAGACGACCGGCTGGAGAGTACAGATCATTCATGTGATGAGTTGATCAACTCGGAAGGCAAGGCACAAAAGTTCATCTTGTACAGGTTGCATGTGATGTAGACCTAGATGACCGTGATTCCTCTTGGCTCGAGGAATCACATTAGGTTGGCCATAATCATCGCTTTTTATCGTGTGTGCATGTTTTCTGTGGGATATAGCATGTATATGATACGTACTATGTATTGTGGTGATTGGATATGTATATGTAAATAAAACCAAATCCCTCATTAAAATATTAAGTTTTAGATGCCTTTCAAATGCGACACAAGTGAAAAACTTGTTCGACCATGCGTGGGCACGCCCTAGCGTGGTGCACCGTCTACCTCGTGGAAGCGTGAAGGATGAATGTGTGGGTCTGCCCTAGCAGGGTGCATGTTCATCGTGTTTGCTTTGGGTCGGACTTAACAAAGTGATCTAGATGGGATCTAGTACCTTGAGTCATGGAGATGATCATTGCAAAGAGTTGTATATGACATCTTATCAAGAGTTGCATATGATGCAATTGGCAAAAGTTGCCTACCTGAGAGATCTATGTTGTGGGTGACAGCCCTAGCTGGTCCATGGCTTAGAGGATTTCAGGATCTTGCCCACTAGAAGGTTGTACGCTGTAATCTTCTAAATTGATGGTGAGGGCTATCAATATGAAGTAAAATAGTGGGAGCGATAATTAATTAAAGGCCTAATTATATCATCAAACTTTCAAATCAATCAAATAAGTCAAAAATGAGTTTTGGACTAAAATTGCATATTTTCCTTTTTGTAGTTCAAATGGCAACAAACAACAACAAAGTTTCTTTGTGATCGGTCCTTGACAAGGACAAGCTAAATGGGACAAACTTCCACGACTGGTATCGGACATTGAGAATTGTTCTCACTCAAGAGCGCAAGCTCTATGTCCTGGATACTCCAATTCCAGAGGAACCCGCTCCTAATGCACCAAGGACAGAAAGGGATGCTTACAAGAAGCATTCTGATGATGCCATTGATGCAAAGTGCTTGATGCTATGTTCAATGAACCATGCAGAGGCAACATGAGAACATGGGTGTCATAGAGATGATTCTGCATCTCAGGAAAATGTATGAAGATCAGGCACGACAAGAGAGGTACAATGTTTCTAGGACGTTGTTCAAGTGCGTCATGACAGAAGGAGATCCAGTTGGTCCTCACACACTCAAGATGATTGGGTATGTAGAGAACCTGCAGAGACTGGGATTTCCACTTAGCCAAGAGTTGGCTACTGGCGTGATACTGCAATCGTTGCCAGAATCTTACAGTCAGTTTGTGATGAACTACAACATGAACAACTTTGATAGGCCACTGTCAGAGTTGTTGGGCATGTTGAGGACAGCCGAGTTACAGATGAAGAAAGACAAGCCTAAGTCCGTGATGGTGATCACGAGCAAGAAAGGCAAGTCCAAGCGCAAGGGCAAGGGCAAAGCTAAGAAAGGTTCTGAAGCTAGCCAGGAGTCCAAGCCATCTTCAGCTCTCAAGGCCAAGGGAGGCATGACCAAGAAAGGAAATTGCCACCATTGTCAAAAGCCAGGACATTGGAAAAGGAATTGTCCTCTCTACCTGGAAGAACAAAAGAAGAAGGAGGCGACTGAAGCCTCTACTTGAAGGTGTCATGTAAATAAACTTGTAACACTTTTGAGATATATGATATCAAGATGTAAAGTGTAAAGCATTCTTAGTTGGGGCAAGTGTTGCCTTTATAGATAGGAATACTTTAGTTTATTTTCAGCCAATAAGGCATGTAATACAGTTATGAACTGCTATTTCATACTTGTCAATAGATAGAAACACTTTATTTTGCATATTGCATGACAATGATAGCAATTAATAAAGAGATGTTTCAATTTATAAAGATGTGATCTTTATGGCAATGCCTTATTTATCTTGTGATATTTGATATGCATAAGATAAGATGATACATAAAAGTTATAGATAACTCAAACAATTTAATTAGCATTAATCATGAGAAATTCATTTCTAGTTTCCATATGATGGATAAAACTAGACTCTTTTGGTTAGAGAACCAGTAAGGGACATGAATATCTTGGACATGATTAATCAATCTTCACTAATGTAGTGGGAGAGTGATTATCCTATTAGGTATAATACATGTGATGTATTTACATACCTATTGGAATGAATGCTAATACTTCAAATGGTGTTTAGAGAAATACCAATATTGATGTCTTGAAATGTTCAAGATTATCATAAATGAAGTACAAATTTGGTAAAGTATTAATTCTTGATGAGATCAATGAATGAAATACTTGGACCAAATGTTTGAGATCCTTATGAGTGATTATGATAGTGTATCATAGTGAACTCATGATTAAGGCATGGTGATGTCTGAATCAAGAAGGAATCATACTCTAAGGAGTTAGAGAATGATTATCAAATAACTGAATTCTTCTTAATAAAAGAATACCCCCACACTAATAAAAGAAATTAAGAATCACAAGGGTTCTTATATCTTTAACAGATACACCTCAATTATCTATGTGATGAGTTGTTCATGTGATGAGTCAACTATCAAGATGAATATGAGGAACCGAATCTTGAGTTATGGTTTAAAATCATTACATCCTAAATGACTTCCATGTGAACCATAAGGTATGACCTTGATGGTAGAACTCATTGGATTATATCCATAAGTGCAGATGAGTCTTAAGTGTTAAGACACATGGATAACATTTTGAGAAGGATGATGCTTATTGATTGCAACTTAATGGCTAAGACATTTAGCATATGGATACTAAAACCGCATTCCTATGAGGAATAAAACCAGGATGTGTACGTGACACAACCTATAAGGTTTATGAATCCACTAATGCAAATGAAGTCTATAAGTTACAATGGACTAGTCAATGTGATTGATTGAGTACAAGCAACTCAGAATTGAATCTTTAATTTGATGATATAGTCAAAGGGTTTTGACTAATATGTCAAAGATAAAGAAGGGATCTGTGATTTAGTGGGAGCGTGTTCACATTCCACATATTGATGTGAAATGGAAATGTTCTAGATTGGAAATCCGAATGTGGAAATTATCTTTAAGGAAGATAGAGATGTTTCCTATGTGATAGGAATAGAGATCTATAGAGATAGTTCTCGAAAATCTCTTGACCGGGAAAGAGAGAGCATACATTGGCAATCTGTACTGAAATGTTCAGTATGCACACATTCAATGGGAGAAAACTTGTCCATGTTACATAGAGTTAGTATCCCAAGGCCAAGTGTCCAATTCTTATGAAGAATGGGAACACTAAGAATAGATATGGATCTATCATGTATGTAATCATCCCATTATCTTGCATGTATGACATGGCAAGAATAAGATGCATTCATCATCTTGTATGTAGGACATGGCAATATGATATGCTCATCCTGATAACTCGTATGTGTGATATGACGAGTGGATGTTTGTCTATTTCCAGTAAGGGTTACTGGAATACCATGAGAACTTGATAAGTGCTTGTGAAGTACTAGTTCTATGGAGATAAGGAAGAGTTCGATGTAAGGAGTTACATTGATGCGAACTTCCGAAAGGACAAAAAATTAATCGCAATATATATACATAAGATGTATAAAAGTGAAAATTTGTTGATAATTGGAAATGTTCCAATAAAGCCATTTGAAAAAGGGGAAAAACCGAGTATCTATGTGTTAGTGAACAGAAGTGGATACTATATGGATCTGAAAGTTCATAAGATGAACTTATATTCCACTCACTGATGACAAGTCTGGAATCCTTGATCATGCAATGTGGCTAAAGGTTAGCAAATGGAATACAAGATTGCATATTACGGCAACTCCATCTCATACGTGTGACGTACAACGAAGAGATGAGAGACATGCAATTTATACAGACTTTGGCAAGGTGTTGCCATTACTCACTATGTTGGCACTACAGCACAGTAACATGTGGGACATGTTTGAAAATCACTATGAATATGATTCATGGGTGATTGGCTCGCAGTGCAAGTGGGAGTCTGTTGGTATGTATGCCCTGAGAGCCAATCATGGGATGATTGATGGGATACATTAAGATTGATTTGATAAACATAAAAGGCGAGTTTCCAATTCTTTCTGGTTCAGTCATATGAGATAGTGATAGAACAGATTGAATGTCTAGAGAATGACAGTACTCAATGACGTATGCCTTCAGGTTCATGACCTGAACGATGAGATCATACAGATGCTAAGAGTTTGTACATTCTTGTTATGTCCCTAGTCGGATGTCATTGTGGAAGGTAGATAGACAACAATGACACACAAGACTAGATTGTGGTGTTGGTTGATGACAGAATCTCATTAGTCATGATATAGAGATATCAAACCAAACACATAGGTACTTGTTAGAGAACAAGGTACCGGACAGACCCACCGTGAGTTTGACACATGGAACCATGAGATGGTAGTCACAGTTAGTACTCACAGTGATGGTGGTGAGTGTGATTCTTAGACCTGAAATCACTGCACTCAACACATGTCGTTGGGCACACTTTGACATCATCAAACGCAGTCCTGAAACATGGGTTGTTATAAAGGTGATGATTGGGTGGCTTTGACACATGGGGCTTTTGAGGGGTGAGTGATAGATATGGGATTTGTCCCTCCTGAGGGAGTTTGATATCCATGGCCACTTGATGAGTAGGATTGAGAAAGGCGTGCACGCATGTGTGAATCAGTATATGATACTGATGTCATACATATCTCTTCCAGTCTACTCTGAGATCAAGGAAGTGAATGAACGTTGATAGGATGACTGTTCCATGCCTCGAGTTCATTCGGGACATCAGTGACGAAGGAATTATACATTCGCTGTAACACCATTCACGGATTGTAGGATGAAAGTTGTTCTCCAACTTTCTACTTTCACTTGGGTAGCACTGATGTGTGACTAGGCACCGCTCTTTGCTTGTGAAGTCATAAGTGTTATGGACTTTCACTGCCAACGTGAAATGGACCTGCAGGGTCACACACATAGGATTTAACCTGGAAGAGGAGTTTTATCCACAAAGCAATGTTTAGATTGATTACTAAAGAAGTTTAGTAGTTCAATTAAACACTCAATCAGTAGATAGCTCAATATCATATGGTTCAAGGTGTTGGATGCATTGATTGGAGTATCGGATTGATTGAAATCGCAATTGACTGATTTTTCCCCAACCTGTGCTCCCAACCGATCGGTTCATGTGATGAACCAGTCGGCTGAGGTTGCTGAACCGATCGGCTGGAGTGTCCAGGCCGATCGGCTCATGCCCAGGTTGAAACGACCGGTTCAGGGGTTGAACCGATCAGCTCAACTGGTGCAACCGACCAGTTGGGAAAAGTCATGTCGGCAAGAATTTTCCTTTGGTTTCAAATTGCCAATTCGATTGGGAATAATATTGGTATTCGATACCAATTGGGAAAGAAACAAGGAAAGTCTTTTTGAGCCGGATTAGGACCATGAACCGATCAGTTCAGGGCACCAACCGATCGGTTGGAGTGCCCCAAATGATCGTCTCAGGTCCAACCGATCGGCTCAATGGCCGAACCGATCGGTTCAGTTGTGAACCGATCATTTCAAGTTGCGAGATGGTTGCTTTTTGTGGAAAATTCTCGAACCCTTCTACTCCTGCGTTATTCCCGCATTGCCCGGGATGGAGAACCCTATCCCATGACTCTCCTATATATATAGGGGTATTGGGGGCTTCTCAAAGTACAGCTCAGTGCAACCAGTTGCTCTACAAGTTGTCGTTCTCTCTGGTTTTGGTAACCGTGAGAGAGCCCGAGCAAGTGCTTCCCGCAAAAGGGAGGTGCAGCAAGGGAAGGACAACTGCAGTTGCAACAAGAGGTAGGAGAGTGTGTTGGCGACTAGTACGTCAACAGGAGGGTGCGACTCCTTCCACTTCCTTGTGGGACAAGGAGTGTGGAGTTCCAGGTGGTCCGTGTGGACTACTACATAGGCGGGAGCACACTGCCGCTTAGGAGGACAACTGTCATCCGACAGTCCGGTTCGAGTAGGAGTTGTCAGTCCCGGTGCGACCAGGAGCTGCACAGACACCGTCGAAGTCTGAAGTTGAAGACCGCGCATTGCACGAGGTATTGTCGCCGAGCAAGCCTCGGGACAAGGTATGATTCCGCAAACCATCCTTTCCTATTATATAGACGTTGACACATTTCCTCGGTATGGGTTGGGGGAGAAAATTTTTGTTTCCGCTGCCTTCTCTGTCTCCCCTTAAAACCCAACAGTGGTATCAGAGCCACGTCAGCTATTCTATATTTTAGGAATATCGATATGATCGATTTTGGTTTGTCGCCTTTATTTATTGCATACGATGCGAATAATATCGGCTTTATGCATGTCCAATCCTAAATCCACAAATCCCTAATTACATATATGATATGTAATATTAATGCACTCGATACGTGTCTCCCTTAAAAGAGTTTTGTGGTGGATGTGTGTAGCGTGATTATGGCCTATAAACCCCTATCTGTGTGTGTTTGTTTGTGGTTTCTTGCATCTCGGTCTGCGCACCGATCTTCCCTCTCTTATTCCTGATGTAACTCCAAATAATTCGAGATTCTTCCTACCTTTGCTTCCCCCGAATGTAAATCGGGGTTTTCTCTTTTAATGCAATGTAATAAATAGAATAGGATTTTATTTCCTGTTATGTCAAAGACCGGCGGACATCAAGACGACTTCTCAGACGATCGGTTCAAGGCGTGAACCGATCAGTTGGCGTTCCAGACAGTCGGTTCAAGGAGTGAACAGATTAGTTGATGACCGGTTCGAGGAGCGAGACGAGCGGGTGGTGGACATGACGAGGTGCACGACGACCAGGCGAACCGATCGGTTGGAGGAGTGAACTGATCGGCTGGTGGCACCCAAACGACCGGCTGGAGAGTACAAATCATTCATGTGATGAGTTGATCAACTCGGAAGGCAAGGCACAGAAGTTCATCTTGTACAGGTTGCATGTGATCTAGACCTAGATGACCGTGATTCCTCTGGGCTCGAGGAATCACATTAGGATGGCCATAATCATCGCTTTTCATCATTTGTGCATGTTTTCTGTGGGATATAGCATGTATATGATACGTACTATGTATTGTGGTGATTGGATATGTATATGTAAATAAAACCAAATCCCTCATTAAAATATTAAGTTTTAGATGCCTTCCAAATGCGACACACGTGAAAAACTTGTTCGACCATGTGTGGGCACGCCCTAGCGTGGTGCACCGTCTACCTCGTGGAAGCGTGAAGGATGAATGTGTGGGTCTGCCCTAGCAGGGTGCATGTTCATCGTGTTTGCTTTGGGTCGGACTTAACAAAGTGATCTAGATGGGATCTAGTACCTTGAGGCATGGAGATGATCATTGCAAAGAGTTGTATATGACATCTTATCAAGAGTTGCATATGATGCCATTGGCAAAAGTTGCCTACCTGAGAGATCTATGTTGTGGGTGACAGCCCTAGCTGGTCCATGGTTTAGAGGATTTCAGGATCTTGCCCACTAGAAGGTTGTACGCTGCAATCTTCCGAATTGATGGTGAGGGCTATCAATATGAAGTAAAATAGTGGGAGCGATAATTAATTAAAGGCCTAATTATATCATCAAACTTTCAAATCAATCAAATAAGTCAAAAATGAGTTTTGGACTAAAATTGCATATTTTCCTTTTTGTAGTTCAAATGGCAACAAACAACAACAACTTTTCTTTGCGATCGGTCCTTGACAAGGACAAGCTAAATGGGACAAACTTCCACGACTGGTATCAGACATTGAGAATTGTTCTCACTGAAGAGCGCAAGCTCTATGTCCTGGATACTCCAATTCCAGAGGAACCCGCTCCTAATGCACCAAGGACAGAAAGGGATGCTTACAAGAAGCATTCTGATGATGCCATTGATGCAAAGTGCTTGATGCTATGTTCAATGAACCATGCAGAGGCAACATGAGAACATGGGTGTCATAAAGATGATTCTGCATCTCAGGAAAATGTATGAAGATCAGGCACGGCAAGAGAGGTACAATGTTTCTAGGACGTTGTTCAAGTGCGTCATGACAGAAGGAGATCCAGTTGGTCCTCACACACTCAAGATGATTGGGTATGTAGAGAACCTGCAGAGACTGGGATTTCCACTGAGCCAAGAGTTGGCTACTGACGTGATACTGCAATCGTTGCCAGAATCTTACAGTCAGTTTGTGATGAACTACAACATGAACAACTTTGATAGGCCACTGTCAGAGTTGTTGGGCATGTTGAGGACATCCGAGTTACAGATGAAGAAAGACAAGCCTAAGTCCGTGATGGTGATCACGAGCAAGAAAGGCAAGTCCAAGCGCAAGGGCAAGGGCAAAGCTAAGAAAGGTTCTGAAGCTAGCCAGGAGTCCAAGCCATCTTCAGCTCTCAAGGCCAAGGGAGGCGTGACCAAGAAAGGAAATTGCCACCATTGTCAAAAGCCAGGACAT
This sequence comes from Alisma plantago-aquatica, assembly GCA_963693085.1. NCBI lineage: Eukaryota > Viridiplantae > Streptophyta > Magnoliopsida > Alismatales > Alismataceae > Alisma > Alisma plantago-aquatica. Next base: position 1,711,853,458 of record OY856409.1, on the reverse strand, counting down.
TGGAAAAGGAATTGTCCTCTCTACCTGGAAGAACAAAAGAAGAAGGAGGCGACTGAAGCCTCTACTTGAAGGTGTCATGTAAATAAACTTGTAACACTTTTGAGATATATGATATCAAGATGTAAAGTGTAAAGCATTCTTAGTTGGGGCAAGTGTTGCCTTTATAGATAGGAATACTTTAGTTTATTTTCAGCCAATAAGGCATGTAATACAGTTATGAACTGCTATTTCTTACTTGCCAATAGATAGAAACACTTTATTTTGCATATTGTATGACAATGATAGCAATTAATAAAGAGATGTTTCAATTTATAAAGATGTGATCTTTGTGGCAATGCCTTATTTATTTTGTGATATTTGATATGCATAAGATAAGATGATACCTAAAAGTTATAGATAACTCAAACAATTTAATTAGCATTAATCATGAGAAATTCATTTCTAGTTTCCATATGATGGATAAAACTAGACTCTTTTGGTTAGAGAACCAGTAAGGGACATGAATATCTTGGACATGATTAATCAATCTTCACTAATGTAGTGGGAGAGTGATTATCCTATTAGGTATAATACATGTGATGTATTTACATACCTATTGGAATGAATGCTAATACTTCAAATGGTGTTTAGAGAAATACCAATATGAATGTCTTGAAATGTTCAAGATTATCATAAATGAAGTACAAATTTGGTAAAGTATTAATTCTTGATGAGATCAATGAATGAAATACTTGGACCAAATGTTTGAGATCCTTATGAGTGATTATGATAGTGTATCATAGTGAACTCATGATTAAGGCATGGTGATGTCTGAATCAAGAAGGAATCATACTCTAAGGAGTTAGAGAATGATTATCAAATAACTGAATTCTTCTTAATAAAAGAATACCCCCACACTAATAAAAGAAATTAAGAATCACAAGGGTTCTTATATCTATAACAGATACACCTCAATTATCTATGTGATGAGTTGTTCATGTGATGAGTCAACTATCAAGATGAATATGAGGAACCGAATCTTGAGTTATGGTTTAAAATCATTACATCCTAAATGACTTCCATGTGAACCATAAGGTATGACCTTGATGGTAGCACTCATTGGATTATATCCATTAGTGCAAATGAGTCTTAAGTGTTAAGACACATGGATAACATTTTGAGAAGGATGATGCTTATTGATTGCAACTTAATGGCTAAGACATTTAGCATATGGATACTAAAACCGCATTCCTATGAGGAATAAAACCAGGATGTGTACGTGACACAACCTATAAGGTTTATGAATCCACTAATGCAAATGAAGTCTATAAGTTACAATGGACTAGTCAATGTGATTGATTGAGTACAAGCAACTCAGAATTGAATCTTTACTTTGATGATATAGTCAAAGGGTTTTGACTAATATGTCAAAGATAAAGAAGGGATCTGTGATTTAGTGGGAGCGTGTTCACATTCCACATATTGATGTGAAATGGAAATGTTCTAGATTGGAAATACGAATGTGGAAATTATCTTTAAGGAAGATAGAGATGTTTCCTATGTGATAGGAATAGAGATCTATAGAGATAGTTCTCGAAAATCTCTTGACCGGGAAAGAGAGAGCATACATTGGCAATCTGTACTGAAATGTTCAGTATGCACACATTCAGTGGGAGAAAACTTGTCCATGTTACATGGAGTTAGTATCCCAAGGCCAAGTGTCCAATTCTTATGAAGAATGGGAACACTAAGAATAGATATGGATCTATCATGTATGTAATCATCCCATTATCTTGCATGTATGACATGGCAAGAATAAGATGCATTCATCATCTTGTATGTAGGACATGGTAATATGATATGCTCATCCTGATAACTCGTATGTGTGATATGACGAGTGAATGTCTGTCTATTTCCAGTAAGGGTTACTGGAATACCATGAGAACTTGATAAGTGCTTGTGAAGTACTAGTTCTATGGAGATAAGGAAGAGTTCAATGTAAAGAGTTACATTGATGCAAACTTCTGAAAGGACAGAAAATTAATCGCAATATATATACATAAGATGTATAAAAGTGAAAATTTGTTGATAATTGGAAATGTTCCAATAAAGCCATTTGAAAAAGGGGAAAAGCCGAGTATCTATGTGTTAGTGAACAGCAGTGGATACTATATGGATCTGAAAGTTCATAAGATGAACTTATATTCCACTCACTGATGACAAGTCTGGAATCCTTGATCATGCAATATGGCTAAAGGTTAGCAAATGGAATACAAGATTGCATATTACGGCAACTCCATCTCATACGTGTGACGTACAACGAAGAGATGAGAGACATGCAATTTATACAGACTTTGGCAAGGTGTTGCCATTACTCACTATGTTGGCACTACATCACAGTAACATGTGGGACATGTTTGAAAATCACTATGAATATGATTCATGGGTGATTGGCTCGCAGTGCAAGTGGGAGTGTGTTGGTATGTATGCCCTGAGAGCCAATCATGGGATGATTGATGGGATACATTAAGATTGATTTGATAAACATAAAAGGCGAGCTTCCAATTCTTTCTGGTTCAGTCATATGAGATAGTGATAGAACAGATTGAATGTCTAGAGAATGACAGTACTCAATGACGTATGCCTTCAGGCTCATGACCTGAACGATGAGATCATACGGATGCTAAGAGTTTGTACATTCTTGTTATGTCCCTAGTCGGATGTCATTGTGGAAGGTAGATAGATAGCAATGACACACAAGACTAGATTGTGGTGTTGGTTGATGACAGAATCTCATTAGTCATGATATAGAGATATCAAACCAAACACATAGGTACTTGTTAGAGAACAAGGTACCGGACAGACCCACCGTGAGTTTGACACATGGAACCATGAGATGGTAGTCACAGTCAGTACTCACAGTGATGGTGGTGAGTGTGATTCTTAGACCTGAAATCACTGCACTCAACACATGTCGTTGGGCACACTTTGACATCATCAAACGTAGTCCTGAAACATGGGTTGTTATAAAGGTGATGATTGGGTGGCTTTGACACATGGGGCTTTTGAGGGGTGAGTGATAGATATGGGATTTGTCCCTCCTGAGGGAGTTTGATATCCATGGCCACTTGATGAGTAGGATTGAGAAAGGCGTGCGCACATGTGTGAATCAGTATATGATACTGATGTCATACATATCTCTTCCAGTCTACTCTGAGATCAAGGAAGTGAATGAACGTTGACAGGATGACTGTTCCATGCCTCGAGTTAATTCGGGACATCAGTGACGAAGGAATTATACATTCGCTGTAACACCATTCACGGATTGTAGGATGAAAGTTGTTCTCCAACTTTCTACTTTCACTTGGGTAGCACTGATGTGTGACTAGGCACCGCTCTTTGCTTGTGAAGTCATAAGTGTTATGGACTTTCACTACCAACGTGAAATGGACCTGCAGGGTCACACACATAGGATTTAACCTGGAAGAGGAGTTTTGTCCACAAAGCAATGTTTAGATTGATTACTAAAGAAGTTTAGTAGTTCAATTAAACACTCAATCAGTCGATAGCTCAATATCATATGGTTCAAGGTGTTGGACGCATTGATTGGAGTATCGGATTGATTGAAATCGCAATTGACTGATTTTTGCCCAACCTGTGCTCCCAACCGATTGGTTCATGTGATGAACCGGTCAGCTGAGGTTGCTGAACCGGTCGGCTGGAGTGTCCAGGCCGATCGGCTCATGCCCAGGTTGAAACGACCGGTTCAAGGGTTGAACCGATCGGCTCAACTGGTGCAACCGACCAGTTGGGAAAAGTCATGTCGGCAAGAATTTTCCTTTGGTTTCAAATTGCCAATTCGATTGGGAATAATATTGGTATTCGATACCAATTGGGAAAGAAACAAGGAAAGTCTTTTTGAGCCGGATTAGGACCATGAACCGATCGGTTCAGGGCACCAACCGATCGGTTGGAGTGCCCCAAACGATCGGCTCAGGTCCAACCGATCGGCTCAATGGCCAAACCGATCGGTTCAGTTGTGAACCGATCATTTCAAGTTGCGAGATGGTTGCTTTTTGTGGAAAATTCTCAAACCCTTCTACTCCTGCATTAGTCCCGCATTGCCCGGGATGGAGAACCCTGTCCCATGACTCTCCTATATATATAGGGGTATTGGGGGCTTCTCAAAGTACAGCTCAGTGCAACCAGTTGCTCTGCAAGTTGTCGTTCTCTCTGGTTTTGGTAACCGTGAGAGAGCCCGAGCAAGTGCTTCCCGCAAAAGGGAGGTGCAGCAAGGGAAGGACAACTGCAGTTGAAACAGGAGGCAGGAGAGTGTGTTGGCGACTAGTACGTCAACAGGAGGGTGCGACTCCTTCCACTTCCTTGTGGGACAAGGAGTGTGGAGTTCCAGGTGGTCCGTGTGGACTACTACAGAGGCGGGAGCACACTGCCGCTTAGGAGGACAACTGTCATCCGACATTCCGGTTCGAGTAGGAGTTGTCAGTCTCGGTGCGACCAGGAGCTGCACAGACACCGTCGAAGTCCGGAGTTGAAGACCGCGCATTGCGCGAGGTATTGTCGTCGAGCAAGCCTCGGGACAAGGTATGATTCCGCAAACCATCCTTTCCTATTATATAGACGTTGACGCGTTTCCTCGGTATGGGTTGGGGGAGAAAATTTTTGTTTCCGCTGCCTTCTCTGTCTCCCCTTAAAACCCAACACTTTTGTAGTTCAGCTGCTTGCGCTGCTAGGATTTCCTGTTGAATTGCAGCCCTGGCTTCTTGCATGAGCCTCTCTCTCTGTGCATTGATGGCTTGAGCCACCCTTCGGGCTACCTCTTCTTCTTGAGCCATCCTTGCTTGATTTTCTCTGATCTGATGATGAAAGGTTCTATCTATCTCTGGATCAAAGCACACTGCTAGTCTGGGGCTATCCGAACGGTGCATGCACTACGCCTTGGATTGTGCCTGAGATAGAAAGATTTTGAAAGTGAGAACCACAGAGTAAAGTCAAATTCAAGTAGATAATCAATTGTTTCAGAAGAAAAAGCAAAATCCAAGATTAGTCTTAAAAGAACTAGATTTGACTAATTGATTATGTTGTCCCCGACAACTACGCCAGAATTTGATGTGGAATTTTATCTCACTAACAAACTTACTCAGAGTTGAAATCCCCTAGTTGTTACCAAAACCAAAGTGCAATAATACCACCCACAAGCGGACGAGTCTGATCGCAGTATAATTAAGGATCGAACCCAAAGGACAACATTTTTAAGAATCCTTGTCAGTCTAGTCTAGTTCGAGTTAAAGCTAATATTTAAAATGATTGGTTGATTTGAGGTTAATTAAACTAATTGCAAGAAAGTAAAAGCTGAATTAAACTTGGATTTAGATCAAATGATATGGAATCGCCGGGATGGTATCGGGTTTCACCACCGCTACACACGCAAGCACATCCAATAGTAAACAATCCAGGCAAGATATAACAATCCGAATAGAGCTGTTGCGGCCCCTCCATATGGGTGTTAGGTTCGCGTAAGCATCACCTTAGGCATCCGATGTCTCGTCACCAACCAGATCACTCACTTACAGCTCCAAAGATACAAAAATTCGACGAACATTGTGAGTCCCCTATACAGGCGTTAGGCACACAGAAGCGTCATCAAAAGCTAGATGGCTCGTCCCTCGCAGATCATACACTTACGACCTCGACGAAATCCCATTCTATTTTTAGTTTGGGAGTCAATCACATTAATCGATATGCAAGTAGGTGATAGATCTACAAACTAACATCGACGATAAACAAAGATGATACAAAATCTAACTAAGGTTGTGGTCCTCCCTGAGGGATGTTTAGACCATAGAAGCATCACCGTAGAATAGATGTCTCATCCCCTAGCGGATCATACACTTACGACCTCAAGGAATCTTATCGGAAGTTCTTGTCAAAGAGTCGAACTTTGTAAACTGCCATTCCGTCCCACAAATAAAAGATTTCGCAATATATGAAATAACAAGATGAAAGTAAGTAGATAATAAACTACAAACATACCAATTAATGATGAAATGGAAAGTTATATACATTGCTATGGAGAGTTTAACAAAAGAACATGATTGCATGGGCAGTGGGGCTAGTCCCCGTACCCCAGCGAAAAGGTACTACTCGCTCATGATGCGAGAAACAAGAAGAATAAGAAAGAGAGAGAAATCCGGCATGAACTCGATGCAGAAGGTAGTCGCAGCTCGGTGTAGAATATACGGCCTTCGACGTCATGTCGGAGCAGATCTGGACACGAACGAGAGTTGCCAAGATAGACCGGACAGTCTCCCTCGCTCCGTCTTCCTTCTCTCCTCAGCCTCCTTGGTTGCAACACAGGAAGTCGGTGGAATTAGACTGGCGTGGATGGCACTGGATTTGGATCGGACCTGTGTACAGGTTGCATGTCGGCGTCTCGGAACCGATGCCTCGAAAGGGGACCCTAATGGCCCTATTTATAGGCACGGGGCTGGTCATCACGTTTTTCGTGTGTTTTCAGTCCAAGCGGTTTGGCAGATATTTTTGCTGAAACGGTCTTGTAAATCGTTAATGGCCAAACAATTTTGGCTTCCTTCGGTTTGGAAACCGAATGGGACCAAATAGTTTCACAGACCGTTTGCCTTTCAAATGGTTTTGAGCAAAGTTGGGAAAACGGTCTTGGATAGAGGCAAATGGTTTATAAACCATTTGATATAAAATGGTTTGGAAACCATTTAATAAACAAAAGGGTCGTTGCTTCGGTCAACGCTCTAGCCAAACTCAAACGGTCTTGGAAATTGCTGATCAAATGATCTGAAACCCGAAAGGGGCCAAACAGTCTCGTGACACAAGGGCAAACGGTTTGGGACAGACCATTTGCTTTTCTTCAATTGGTTTGAATAGCAAACAAGTTCGTTAGGTCTTGAGTTGAGCAGCAACAGCCGGTCTGCTGGGTCAAACTATCTAGTAGCCCTCTGATCTATTTGTAATACCAAACGATCTTCGGCCTTCATCTGCAAGTGCAATGGCCTCAGGGCGACCTCATTTGGCATGCAAACCACCTCCATTCGGTCGTGTGTTGGGGGCTGCAAATGAGTGATGGTCGGAGGTTGAATATGATGCACCACGGCTGTGGTGATGCTGCTATTCCATGGCAGTGCCGCTTTACACAGGCGTGGTGGGTGTGTAATTTGCCTCTAATGGCGTTGTGCCACGGCCGTGGCGTGACACCACGGTCGTGGTGAGGAAACTGTCCGACGGCCGTGTTGTCTCGCATGGGTGTGGCGGGTGAGAGCTCAGGCATTGGGGATGATCCACCACGGTCGTGGCCTCACCACACGGTCGTGGTGATGACAGTAGACCACATCCATTTCTAACCACCACGGCCGTGGTCTAGGCTCTGCTACGAGATCTTGAATTCATGCACTGCTCGATCCCTTCACGGCTGAGTTATGCCTCCAATCGATCTCTGCTGGTCTATCGGTCTTGAGACCGAATGGGCTGAAACGATCTTGAGACTGAATGGGCTTAAACAGTCTTGAGACTGAATGGGCCCAAATAGTCTTGAGACCGAATGGGCTCAAACGGTCTTGAGACCGAATGGGCACAAACGATCTTGAGACCGAATGGATGGAATTTTCTTGGTTAGATCGCTTGGTAAGAGCCAAGGGTGAGTGATGGTGGACCCCAACTACTTGTTCAACTTTATCAAGACTTCCATTAAATCAACATAAATTCGATCAAAGATTTGATAATCGAATTTATTGAGTAAATTTGCACATTATGATGAATTTTGATGTATAATGAGTGAAATAGAACATATAGAGTTGAATTTTTCCCAAAGTGTAATTTGAATTCCATGATGAATATACATTCATCACCCGACTTTTTATTTCACAAATTTCTTCTTTACACTTTTATATGATCTAGTTTATCATTCGATCAATGTGGTTTGGACCAGTGGAATTGTATGGATAATCGAAACCTAAATTGCTCAGTTTGAATGTTGAAATTAGTAGCACACGACCAATAACAGTATGGTTTGGGTATAAACCTAGGAAGTATAGATTTTAGAAATTTATCAAATGCACGATTTCAAGGAAATGATGATGACATGGAAAGTTATATGAAAACCCTAGTTACATGCTTTCTACTATGTTTAATTAGAGTGGTTTAATATTTACAAGAATTGGCCCATTTCTCTGAGATATTATTAAAAATCCTCAATTATTTATAATAATTTGTGTCATGATAAATAAATAACTCTTATTTGAGTTCGGTGATTCACAAACTAGGATTTTGGTTAATGTGCACGTTTTATGAGGAATTTTTGATAAATTACATATGCTAGTGATGATTTCTCAATTGTTGAGTAGTTTACTCTTATTCGTGTATTAAGACGTTCAATTGCATGAATTTAGTGTATATATGCCAAGTTGACATGAATTTTTGATATTTAAGAATTTTAAACTGCCGGCAAGTACAATATGTTGCATTATAAATCTCAAGTAAATAGACATGATACCCTAAAAGTATCAGAGTCGAGTATACATAAGGAAAAGGTACAATGTAGTAAGAGTTTTCTAGGTTGAAGAAAATAATAGACTTAAGGGCCCTAACACCAAAGAACCCCTTTGAAAGGTCTGCGCCTTAGGGGTGAAATGACGTAACACTGATAGTGTCCAGTATACGGGGGTCAGAAAAGCGTGTCCAACATTAACAAGACATCCTGGTGGAATGAGAGTACATTTTGTAGTGTCCAACATTAACCAGATGTCCTGGTGGCACTAGAGAGCAGTTTACAATGTCCAACACTAACCAGACGTCCTGTCGGCACTGGAATACAGAAAAGTGTGTCCAAGACTAACCAGACATCCAAGTGGCACGGATTGACTCTCCGCCTATGTGCTCAGGTTAGAAGACGAGTCCAGTTTGTGGCACCATAGGATTGCCGAGGTCAGAGAGCAAGTTTTCTTATAGCAGACCAGGACAACAGTCAGACTTAGCTATCCAGGGGTGTCGGCTAAGTCTTGTATGGTGGGATCGTAGTTCTCTACGAGTCTTCATATGTAGAGTACACTACATATGATTAGGGCATAAGATAAAATATATTCATATAGGTTCATGGAGTTTCTTACAAGTTAAAGTGTTAAGAAATATTTGAGTTAGTTTCACAATAGTTGTTCTGTAAATGAAATTTTAGTATTTCTATTATGTAATCGTATCTACAGCTTTGCAGTAGTTGTTATCTTAATGAAATGTTGGTATCTTCTGACATTTAAACTATATTTCTTAGATATGCACAGTATAGAATTATCTTATATTTTATTCCAATTACTAAACATAAAATGAGTTATTTGTGATGGTTGGGTGAAATTCTATTCACTGATCCAGTATCTCACCAACCTACTGAAACATTTTTTAGGTTAGTGTCAGCACGAGGAAGTAGAAGGATCGTAGCACCCGAGTACTTAGAAGGTAGTACATAGTTAGTTAAAGGTCTCTTACTCCTTTCCCCTCGATCCTTGGGACATGGTGTTGTAGAAAGAGAGAGAATGTAAAGTAATTTGTAGCTTAGTTTTCAATTAACTATTGTACTTTATATTCCGCAAGTAAGATGTAATATGTTGTTTAAACTATGTGGTATCTTTCAAGATTTAGAAACAGTAAGTTTGTTTCTGCAATTTTGTAAGATTTCAGTTTATTTCAAGTCATAAGATTTCTTTTCAATAAATTTTTAAGTGATCAAGTAAAGAAAAAGTTAAGAGTGGTTTACCGAGGGTGACTCCTTGTCTTCGGGGTTATTAGAGATGGCTCGGGGATCGGGGCATCACATCTACCTTCAGCATGTCGGGTCCCTATCTTGGCTTCTACCTAAGACAGTCTGCCCACCTATACCTGACACGAAGAACCTGAGAGCCTTAAGATAATGTTTACCTGGTATGTATCCTAACCCGACAGAGTACCCAACCCGGTATGGTCTATACCTATTACTGATGCCGCCTGACATGACCATATTGGGTAGATGTCCTATCCCAATATGCCCCTTACCCATCATGATTCACGACCCGACACGGTCATGAACACGAGACGGATGTATCCTGATAGGGCCCAAACCCGGTACTGGGTTAGCATTATCTTAGGTGTCTGCTGCTATGTACATCGATCTCCTAAATCAAGGAGACCAATGCCTATCTTCCCTTTACAACATATACTTTCATTACAACATTGTAACTAAACCTTTATGTTCCTTTATGACCTTTGGAATCTGTGGAGTTTACCTCTTTTTGTTCTGTGTATGGCTTTATTTTGTTGGATGATTTCTTTATAGCATTTGAGTTCTAGTCTCTTCTTTCTGATTTACACTTTTGACTTGCTATTGAATCATGTTTCTTGTTTTGACTCCTTTGAGAGAGGGATGTCATAATCTCTAGAGCTTGGTCCAATTTAGATGTATGAAAGTACCTGGGGTCAGAGCTGTACCTAGCCTATCGTTCCACTCTAGTCCACGATGAGTACCCTTGAGAGAGGGAACTTAGTACGTGGCTAGTTGGTATCTTCTTTGAGAGAAGAAGGCGCATGATGTAGGTCTTCACCGCTTGTTACGATTAGGTTTCCTTCCTTCATGCTATACTCCTAAGATAGTCTTTTCTCCTCAGTTTCCTATATACAAAAACTTCTTTTCTCCTCATTTTCCTATAAACAAAAACTTCCATAAAAACTGCAAAACCTAAAACGTTAATCTTTTTGGGTAACTCCCCTTGGAGATAGGTTTTCTCTTTATTCTACATGATTCTTTTGTTTCAACAACCATATCCTTCGACTTTTCGTCATGATTAGACAAGTAGAACTTGGGTTCCAAAGCGCTATTCTTCTTATTCCCTATGTTCGACCTTGTCCTAGTTGCAGGTGTCTTAAACATTCAGTTATTATAAATTACTAAAGTTCGATGACCTAGATTTGTCTCAATTTTTGGACCCACATTTATGGATTGTCATGTAGTGGACAACCTCTGATGTTATTTGAATAAAACAATATCTTGCAATGAGTTATGTGCCATCTTTAGTTCTTATTTAGTAATAGATGGTATCTTAACTATCTGTATTATTGATTGATCACTGGAAACACATGTTTCATACATTTCTATGTATGATGAGAGGGATGGTATGAAGATTTTTTGTGTGGTCATATATCTAATCATTACAAGTGTTTAGGTTAGCTCGGGAGGATGTTAAATGTTTAGAACCTGCCTATTGACAAGAGACATATGCATATATAAGGATAATCCATCTATTGATCAGAGTAGTGCATTGAAAAATTACTTTTCTATATGAACTAACTGTGGTTATTCATTACATTATTGTTTAACATGAGATGTTTGTTAGCTATAACCATTTTGCATGATCTTTAAATTCATATCTAAAATAGTTAAGTTGCATTTTTAATTATGTTTTTGGACAAGTAGCCTTTAATTCATGGAAGCAACAAATCAACTCTCAAACCAACCTTTTGAAATGACCTCTTGTAATTAAAAATTTTATTCTTTTGGGAGAAATTAGTGGAGTCACAATATAAATATAAATTTTTTGCAAATGGAGAAACATCACTTTCCTTAGTAAAAACTCTATGTTTTGGGTGCAAATTAATGGGTCCATTAAAATATAGAATATAAATGTTATAAATGTGTAATTATTTTTCAAATGATGTTTTTTTCCTTGATGTTAGTCAATGCCTTTCTTAGACTTTCATTTCAATGTTTTAAATTATATCTTAAATATAATAAAAATCTTAGAAAACATTTCTTTTGATAAATTTCATTCATTAATGATTACATATAGAAAGGTAGTAGCTTGATCGACCTTTTAGTGATGAATAAAGTTATTGTGGTTTGATTCAGACATTACCACTTTATCTAACTCAAATGTACATGTTATACTAAGATATAATAGTTGATATGGTGATAGACACTATATAACTAAATTATACTGTTTCATAGAAAAGGTCATGGAATATGATAGTGAATTTTTAATATTGGCATTTGGATCAGAGTGTCACCTATGAATAAGATATGTGACTAGATCCATTGTCATCATCTAAGTTCTTATTCATCAAATAACAACTAAACCGCTCAACCATTGTGAAATGAGTAACGCATAGGACTCATCTAATGTGCCTCATCAACTTTAAAAGAGAAGCCCATAATGAGTCCTTTATCCTTGAAAATTAGAAAGAAAAAGTTTTGCTGCTTGCTAAGCTATCTTACATGCAACTATAACACAACATAGAAAATTCTTTATCACTATCACATTCCATTTATTCCAGATCAGCCTTATGTGTGTGACTTATATGCTAGACAAGTCCCACAAATTTATCCTAACATTGTACTGAGTTTTTGTGATCATATTTGGGTTAGTGTTTTATGGAGTGTGGATGTATCCTTTACTTGTATATTCAAGGCTCACACGATATGAGAATAATGAAAACATGTAATTTGGAAGTAAGAACAAATATTTTTGATGGTATCATCTTTGGTGTATGGGATGGCTTTTAGTTAATTAGTTATCCCTCATAGAAACTACTCTGAATTAGGAGATTCCCCATTGTATGGAAATTATGTTGTTCCTCTTCTCTATTTTTTTTGGGACAGTTCAGTACATTAATATCTGAAAAAGGAGTTTCAAAGAATTCATAGAAACATCATATACTATACATACCGATTTACTTAAGACCTCACATCCTAAAAACCTTATTTTCCAAACCACAAACTCCCTTCATATTATTTGTGTAAATCGAAAAGAAATTATTAACGACTACAACAAAAAGGCTAAGAATTTTAGACACCCTTTAACCATGATCTCTACTATTGATCTCACCTAAAATATGGAAAACTAGAGAAGTAAGAACTATACCCTCCCCCCTTTCCTCATCATCATATTGCATTAGGACTTTTCAAAGACCCATTACAAGACATTTTTAGGAGACTGAAGCAACGGAGACCCCCAAGAAGACTTCAAAGTATATCTCATATAAATATATATGGAGAATTCACAATAAAATAAAATTTAGTTTTCTATTTTTGGCTATGTATTTCATAGTATATTATTGTTAAATCCCCACATGTTCATCGTGTTTCTTGTAGGCATTCTTCTCCTATGAGTCATGTAAGAACAAAAAGTCTAATTTTGAATGTGGATGTTTCACTATAAGAGTTGGTCCTAAAGAACTTTAGATAGATTATGACTAATCACCCACAATTTGTGATCATGATGAATTGTCCATCTTCTATTGTAAAAGGTATATTCCTTGATCTATGAAGGCCAAACCTTAATCACAACCCTTCAAGTTTTCAACACCCACTACTTGTTTGAGCATCCTCCTCTAACTACTCCCTATACCTCATTCTAATCAATCTCACACAATCAGGATGTAGATAGAGTGAAGTCTAGACTACTATAATCTTGTCTCCAAGTAATGTCCCCATCAGCCGAGTCCAAGCTAAAAGTAAGATTTCCCTTTACTAAGGGAAGGCACCAAACAAAAAGGGAAAGGGAAGAAAAGTATGTGTCACAAAACTAGTCTCGGATATCAAGAAAATGAAAGCAAATAAAAACAGGCTAGGGTTTATCATATGATGAAGATAACAAGAGTACAAGGCTTAACAATTATATTAAAAAAGATTTGCATGTATGATAATTATGTCTACCTAACTAAGTAGGGTTGAGGCACCTACCAGACCTCTAACCTATAAGTGAGGGGAGAATAAGACATTCCCAGTCACCTACACAATTATATAGGAGAGAATAAAAACATTCCGTAGGGCGATTAAATACATTCCCTCTATAGGTGGTTGTACATAAGCACCCCTACTTTAAATTAAACAGAACATAAATCTACATGCTAGAAAAGTAGTCATTGCAAGAGTAGTCATCATATTCAATAAGCATGGTAGTGGGGTATAAGATCCAAATAAGAAGAAATTATAATATTATTTGAGGCATGACCAACATTAGGATTCCAAAATAGAAGATTTAGGGTTCATTTAAGCCTCATTAGGGAAATATTAGGTTTGGCTGCAATTATCCAAACATAGGGTGTAAGGAATGCACATACCTCTCTTACTGATATCAATGACTAGCTATCACCACTTTAATTGAATCCAAGTTCCACTTTGCCTATTTTCAATGTATTAACATGTATTAGAGTACATAATGCACATTAATGTATAGAAACCCTAATTTTTAGACCTTTTTAGAAAAACTCAGATTTAGACTCTTAAAACATCACTAATAAACTTATTAAGTTCTTCTGATCAAGAAAACATATTTTTATATTAATTTTGGAGTTATGATGATTAAGATGTATTTTTTTTGGATTTTATGCATCAAATTCATTTTACAAAAATCACCCTTCGTAAAACCATTAAAATCAGACCTTGAAAATATTTTTATTAGATAGAGATTAATTTTCCAATTCCAAACAATATTTATTTGTCAAATTTGGATTAGAGGAATAGAAGATATGAATTTTTCAATACTGAGGAATAGGAAATTGTCAGATCATCAAACCGATTGAGATAATTGAAGAGAGAGGGAGAGGGAGAAAACACCATTTGACCCAAGATCAGGTTTGAAGTTGCATAGGTAACCACACTAGAGCTTCTAGAGAAGGTAAAATAATAAGGAACCAAAACTGTAGAATAACATGGTAAAAAGAGATGGAAATCGTCGATTTTAAACATAGAAGCATGAGTTTTAAGGATGTACTAAGCAATATATGAGAAGGGGGTTAACAAAACTTGCCTCTAGGCAGGTAAGACGGTCCAAACAGAAAGGATCCTGAGATTATAAGGTCTGGTTGCTCCAAGCCAATCTCCTTTCTTGAGAAAAGATCACCTTCTCCACTTTAGAGGTGTTAACCCTAGGAAAAGAGCACATAGAGTTTTACCATGGAAGGTCATGGTTCCGACCTGGAAGAAGGTGGGAGGAATACTAGCAGTATGAAAATAGGGAAGGAAACAAGGATTCCTACTAGTTTTGGTCAAAATCACCAAGGAGGAGCTTAAGAAATCCTAAATAGATAAATTTGGAACCCTCAGAGCCTTCTTCACCAAGGTAGGCATCCTCTATTACCTTGGGATAGAAACTTTGTGGCGAAACATAGAGGGGACGATGCTATAACTGGGAAATATAAGGATAGGATTGCTTTTTGGATTGGGAGGTGGGAAGGGGTAGGGATGCCTTTATAAATAAGGGGGCAAGTATGAGGTGTTTGTGTGACTTTCCATGTGTCCTTAGGCTAGGGCTTCATGGCCATGCAAGAGGACACGTCATAGACTCTTCTTGTATATCAAAGGTTGGTCCTAAAATCCCCTGGAGACTTCTAGGCCATCCCCACCGTCCTTCAAACATACAAATAACCCCATTGGTTGATAGCTTTTAAAGATAAACTCATTTATAAGGATAGCTTTTAAAGATAAACTCATTTATAAGGAGGGTAATCCCTATAATGCCCTTGGAGAGAAACACCTTCAAACAAAGGTGAAACCAGATGCCCCATGGTTCAAAATCTCGATAATAGTAAAGGAATATCTAAGGATTAAAATGTAGGTGATAATTTGCAAATAAAACCTCCCAATTAGGTAAATTGCATAAGAGTCCAGAATGTACCTAAAATTTCATAACTTGCACAAACAACATCCAATTCGAACCAAATTTGAAACTTAGGCTCATTTTATGTTTTATAAACACATAAAATAGTTATATTAAGGTGTAGAGCCCTTAATTATGGTAATTAAGATTTCACTAAGGTATTTGTGCATAAACCCTTATATTGGTACAATTAGTGAATAAATGTTCACTAAACCACTATAAATTCTACTAATTAAACATAAACGACACAAAGAATATAAATGAAAGGGAAACTTGGGAAAAAGGTTTACATGGATATTACATCTAAAATTCATTATGTTACAACACTCCACCCCTTTAAAAGGATTTTGTCCTCAAAATCTCAAGCAAAAAGGGAAGGGTGAGTACGTAACATTTCATCTCTCCTATCTCAACTCCCAAGTGGTTTCTTCTAGACCATGATATTTCCACAAAACTTTTACTAGCTAAATCTCTAAGTTATATAGTTTCTTTACTCGACAGTCAAGGATCTTCACATGTAGCTCTTCATAGGTCAGATTCTCATGTATCTCCAAAGGCTCAATAGTAAGCACATAAGAAGAGTCCTTCACATACTTCTTCAGCACAGAGACATGGAACATATTATGAATCGTACCATAGGAAGGAGGTAAAGCTAAGTAGTATGCACAATCTCCAACCTTATCTAAGATTTTAAATGGTCTAACATAACGGGGAGTCAACTTTCCTTTAACTTTATATCTAGCAATAGAACATATTGGCTTGATCTTCAGAAATGCATAGTCACCCACTACAAAGTTATCATCAGACATTTTCTTGTCAGCATACATCTTCTGTCAGTCTTGAGTTTCGTTATCAACTGTACTTTTTCTATCACCATTTGCATGTCATCAGTCTTCACTAGAGAACGTTCACCAACATCATCCCGATGCAAAGGTGAATGACATGGTCTACCATAGAGATCTTCAAAAGGTGGCATACCAATACTAGTTTGGTAGCTATTGTTGTAAGAAAACTTAGCTAATGGTAGATATTGATCCCATGCACCACCCCAATCCATCACACAAGCATGAAGCAAGTCCTCTAGAATCTGAATTGTTCTCTCAGATTGACCATCAGTCTGCAGGTGGTAAGCAGTACTAAAACACAAGTCAGTACACATCTCCTCCTAAATCTGACCCCATAAATGAGAAGTAAACTTTAGGTCACAATCAGAAACTATTACCTCAGGTACTCCATGCAGGTGTACGATCCACTCAACGTACAACTGAACCATATCCACAACTTTGTAATTGGTTTTGAAAGGTAAGAAATGAGAAAATTTTTTAAGTTGATCAATAACCACCCAAACAACATCATAACCTTTCTTGGACTTGGAAAAACTAGTAATGAAGTCCATTGTTATCTTCTCTCACATCCTTCCTGGAATTTCAAGAGGGTGTAAAGACCACTAGGGTGCTGATATTCGATCTTGACTTGCTGACATGTCAAGCTCTTTGTGACGAACAAAGCCATATCATTCTTCATGTTCTTCCACCAGACACTTCGTTGTAAGTCCTTGTATAATTGTTTTGTGCAAAGATGAATAGTGTACTTGGACTCATGCGCTTCAGTCATCACCTTTTGTCTCAGATCAGCCACATCAGAAATCCACAACCTTTGTCTGAAGTGGACAACACCATCCACTCTGATAGAGAAGTCAGATTGTGGTTTCTCGGTCAAGGCCTTCATCTTTTCCACCTCTGAGCTTTCTAACTGTGCATAAATGACTTCTGAGATCCAAGTCAGTGTAACAGTCAAACTAGCCATATGGACACACAACTTGTCTTCATCCACTAAATTGACAGGTTGAGGTCTCCAACTAGTCACATATTCAAGATTTTCCTACACCGAACATCTCAGAGCAACACAAATGACATCATTCTTGCGACTTAAAGCATCAACTATGACATTTGCTTTACCAAGATGATAGGTGATGGTGAATTCATAATCTTTGAGATATTCCATCCACCTGCACTGTCATAGATTTAGATTCTTCTGTGTCAACACTGTTGGATCAAAGGGCTCTAGGGGGTGAATAGAGCTTCACAATTCTCACAAAATAGATTAGACCACCAAAGTATATTAAGTGCAGAAACTTAAATAAGCAGCAATTTGAAGTCTTAATCTAACATTCACAGTAAGGATGAGAGACAAGGAAGAGAAAGCACTTGGACATGTGGTTTAGAGTGGTTCCATGTCCTAAACTTAGGAGCAATGTCAGTCCACTACCTAGAGTGGGTTAGTCTCTAGGATTTGCAATCTTGGTACTGTTATATTCCACAATAATATTATAAGACACAACAATCACACATCCAAGGGCTTAGTACATCAAGCAAAGATCTTCAATATGTAGAAGGAGCTTACCCACTTGAACAATGGAGTCTTCAACCATAAACATGGACTTACCCACTCCTTTCTTCAAGTCTTATGCCTTCAAGGGATTACATATATTCCTTGAGCGTCACTTTGCACATCTCCTTCACTTGGAGATCTTGATCACCTATTTCCTTCACTTGGAGACCTGGAGCACCTTTCTTTCTTCAACTTTGAAGAACAACAACTCCTTCTCCTTCACTCGAAGAAGATCTTCAACCTTTTTCTTCAAAGAAATGGAGGTAGGAAGATGGAGGAGGAGAGATTTACATCATTACATGGAGTAGCTCTCTTACACAAGAACCTATCTCACTCATACTCATGAATTTGACTTGAAGGTAGAGAGAGAAAGGGTCTCAAAGTGTTAGAACACTCTCAACTATGCTAGCACCAAGTTTATAATGAATGAGCAGCCTTGGAATAAACTCTAAGATGGTCTATTTATAGTTGAGGGTGTCCCTTTAAGTTGTGGGACACTTAGATACGAAAAAAGCTATTTTTGTTCAAAGAAATGACTCTATTTTTTCTCAAAACACTCACAAGCGGTCACATCAATTTTTGCTACAATTTCCGTACAATGCAATCGGTCGAGTTTCAATAAAGTTAACTCAATCGGTGAAGTAAATGACAAGGCCGATATTCAAATGATCAGTTGAGTTTGTCCTAACAAAACTTGACCGACCATTTAAACTTGAAATTGTCAGCTACTCGATCGGTCGAGTTCTATGTAAACACAACTCGACTAGTGTCATCTTCAAAAAATTGACCAAGATCGATCGGTCGAGTTTGTCCTGGGGAAAACTTGACCGATTGACAACCTGATGTCAATATTTGAAAATGCATCTAAAGTGATCTAACATTGGTGATTTATGTCCTAAAATTTTTTCTCATCTAAGTTACAAGTCAATTCTTCGTTAAAAATGATTACAACAATGTTCTAAGGTCATTTACATAGATTTCCACAAAAGCACACTTGTAGCGCTTTAACATGAACTTAAGCCATTCTAGGGCTTTGGATTTTGCATCCTTTTCATGTACCTAATGCCTGAAAACAATCTTTAACACACATATTAGATACCTATGAATGGATTGGTTAAGTCATTAGCAAAATATGGACAATGTATGACCTCTATTTCAACATTCTCCCCCTTTTTGACAATGACAAACCATTCCTTAAGAATATTGAAAAGGATATGAAAGTTATACCTTTTCCTTGTGAATTAGGGGGATTCATGATATTAACAATGTGAATTGCTCCCCCTCAATATATGCTTCATCTAACCTACATGGTTAGTCTATCTACAGATAGCAATACTGATATACATGTAGTGTGTAATACTTTGTAAGTTCACATGATAGACAATGAAAGAACTAGAAAAGGATCTCACAAGAAAAAACAATAGTATAATTAATGAATAACATATGATTGAACAATATGACTGAGTTTCAAACCATTGAAAGATATCTCTCCCCCTTTTGACATTATCAAAAAGTTGGGGGGTAGAAGAACATAAGAACCATGTCTTCTCCATTACTCAACCAAAAGATATACATTCAAACTATCTCATAGCATATGTCACACAGAGACGAAAGCAATCATACAATCACAGTCATAATCAAAATATGGTAGCAAGATGGCACCAACACAAAAGATATATCAGAGGAAAAGTAAGAGTGCACATCACATATATATTACAACTGAGATGCATGTCCACATGAAAGAAACTACAAGCAGAAATGATGAAAACAAAGATAAAAATAGTACATCTCAGATAAATGTGCCAAGATGTTTCTTATACAAAATAGCCTAGAAAGATAAATATGATAAGCATGCTAGACTATAAGCTAAGAAACAACCTAAACATCTAAGCTATCTATATCTACGGTATCATCATCAAGCGTGTAGTGCCAGCACTAGATCCAGTAACGTCACCATTGTTTGAAGCGTCCTCACTGTGATAACCATTGTCGTTAGTATCATCAGCCTGGTCCAACATCTCCTCACCAGTAGGAGGTCCAAAAGCGTGACCGGGCCAACAAGCATTCTGCTCAGCCCAAGACATACCAAGAGCGTGAAGCTCATTGGCCAGTGGAAAGGTCAGAGCAGAGTTACCAAGGCTGGCAAGAAGAGTGGCCAGGGGGCCAACAGGTAATAGGAGGTAGGTAGGAGCGGAGCTACCAGCAGTAGAAAAGGGTTGTGGAGGTGGAGCAGCAACGGAAGGCTCAGAGTGGGGTAGTAATGATGAAATGCATATGAAGCATACTCTCTACCGAGATATGACTGGTAGGTGGGATAGGGAGATGCATAGGATAGGTTAATGGTAGACATGATCGAACACAAATCCTGATGCAGATGGTCATGAACCTATTGGTTATATGTTTGTTTGTGCATCATATAGCCCATAAGGGTCTCATTTGATGCATGGAATGAATCATGGCTAGGTCTAGGATGTGGCTGGGGTGGTGGAGCTCGAGTGGAGGAGGTAGGGACTCTAGAAGCTGAGGCAGATGGAGAAGCACTGGGTGTGGAGTAAAACCCAACCACTGACTTTTGAATTGTGGTCTCACTGATGCAAACACCGTTTCTGGCTACTTTGTAATGATAGTCAGAAAAGAGAGATTTCTCAGTGGCGAACTTGAAAAAACCACATATCAAATCCTAGTAGGGAGGGTGGGTGCCTTTTGTGTTCATACCAGTGTCGAAGCAGGTCATATGATGTAGAATGTACCTGGCCCACTTGACATCGATGTTCTCTAACAGGCAATACATAATGACAGTAGTGTTCTCTGCAATGTCCGTTTGATTCTTCTTGGGATGGACATTACAGTTGATCACTAATGCCAATATGCGCTACCTAAGGTCAAGAGAGGATGAAGGAAGGGTGCTCTTCTTCTTGTAGGGCATGTCAGGTTTCTTTAGGTAACAATGAATATCCAGTAAAGTCAATTCATTTTTCTTGTAGAAACCCTCTAGTTCCAACAGATCAAATTACTCGCCATACTCCTTACGCCAGGTGTCAGTTTCCTCATATTCATAAAGGAAGATGTTTAAAATGTCCTCAAAGATAGTGAAACATTTTACCGCTATCATTTATGTTAGGATTACTTAAGTATTCAGTGGTGGGACAAGGGAGTCATAATTCCAATGCAAGTTTGCGTAGAACTAATGAACTGCTTTAGTGCTAGACATGGAATTTTCAAAGTAGTCACATTCGATGGCTAGGGAAGAAAGATGATGACCAGAAAGAAACCTTGTGACTTGATCAATAACCGATTGATGCCTAGTATATGGATCGATCAAGGGGCAAAAAGGAAAAGGACTCCATGGGTAGAAGATCCTTGTACCTATTCATGGCCTCAATAAATATAAATGAAGTATCGTTGAAAGGAAGCAAGAAATTAGTGGAGGAAGACGAAGGTGAATTTCTTGGAGTAGGGCATGTTCTCCTTTGGGAGGCCATGGAGGCAAAATGAAGAGAGAAAACAAAGCAAACAAGCAAAACAAACCTCAAGAACTGTTCAAAACCAACAAGCAATGCCCATGAAGGTCTAGGTCGAGCTCTCTAGGTTGAACTAGGGATGGGAGAGGGAGGTTTAGGGTTGGGGATGAGAGCTTAGGGATTAAAGATGAGGAATAGGTCATCTATTCTCTAGTTGAGAGGGAGAATAGTCAGCCGATCCTAACTTAAAGTTGGCTCAACCCACTGATCGGTCGATCCTGAGAGTGTGAAACTTGACCGAATGGTTTACGAAAAAACAACTCTCGGCTCCTGATCGGTCGAGTTTTTCTTGGGGTAAACTCGACCGAAGGTCAACCTGACCTAAAAGTCACATTCTTATATTCTAGCCATATGCATGTCAATTAAGTTCATTTTCCAATTCTATTATGTATAATTAACATACTTAGGCACATGTAGCTCATCATTGGGTACTATTTTGTGATAAAACATGGAGTTCGATAAAAACCCAAAAAAAACAAAAACTAAGCATGTTAATAAACAAGTTAAGTACATAATGATCTTATATAGGCATACAAGGTGAGGAATAACATGCACAAACATATAGGATAGAGACAACTAGCTAGATCACATAACAATATCATCCAAATCAATAATGAGCAGTTTAGATTGAATAAAATTGAATTGACCTCTAGCTAGAGGTTTAGTAAAAATTTCCGCCAAATGGTTTTCTATGTCCACATGCGTGATATAGATATCCTTCTTGGCAATGTGGTCACAAAGAAAGTGGTGGCGAACATCTATATGTTTGGCTCTACTATGCAATATTGGATTGTAAGAGAGATTAATTGCACTAGTATCATAACAAAAGATAGAAGAATCATCAAAAAATATGTTATAGTCTTGGAGCATTTGCTTCATCCATAGGACATGTGCACAACAACTCCTGACTACAATGTATTCATCCCTGGTAGTTGATAATGCCACAATCCTCTATTTCTTGGAGAACCAAGACACCAAGCATGGTCCTAGAAGGAAGTAAGTGCCACTTGTGCACTTTCTATCAACCAAACACCCAACGTAATCTGCATCACTATATGCTCTAAGTGTAAAATCCCTTGATTTAGGATACCATAGTCCAAAATTTTGGGTTTTGGCTAAGTATCTCAAAATCCTCTTAACTACAATAAGATGTGATTTCCTAGGGATAGATTGAAAGCGAGCACACAAGCCAACACTAAACATAGTATCAGGTCTAGAGGCAGTTAAATAAAGTAAACTTCCAATCATACCTATATAGAGATTCTCATCTACCTTCTCACCTTCTTCATCTTTTTCAAGTTTCGTGGTGTTGGGCATGGGTGTATCCATCAGCTTCATGTTCTCCATTTCAAAGCACTTGAGCAGTTCATTTGTGCACTTGCCATGGTTGATGAAGTTTCCTTCTTTTGTTTGCTTGATTTGAAAGCCGAGGAATAAAGTCAACTCACCCATCATGCTCATTTCAAACTCACTCTGCATAAGAGAACTAAACTCCTTGCAAAGATTAAGATTAGTTCCGCCAAAAATGATGTCATCAATGTAAATTTGAATTATAAGAAAATTGCTAGAAATGTATTTTAGAGACAAGGTAGAATCAACTTTGCCCATGACATACCCATTACCTAATAAAAAGTTCTTTAATTTCTCATACCAAGTTCGAGGTGCTTGTTTGAGTCCAGAGAGAGCTTTTTGAAACAATTAAACATGATTCGGTAATTTGTCATTTTCAAAGCCCGGAGGTTGAGCAATAAATACTTCCTCCCCGATTTTACCATTCAAAAATGCACTTTTAACATCCATTTGATATAACAAGAAATTTTTGTAACTAGCAAAAGCAAGTATAATGCGAATAGATTCTAATCTAGTAATTGGAGCATAAGTTTCATCAAAGTCAATACCTTCCTGTTGGTTGTAACCTTGTGCTACTAACCTTGCTTTGTTTCTTACCACTTTTCCTTGCTCATCTAGCTTGTTATGGTAGACCCATTTGGTGCCAATTATCTTTCTATCATTAGGTCTTGGCATTAGAGTCCACACATGATTCTTTTGGAATTGCTCTAGCTCTTCGTGCATGGCTAGGATCCAGTCATCATCACCAAGGGATTCTTTGATGTTCTTTGGGTCTAATTGTGAGATGAAGGTGCAGTCTGCTTGTTCTTTGTTATAGGAAGCTCGTGTCTTCACTCTCTCGAATGGGTTGCCAATGATTAGCTCTTTGGGATGATTCATAGCAAAGCGGGGAGTAGGATCCTTCTTTTCTTCATCTTCTTCTTCCATCACCTGCTTACCTTTGTTGTTGATGTTGAGGTCTTTCAAGATAGGAATCAAGTCATCTGCAACATCATTTTCAACAACATGTCTGAAAACAACAAGGTTAGTTTCAATAAATTTAACATTTATAGATTCTTCAATTTTAGACAATTCAGTGTTGAATACTCTATATGACCTGCTTGTAGTTCTATAGCCAAGGAAGAAAGCCTTAAAAGATTTTAGATCAAACTTATCAAGAGAATCCTTCATGTTTAAAACAAAATAAGGACATCCGAAAACATGAAAAAATCAATGGATGGCTTTCTACCACACCACAACTCATAGGGGGTTTTCATCAAAGAAGGGTGTGTAAAAACTTGGTTTTGCACAAAATAGGAAGTGCTAACGGCTTCAGCCCAAAACTTCTTAGGAATGTCATATTCAAGAAGAATAGTCCTAGCCATCTCTTGAAGTGACCTGTTCTTCCTCTCTACTACCCCATTTTGTTGAGGAGTATGAGGATAAGAGAAATTGTGCGAGTAACTAGATTTTTCACAAAAACGCTCAAAAAGATCATTTTCAAATTCCCCCCATTGTCACTGTAGATAGAAACAATCTGGCAAGAAACTTCGTCTTCAACTCGTTTACAAAAGCTCAAGAAAACATCAAGAGTATCGTTTTTCGAAATGAGAAAGAAAGTACAAGTATATTGAGAGAAACCATCAACAATAACAATACAATACTTGGAACCACAAAGCGTTTGTGTTCTCATTGGTCTGAATAGATCAATATGAAGAAGCTCAAGACCTCTTTTGGTATTCATGACTCCTTTGGTCTTGAAGGAGGATTTGGTTTGTTTCCCTTGTGTACAAGGTTGGCATTCCTCATCCTTATCAAAATCCAATTTAGGATGTCCTCAAACCAAATCCTTTTTGCTCAACCTCTTCATTTGATGCATATTCACATGACCCAAACGGTGATGCCAAAGACAAATATCATTTTTATCCACAACCAAGCATCTATCAAGTATGGGCTTAAGAGCATCAAGAACAATAACATAAATATTACCATTTCTAGTTCCCTTATATATGACATTGTAAGAGAGGGAATCTACAAGCAAACATTCTAAAGATGTAAACAACACAAGATATCCATTATCACATAGTTGACTTACACTAATCAAATTGTGATGTAGGCCATCAACAAGCAAAACATTTTGATACATAGCTCATTGCCCACATCACCCTAACCTATGACCTTACCCTTCTTGTTGTCACCAAAGGTTACCATTCCTCCTTTCTTCTTCACGAATTTGTTGAAGTGGTTGATTTCACCAGTCATGTGTTTTGAGCATCCACTATCAACAATCCATCTCTTTTTAACCTGCAAGAAAGAAGGATGTCGGAACCCAACTAAAACTTTGGGATTCGGGGTTAGCTTGGGGACCCATTTCATCTTTAGGTTGATCGACTTGGGCTTGTAAGGACAGTAGGTAGAGTAATGATCATCACATTTGCAATGGATACATACCATAGGGTTGTTAGAGTCGATAGACACTCCATGGAAGATAGGAGGTTCCACACTCTTCTTCTTACACTTGTTCTTCCTCTTGCTCTTACCTTAACTAGTACATAATCGTCCTTTAGTGTCGGTTATTTAAAGCCTTTACTGTCGGTTTCTAAGCGACACCTATGTGGGCGCCGCTAAAAGCCCAACCATTACGCGTCGATTCTCAAATCGACGCCACAACCCTTCGCGCGCCATCGAAAACGTGCCAGCAGGGGGTATATCTGTCGGTTATTAGCTTAGAAACTGACGCCATCTCACCCGCTTACACGGCCGTGGTGTCTGGCCTCATTAGGGAAATCAACGTCGGTTACTAGTATGGAAACCGACATTGTAACCATATATTGTCGGTTTTAGATAGATATCTGACACCTATTTTATGTCTGGTTCACTGCCACGGCCGTGCTGGCCAGCACGGCCATGGTGTCTGGCCTCATTAGGGAATCGACGTCGATACTAGTATGGAAAGTGACACTGTAAATGTATGTCGTTGGTTTTATACAAATAACCGACGCCGATGATTTGATTTTTTTTTCTGTCAGTTTGCAGACCTGCTGTGGCTGGCCGCAGGATGACAAACCTGCAGTTCAATAATGAACTGCAGGTTTTACGACATCCATTGATATCAGCCAACAACAGGCCACAAACCTGCAAAATTAACATGATGGACACATTATATATATGTGATTCACACTCATCTATAAGAAATTTAATTCATATTATTTTTTCATCACATGCATGTAGAAACCAGTAGCAAACTGCAGTTCCACTTATTTCATCTCTTTTCACATTCAGACCCATGTAGAAACATTCATGTATTGATGATTTTCACACACATATGACAATTCATAAAAATTCATTCATATTCACACAAAATTAATTATGAGAACAAAGTTATTCTTTATTCATCATCATCATTGTCATCATTGTCATCAAAATTATATTGAAAAATTCCCACTCTTTGCAAGGCTTTTGCCCAATCTTCTCTTACAACATCTAATTCATATCTCGTATAGAGAGAATGTACATTGAAATGCTTTGCACCTATGTTGAAGTCCTCAGTTTTAGAGACCTACAAATAGAATGACGTACATACATAATTATAATAATATATAATAAGATTCGTATATTTCATATTATCTAACGAGACTTTGTATAATACCTATTGTATGTTATCGATTTCCAATACAGCATGTTTGATTATTAGGTCCATAAATTGCATCACATAGTAGGTACATGCCCATCCATTATCTTGTGTAGCACACTATAATTGAAACATACAAAATATTCAAAAATAAAAATAAGCACAGTTCACATAAATAATATATACATTGGAGTCAGGAAATTACTTTCACATTCTTCCAAATGAGTGTCAGATTTCTTTTCCTGGGGACCTTTCCTCCAGCTTTTTTGTACTCTTGTAAAGCCATATATATGTTAATGTAACACATTAAATTGCATAATTAAATAGTAATGTAGTAACAAATGTTAACAAATATAAAAACATAAAATATTTCTCACGAGAATAATGGCCTTTTAATTGCATGTCCATATAATACATCCAACTCACTCCCCGCAGGATCTAGATAATAGACGGTGAATATCTTGGGGACAACAACTAATAACTCCCAATGCTTAGAACTACAGGTAAGAAAGTAGAAAATTAATAACTCAATATCCGCAATAAAAATGAAATTTGCTTAAGTCCAAATTACAAGCAAAGTAAACTTACTCGACATTGAATGGAGCTATTATCATCGTCTTATTATTTGTACCAAAATATTCAAAAGCATCACAGCAGTATGAAGTAACTGAACCAAGGTTTGTATCTACAAGACTAATCAAAGATGGAACCAAAAATCCCACATGGGAAAACCCAAAATCTGTACATGTCTTGTATAAGTGGCTGCAAAACATGTATTACGTATGCATTAATATATAAGAAACTAGATTTCCGTATATAAAACAAGTTATATGGATGTATAAACTAGATTGCCGTATGCATTAATCTCACCATATCCACAACCCTATCATAGATGTGTTTAGCCAGCCATTCATACTTAAACAACTCCAAAATATCTTGTATAAATATGTTGTTTCCGAATGTTTGACATGTATTAATACGTATCCAAAACTTCTATTACGTATGCATTAATATGTATGCTAAAATTGTATAAATAGATTCTTATCGTATGATTTACCTGCAACATTCCCCGGAATAGTAAAATTTATAGGGAAATTTGGATTATGTTCGTCGATCCATACTGTCACACTCCTACAATTAGGACCTATCGAGGCGTGTAGGTCCCCTGGAAGCCAACTTGGTAGTCGAGGAGGTGGAGGCCGTGATGTAGCGGGTCTCATATTTTTGACATCTATATATAATTTCATATCAATTGACTCATATATATATACACACTAACAAAGTAAAGTAATGAAAATTTATCATACAATATCAATATAGAGGACATCCGCTTCGGGGCAAAGTATCACTCCGCCTACTGCCTCACCAAGTGTTTCAGCATTTGGGTGTGCATGAGGCAATGCAACATTCGTCCAACCAACGAGTATATGTATGCGGCTCACACGTACCATGCCATCTGGTACTGGACTCCCATGAAACATGCACCCTTTAAGGGGTGGGTAAGACGATGCATCTGCAACGATATATCCTTCACTTTGCAGTCGGCATGGATTCAACCCCTACAAATTTACGTAAATAATGTTATATGCATATATACACAAACATATCATCTTGAACAGACTAGCTGTTATATATGCCATAAAAATACTTATAGAGGACGTGCTAGGGGGGTCTATAGGATTACTCCCAACCTCTGCAGTACGAGGAGTAGGAGAAGAGAGGTTCTCCATAGGTACTGTCTGAGTGGCAGTCTGAGACGCCTGCCACTTGTGAAATGCTTCCTGGAGTCTTTTATCAACTACTTCCTTGACTCTCCTATCAATTAAGGAATCTACCTATACATGGATAAAAGAAATGCTAGTTTCTGATTATTGAATTCCCTTTCACAATAACATTCTAAAATAAGAATAAGTTACCTCAGCTTGTAAAAGTCCCGCTTTTGGGACAGGTTTACACTGGGATGGCCCAAAGAACGCTTTGATGCCCACACCAGCGCATGCACCCCTTACACGTCCAGGATGCTCTGGGTTACCCAAAGCAACTGTCAGTTCATCCCTTGTGCCCTGAGGGGTGAACTTGCCTTCCTTCCTCTGCTCGTGGAGCTCCCGCTAAGCACCATCAATAAACATTCATAAGCAAACATAACAATAATCAATATCGATAGATTGCTCTAAGAGTTTGATTTTTACCATTTTTGCAGCCGCCTCAGCGGTTGCAGGCTTCAATATATCTCCCTTCTTGTTTTTCCTCCCAGCTATCCACAAACATGACGAGGCAAAGGTGCAGGAGTAGCAGTAGAGGACTTTGCAGTCTCCTGAGTAGCAGTAGGCTGAGTAGACTCAGCCTATAGTCTTTGGCGAACGCCTGCATATCCTCTTGGACCCATTGTGTGGTCGTGCACATTCAGTGCACACTGTGCTCGTTGAGCATCACTCTTAGCCTAGTTAATTAGCACATTGATTTGGTTAGTAACACTAAAGGTTAATCTTGAATAGGTGAATAAATAAAAACGTATATTAATTAAATTGGGAGTGGCGGTGCTTAATACCTTGAATTCATCTATTTTTCTTTGGGTAACAAACTCCTCCCATTCTTTGTGGTCCAAGTAGTTCCATTGTTGTGTGGCTTCCTTCTTCCTATATTTATTTTTTAAAGAGAATACAAACAAAAATTATTATTGTAAAGTTAGTGAAATATTGATCAATGTCTAGAATTGAAATCTAACAAGAACCTATTCTCAGCATCGCGTATGTAATCTTGGGTGAGATTGGTCCTATAGTTCCTTAGGACCCTCCCACAACATTGCATCACACATTTATGATGCATCTTTTCATCCAGATCAAATATGCTGTGCAAAATAAATAGAATTGCTATTAACTAGTATCCTAAAAATTAGTATTCTACACAAATAGAATTACAAATAATAATAACTCACGCATAGTTCCTTCCATATGTGGTATTTCTTCCCCTTAAGAACTTTATGCCATGATTCTAGATTAAGACTGCAATGGCTGCGAGTAAGAACCCCAAGATATGAAACAAATGAGTTGCGGTTCACTCCATATGGATTTCCTGCCTGATCGAAATCCATAGCCAATTTGGGTCCATTGCCCCTTTGTTGTATTATTTTGTTCATCATTGTGATGCCCATCACTTTCTCAATTTTCTTTTGCTGCTCATCAAGTGTTGTAATTTCTTCAGCGGGTACATCACCAACCTGAAATTTCATAAAAAACACACTTACATAATATAATTATAAATGAACATATAGATAGAAACCTCGGGGATATATTCTTAAAACTTACATTGTCAAGCGGTGCAAGCACGTCCTCACCCTCACTGTGACCATCAGAACAGTCCTGATCAGCCATCTGAAATTTCACATTCAAATTATAAGGGCTCTGTGTCAACACTGTTGGATCAAAGGGCTCTAGGGGGGTGAATAGATCTTCACAATTCTCACAAAATAGATTAGACCACCAAAGTATATTAAGTGCAGAAACTTAAACAAGCAGCAATTTGAATTCTTAATCTAACATGCACAACAAGGATGAGAGATAAGGAAGAGAAAGCACTTGGACATGTGGTTTAGAGTGGTTCCATGTCCTAAACTTAGGAGCAATGCCAGTCCACTACCTAGAGTGGGTTAGTCTCTAGGATTTGCAATCTTGGTACTCTTATATTCCACAATAATATTACAAGACACAACAATCACACATCCAACGACTTAGTACCTCAAGAAAAGATCTTCAACCTGTAGAAGGAGCTTACCCACTTGAATCATGGAGTCTTCAACCATCAACATGGACTTACCCACTCCTTTCTTCAAGTCTTATGCCTTCAAGGGATTACATATATTCCTTGAGTGTTGCTTTGCACATCTCCTTCACTTGGAGATCTTGATCACCTATTTCCTTCACTTGGAGACCTGGAGCACCTTGCTTTCTTCAACTTTGAAGAACAACAATTCCTTCTCCTTCACTCAAAGAAGATCTTCAAACTTTTTCTTCAAAGAAATGGAGGTAGGAAGATGGAGGAGGAGAGCTTTACATCATTACATGGAGTAGCTCTCTTACACAAGAACCTATCTCACTCATACTCATGAGTTTGACTTGAAGGTAGAGAGATAAAGGGTCTCAATGGGTTAGAACACTCTCAACTATGCTAGCACCAAGTTTGCAATGAATGAGCAGCCTTGGAATGAACTCCAAGAGGGTCTATTTATAGTTGAGGGTGCCCCTTTAAGTTGTGGGACACTTAGATACGAAAATAGCTATTTTTGTTCAAAGAAATGACTCTATTTTTGCTCAAAACACTCACAAGCGGTCACATCACTTTTTGCTACAATTTCCGTACAGTGCAATCGGTCGAGTTTCAATAAAGTTAACTCGATCGGTCAAGTAAATGATAAGGCCGATATTCAAATGATCAGTTGAGTTTGTCCTAACAAAACTTGACCGACCATTTAAACTTGAAATGGCAGCTACTCGATCGGTCGAGTTCTATGTAAACACAACTCGACTAGTGTCATCTTCAAAAAATTGACCAAGATCGATCGGTCGAGTTTGTCCTGGGGAAAACTTGACTGATTGACAACCTGATGTCAATCTTTGAAAATGCATCTAAACTGATCTAACATTGATGATTTATGTCCTAAATTGTTTTCTCATTTAAGTTAAAAGTCAATTCTTCATTACAAGTGATTACAACAATGTTCTAAGGTCATTTACATAGATTTCCACAAAAGCACACTTGTAGCGCTTTAACATGAACTTAAGCCATTCTAGGGCTTTGGATTTTGGATCCTTTTCATGTACCTAATGCCTAAAAACAATCTTTAACACACATATTAGATACCCATGAATGGAGTGGTTAAGTCATTATCAAAATATGGACAATGTATGACCTCTATTTCAACATTCTCCCCCTTTTTGACAATGACAAACCATTCCTTAAGAATATTGAAAAGGATATGAAAGTTATATCTTTGCCTTGTGAAATAGGGGGATTCATGATATTAACAATGTGAATTGCTCCCCCTCAATCTATGCTTCATCTAACCTGCATGGTTAGTCTATCTACACATAGCAATACCAATATACATGTAGTGTGTAATACTTTGTAAGTTCACATGATAGACAATGAAAGAACTAGAAAAGGATCTCACAAGCAAAAGCAATAGTATAATTAATGAATAACATATGATTGAACACTATGATAGAGTTTCAAACCATTGAAAGATATCTCTCGCCCTTTTGACATTATCAAAAAGTCGAGGGGTAGAAGAACATAAGAACCATGTCTTCTCCAAAACTCAACCAAAAGATATACATTCAAACAATCTCATAGCATATGTCACATAGAGACGAAAGCAATCATAAAATCACAGTCATAATCAAAATATGGTAGCAAGATGGAACCAACACAAAAGATATATCAGAGGAAAAGTAAGAGTGCACATAACATATATATTACAACTAAGATGCATGTCCACATGAAAGAAACTACAAGCAAAAATGATGAAAACAAAGATAAAAATAGTACAACTCAGATAAATGTGCCAATATGTTTCTTATACAAAATAGCCTAGAAAGATAAATATGATAAGCATGCTAGACTATAAGCTAAGAAACAACCTAAACATCTAAGCTATCTATATCTACGATATCATCATCAAGCGTGTAGTGCCAGCACTAGATCCAGCACCGTCACCATTGTATGAAGCGTCCTCGCCGTCATAACCATTGTCGTTAGCATCGTCAGCCTGGTCCAACATCTCCTCACCAGTAGGAGGTCCAAAAGCGTGACCGGACCAACAGGCATTCAACTCAGCCCAAGACATACCAAGAGCGTGAAGCTCATTGGCCAATGGAAAGGTCAGAGCAGAGTCACCAAGGCTGGCAAGCAGAGTGGCCAGGGGGCCAACAGGTAACAGGAGGTAGGTAGGAGCGGAGCTACCAGCAGTAGCAAAGGGTCGTGGAGGTGGAGCAGCAGCGGAAGGCTCAGAGTGGGGTAGTAATGATGATATGCATATGAAGCATACTCACTACCGAGATATGACTGGTAGGTGGGATAGGGAGATGCATAGGATAGGTTCATGGTAGACATGTTGGAACACAAATCCTGATGCAGATGGTCCTGAACCTGTTGGTTATATGTTTGTTGGTGCATCATATAGCCCATAAGGGTCTCATTTGATACATGGAACGAATCATGGCTAGGTCTACGACATGGCTGGGGTAGTGGAGCTCGGGTGGAGGAGGTAGGGACTACAGAAGATGAGGTAGATGGAGAAGCACTAGGTGTGGAGTAAAACATAGGCACAGACTTTTGGATTGTGGTCTCACTGATACAAACACCGTTTCTGGCTACTTTGTAATGATAGTCATAAAAGAGAGATTTCTCAGTGGCGAACTTGAAAAAAACACATATCAAAGCCTAGTAGGGAGGGTGGGTGCCTTTTGTGTTCTTACCAGTGTCGAAGCAGGTCATATGATGTAGAATGTACCTGGCCCACTTGACATCGATGTTCTCTAACAGGAAATACATAATGACAGTAGTGTTCTCTGCAATGTCCGTTTGATTCTTCTTGGGATGGACATTACAGTTGATCACTAATGCCAATATGCGCTACCTAAGGTCAAGAGAGGATGAAGGAAGGGTGCTCTTCTTCTTGTAGGGCATGTCAGGTTTCTTTAGGTAACAATGAATATCCAGTAAAGTCAATTCAGTTTTCTTGTAGAAACCCTCTAGGTCCAACAGATCAAATTACTCGCCATAGTCCTTACACCAGGTGTCAGTTTCCTCATCTTCAGAAAGGAATATGTTTAAAATGTCCTCAAAGATAGTGAAACATTTTACCGCTATCATTGGTGTTAGGATTACTTAAGTATTCAGTGGTGGGATAAGGGAGTGATAATTCCAATGCAAGTTTGCGTAGAACTCATGAACTGCTTTAGTGCTAGACATGGAATTTTCAAAGTAGTCACATTCGATGGCTAGGGCG
The DNA here is from genome assembly GCA_963693085.1 of Alisma plantago-aquatica. Lineage (NCBI taxonomy): Eukaryota > Viridiplantae > Streptophyta > Magnoliopsida > Alismatales > Alismataceae > Alisma > Alisma plantago-aquatica. The sequence continues at coordinate 1,711,819,939 of OY856409.1, read as the reverse complement.
GAAAGATGATGACCGGAAAGCAACCTTGTGACTTGATCAATAACCGCTTGACGCCTAGTATATTGATCAATTAAGGGGAAAAAAGGAAAAGGACTCAATTGGAGAAGATCCTTGTACCTATTTATGGCCTCAATCAATATAAATGAAGTATCGTTGAAAGGAAGCAAGCAATTAGTGGAGGAAGACGAAGGTGCATTTCTTGGAGTAGGGCATTTTCTCCTTTGGGAGGCCATGGAGGCAAAATGAAGAGAGACAACAAAGCAAACAAGCAAAACAAACCTCAAAAACTGTTCAAAACCAGCAAGCAATGCCCATGAAGGTCTAGGTCGATCTCTCTAGGTTGAACTAGGGCTGGGAGAGGGAGGTTTAGGGTTGGGGTGAGAGCTTAGGGCTTAAAGATGAGGAATAGGTCATCTATTCTCTAGTTGAGAAGGAGAATAGCCAGCCGATCCTAACTTAAAGTTGGCTCAACCCACTGATCGGTCGATTCTGAGAGTGTGAAACTTGACCGAATGGTTTACAAAAAAACAACTCTCGACTCCTGATCGGTCGAGTTTTTCTTGGGGTAAACTCGACCGAAGGTGAACCTGACCTAAAAGTCACATTCTTATATTCTAGCCATATGCATGCCAATTAAGTTCATTTTTCAATTCTATTATGTATAATAAACATACTTAGGCACATGTAGCTCATCATTGGGTACTATTTTGTGATAAAACATGAAATTCGATAAAAACCCAAAAACAAGCAAAAACTAAGCATGTTAATAAGCAAGTTAAGTACATAATAATTATATATAGGCATACAAGGTGAGGAATAACATGCACAAACATATAGGATAGAGACAACTAGCTAGATCACATTACAATATCATCCAAATCAATAATGAGCAGTTTAGATCGAATAAAATTGAATTGACCTCTAGCTAGAGGTTTAGTAAAAATGTCCGCCAAATGGTTTTATATGTCCACATGTGTGATATAGATATCCTTCTTAGCAATGTGGTCATGAAGAAAGTGGTGGGAAACCTCTATATGTTTTGCTCTACTATGCAATATTGGATTGTAAGAGAGATTAATTGCACTAGTATTATAACAAAAGATAGAAGAATCATCAAAAAATATGTTATAGTCTTGGAGCATTTGCTTCATCCATAGGACCTATGCACAACAACTCCCGACTATAATGTATTCATCCCTGGTAGTTGATAATGCCACAGTCCTCTATTTCTTGGAGAACCAAGATACCAAGCATGGTCCTAGAAGGAAGTAAGTGCCACTTGTGCACATTCTATTAATCAAACACCCTACGTAATCCGCATCACTATATGCTCTAAGTGTAAAATCCCTTGATTTAGGATACCATAGTCCAAAATTTTGGGTTTTGGCTAAGTATCTCAAAATCCTCTTAACAGCAATAAGATGTGATTTCCTAGGGCTAGATTGAAAGCGAGCACACAAGCCAACACTAAACATAGTATCAGGTCTAGAGGTAGTTAAATAAAGTAAACTTCTAATCATACCTATATAGAGATTCTCATCTACCTTCTCACCTTCTTCATCTTTTTCGAGTTTTGTGGTGTTGGACATGGGTGTATCCATCAGCTTCATGTTCTCCATTTCAAAGCACTTGAGCAGTTCATTTGTGCACTTGCCTTGGTTGATGAAGTTTCCTTCTTTTGTTTGCTTGATTTGAAAGACGAGGAAGAAAGTCAACTCACCCATCACGCTCATTTCAAACTCACTCTGTATAAGAGAACTAAACTCCTTGCAAAGATCAAGGTTAGTTTCGCCAAAAATGATGTCATCAATGTAAATTTGAATTATAAGAAAATTGCTAGAAATGTGTTTTAGAGACAAGGTAGAATCAACTTTGCCCATGACATACCCATTACCTAATAAAAAGTTCTTTAATTTCTCATACCAAGCTCGAGGTGCTTGTTTGAGTCTAGAGAAAGCTTTTTGAAACAATTAAACATGATTCGGTAATTTGCCATTTTCAAAGCCCAGAGGTTGAGCAATAAATACTTCCTCCTCGATTTTACCATTCAAAAATGCACTTTTAACATCCATTTTTTATAACAAGAAATTTTTGTAACTAGAAAAAGCAAGTAGAATGCGAATAGATTCTAATCTAGTAATAGGAGCATAAGTTTCATCAAAGTCAATACCTTCTTGTTGGTTGTAACCTTGTGCTACTAACCTTGCTTTGTTTCTTACTACTTTTCCTTGCTCATCTAGCTTGTTATGGTAGACCCATTTGGTGCCAATTATCTTTCTATCATTAGGTCTTGGCATTAGAGTCCACACACGATTCTTCTGGAATTGCTCTAGCTCTTCTTGCATGGCTAGGATCCACTCATCATCACCAAGGGCTTCGTTGATGTTCTTTGGCTCTAGTTGTGAGATGAAGGCACAGTCTGCTTGTTCTTTGTTATAGGAAGCTCGTGTCTTCACTCTCTCGAATGGGTTGCCAATGATTAGCTCTTTGGGATGATTCATAGCAAAGTGTGGAGTAGGATCCTTCTTTTCTTCATCTTCTTCTTCCATCACCTGCTTACCTTTGTTGTTGATGTTGAGGTATTTCAAGATAGGAATCAAGTCATCTACAACATCATTTTCAACAACATGTTTGAAAACAACAGGGTTAGTTTCAATAAACTTAACATTTATAGATTCTTCAATTTTAGACAATTCAGTGTTGAATACTCTATATGACCTGCTTGTAGTGCTATAGTCAAGGTAGAAAGCCTTATAAGATTTTAGATCAAACTTATCAAGAGAATCCTTCATGTTTAAAACAAAACATGGACATCCGAAAACATGAAATAAATCAATGGATGGCTTTCTACCACACCACAACTCATAGGGGGTTTTCTTCAAAGAAGGGTGTGTAAAAACTTGGTTTTGCACAAAACAGACAGTGCTAACGGCTTCAGCCTAAAACTTCTTAGGAATGTCATATTCAAGAAGCATAGTCCTAGCCATCTCTTGAAGCGACCTGTTCTTCCTCTCTACTACCGCATTTTGTTGAGGAGTACGAGGATAAGAGAAATTGTGCGAGTAACTAGATTTTTCACAAAAAATGCTCAAAAAGATCATTTTTAAATTCCCCCCATTGTCATTGCAGATAGAAACAATCTGGCAAGAAACTTCGTTTTCAACTCATTTACAAAAGCTCAAGAAAACATCAAGAGTATCGCTTTTCGAAACGAGAAAGAAAGTCCAAGTATATTGAGAGAAATCATCAACAATAACAAGACAATACTTGGAACCACAAATCATTTGTTTTCTCATTGGTCTAAATAGATCAATATGAAGAAGCTCAAGACCTCTTTTGGTATTCATGACTCCTTTGGTCTTGAAGGAGGATTTAGTTTGTTTCCCTTGTGTACAAGGTTGGCATTCCTCATACTTATCAAAATCCAATTAGGATGTCCTCAAACCAAATCCTTTTTGCTCAACGTCTTCATTTGATGCATATTCACATGACCCAAACGGTGATGCCAAAGACAAATATCATTTTTATCCACAACCAAGCATCTATCAAGTATAGGCTTAAGAGCATCAAGAACAATAACATAAAAATTACCATTTCTAGTTCCCTTATATATGACATTATAAGAGAGGGAATCTACAAGCAAACATTCTAAAGATGTAAAAAACACAAGATATCCATTATCACATAGTTGACTTACATTAATCAAATTGTGATGTAGGCCATCAACAAGCAAAACATTTTTATACATAGCTCATTGCCCACATCACCCTAACCTATGACCTTACCCTTCTTGTTGTCACCAAAGGTTACCATTCCTCCTTTCTTCCTCACGAATTTGTTGAAGTGGTTGATTTCACCAGTCATGTGCTTTGAGCATCCACTATCAACAATCCATCTCTTTTTAACCTGCAAGAAAGAAGAATGTCGGAACCCAACTCAAACTTTGGGATTTGGGGTTAGCTTGGAGACCCATTTCATCTTTAGGTTGATCGACTTGGGCTTGTAAGGACAATAGGTAGAGTAATGATCATCACATTTGCAATGGATACATACCATAGGGTTCTTAGAGTCGGAAGACACTCCATGGAAGATAGGAGGTTCCACACACTTCTTCTTACCCTTGTTCTTTCTCTTGCTCTTACCATAACTAGTACATAACCGTCCTTTAGTGTCGGTTATTAAAAGCGTTTGGTGTCGGTTTCTAAGCGACACCAATGTGGGCGCCGCTAAAAGCCCAACCGTTACACGTCGATTCTCAAACCGACGCCACAACCCTTTGCGCGCCACCGAAAACACACCAGCAGGGGGTATATGTGTCGGTTATTAGCTTAGAAACTGACGCCATCTCACCCGCTTACACGACCGTGCTGGCCAGCACGGCCGTGGTGTCTGGCCTCATTAGGGAAATCGACGTCGGTTACTAGTATGGAAACCGACATTGTAACCATATATCATCGGTTTTAGATAGATATCTGACACCTATTTTATGTCTGGTCCGCTGCCACGGCCGTGCTGGCCAGCACAGCCGTGGTGTCTGGCCTCATTAGGGAAATTGACGTCGGTACTAGTATGGAAACCGACATTGTAAATGCATGTCGTTGGTTTTATACAAATAACCGATGCCAATGATTTGATTTTTTTTCTGTCAGTCTGCAAACCTGTTGTGGCTGGTCGCAGGATGAGAAACCTGCAGTTCAATTATGAACTGTAGGTTTTATGACATCCATTGATATCAGCCAACAACAGGCCACAAACCTGCAAAATTAACATGATGGACACATTATATATATGTGATTCACACTCATGTATAAGAAATTTAATTCATATTATTTTTTCATCACATGCATGTAGAAACCAGTAGCAACCTGCAGTTCCATTTATTTCATCTCTTTTCACATTCAGACACATGTAGAAACATTCATGTATTGATGATTTTCACACACATATGACAATTCATAAAAATTCATTCATATTCACACAAAATCAATTATGAGAACAAAGTTATTCTTTATTCATCATCATCATTGTCATCATTGTCATCAAAATTATATTGAAAAATTCCCACTCTTTGTAGGGATTTTTCCCAATCTTCTCTTACAACATCTAATTCATATCTTGTATAGGGAGCATGTACATCGAAACGCTTTGCACCTATGTTGAAGTCCTCAGTTTTAAAGACCTACAAAGAGAATGACGTACATACATAATTATAATAATATATAATAATATTCATATATTTCATATTATCTAACGAGACTATGTATACTACATATTGTATGCTATCGATTTCCAATACAACATGTTTGATTATTAGGTCCATAAATTGCATCACATAGTAGTCACATGCCCAACCGTTGTCTTTTGTAGCACACTACAATTGAAACATACAAAATATTCAAAAATACAAATAAGCACAGTTCACATAAATAATATATACATTGGAGTCAGGAAATTACTTTCACATTCTTCCAAATGAGTGTCAGATTTCTTTTCCTGGGGACCTTTCCTCCAGCTTTTTTGTACTCTTGTAAAGCCCTATATATGTTAATGTAACACATTTAATTGCATAATTAAATAGTAATGCAGTAACAAATGTTAACATATATAAAAACATAAAATATTTCTCACGAGAATAATGGCCTTTTAATTGCATGTCCATATAATACATCCAACTCACTCCCCGCAGGATCTAGATAATAGACGGTGAATATCTTGGGGACAACAACTAATAACTCCCAATTCTTAGAACTACAAGTAAGAAAATAGAAAATTAATAACTCAATATCTGCAATCAAAATGAAATTTGCTTAAGTCCAAATTACAAGCAAAGTAAACTTACTCAACATTGAATGGAGCTATTATCACCGTCTTATTATTTTTACCAAAATATTCAAAAGCATCACAACAGTATGAAGTAACTAAACCAAATTTTGTATCTACAAGACTAATCAAAGATGGAACCAAAAATCCCACATGGGAAAACCCAAAATATGTACATGTCTTGTATAAGTGGCTGCAAAACATGTATTACGTATGCATTAATATATAAGAAACCAGATTGCCGTATATAAAACAAGTTATATGGATGTATAAACTAGATTGTCGTATGCATTAATCTCACCATATCCACAGCCCTATCATAGATGTGTTCAGCCAGCCATTCATACTTAAACAACTCCAAAATATCTTGTATAAATATGTTATTTCTAAATGTTTGACCTATATTAATACTTATCCAGAACTTCTATTACGTATGCATTAATATGTATGCTAAACTTGTATAAATAGATTGTTATCGTATGATTTACCTACAGCATTCTCCGGAATAGTAACATTTATAGGGAAATTTGGATTTTGTTCGCCGATCCATACTACCACACTCCTACAATTAGGACCTATCGAGGCGTTTAGGTCCCCTGGAAGCCAACTTGGTAGTCGAGGAGGTGGAGGCCGCGATGTAGCGGGTCTCATCTTTTTGACATGTATATATAATTTCATATCAATTGACTCATATATATACACACACTAACAAAGTAAAGTAATGAAAATTTATCATACAATATTAGTATAGAGGACATCCGCTTCGGGCCACAGTATCAATCCGCCTACTGCCTCACCAAGTGTTTGAGCATCTGGGTGTGCATGAGGCAGTGCAACATTCGTCCATCCAGCGAGTATATCTATGGGGCTCACATGTACCATGCCATCTAGTACTGGACTCCCATGAAACATGCACCCTTTAAGGGGTGGGTAAGCCGATGCATCTGCAACGATATATCCTTCACTTTCTAGTCGGCATGGCTTCAACCCCTACAAATTTACGTAAAGAATGTTATATGCATATATACACAAACATATCATCTTGAATAGACTAGCTATTATATATGCCATAAAAATACTTACAGAGGACGTGCTAGGTGGGTCTATAGGATTACTCCCAACCTCTGCAGTACGAGGAGTAGGAGAAGAGAGGTTCGCTACAGGTACTGTATGAGTGGCAGTCTGAGACGCATGCCACTTGTGAAATGCTTCCTGGAGTCTTTTATCAACTACTTCCTTGACTCTCCTATCAATTAAGGAATCTACCTATACATGGATAAAAGAAATGCTAGTTTCTGATTATTGAATTCTTTTTCACAATAACATTCTAAAACAAGAATAAGTTACCTCAGCTTGTGAAAGTCCCGCTTTTGGGACAGGTTTACGCTGGGATGGCCCAAAGAATGCTTTGATGCCCGCACCAGCGCATGCACCCTTACACGTCCAGGATGCTCTGGGTTACCCAGAGCAACTGTCAGTTCATCCCTTGTGCCCTGAGGGATGAATTTGCCTTCCTTCCTCTACTCGTGCAGCTCCCGCTAAGCACCATCAATAAAAATTCATAAGCAAACATAACAATAATCAATATCGATAGATTGCTCTAAGAGTTTGATTTTTACCATTTTTGCAGCCGCCTCAGCGGTTGCGGGCTTCGATATCTCTCCCTTCTTGTTTTGCCTCCCAGCTATCCACAAACATGATGAGGTAGAGGTGCGGGAGCAGCAGTAGAGGACTCTACAGTCTCCTGAGTAGCAGTAGGCTGAGTAGACTCAGCCTGTAGTCTTTGGAGAACGCCTGCATATCCTCTTTGACCATTGTGTGGTCGTGCACATTCAGTGCACGCCTTGCTCGTTGAGCATCACTCTTAGCCTAGTTAGTTAGCAAATTGATTTGGTTAGTAACACTAAAGGTTAATCTTGAATAGGTGAATACATAAAAACGTATATTAATTAAATTGGGAGTGGTGGTGCTTAATAACTTGAATTCATATGTTTTTCTTTGGGTAACAAACTCCTCCCATTCTTTGTGGTCCAAGTAGTTCCATTGTTGTGTGGCTTCCTTCTTCCTATATTTATTTTTTAAAGATAATACAAACAAAAATTATTAGTGTAAAGTTAGTGAAATATTGATCAATGTCTAAAATTGGAATCTATCAAGAACCTATTCTCAACATCGCGTATGTAATCTCGGGTGAGATTGGTCCTATAGTTCGACCCTCCCACAATGTTGCATCACACATTTATGATGCAACTTTTCATCCAGATCAAATATGCTCTGCAAAATAAATAGAATTGCTATTAACTAGTATCCTAAAAATTAGTAATCTACTCAAATAGAATTACAAATAATAATAACTCACGCATAGTTCCTTCCATATGTGGTCTTTCTTCCGCTTAAGAACTTTATGCCATTATTCTAGATTAAGACTGCAATGGATGTGAGTAAGAACCCCAAGATATGAAACAAATGAGTTGCAGTTCACTCCATATGGATTTCCTGCCTGATCGAAATCCATAGCCAATTTGGGTTCATTGCCCCTTTGTTGTATTAACTTGTCCATCATTGTGATGCCCCTCACTTTCTCAATTTTCTTTTGTTGCTCATCAAGTGCTGTAATTTCTTCAGCGGGTACATCACCAACCAAAAATTTGATAAAAAACACACTTACATAATATAATTATAAATGAACATATAGATAGAAACCTCAGGGATATATTCTTAAAACTTACATTGTCAAGCGGTGCAAGCACGTCCTCACCCTCACGGTGATCATCAGCACAGTCCTGATCAACCATCTGAAAGTTCACATTCAATTTATAAATTTCACATTGTAAAGTAACACTAATTGTAAAGTAACACTAATTGTAAAGTTCACATTGTAAAGTACACATTCACAGGGGTGCAACGATTGCGAATGGACATCCCATGTGTTGTCATTCTTATATATAATAAATGTGTACCACCTATCCCATTCTTGAACACCAAATCTCACTAGTAAGTGTATAATGTGTATTGGGTTTTCAAGAAAATTTCGGAAGCATTTCCTCGATGTTCTCTAAGTACATATGTACTTAGAGAACAATCGGGGAAATGCTACCAAAATTTTCTTGAAAACCCAATACACATTATACACTTACATCCTAAGTGAGATTAGGTGTTCAAGAACAGTCCCAAACCGGGGACTATCCAAGATTTACTCCTAATGAGTAAATCTGGGATGGGTATCTAGGATTATAAGAATAATTTTAGAAGAGTAATAATATTTCCTAATTGAGAGTATATGAATTATCCAACAATTGGAACAAGAGCAAGGTATTGTAAAAATTGCCTCATTATGGGAAAAATTAGTCATAATAATGCCCAATCATGTTTAAATCAAACAAAATATCACCTAGGTCTGAGCAAAAATTAATATATCAAAGATTAATATCACCTACACATGAGATTATGCTAGAGTTAATATTATGTCTTCTGTAGTCATTTAATCTAAAAAACCACTCCTTTAAAAAAATCAGCCACAAATATACACAAATGTAGATGCATGTTCATCATCAAGATAATCATTACACACAAATGTAGCTATCCGATTATAATTGTGCAATATAGCACAAAATCAGCCAACACGGTCGTGCTGCCCGGCACAGCCGTGCCAACCTGCAATTTCACACGGTCGTAGAGCAAGATACCTGCTTGAGGGTGGAGGAAAAAGAGGTGGAAGAAGAGAAGAGAAGGTACCTTCGGCTGCGGCGGTGGGGAGAGTAGCAGCAGCGAGCGGCGGCGGTGCGGGCAGAACAGGCCGCCGGAGCAGCAGAGAAGGCCGGAGGTGCGGGGAGAGAGGGCCACCAGAGTAGGAGGAGAAGGCCACTGGAGCATTGAGCTGGGGGCAGAGGGAAAGCGGCATCGGAGTTGGGCAGAGGACTAGCAACTGGGCGGAGCAGTGCAAGGTCAGAGCATGCAGAGAAATTGCCAGACCAAACCCTGGTAGCGCGAGAATGAATGAAACAAAGAAAGGGGAAGAGTCGGGCTTGCGCGGGTGGTGTTAAGTTAACATTAGGTGTCGATTCTTAAATAAAACTGACACCTAAACCCTAAAGGTGTCAGTTTTTAAACAAAATTGACATCCAATTGGACATTCCTTTACCCTAATTGTTTTGGCGGGGACAATGCACACACCCTTATAATGTCGGTTATGCTACACAACTGACGCCCATATTGGAACTTTTGGTGCAAATTTTATCTTCATTCACTGTCGGTTATTCGGTAACACACCGACATTGTATCATATACTTTGGCGCAATTTTTTTTGCTCAAAAAAATTGGATTTCACGGTCTACTTTAGGCGTCAGTTTCTTTTCTTCAACCGACAATGAATGAAAAGTGATACCCGTGTCTGGCTAGTCTTCAAATATAGATGTCGGATGTCCTTATTAACCGATGTTTAATGGGACCAGCGTTGGTGATAATAAAAAACTGACACCGCTAAAATCGATGTTGAACGTTGTTTCTATAGTAGTGCTTTTGGAGCAATCCCATCATATCCCAAACCACTAGTACCAATTTGTTTGGTAGAGTGTTCTAGGACATCATAGTGGGATTTTTTACCCATAAGGAACTTTTGCAAAGAAGGTCTTAACTTAGTATTATCATCACTAAGATTAATGATAGTAGAAGAAAGACTAGTAAGATCATCTCTAGCATGCAATAGGTTGGCCTCTATACAGAGGGATTTAGTATGAAAAGAATCTCTTTCTAAATCTATGATATCAACTTCATTACTTTGCAAAATAGGTCTAGCAGATAAATCATTAACTTGAGCAAGCAACTTAGTATTTTCAGATTTAAGCAAAACAATTTCTCTTTCAAAATCATAAACTTCATTTCTCCTAACATCATCAATGAGTTTGAGTTCAAGATTTTCGATTTTAAGAACATCAAGCTCATCTAGGAACTTTTGGCTATCATTCTTAAGATTTTCAATATTTTTAAGATATACACCATTTTCAATATCTACTCCATTGTATTGAAGTTCAAGGTCAAGTAATTTCCCTTGCAAGGAGTCAATGCTATCAAGGAGAAGTTTTCCATTTTTATCAAGAATCTCAATTTTAGCATAAAGATCATCAACAATCTTGCCTAATCTTTTCCTTTTAGATTTGCATTTAGTAAAGGATGATTGGCATTTTTTAAGCATATCAATAAGAGTTTACTTAGATAGCTCATGTAAGTTAACATTACTTACTTCACTTACGTCACTTACCTCACCAACATCTTTACTAGTAGACACCATGAGAGCAAGGTGGCATTCTCCATCTTCGAAGCTTGAAGAGCTTCAAGAAGATTCCTCCCAAGCTACATGAGCTACGTCTTTGGATCTTCTTTCTTTCTTTTCTTTCCTCTTGTACTTGCCTTCTCTCTTGTACTCCTTGTCCTTCTTGTGGTTTCTCTTGTGATGAATCTTCTTGGTCTTTGGACAGTCACTCTTGAAATGATCTTTTTGGCCACACTCATAGCATCTTGGAGTTGAAGAAGAAGGCTTCCCCTTGAAGTACTTTCCCTTGGAGTAGTTTGCTTCATACTCATTTGGGCCTTCATCTTCACTTGTGGAGGGAGTAGGAGAATTTAGAGCTAGTTGTTGTTGCTGCATCATTTCTTCAATTTTATCTTTGAAGGATGTGTCCTTTATCTTTTTGGACTCCTTCTCTTCTCTTTTCTCTTCCTCTTCTTACTTGTCAAGCCTAGGTTCATGGGCTTGGAGGTTACCAACCAGCTCCTCAGTTGAAAACTCACTTAGCTTGTACACTTCTTCAATTGAAGTAACCTTGGGCTCCCATCTCTTAGGAAGATATCTCATGATCTTGGAGTTGATAGCGCCTCTATCCAACACACTACCAAGGGAAGATAATCCATTGATGATCACATTGAGACTAGTTTACATATCAACCACTCTCTCATTTTTACCCATCCTGAAGTTTTCAAGAAGCCCACCAAGCATGTAGATGTTGGCTTCCTTGACTTTCTCTGTACCTTCATAGGTGACATATAGCTTGTTCCCGATTTCGTGTGCGGTGTCCTAAGTGGAGATTTGGTTGAACTCAGATGGGGTGAGGGCTGCATAGATGATGCTCATTGTCTTTACGATCAATTCAGCTTGCTTCATTTGTGCTTTAGTCCAAGTTGATATATCCCCCTTTGGGTCTTCATACTTGAGGTGGACAACCTTCCACATCTCATAGCTCACACCTTGTAGATAGAATTGCATTCTTCTCTTCCAATAGAGGAAGTTGGTGCCGTCGAAGACCGGAGGTCGCTTGGAGAAGTTCTCTTCTAGATTGAGGGATCCAAGAGACAAATTGTCCATCTTTTCTTAATTGTTGAAGTAGCTTGGATAAGACCTACTTTGATACCACTTGTTGGATCAATGGGCCTAGAGGGGGGGTGAATAGAGCTTCACAATTCTCACAAAATATATTAGACCACCAAAGTATATTAAGTGCAGAAACTTAAACAAGCAGCAATTTGAAGTCTTAATCTAACATGAATAGCAAGGATGAGAGACAAGGAAGAGAAAGAACTTGGATAGGTGGTTTAGAGTAGTTTCATGTCCTAAACTTAGGAGCAAAGTCAGTCCACTACCCAGAGTGGGTTAGTCTCTAGGAATTTTAATCTTGGTACTCTTATACAATAAGATTACAAGACACAACAACCACACATCTAAGAGCTTAGTACCTAAAGCAAAGATCTTCAACATGTAAAAGGAGCTTACCCACTTGAACCATGCAGTCTTTAGCCATAACATGGACTTACCCACTCCTTTCTTCAAGTCTTCTGCCTTTAAGGGATTACCTATCTTCCTTGGGGGTCGCCTTGCACATCTCCTTCACTTGGAGATCTTGATCACCTATCTCCTTCACTTGGAGACCTGGAGAACCTTGCTTTCTTCAACCTTGAAGAACAACAACTCCTTCTCCTTCACTCGGAGAAGATCTTAAACCTTTTTCTTCAAAGAAATGGAGGTAGGAAGATGGAGGAGGAGATCTTTACATCATTACATGGAGTAGCTCTTTTACACATGAACCTATCTCACTCATACTCACGAATTTGATTTGAAGGTAGAGAGATAAAGGGGCTCAAAGGGTTAGAACACTCTCAACTATGCTAGAACCAAGTTTACAATGAATGAGAAGCCTTGGAGTGAACTCCAAGAGGGTCTATTTATAGTTGAGGGTGCCCCTTTAAGTTGTGGGACACTTAGATATGAAAATAGCCATTTTTTTGTTCAAAGAAACGACTCTATTTTTACTCAAAACACTCACCAACGGTCACATCACTTTTTTCTACAATTTTTGTACAGTGCAATCGATCGAGTTTCAATAAAGTTAACTCGACTGATCAAGTAAACGACAAGGCCGATATTCAAATGATCAATCGAGTTTGTCCTGAAAAAACTCAAATGACCATTTAAACTCCAAATGGTCAGCTACTCTATCATTCGAGTTCTGTGTAAACACAACTTGAATGATGTCATCTTTAGAAAATTGACAAAGATTGATCGGTCGGGTTTGTCCTGTGAAAAGCTCGACCAATTGACAACCTGATGTAAATCTATGAAAATGCATCTAAAGTGATCTAACATTAGTGTTTTATGTCCCAATAATTTTTCTCATCTAAGTTACAAGTCAATTCGTCATTACAAGTGATTACAAAAATGTTTTAAGGTCATTTACATAGATTTCCACAAAAGCACACTTGTAGCTCTTTGACTTGAACTTAAGCCATTCTAGGGCTTTGGATTTTGGATCCTTTTCATGTACCTAAGCCTGAAATAAATCTTTAACACACATTTAGATACATATGAATGGAATGTTAAGTCATTATTAAAAATATGGACAATGTATAACCACTACGTCAACAAACATGTACCTCAAGCTTTTTAGGTCGGAGAAAACTTCAAACTTCACACCACAAAGATAATGTCGCCAGATTTTCAGAGCATGAACAATGGTATCAAGCTCTAAATCATGTCTAGGACAATTAGCTTCATTCGATTTCAATTGGTGGGAAGCATAGGTGATCACCTTTTTGTTTTGCATCAAAACACACCCTAAGCATTATTTAGAAGCATCAATGTAGATGACATAGGGTATGCCTTCAAGAGGCAAGGCAAGAATGGGAGCAGAAGTCAAACACTCCTTCAGTTTTTGGAAATTGTTCTCACATTCTAGTGTCTAAGAGAACTTGACCTCCTTTCACATTAGCTTGGTTAAAGTCAAGGCCAACTCAGAGGAGATCTTGATAAACCTTCGATAGTAACCTGCTAAGCTAAGGAAACTACAGATCTATGAGGGATTCGTTGGAGCTTTCCACTTGGTCATAGCTTCTACCTTTGTAGGATCAACAACTATATGTCCGACAGAAATCACATGACCCAGAAACATCACTTCCTCTATCCAGAACTCACACTTAGAGAATTTTGCATAGAGTTGATTTTCTCATAGTGTGTTGAGTACAATATGCAAATGCTTGTGATGTTGTTCTAATGTCTCAAAATAAACCAAAACGTCATCAATAAATACCACCACGGACTTGTCAAGATATGGGTAGAACACTCGGTTCATCAAGTCCATGAAGGCATCAGGGGAATTTGTCAAGCCAAAAAGCATGACCATGAATTCGTAATGCCCATAGTGAGTTCTAAACGTTGTCTTTGGCGCATCATTATCCTTCATGTGCATCTAGTAGTAGCCACTTCGTACTTCCATCTTAGAGAACATAGTGGTTGACTTCATATGGTCGAACAAGTCATCGATGCGAGGCAGAGGGTAACGGTTCTTCACCTTCACTTGGTTAAGCATGTGGTAGTCCATCCACATCCACATTGAACCATCCTTCTTCTTTATGAATAGGATAGGGGCTCCCCAAGGTGAAACACTGGGGAGGATGAAGCCCATGTCGAGAAACTCTTCTAGCTACTTCTTTAGTTTGGCAAGCTCGGCAGGGGCCAAGCGGTAAGGTGGCTTCTATATTGGTGAAGTTTTGGGTACATGCTCGATGGAGAACTCCACCTCCTGAGTTGGTGGCAAACTAGGCAACTCCTTCGGAAAGACATCTGGGAAGTCCTTCACCACATCTATGTGGTCGAGAAGAGGTGTAGACTCAAGGACTATAGAGGCTAAGAAAGCCCTACACCCTTGCGATACTAGCTTTTCTACTTTCATGGAGGAGATAACAAATTGCTGATCTTCTCACTTCCTACCCTTGACACACCATCTTCCCTCAACAGGATGTGACAAACTAACCTTTGATTTTTCACAAAAAAAATCAACTTTGTACCTCTTCAACCAATCCATTCCCAGGATGACATCAAAGGCGGTCATGTCAAGCAAGATGAAATCCGAGGGAAACATTATACCAGATATACAGAGTTCCATGGTTGGAGTTTGGATATATGAAGAATAGATCTTACCACTAGGGGTTTTTACATCTAATATATGATCCATATACTCAAATTTTATTTCTAATATGGAAGCAAGTTGATAGGATATGAAGGTATTAGATGAGCCAGAATCAAACTGTGCCTTTATAGGATGCATATTAAGATGTAAGGTATCTTCAATAACTTCATTATCTTCACCTGCTTCCTTAGCATTGAGGCGGTCCCCTCGAGTTCTCTTTGTTGTTGTTGTTGTTATTCCACATAGGAAGATTTTGCCTTGGCTGCTGGGAATTATTTTGTCTGAAATAGAAACAAGAGCAGATTGGTCAGATATGCCCAACTTGGCCACATTTGTGGCAGGTTGGAGGAGGTCAGTTGTCTCTATGAGTAGGTGCATTGTTAGCAGGACATTTCCCTGGAGGAACGGGTCCCACTCCATGGTAGAGGTGTCGCGAGTGTGCGTGACACCATTCCACCAGACACGTGCCGGTCCGTCTAACACATACGTACTGAACTTTCTGGTGAGAAGGGAATGCCATACCCTCGAAGGTCTGATCCAAATCCAACACCCAGTCATCATCTTTATCCACCATGTTGTGTTCACTTTCACCCTTGAAGTAGGGTGGTTGCATCTTTATGAAGTCAGTGAGGGTGAACTCCCTCGCCTTGTTGGCATTGGCGGCCACTTTGTGGAGCTGCCCCATCATGGTGGAGAGCAAATAGCATAGCATTTCCAGCTCTTGCTCCTGTTTGAAGGTGGGGGTGCCCATAGTAGTAGGGTTGACCACACTATTGCCGACAGGAGTCACAAGAGTGTTTCCCACATTGGAGTCATTAGGGTTTGACTCCTTTCCCTTGTTGCTTCTGTCAAACAAGTCACCTATCTTGAAAGGTAGGGTTAACAAATTAAGTTCCCAGGAGTATTTGAATCATAAATGAAAACAATAATAGAAGCATAGATGAGAAAAGAATATCTAGAATGCTATTGCCTAAAACGATACTATTTTGGGCAATTCATATCATCTCAGGCCAGGCTAGTATCATATCGACACAGGAGTCCTCATAAACCAATCTAGTGGTGCGGAGGAAAATATTGCCAGCCCCCAAAAACCTGACCATTCTATAAACCTTTGCTTCAACTTCATGTCCTAATAGTTTCCTGAAGGCTCTAATACCATGCTATAAAGAGGATAGATCACCTTCTTACTAAAATTTAAAGGAAGTACAAAACATCCATCTTTTTAGAAAGATAAAAGATATTGAGGGATGCATGTATAGTATTCCAAGTAAGTAAGCATGCACCAGATACATTATAAAATGTCAATATCAGCGGAAATAAAAGTACTAAGCCTATTACATGGTTTTCATTATTCATTACATGGTTGTTCCCAAAAGAAAAAGATAAGAGAAAAGGATCTAGCTATAGAAACCTAGACATCCTTTCAGAGAGCTTGAAATCTACACAATTATATAGGGGAGAATAAGACATTCCCAATCACCTACACAATAGGGGAGAATAAAAACATTCCCTAGGGAGATTAAATACATGTCCTTTGTGGGTGGTTGTACATAAGTACCGCTACTTTAAATTAAACATAACGTAAAGCTACGTGCTAAAAACGTTGTCATGGCAGGAGTAGTCATCATATTAAATAAGCATGGAAGTGAGGTATAAGACCCAAACAATAAGAAATTATAATCTGATTTGAGGAATGAACAACATTAGAATTCAATAATAGAAGATTTAGGATTCATTTAAGCCTCATTCAGGAAATATAGGGTTTAGCAGCAATTATCCCAACATAGGATGTAAGGAATGCACATACCTCTCTTACTAATATCAATTACTAACTTTCACCACTTTAATTGAGTCCAAGATTTACTTTGCCTATTTTCAATGTATTAACATGTATTAGAGAACATAGTGCACATTAATGCATAGAAACCCTAATTTTAGACCTTTTTAGAAAAACTCAGATTTAGACTCTTAAAACATCACCAATAAACTTATTAAGTTCTCTTTGTCAAGAAAATATATTTTTATGTTAATTTTGGAGTTATGATGATTAAGATGTAATTTATTTATGGATTTTATGCATTAAATTCATTTTACAAAAATGACCCATAGTCAAATCATTAAATCAGACCTTGAAAATATTTTATTAGATAGATATTAATTTCCCAATTCCAGAACATATTTATTTGTCAAATTTGGATAAGCGGATTAGAAGATATGAATTTTCCAATACTGACCAATAGGAAATTGCCACATCATCAAACCGATTGAGATAATTGAAGAGAGAGGGAGAGGGAGAAAACTCCATTTGACCCAATATCAGGTTTGAAGTTTCATAGGTAACCAAACTAGAGATTCTAGAGAAGGTAAACAGCAAGAAACCAAAACCATAGAAGAATATGGTAAAAAGAGATGGAGATCATCGATTTTAAACATAGAAGCATGAGTTTTAAACATGTACTAAGAAATATATGAGAAGGGGGTTAACAAAACTTTCCTATAGGAAGGTAAGAAGGTCCAAATAGAAAGGATCCTATGATTAGAAGCTTTGGTTGCTCCAAGCCAAGCTCCTTTCTTGAGCGAAGATCACCTTCTCACTTTAGAGGTGCAAACCCTAGCAAAAGAGCACGACGATGAGATGTTTTAGGGTTCTAGGTGGAGTTTGACCATGGAAGGTCATGGTTCCAACCTGTAAGAAGGTTGGAGGAATACTAAAGCATGAAAATAGGGAATAAAAGGAGGATTCTTACCAGTTTTGGTCAAAATCACCAAGGAGGAGCTTAAGAAATACTAAATAGAGAAATTTGTAACCCTAGGAGCCTTCTTCACCAAGGTAGGCACCCTCTTTTACCTTGGGACAGAAACTTGGTGTCCAAACATAGAGGGGATGATTCTCAAAGCTTTGCAAAATAGAAGGAGATGATTGCTTTTTGGATTGGGAGGTGGGAAGGGGTAGGCATGGCTTTATAAAGAAGGGGGCAAGTATGAAGTGTCTATGGGACTTTCCATGGGTCCTGAGGTTAGGGCTTCATGGCCATGCAAGAGGACACCACATAGACTCTTATTGAATATCAAATGTAGGTCCTAAAAGACCCTAGAGCCTTCTAGGCCATCCCCATCTTCCTTCAAACAAAGAAATAACCCCATTGGTTGATAGTTTTTAAAGAGAAGCTTATTTATATAGAGAGTAATCCCTATAATGCCTTGGAGAGAAACACCTTCAAACCAAGGTGAAACCAGGTGCCACATGGTTCAAAATTACGAGAATGTTAAGGGAATATCTAAGGATTAAAATTTAGGTGATAATTTGCAAAGAAAACCTCCCAATTGGGTAAATTTCATAAAAGTCCAGAATGTACCTAAAATTGAAACTTGCACGAACAACATACAAATCGAACCAAATTTATAACTTAGGCTCATTTTATGTTTTAAAATCACATCAAAAAGTTAGATTAAGGTTTAGAGCACTTAATTATGGTAATTAAGCTTTCACTGAGGTATTTGTGCATAAACCCTTATATTGGTACAATTAGTGAATAAATGGTCACTAAACCACTATAAATTTCACTAATTAAACATAAATAACACAAAGGATAGAAATGAAAGGGAAACTTGATAAAAAGGTTTACACAGAGATTACATCTAAGATTCAATATGTTACAATGTCAACTTCTTGACTATTTCCCTCCAAAAAATATCCATTAACTTAGTGATACCAAAAACTCCCCCAAGGAAAGGATGAACCCCAGTAGAGCATGTAATGGCATGCCCCTTCCGCCCCATAAGATGCCTTAAAACACTACTTAGAATTTATTGAAGATAATGTTTGGTATCTCATCTTACCGAAACCAAAATCATATCTTTTTTTAGAACTCAGTGTACCCGAACATATCTACTAAGAATGGTAAAGCAAATAAATGTCCATTAGTCCATAGTATCCTGAAGGTTATACACACATTACTTAAAGTACGTACCTTTTCCCTTCCCCATGTGCGTAGAATTCCAAGGTACCTCATAGATAAAGAACCCTCTAACAAAGCAAAATCTAGTTTAAGATGTCGACTTTTTGAACCACATAATATAATAAAGAAAACTCTAGAATTGATATTTCTAGTGTAAACAGTCGTAGATTCCAAAACTCCTCCTATGTGACTATCATCCTTTTAATGGACCATAGTGAAGAATGTAACATCACCAACATATACCATATATGTTTTCACCTTTGTGCCCAGGATGCTGGAAGTATTCTGGCTACCCTCCCACTCATCCAAATCACTCAGGGTAGTGACACAATCCATTACCAAAGTAAAGAGAAGATGAGATAGAGGATTCCACTAATTCAATAAAATGGATTCTCTAAAGAGTCCTTTCATAATTCCAATGATTAGTACCTAAAAGGACATTGTCTTCGAGCATCACTTCATAGCCACAATCCATAATCAGGATAACCCAAAGCAGGCATAATATCTTATATACATATATGTACATATACATATATATATGTATACATATATATACACATGTATATACATATACACACACACATATATATATATATATACATATATACATATACATGTGTATATATATATGTATACACATATACATATATATATATATACATGTATATATATATATATATATATATATATACATATACATATATATATATATATATATACATATACATATACATATATATACATATACATTTACATATACATATATATACATATATATATGTATATATATATATATATATATATATATATATATATATATATATATATATATATATATATATATATATATATAGACACACACACATAGACACACACAGATATATATATATATATATATATATATATATATATATATATATATATATAATGTTGACCATTTGACATGATCAGAAGCCGTTGAGATGTAAAGCTTGACATATGTTTTCTTGGACATGTTCTTCACCTTAGCGTCCACTATTGACTCCACAGAAAGCAAAGAAGTCTCTAATATGAACCTCCCTTGTAAATCAATGATTAAACTGACTAGATAAAAAAATCTCCATGCAACTTGTAGAGATTTTCTTCGAGGTTATCTGATAGTGTGGTTGTCTTGTTTGACCATCCTTCTTCGATATGTAACCACCATACCATTCCACCAACAATGAAATTATTTTCTTCTCTCATTTAATTTGTTTGAAGTTAAGTGGATTAGACAAATATAGTTGGGATTGAGGCTTAGTTGATGATCATGATGATGATTAAGTGGATTAGACATGGGACATCCATAAAAGTAATACTATATAATATTCCTTAATTAATAGTGAACTATGAAAGTATGTTTGTTATGTCAATGCCATTTGTTGATGTCATTTGGTGGATACCATGAGGTTGATACCTTGATTTCTCTTGCACGGTTCACTATAAAGTGATCATTGGTAAGGGTACAATTATAATCACTGATATATAATAAATACATGAGAAAATGAATAATACAAGGAATTCATAGGGTTATATAAATACAAATGTTCTTATACTATGCTTGTATTCAATATGGTCATAATTTTTCAAAGCATCAAATTACCATAAAAAAGAATTTGAGAAATTTTGATGTAATATTGATGTATATTTCACTAATTAATGACATTGAGTGTTTTCAAATGAATTGATATTTATATTCATCCTCCTACCCAATAACATGACTATAACCCTTCCATGATACATGTTTTAATATAAGTTATAATCAATGATAAATTATAAATATAGGATCATGAAACTGTCTAGTGTGATCTTTAAAAAATTTATGAATAACTAACATGGTCTTAAAAAATAGTTTTAGTGCATCTTTCTAATGTTATCATTTGAGTATCTTTGGTAAAATGTGAAAATGGTCTAGATGATAAGACCTATTAAGGGAAGCTCCCCCTAAGTATAGTGGTTGTTATTAATATTTGTTATATTACTAATAAATTGATAAATATGAGGTTACATGTTTATAACATGTTACTATTTTTATGATATTGTCGTATTTTCTTTTAGTGTCTCCATATAATGATGATAAGAAATATTCATTATCAAGTCAAAATCAATATGATAATAATCCTTTCTGAAAATTCCCTAAAAGATGATTAACTGAACTAACTAATTAGTAAAACTCTAATCATGTAGTGTTTTCCATGTACACCATAGAATTTCCCCAATATTCAAAAGTCAAGGAATGGAACAAGTATTCTAGTTTAGATCCATGCATTATGAGAAGGTATATAGAGTTATATATTTTTTATATATTTAGGTGTCTGAGAATCTATGTTATACATGGTTCCCTAGGTGCCCAGAAAACATCAATATATGTGAGTAGAGTCAAGGTTGTACCTATGTTCTTATGCGTCAGTCCAACCAATGTGTTTGAAATGTTATGAATGGTATATATTGTTGTAGGTAAGTCCTACCAATATGATACGGCAAGTGGAATGACATATGTATCCATGATGAACATGATGTTAATGCAAATTTCATGTCAATGAGCCCTACCTTTTGTAATCATCACATGATCTTAATGCGATGACATACTCCTAAGATTATTTATGGTGGTCTATGGGAAATTGCAGTCATTACCTATTAAATTTTATGATGTACCCTAAATGGAGTAGGTACAAAGTCTATATTACTATATGTGCGAGAAGGATATAATGGTTTTCCTTAATATTGGTATGTTGTAGGATATAGATAAGTGTAATTTTATGCATTTAAAGCGATTACATATTTTCAATTGTGATAATTGATATGATGAATTCATCATTACAACAGATTAAAATGTCATAATATTATATGATAATACACTTTGTCCTATAATTAAGTATGAAGTTCTTAGTTTGCATTAAATACAACATTAATATCCTTATAGTTTACTTGTAAGATTTGATTCCAACATACTTGTATATATCTTGGTGGTAGTTACCCTTTGAAAATATTTATGAGTCAAACATGGTTGATCCATATTTTCTTAGTTTTAATGTAATCAAGAAATGACAAGTTAAATTATAACATAAAGTCTCACTTACTTTCCTAGAGTTTTAGGTTGGTAGATGATTAAATATAGTGTATTTTGTTATCTTGACAGGTTCATAATATTATTGAGTGTGAACTTGTATACATTATGGATAACCTTACAAAAGTCTTGTATGATATCATTATAATTTCAGTGTTGTCTGTAATAAATATAAGTTGAGTTCTTTCAACTAAATTTCATGTCACTAATACATGATCTGCCATTGTCGAATCATACATGTCAATATGTAGAATTATTTGTTTGTTGCATATGTTTGAGATATGTTTTGTGGGCTTAGTTTCATGACTATAAAATTTGTTCCTCTTGGGTATGGTTATACATCCAAGTGTATCAATTATGTTTACGATATCCTTAGGGATTTGTATTCTGAAATGCTTTTCTTATTTGAAAGAGAATTTTCTTACTTTGGTTCTCTTTTGGCTCTGCCATTTAAATTTTTTATGTGCTAACTAATATCAGTCTTATCTAACGATTTATCTCAATAAATGTTTATTATTTAAGTAGAAATATGGTCCTCAAGTTGTGTGTCTAGTTTGAAAACCTCCATTATATCTTATATTTTGTATTTTGTCGATGACACCGATGTCTTTCCATGGAAGTGAGATCTGATCCATTATATCCTGTAGAAATAGGGCATCATAATTGTCCTATGGTTGAGCAAGCAGTTTTCCACCTTGATGAACTGTCGAGACTCCCTCTATTAGATCATATATCAGGTGAATTGAGAATATATTTCCACATACGACTGGTAGCGTACTACATATAATTTAATACTGAATAGTTTGCACTAATATGTCGTAATTGGTATTGGTAAGGACCAAGTTTACTGCACCACCATTGTCAGTGACTTTGCTTCAATAATTTAGGTATGATATTTCTATAGCATCTTTACTACCTACGAATGATATAGTGTTGAATTCCATTAGCGAAATAATAGTAATGGATGTAGGCGTAGTTTCTCTAAGGGTGGTCTCACTATCTAATGTGAGATGGGTCAAAGATCTGGTGTGCTCGCTACCCACTTGTGAGGTTCATTTATAAGTATTTCTATCCTTATATAAGCACAATTGTCATATATTATAATGTTTCTTTGGTAACTCTAGAACTCGAGTGGCATGATATAAAATATTTTTTTGATTGTACTCTTGGGACCAAATGTGTTTGTATCATATTGCATTTCTTCCCTTTCAGCCTATTTGTGGGAGGGGCGATCCACGTGATGAGTGCTTATTTTACACTACTACCTAAGATACTCTGCCAATTTTTGGGTGGTGTTCTAATCTTCCTAAGAAAGAAGATTTTTTTATAGTGTTTGGTGTCATGGTGCATCCCATTGAATCCTCCAAAAAACATGACATGGTGAGAGATGGTGAATGTGAATGTCATGGAGCTATTAATGTATAACATGGCATAAATATAGTGGTATGCTACTTTCTGGAAGAGGCAAATGATCTTTAAAATTTTTTGAGCAGATAGCAACAACCTTTTCATCAGACATGCGTATTTTTTATTTTCCGATGGATTTACATGTACTTTTATGTTCCTTATCTTGTAAGTATGGTGAACTTCATGTCAAAACTATTTAGCTCTTTCAAAATATATGGATACATATTTGTCTATATAGAGTGTGAATGTTTAGTTTTTTAGGAGGTTGACGAACCTCTTGCACAAATAAATGGTCATGCGGATGTAGTTACACATTAGGAGCATTATGAAACTTATTCTAGTTGTAAATAGGATTCTTCCTCGTTAAAGGAGATGCATTCGTCAATATACAACATTGTGATGTCAAAAGAACAATCTCACAAGTACACTAAAGCCACATCCTAGTTTGGATCATGTCATGGAAGTTACAATAGCAATTAGGGAGGGTCTAATGTTATGCTTTCCATCCTAAATAATTGTAGTACATGTCATGTTGATCAACATCATTAGGCGAGTCTTTAGGCATGGAAATATGGTTTAACTAGTTATTCCATGGTATACGGAGAAATCACATATGTATTTGATGCATATTACTAGAAATATGTTGACATTCTATTCGTAATCACGAAATGGAGGAGTAAAAAATTGTGAATTTCACCTTCTATTCATGCTAATTCTACATCTAGTGGAGAGAAGAATATAGTCTTACTGATAAATATCTCCTACTTCCTAAAGAAGAAAGTTCCAATGTAGATAGGTTAATGTATCTAAAATTGTGTTTTACTCATTATGGATATATGTATGGAACCCAGCCTATGTTCTACTTTTCTTAAAATAAAATTTTATTTAAGATTTTCATTCAATCTTTACTTCATGAGGTCATTGTTTGTTGGAACATATTGTTTATTCTTATTTTTCGTTGGAAAAATATGCAAAGTGGGTACTATAACATCTTTCTAATGTTGTAAGAGATTTCAATATCAAATATTTACAACAATTTTGTGGGGTTTGATCCTCTATGAGGCTAAATGAGGAAGGAATTCTCCTGAAGGTCAATTTTGTAATTTTACTATATGTGTGAGTAGGATCATAAAATGCCATTTGGATTAAATATCTTATTGTTCGGTGAAGGATTGTATACGAGTGTATCCCCATTGGATGTCACAAGTCACTGTTAGACATATCTTTATTGATGTGTGAAGATAGTTATTGTTTGAATTACTTGTTGTCTAGGGTTAAAATTAGAAGAGTGGCACTAGATAGATGTTTTATGTACTTATTATAAAGGACACTAACAATTACATTGATTATCGTTAATTTTCTCCTCTTGACCATCATTTTTCAAGAACGTCGAATGATCTTTGTGTTAGAGAAGAGATCAAATTTCCTGAGTAATACCTTAGTCTTACAAAATGATACATATTTTAGTGGTTGATTGTTCTTACATGTGTATCATGTGTCTGAAGTAAAAAAACAATCAAAAGTTTGTAATAGTTATGAATTCATTAATATAGATGAGTCATTGATGTTTATAATATAGGGCTGAAGTGAAATTTCTAGATTATAAATAACTTGATTAGATTCCTTGTAAGCTAGATGATGAGTTCAACTCCTAGGAAAATTAGAAATTTGGAGTATATAGATTCCAAAAAAGCTAGTTCATACTAACAATTGTGACATAGTTTTGGTTCAAAACTACTTTAAAACATATTCAGTCAATTGTTTTTGTGAGTGTCACAAAATTTCAATTGTAATAGGACTCAAGAAAGTGATATTCTTCTAACATTGTGCTTCTAAGATGAAATTAGCTCCAAGTTACAGACTTTATATAGATTTAAGGTATACTTTTGATATGTGAGCTAGGTTGGGAATCTTCTTTCTAATCATAAGGAGGAAGGAGTATTGTTATGTTGATAGCATGATCTCCCTAAATGGAAGTAAGGTAACTAGCAAGTATTGATGTGTAGGGTTTGTTTGACTTCTGAAATGCTCATTTTGACATATTTAGTGCATCCATCCAATTCAATGATATAGAGGTGAATGCATTCTAGTTCGGAAAGATATATGTGATCCTGACACTGGAGGAGATGACATGTATGTGGTTTCCTCTTTTTGAGAGGTGGCCATTTTAGTGTACTTTAGAGTCATCGATGAATCTGTCTTCTAGGTTCCTACATATCAATAAATCCTTTGATGTCATATTTCTTAGTCATCGAGGTGCATTAGTATAGTTACATTGAATGTAGGTTTTTTCAGTGACTCAAGTTTCCAATGAGGTGTCACAATCTATGAGAAAGCTTGACATCTTTCCACATCATGTAGTTTGGACACACACTAATCTATTGTTCTCAAGAATATGTTTCTGAGAGTGTACTTCCTAAGGTGGAGGTGGCCATGAATTGTGAGTTCCTAATTCCCCTACTACTATCTATATTTTACATATGTATGCTAAATGTTAAGTTAAATGACCAAGTGTAATCAACAACACTTTAGGCAATGACAAGGGATTTGCAATGAACATAGTGTGTGCTTTTTTTATTTATCATGGTGTCAACATGAAAATGTTGTTGACCTATTTTAACTATCATCAAGGATCATTGCCATTTGTCTTTTTCATTATAGGGGACTCCTATTAAAGTTTTTGTCTAATAGTACTAACAAGGATATCTTTTGAAGGCGGGTTCAGGTTGTAGGTAACACCTTAGTCTATGATTTGGTGATAATGGGCTACCACAACCGTGTTGTTCCATCATGGATGGAGCTTTTCATTACCTACTACACTATGTTAAATTCATTAGTTTGAGGGACATAAGCTAGTTTATTTTGTTCCAGATAATTCTCCTAACTGGTCATGGTGGGGAAACTTCCATCCAAAAAGGTTTTTTATAGTGTAACCTTCATCATGTAATGACAATCCAGACCAGAATTATATTGGCGAGGCTATGACACGTCTTAAGAATCTCAACAATACCAAGGGAAGTGGCCCTAGATAACGATGTTTTTTGATGAGGTAAAGTTGAACGGGGTTAGTATTGGATAAATTCATTTTGGTTTTAGTTACAAAGTAGTGAGTTCTAAATTTTTCTTTTTAATTTTGAAATTATATCCATGGGAGATTATTTTTAAATTAGATGTGATTCTCTCCATCCATAAGAATGTTTTTGTCATTATGATATTCATAAATTCCATTTGAAGGTTCTCTCTAGTTATATAGCTTACAAAATTGCTTATTGGTACTCATAGTGTATTTCCAAGAAAGATAACTATGAACAGATGATGTGATGACTGATGGAAAATTTGTGGTTCGCATTATTGGATTCCTCCTATCTCCTCCTTTAGTTGCTATCCAGTACCCTCTTATACGGTTTCCTAATAGAAATGTGTCAATTTACTCCCCCTTACTTAAGTACTCTAGTAAAATTAATCATCCTTGTGGGAGAAAGAAGGAATGGGTGCCCCACTAGCTTAGGAAAACATCAATGCCCTGTATAGGTGAAGCATGGTTTTCTCTATATTGTATATACCACATTCTCATAAATATATGTTGTATTTCTTTTGTCAAATGTTTCTGATGTAAGAGAGTGGTACATGTAACCTTAGGATGGAGGTTGTTTCCTATTTGTTTATCGTTGTTATTGGAGTTATGATATGACTCTTTTCCATTTAGGAATATATTGTCACAAGAATATATCCTTTATTGGTAGCATAATTATTGGAAAGGGCTTTCAGAGACTTAGTATACGGGTAGGGTTATGTAAGTAAAAAATGCATGTTGATTGTTCAAGGTTTAACATAATATATGATGGGTAATGTGCACGTCAATGTAGGAAATGGTTAGAAAAAATGATTAAGGGAAGAAGAAGGGTATTGGGAGGAATGCTCTATCTTTCAACATTACTTGACCCTTTGGCAATAGTTGTGTTTATAGGAGGTTCTTTTTAAGATTTAGAATACTCGTACCCTAAAAAGCCTTCCTTTGGAGAGGACTATGAATTTGAGTTATGTTCTCATTTCTCAAATGAGGAAGAAGTGAGAAGTTATCATTTCTAAATGCATAATGTACCTTAGAGCTCTAGGTATGATGGTGCTTAACTGCTAACTAAGCTCTCGCGTGACTCGTTTAAGGTTTTGCTGAGGAGATTCCCGAAGCAAGCACTGAAGTGCGAGATCGACCTTCCGTGGACACCACAGAGTTTCCGCTCTGACTCTTTTGCAGGTTCCCTCCAGCCGAGGATGGGGGACGAATTGAGTGTGAGATGCACATGCCTTTCAGTGGAGGATAATTAAGATGATGATGTGATAGACTTTGGACGAACACATGTGCAGATACAAGGGGATCTTCTCCAGCTATCCCTGGTGGGGCGGTTGATGACCGTGCGGCCGTACAACTTTCTAACAATGTCGAGAACAATGATTGGGGCATAGGGATTAAGAAGAGAAACTATGTTTCGCCAGATTGCAAACGATACCCTACTAATACAATTCGTACCCTGAAGGAACACGGAGAAAGTGACTGTGGAACTTTGACAACAACTTACTAGTGATGAAGGAGATCAAAGAGGAGGATACCCCCATTAAAATAGAAATAAAATTTTGCCTATTTTCGGTTGGAATTTACAACCTTCCTATTGGGTATAGCAGTCAGAGGAGACGGTGAAGATGGTCACTGCAAAAGTTGGAGAGGTGCAGAGTGTGGACCAAAGCAATCTAGGGTGGGCTTCCTACTGTAGGGTACGAGTCAAGGTGGAAGTAACCAAGTCGGTCAAGTAGATGAAGAAAATAAGAGACAAAGATGGTATATTAGTTCAGCTAGATATCAAATACGAAAGGTTGTCAGCATATTTCTATACATCTGTGGAATCATAGGGCACTCAGACAAAGACTGTGGCAAGGAGGAAGAAAACCCGACACAAGCAAGATCTTGGGGGTCGTGGATGAAGGCAACAGTGGTGAAGAAGTGGATCAAACCCCTAGTAAGGGACTAAGGGGGAAGGAAAGCCCCAATAGAAAGATCAACTTCATTATAAAACCAAAGGGGAGAAGGATTGATGTACCAAAGCAGGGGAGACAAAATGAAGACATAATACTCTGTCGTTAAGAAACGATGGCTCAGGAAAAGGGAAGACTGATGCAATCATGCACAAACATCATTTGGGGACAAGGTGCTACTGCGAAGATAGTAGCGAGGCTCTGTGATTGGTAGGAAGGGGTCGCTGGGGCCTATGGCTGCTCATGGAACACTAGAAAGGAGGAAATTAGGGTAGATCTATAGGAAGAAGAAGATTAGATGAGGAAGGGGAAGGAGAGAGAGAGAGAGAGACGAGGAGTTGTCATAGAGAGGGATAGTATTATTTCAAATCCAGAAATCCAGGGTCCCTGATTCGTGGGCTAGGCACATAGTTTTATATTTTCTGCTCCACTCACAGCCACGTAGGCTTACAACACGTCAGATCAGCTCTAACTACCTAGCTAACGACACCTGAGCTGTTATAACAGACCGCAACAAACTCGGACTGTCCTAATCCTCGCGTTGCGAGCTCCAGCTCTAGATTTAATCGTAACAAAGCCGCCTCCTTTGAAACAGACCTTGTCCTCAAGGTCATTGATAAGATTCATCTAGCATCACCCAAACAAGTCGCCATTGGATACTTCAAATGCAATCTATACAGGTTTTCCCAAGTGGCTTCATCGACACTCTTATCTTTCCACTTGATCAACACCTCTGTCACCACATGGTGGCGCCTTCTGTCAGGTACCATTCATCGCTTAAGGATTTGTTCGGGGACTGGAGCTCGATGCAAGGGAACATCCGGCAGTTGTACTCCTCCTAAACTTTCCTGCCCCAACTTCTTCTTCAAGAGGGATACATGAAATACAGGATGCACCAAGGAACTCTCCGGAAGGTTCAATTTATAGGCTACTGCACCAATTTTCTCCACTATATCAAAGGGCTCGTAGAAGATAGGGCTGATCTTCGTCTTCCTCCTCTGGACAATGGATCCCTGTCTAGAAAATGGTAGCTTCAAATAAACCCATTCCCCTACTGAAAATTCCCTTTCCAATCTCCTGGTGTCAGCAAATCGCTTCATGCGATCCTGGGCTTTCCTCAAATTCTCCTGAAGCACCTGTAATATCTCATCTCGAGACAATAATCCTTGATCAACTGCAGCCACCTTGGATTGACCAGGTACTTATGACAGTAATGTTGGCAGAGGTTTTCCAAAAACCACTTCATATGGAGATAGCTTCGTTGAAGAATGATTCGATGTATTGTAGCACCATTCCGCCCAAGGAAGGTGACGAACCCACTCCTGTGGGGGGTTGATTAGCACAAAAACATCGGAGATAGCACTGAAGACTCTTGTTCAAGACCTCACTTTGGCCATCAGATTGAGGATGATAAGCTGTACTCATCCGCAGCTGGGTACCTTGCATCTTATAAAAATCCTTCCAAAACTACTCGTGAACACAGCATCACGATCTGAAACAATAGACCTTGGAATGCCATGATGTTTAAATACCCCGTCAATGAAAACCTCCAATACTGAGCGAGCTGTGTAGGGATGCTTCCAAGGAAAGAAATGAGCTGCTTTAGATAGCCGATCTACCACTACCAAAATCACTGAATATCCACGCGACAATGGCAGCGCGTCAATGAAATCAGTTGCAATGTCAGACCAGACCTCGGTCGGAATAGGAAGTGGTTGAAGTAAACCTGGTGGGGGACAGTTTTCAAATTTGTTCTCCTGGAAAGTAGAGCACTCTCAAATATGTTGCCTCAACTGGCTACGCATTCCCTTCCACCAGAACACTTCCCTAACCTTATTCAAGGTTTTCTCAAAGCCAAGATGTCCACCTGTGGTAGTATTATGCATCTCGAAAATTGCCTTTTTACTCAGATCAGAATTAACACTCAAAATTATGCGCACTTTCTTAAACATAATGCCATTCTTCCACTGGAACTTCATCACATCCAATTCACCTTTTGTCCATTTATGTTGTAGCTCTATTAAGACCGAATCAGTTAAATTCAAAGCTCAAACTTCCTCAATCCATTGCGGAATCGCTAATATTATGCTACAAAGCTTTGTGGATGTCACGACTTCTTTAGAAGACCTGTTATCTCATCTAGACAGTGCATCTGCTACCTTGTTGGTCGCTCCTTGTTTGTATTCAATCACATAGTCATAACCAAGAAGTTTAGCCAACCACTTCTGTTGGGTAGGGGTGTGGAGAGTCTGATCCATCATATGTTTAATGCTTTTTTGATCAGTACGAATGACAAACCTGGTGCCAATTAGATAATGTCGCCACTTTACCACAGCTAGCAGAATAGCATGGATCTCTTTCTTATAGGTAGACCACCCCAATTGAGTCCCTTTCAATGCAGAGCTTAAAAAAGCTATGGGGCGACCTTGCTGCATTAGGACTGCTCCAACTGCCAAGTTAGAAGCGTCAGATTCTATCACAAATTCACAACCAAAGTTCGGCATAGCCAGCACTAGAGGAGAAGTCATTATCCTCTTCAGTTCAGCAAAGGTTGTATCTGCTTCCTTTCCCCATTTGAAACTATTCTTCTTCAAGAGTTGAGTCAAAGGATGTGCTATTTGGCCATAGCCTCGAATAAACTTCCGATAATATCCTGTCAGCCCCAGAAACCCTCGCAAGGCCTTAATGGAAGTAGGTCTGGGCCATTCCAGAATGCTTTGGATTTTACCCGGATCTGCTGCGACCCCATCCCTGGAGATAACATGCCCAAGATACTCCACCGATGCTGCAGCAAATTGACATTTGTTGCGTTTAACAAACAATTTATGAGCTCGTAAAATCTGTAGCACTATCCGCAAATGTTGCAAATGAGAATCTAAATCATGGCTATAAACTAGAACGTCATCAAAGAAAACTAGGATAAATTTCCGCAAATGTACTCTGAAGATCTCATTCATCGGTGATTGAAAGGTGGCTGGAGCATTCGTTAATCCAAAAGGCATGAATTGGTACTCATAATGGCCATGATGGGTGCGGAATGTGGTCTTGTGGATGTCTTCTTCAACCACACGAACTTGATGATACCCAGCTCTCAAATCGAGCTTGGAAAAAATTACAGAACCATGTAATACATCCAGCAGTTCGTCAATACGAGGAATGGGGAACTTGTCTGGTACTGTAATTTGATTCAAACCTCTATAATCAACGCACATCCACCATGCACCATCATATCTTTCTTCACCAACAACACTAGGGAAGAGTAAGGGCTATTGCTATTTTGTATCAACCCAGCTTTCATTTGCTCCTCTACCTGTCGTTCAATCTCATTTTTCTGGAAATGAGGATATGGATACAGTCTCCTTGACACCGGCTTGCTCCCTTCAATCAGTGGAATATGATGATCATGGTAACGATTTGGGGGTAACTCCTTTGGTTCCTGGAAGATGTCATCATAATCCAACAACAACTGTTGTAATCCTGGCAATTCATAGGCAGAAGCATTAGTAGCCTCGCTACTTAACGACAGTAGTTGTACTACCTCCACACATCTGCTATGTCGTAGCTCCTTAGCAAACCAAGATGCATTTACCACTAATGACTCACTGTGGATACCATGAATTGTTACCTTCGAACCAGAGTATTCAAATTTCATCACCTGAGATGGAAAATCCCACCAAATCGAACTGACATGACATAACCAATGAACTCCAAGCACGGCATCACATCCGCCTAATTGGAGAACCAAGAAATCTTCAGTCATCATAACATCATCCAAATGAAACTTGACCCCAGGACAATTCCCACTGGATCGAAGTTTTTCACCATTCGCCACGGTCATTGTCTATTCTTGACCTGTCATGACCACCGAAGAGTTCTTCTTAACAACCCTGGTATCAAAAAAATTATGAGTACTACCAGAATCTAACAAGGTGACCAATTCCATGTCAAATACTGAAATTTGCACTCGCATGGTCCGTGGCGAGTCTTCTCCAGTCAAGGCTTGCAACGAAATCAGTGGTTCTTCACCCTGTGGCCGGTTTTGATAGGATTCTGTTGCCACTGCTTCATCGTCGGAATCATCCTCCTGGATCAAATATAACTTCCCCTTAATATGACACTTATGATCCTTCGACCACTTCTCATTACACTTGAAACAAAGGCTATTCTGCCGACGATATGATTCTTCTTCGAATGACAGGTGTTTAGATTTTGGTTTCGCAGCAACAGATACTCGTTTCTCTGCTGATACCGATAGAGTCTTACCAGACATTTCTTCAAGAGATTTCCCTATCAGCGGCTTAGATTTCTTCAACAAGTACTTTTCTTCCTTAGCCAAGGCTAGGCTTACTTCCTCTGTCATTGTCTTAGGTCTATGCCCCTTAACATGGCAACAAACCTTCTCTTTCAAGCCGCTGACGAAAGTGCCTACCCTAAAGGCTTCATCCAAACCAGGCAAATGATTCGAAAGTTTTTAGAACTGAGTCAAATAAGAACGGACCGAATCGACTTGACAAAGTTTCAAAAAATCTCCCGCAGCGTCTTCATATGGATTTCCAAATTGAATGTGAAGCTCAGATTCAAACACCGACCAAGAAGAAACTGGCGAAAAATCATGCAGCCATTCCCACCATTGTAGCGCGTGTCTGACGAGATAATAGGGAATCAGATTGAGACGTTCCTTGTCAGAGAGAATGCCGTAAAACTTGAAGAAATACGTAACGTGATTGATCCAGTTGACCGGAGCCGATAAGCCATCATACTTATCGAGCTTTAGATGCAGATTCCGTGGAGTACGGAGGTCGGTCGACGAAGACGATGATGCGCGATCGCTATCCTGCCGCTCCTTGTTCAGGATCGTTCTCAATTGATCCAGGCGAGCACAAATCTGGTCCGTCTTGTCCTGGAACTCCGTCTGCAGGTCTGAGTATGCCTTCTTCGTCGTGCTCGCTGTCTCCGAACATCGCCTATCCACTGTCCCATTCATCGAGTCCAGCAACTCGCACAGTTCCACGCGTGTCACCGGCGGCGAGACTTCATCTCCTTGCCACACCATCATGCTCCGCTCTGATACCACTTTGCTACTGTGAAGATAGTAGTGAGGCTCCGTGATTGGTAGGAAGGGGTCACCGGGGCCTATGGCTGCTCCTGGAACACTAGAAAGGAGGAAATTAGGGTAGATCTGGAGGAAGAAGAAGATTAGATGAGGAAGGGGAAGGAGAAAGAGAGAGAGAGAGAGAGAGAGAGAGAGAGACGAGGAGTTGTCACAGAGAGAGATAGTATTATTTCAAATCTAGAAATCCAAGGTCCCTCATTTGTGGGCTAGAAACATAGTTTTATATTGTCTGCTCCACTCACAGCCACGTAGGCTTACAACACGCCATCTCAGCTCTAACTACCTAGCTAACGACACATGAGCTTTTATAACAGACCGCAACAAACTCGGACTGTCCTAATCCTCGCGCTGCGAGCTCGAGCTCCAGATTTAACCATAACACAAGGGAAGTAGACAAGGACGATGAAGGATATTTGGAAGGAGTAGGGGAGAGGGCCATGCAGACAGTCACATAGTCAGCAGGGAGGAGGTAGAAAAATAGCATGGTGTGATTTCATGGGGACGGACTATCTAAAGAATATAAAGACTATGAAGAACAAAAAGGGGGATAAGAAATCAAAAGGAGAGGAAGCGAGGTTCAGGCCAGGAATGAAGATATCAGAGATACCACAAGAGGAAGAAGAACCACTACAAATCACTGAACCGGGATAGGAGAGCAGGCTGCTCAAAACACTCTTTAGGGAGGAGAATATTGATGAAGGAGGAGAGGAGGTACCATATGTTGATAATCCAGAAAGCGAGCACGAAGGAAACTCATATCCGCGAGGAAATAGGCTGCTCAACACAATATTAAGAAATAATGCTAGTGTAATGTTGGAATCAAGGGACACGATGCCAACTGTAATGTTCAATGAAGGCCTTAACGATAAAGGGAAGCGTAAAAGGAAGATGCAAGGATCCAAGATTTTCAAATCGGGGGAACAAGACCTCAACAGTATAACTAAAAGGATGGGAGCAAGGAGACTGGAAAAGGAAGTGGGAAAAGAGGAAGAGAAGAACGTGTAGACGATATGGAGGTGGAAAATGGTGAGGTGTCTATAGGGAAAATGGGAAGGAACACTAGAATGACAAAAATGGAAGCTAACTTCCAAGTAGCACCTCTGGTGTTGATTGGGCCTGTGAAGGACAGTGAAGATTTTATGCTGGAATGTTCAGGGGTTGGGCATCCTGGAATAGATACTTCCCTACGGTCTAAATGATGGAAGGAGATGCCCGACTTGGTTTCCATTTCAGAAACCATAACAAGTAATCAGGAATAGGAGAAGGTTATAAGGAATTGTGGGTTTGAGAATGGGTTTGGGGTGGACAACATTGAGAAGGTGGGGGACTGGGCCTTTGGTGGAAGGGAGATGAAGTAAGAGTGATTTTCTTTTTTGATCATCATATATATGCTGATGTTAGTGCGACAGGACAAGAGGATACTCTTGGATTCATGGGCAAATATGATTGGGCTGCTACTATTGAAATACATGCTACGTGGAACTTGACGAGGTCTATATGTGGGTCTTCACGATTATCGAAAATCCTTAGGGATGACTTGAATGAAATCAAAAAAATGTAGAGAAATAAGGAGGGCATATTAGAGCTTAATGGAAGATGAGGAACTTTAGAGAGGTTGTTGGAGACTGTCAGTTGAAGGATATGGGTTTCCAAGGAAACATGTTCTCATGGCACAAGGTAAAAAAGGAGAACAAATTAAAGGCACGTCTGGACAGATTTTTGGCTGACCAACAGTGGTGCGGTATCTACCAGGTACATAGGGTACGCCACTATTCTATACAATACTTGGACCATGCTCCCATCTTACTCAATGCAAAGAAATAAAAAATGGCAGATAAAATGAGAAGAAGTTCATATTTGAGACCATGTGGTTATCATCACCAGGCTGCAGAGAGGTCATAGAAAATGCTTGGAATGAAGCATTGGGCATTGATTGGCATGATAGGACCACCTACAGATGCTAGAAAGGTGGGCAGATGATAAGTTCAACAACATAAAATAAAGATTGCAGAAAGTAGAAGGAAACCTTCAAGAAGCACATAACAAACCTCCTAATGATACCATGCTACGAGACCGCAAACATTTCTCAAATGAGGTGCTTGAGCTTTTGAGACTACAAGAGAGCTACTGGCACACAAGGGCAAGGACAAATGAGATGCGGGATGGGGACAAGAATACTTGCTACTTTCACCATAATCTCAGCCAAAGGAGGAATAGGAATTTCATAGAAGGACTTATGGATAGCCACGACACCTCGAAGAGGAAGCTGGAAGAAATGAAACACTTAGCCGTAAGCTTCTTTGAAGATCTTTTCTCTACTTCAAATCCTACCATAGCTGAAGATATCTTTCAAGGAGTGCCCATGGTTATCACATATGAGGAGGCGGCAAGGCTGGATAGTATACCAATAGAGGAAGAAATATGGGGTTCCATATCATAGATGCATCCCAACACGACACCATGTCCAGATGGGATGAAAGCAGTTTTCTACCAACAATTCTAGGACATTGTCAAAAGATTGGTTGTGTATTTCATACAAGGATGGTGGGAGGGAATAAAATCTTGGAGAAGATAAACTTGACAAATATTGTTCTCATTCCAAAGGTCCAAAACCCAAGATGATCACTAATTTCCGCATGATAATTCTCTATAACGTGTCATATAAAATCATCATGAAGGTGTTGGATAATCGAGTAAAACCATTATTACACAAGATGATATCCAAAAATAAAAGTTCCTTTGTGTAAGGAGATTTATCACAAACAATTCTTTGGTGGCATATAAATTGTTCCACATGAAAAAAAAGAGAAAAAGGAAAGGAGGATATTATGTCACTGGAACTTAATATGAGCAAAGCCTATGATAGGATAGAATGGGAGTTCCTAGACAAATCTGTGGAGAAGATGGGTACCCTGGAACTATGGAGGTACAAAGTAAGTGCATGCATTTCCAACATCTCACACTCAAACATCATCAATGGCACCCCGGGGGCCTATAAAACAGTCAAGAGGACTATGCCAAGGTGATCCTATATCCCCATATCTCTTTCTTTTCTGTGTTACATTTTTTTTCTGTTTCTCTACTCAAAGCAAACCAAGACAGGAAACCCCACAGAGCAAGGGCCAACAGACATGGGCCTAGGATATCACATCTCTTTTTTACATATGATAGCATACTATTCACATGAGCGAACCAAGATGAGTGATCTTATGTAGCTGATTATCAAGCCAATATGAAAGAGCATTGGGTCAAAAGATTTACTATGAGAAATATGAAGTCACTTTTAGCACCAACATTCCCAGGGAGAGAATATAACTCATCAAATAAAATCTACAAGTGGATGAGGTGGAAAAACATGAAAAATTCTTAGAACTACCCACTATAATTGGTAGGTCTATGAAATAAGTTTTTAATTCTGTAAATGATAGGATATGGAAAAAGCTGCAAAGATGGAAAGAAAATATACTATCAAGACCAGGGAAGGAGGTGTTCATCAAAGTTGTGATCCAAACCATACCTACATATGTGATGAGTGTGTTCAAGGTATCAGATGGACTTCTTGACAAGATATGAAGCATGGTTGGCCATTTTTGTTGGGGACCAAGGAGGGGGAAAGGAAAATACACTAGATTAGTTGAGATGTGCTATGTGAACCAAAATGCAATGAGGGTTTAGGCTTCTGAAACCTAAAGGCATTTAATCAAGCTTTGTTTGCTAAACAAAGATGGAGGCTAGCAACCAGGTCAAACTCCATGGTCAGGAAGGTATTGAATACAAAGTAATTTTAGAGGAAGGGGATTATGGAGACAGGAGTGGGATATAGCCCAAGCTACACCTGGAGTAGCATACATGGGGGACAAAGGAGGTCAAGGAGGGGTTCATCGATAATGGAGAGGAGACACACGTATATGAGGATATATGGGTACTAGGACTCTATGGAAGGATACATAGGAGGGATGATAACACTAAACTATAGAAGTGTTCACCTCCCTGATCTCTCAATAAGAGGGAACATGGGATGAGGAATAGGTCAGGCAATACATACCTCCTATGCTGCATGCACGAGTTCTTAACATCTCGATCAATAAGAGTAACACAGTAGACATCATTGCTTGGGAACCAGAACATAAGGTGAGTTCTCTTCTAGATTTGCACACCATTTTCTCACTAGAGGAGACATACAAGCTTGGGATATGGATGATAGAGATTTAAACTATCTTGGAGGAGACCATGGTCTCCAAAATTGACACACTTTGCCTAGAGATTCTTCAAGGATACACTACAACAATGGGAAAACTCCATATGAGGAAGATCACAAGGATAGTACCTACCAAATGCTGCAAGATGAAAGATGAGCACAGACTCATAATCCTTCATTGTAGCCATGCCTGACGTATCTGGCCATGCATACAAGATCATTTCTCAACCATGTCCAATCAAGCTACGAGTTCAGGTGACTTGTTGCACGCATTGATGCACCACTAAAATGAAGAGTAAATTGATCGGTTTGCAATAGTGATGTGGATAACATTGACATCTAGGAACAAATCACTCTTGATAAGAAACTAGTTGTTACAACCCTGATTTTGGGTTCATTTGGTGAGAAATGTAATTTCACATGATTTGTTTTGAATACATGGATTTTGTTTACAATAGCCTTGATATTTATGTTGTGGGGTTTATTGGCTATTGGGCCCAAATAACAAGAAAATTCAATTAGTGAATGGATGATGAAATATTTGAGAAAAGAAAAATGTGGAAACCTTTAGAAGGCAAATCCAAAGAGGGATTTCGTGCCTCTTGGGTTCCTTGGGTTCCAAGGAGTCCAAAGTTGCAGAAAGAGTGCAATAAGAAAAGAAAAGATCAATTAAGTATTTCTTTATTAAGAAAGAAATTAAAAATAATGATAAAATATGGAAAACAAGTGAAAAGAGGTACAATTGAGTTATCCTTTGTGGAATTTCATATCCCAAGGATTACTAATGATAAAAGGAATACCAAGGAGGGAAATAAAAGAGAAATAAAGAGAAATCCTCAAGAAGGAAATATTTTAATAAGGAATAAACAAGATAATGAAGAATAATGCATATAGATGCATTTAGAAGGATAATAAATATCCTTGGAAAAGCATTTCGAAATTTTGGAGTTTCTTGGGGTCCAAGGAGCCCCAATGAAGAAAGAGAAAGAGAAAATAAAAATAATGACAAATAGGAAGATAATATGATACATTATTAATGTTTTTGGTGGCATTATGAAAAAGGAAGTGATTTCTATTAAAAGAAGATAGAAATTCATGCCAAAAAATTAAAAAGAAAACATAAAGTGAATATGAGAAGAGGAATTTCGAATTCCTAATATCCATATAATAGAGAATAAACAAGGATAAAGAAGAGAGAGAATATTACTTCTCTTTGATGGAATTCACTTCCTACTTCGGAAGGGACTCTTGGATTCGTGGATAGCCGACCTAGGACTTCTTTATTCATCCCTATATATAGGGGTAGAGCCCAGGGTCGAGTTCCAAAAAGATCCCACATCTCCCACCCTCTTCCTCACCTCCTTCTTGCTTCCTTACGTTCAAAACCCTAACTAAGGAAAAGCTATGGGATCACGAAGCCACGAGGCTGTAGGAAGGAGTTTCGAAGGAAGAGTGATGTCCCACAACATCGGTAGGTGGCCTTAGCAATGTATCCATGCCCCGAACTGAGTGTTATAGAACCCGCAAGGCTGTAACAACAGTTGCAGGTCGCAGAGATACTCATCCCGACCTAGCTGAGCTAGACGTCTGCTGGGAGGAGCTCCAAGCTCAGAAGGAGGTGGCAGAGTTAAATTAACCTGCGCCGATGGCTTTCGGGGTCCAAAGGGGGGAGAACGGGCTACGCAAGCCATGAGTAGGGTTACTACCGCGGAAGCAACCAACGATTGCGAGGAGGAAGAAGCATTTGGGTTGTTGGACGAAATTGCCCTTCATAGGCTAAAGAGATGATCAACTTACTCGGGGGTAGGAACGTGATTTCATTATGTTTCCAATAAGGCAAGATGCGTCTAATGGATGGGTGATGTGGTGCTCCGTCACTGGTCCAAAAAGGTAACTCTTGCAAATTTCATAACTAAAGATTGGTAGCTTAGATTAGTACGAGTAACATATGAATTTTGATCACGAGAACGAGAGGAATCCAATAAAAATGATATTAAAGATTGATTCTGTTCCTAATTGCAAAAGTACAATAAGTTGATGAAAAGTGCATTAAAGTTAAGTTAAAAACCCTATTTGTGATTAAAGGTCGAATCTAGTATTCTTAATGGGTTAATTAAAGTATCAATAACTTGTTGAATGATAATGTTAGATTCAAACCTGGTCTAGATGTAAAATTGCATGATTTAGGGTTTTTACCTCATATGAGAATGATTAAATAATTTATAAACCCTAATTTAGGGTCAAAGAGGATAAGATCATATTTAATTTGAAAAATGTGAAAATATAATTGTTAAATGATGGTTCTAAGTTATTTGTATATAAAAGTCCTTAATTATGGATAAATACCCTAAATGTAGTAATTGGGGTCTTTTCATGAATAAAAGATGGAATTGATGGAAAAATGAGTTCTTATGTTGATTAGACCCTAATGAACTTTGAATTAATGATAGATGTGCATAATGATCTTGTCATGGATTAAAAGGATAAAAATAGTAGCTTTAATGAAAAAGAATCTTAATGAAATTAATTAATGATGACAGCGCCTTTAATATGGAAATAGGGTTATATGTTGTTGTTATGATAACCTTAATGTTGAAGAATAGATGAGATAATTAGGGTTTATGAGTAATGGAATAAAATTAGGGTTTAATATGATAAAAGATGAAGGGAAACCCTTATTGCAAAATCAAACCCAAAAATGGATACAAAAACCCTAGAAAGTGAATCCAAGTCAATAAAGTAGATTCTTGATAAAGTGTGTAACAAATAAAGCATATTCTTTTCAGGAATTATGTGATTATTAAATTGCTAGCTTGGATTGCATTCTTGGTTGGATTGGCTTAATGCTTGTGAAATCATCAAATCAGGTATGTGGTTACGCTGATGATTATCCCGACTACTTTTCTGAGGATTTTATCGACATTTCCCTCATGGCTTGAAATAACTGTTGGATGCTTTTATTTCATGCAACAATAGAGTGACTATGACTATCGCTATGAATATACCTATATAATTGGCTAGATCCGGGTCCACCTATGGGGCTTGTAAAGGCTGAAAAGGGGTAACCTAGAGTAAGGTCTAGGTTATCGTGGGTTAGAAATCATGCTACCAAGTGTAGTGACATGAGACCCATTAGCATTCCATGAGTTAAGGAGTGGGATACTTACGAGTAGTGCCATGTGACTCAACCCTAGAAACAGGTTCACCTATAGGTGGGACCATGAGGGGTTTAATGGGGATCTACCACAAGGAAGGTAGTATCTAGGTGCACTGCAGGGATAGCACAGAGGATAGGGTACTCATGGATCACGGAGTTATATTTAAAACAAAATATTGGTTGTTAAATGATTAATTGAATGATTAGGTTGTTATCATAGTTGCACGTTTATTGTTTCCCCCACATACCAGCTTCGGCTGACCGACATTTTGGTTGTCGGTGTTTTAGGTACAAGCCAAAAGGACAAACATAAAATCTTCATATTGTGAAATACATGAAGTAAAAAACAAGGAGGATTAGTTAGAATAGAATCCATAAGTCGATAGAAGTTTAGAGATCCAAGTTTTGAAAAAGGTATGCAAAAGTTTATTTTGTTACAGTTTTCCCATTTAATTTGTTAAAATTTGATAATTATTCTTGGTTAATTGCCGAACCTTTGATCCGGAAGTTATGGGTGCGACTTTGACCTCACAGTCTCCCTTAATTGAGGGTTATCGGGAGGTGGGGTCGTAACATTTTGTATCAGAGCGTAGGTTCCTCACTTAACCATTAATAATTATTAAAATTTTCAAACTCCATAGAACCCATGGGAGTTATTAGAGGATTATCTCAAAGATAGAGGTGTCTAGAAAAGGATCACGACCGGGGGCTGGCAATATTTTCCTCCGCACTGCTAGTCAGAATACGAGGACTCTCAGATCCGTGTGACTTCCTGGCCAAAGTCTTAGGGTATGAATCTAAATAAGATATATTTAGGACTTTCTCATCTTATTCATCCCTTCTCATCACAAATTTTGTTAAGGACCTTAAGGATTAGGGTTTTCTCTTTTCTCCTCACCCTCTTGAGGTATGGGCAAGATTAATAAGGTCTAAGGAATCCTCCATCAAATTAATGAAAAGCATGTAAATAAGATGTCATGGACATAAGCTTAATAGACTAAGCGCAAACTAAAGAATAGATACATGCTTAGGTCGTATGACATAAAGTTGTCATGTCCTCAGAAGAGACATGAGGCTGGACCTTCTTGTCAGGAGGATAAGTAAAGAGAGTTAATCTTGGAGATAAAGATCTCCATTACAAACAGAGACCCGGCATATCCTCTGAGGATGATGTTAACCCTAACCCTAAGTGATGGAGAGACGGCATGATGAGTTAAACCAGGTGTTTGGATGGACATACCTTGGATGACGTATGAGCCATGAGAGGTTGGATGACCTAGTACCTCTGGCGACCCAACCCTGGGA
The DNA here is from genome assembly GCA_963693085.1 of Alisma plantago-aquatica. Taxonomy (NCBI): domain Eukaryota; kingdom Viridiplantae; phylum Streptophyta; class Magnoliopsida; order Alismatales; family Alismataceae; genus Alisma; species Alisma plantago-aquatica. The sequence continues at coordinate 1,711,777,415 of OY856409.1, read as the reverse complement.
AGGGTCGTCCATGTTAGAGTGAAGGCTAACTCCTTCATTAATGAGGTTAGAGAAAAACCTATAGAACCCTATGGACTTGTGCAATTAGGGTATAGATGCACCTAGGGCATGTCAGTAGAGCAGACAGTAGGATGAAACCATGGTTAAGGAATCATGATGGATGGCTTATAAAATAAGCATAAAGGGTTATGGATGATCTTGAGAAAACATAAGTTCGAGCCTAGGCTTCACCCATGTAGAGGATGCTTTTGAGGTTAATCCTTCATGAAGAGAGAACCTCTAATGGTGAGGTTGGTTGTAGTGTTAGCTCTAGATAGAGAATAGGAAACCAAGCAAGAAGGTTGGAATGCTAGACTCTGAGATATGAGGAAAAGTAGGGAGTTGAGGATGATGCGACCTATGTGGATGATAGTGGTCACCAGATGATTGATCCCTAGAGGTTGATGATGTCTTGGTTGCCATGAGAGGAACAAAACCCTAGAGAGAGGATGAATCTGCTGATACCTTTGTGCCTTTGGTATAGGTGTTACCCTCCTGAGATAGAGAGAAGAGTTCCTTAGATCTGGAGAGGTTTAGTAATAGGTTGTGAGTCCTTGTACCTTGTTGGTTGTCCTTAAGGAGGACTCGACTCTGAAGTGTTTCTCAATTAGAAGGATGATAGGAAGTGCGTGTCATACCTTATACATGTTCGATTAGTGGTTAAGAGATTGAGCATGCAGTTGGTCATCAAAAAGTGAACCCATGGTTCCTAGGCCTAAGAGGGGAAGTAGTATACCTAATTCTCATGACGAGAATTAAGTTTCTATAGATGCGAGAATGGTAATTCTTATGTTGAAAGGAGAGGAAAATCCCTCAAGCTAAAGGTAGGTTTGATGAACCCCTCACCGCTAAGATATTGACATAGGGAAGGTATAATCTTAACCCAATGTTGAGGACGAGAATAAGTGTAACCTAGCATGGTTTGGTAGGTGGTCTGCTTATGCCTTGATGGCATGCTAGGGTCAAGCATGCTCCTGTAAATATAAACCCTAAGGACGTTTGTGACCTTTTTTATCGAGGTGAAGTTTTCCTCCCATCCTGGGAGAGGGACCCTTTGGTAGAGTGTATACCAATATTGTTTGGTTTAAGTTAACCTAAAGAGGTCTCATAGGATCTTGAGAAGCTAAGTGAAAAGTACATGGTATGAGCATGAACCTGTAGACCCATAGATATCCATCTCTAAATGCATGAGGATGTGATACCATGGAAGTAACTAGTAAGGGGCCTGACCGAGGTAAGCAGGTCACCATGACCCTATGAGAGGATGAATGTCAGCCCCATGTATACAAAGAGAGATGATGAAGGCTTGGGTAAGGTTCTAAGTTGGACAAGTACTATAACAGAATCCTAAGTCTATGCTAGGGAAGGTAGGGATAAGACCGATAAAAGTAGGAGTTGCCTAATTCCCTAGTTGCATATGACCATAGGGTCGGGAGGTAACAACTATCATTGTTTGAGGGCCATGGGTTAGGAGATCGATCACCTTCATAAACTCATGGGACCCAAAGGGCAGATGAGTAGGGCACTCTCTGGATGCATAAGGGAAGAGGGATGACCCCAAAAGTGCCGGCACCCTATAGACCTAGAGGAAATGACAAAGGATTGTGTGGTGACCCAAGTAGGTTCAAAACTAGTTTTCCACGGAGGTAAATTTGATAGCAAGATGATTGTAATATAGAGGCATAAATGACACATTTCAATTTAGATTTAAAGGTGTACTGACAAGGTGGGATGTACCATCTCTACTCTTGGAATAGGAAGAACTCTGTATTTGGACTACATCCAAATGATTATTTCCTCTTGTTATGGGAGTGAGAGATAGGACAGTACGCATGCGATACACCAAGGATAAAAGATGATGTGTGTTGGAATGTTTCTATGAGGTACGAGGACATAGATGATAACATACCCTTGTGGAGTGAATAATACATGGATGGTTTACAAATGGTAAGAGTATTTAGGTAATCATCTTGTGAGGATGTTTTAACACGAGCTATGTGGAATTTGCAAGTGGTACAAGGTTGAATTCAAAAACCAAGAGGATGAGCTCAGAGTTTTCTCACTGAAGTTAGACTTAGAGCTGAAATGAGATAATAAGTGGAATACATGAAGGTGTATGTCATCAACATTACCTAATACCTAAGGATGTGAGGTGGTAATGGATGCTCGGGTTGAGAAATAGCTGCCTAGTTTGGCTAGAAGAGGTTGTTAAGCTAACCCTAAGTTTGGAAAGGAGATGTGTTTAGCTAACACTCAGATGTAACGAGATATGTTGAGCAAGGTAGTGGTTGTTTGGTTAACCTAGTCCTTCATATAATAAAAAGGATGGTGGTAGAATCTCAGATGCATTTCTTTGGAGAGGAAGGTGATGAAACCCTGATGAGTTTGGTTAGGGTTTCTGAGAAATCAATTTTGAGGAATCATGACGTATCGGAAATCATGATTTTAAGATCACCAAACACCGTGATACTACAAAGATAGTAAGTGATAATGGCACTTTGGATGCTTAAGACAAAGCTGCATGTGGCATGTGGCCATGCATGCCGAGGGAGAAGGACGAACACCAGATACCCAGTGCATTGATATAGAGGATAAAGAAGTTCCCGAGAGGGAATGGGAGTTCATCACTATGGATGTGGTGATAAGTCTCCCCTAGACCAAGGAAGGTCAAGATGCACTATGGGTTGTGGTAGATCACATTACCTAGATGACATAAGAACAAAAGAGTTCTATTAAGGGACAGATTTGGTTGAACTACCCATGAGAGAGATGGTTCAGCTACACCATGATGCAAGTTCAACTGTTCTTGAGTATAACCTAAAGGTTCTCTTCCATAACGTGGAAGTTGGTACATGAAGAACTCAATGATAGTATAGTTTATCACCCCTAACTAATGGTTAGTATGATCCAGACTAAAGGGTCTGATGAGAACATATGTGCTCATTCAGGGTGATATCCAGAGACAGTTCTTGTCCTATGAAAGATGTGATGATGACCACCATAGCCAATATCGGAATTTAAAGAAGCTTTGTAATGGAGGTTGTGTCGGTCACCACTTCAGTAAGGTGATGTCGGTGAAAGGATGACGTGATGGTTAGAAAAGGACAACATTGTGTGTAGATGAAGTCATTTTGATCGTGCAATGGCTGAAAGTAGGGATGGTAATTGGGCGGGTATGGCCAACCCATACCCATACCCAATATACCCATTTAGATTTTGACCCAACCCATACCCGCCCCATTTAGAAAAATTGTATGATAGTACATACCCATACCCACCCCAATGGGTCATGGGGCCCCATTTTATCCCGTTTGAACCAAAACTATGAATTAAGTGAGTATTTCTCCAAACTTGTAAATATTGTAAAGTTGTATTTTACACCATCAGTTCTCACATAATTTGCAACAAACCCCTTTAAATGTTATATTTACAAATAAACCTTTCCAGATTTTACTTCATGAATCATATAGATAACCTCCACATTTATTATTTTATTTTAAATCACATTTACACAATGCTCGCGGGATCTGCAACAAAATGTAGCCTTTCAAATGACTACAATCTACAACGCATCTGCAAATTTAACTAGCGTGTTTTCATATAATTTTAGCAGATTTGAACCACCTATAGTTGTCTTCGATAACTTTAAACTTACTCCGTGGCTACAATATCAATACAGAAAAATAGGTTGATTATCCCAACCAGAAAACCGTCTTTGTGACTACAACAGAAATCCGATGTAGCAGCAGCAAGTTCTATTCTGAAAGGGAAAAAAGGAAAACAAAGCAGAGTAGGTCACGACCAATTCACTTAGCCCCTTCGGCCCTTCCAGAAAGGAATACGTGATTGCCCATCCATTCTCAGCATCATTCTCTGGCCAATCTAGTAGATCACTGCTGATGGTTTCCTCATTCGTCCGACTGGTGGCGACAATGATACACCCAGAGAAGAGAAACCTAAGGCGACGACCTTAAGGAAACGAGCAGAAGTGTCATCATGTATGACGCGTGTCCCAGCATCATGGTCAACCACTGCCGCAACTTCTGTGAACTCACCTAGCACCTCCCCTTCTGTCGACATACACATCTCGTGCGCCACAGATGGGGTGTCAGGCTTTACATGGATGTGTCAGAAAACACCCTCCCCTACCCGCCAGACACCACAAACCCATCGAGGCTCCTGGTGTAGAGCGTGTGAGACTGGCATAGTCCAGGGTGGCGTCGTCAAGCAGGGCCGCCTAATCGTGTAATCGATCTTGTTCGCCCGACAGTACGTCCCCAGTGGCCGATTCGGCGTCTGGGGGGCAGATCTCCTTGTCGGTGTTGTTGGTATGTATGCCCTGAGAGCCAATCAAGGGATGATTGGTGCGATACATTAAGATTGATTTGATAAACATCAACGGTAAGCTTCCAATTCTTTCTGGTTCATACATATGAGATAATGATAGAACAGATTGAATGTCTAGAGAATGACAGTACTCAATGACATATGCTTTCAAGTTAAGGACCTGAACGATGAGATCATACAAATGCTAAGAGTTTGTACATTCTCATTATGTCCCTAGTCGTATGTCATTGTGGAAGGTAGATAGACATTAATGACACACAAGACTAGATTGTGGTGTTTGTTGATGACAAAATCTCATTAGTCATAATATAGAGATATCAAACCAAACACATAGGTACTTGTTAGAGAACAAGTGTACCGGAAAGACCCATTGTGAGTTTGACACATGGAACCATGACATGGTAGACACAGTCAGTACTCATAGTGATGGTGGTGAGTGTGATTCTTTGACCTGAAATCACTACACTCAACACATGTAGTTGGGCACACTTTGACATCATCAAACGCAGTCCTGAAACATGGGTTGTTATAAAGGTGATGATTGGGTGGATTTGACACATGGGGCTTTTGAGGGGTGAGTGATAGATATGGGATTTGTCCCTCCTGAGGGATTTTGATATCCATGTCCACTTGATGAGTAGGATTGAGAAAGGCATGCACGCATGTGTGAATCAGTATGTAATATTGATATCATACATATCTCTTCCAATCTACTCTGAGATCAAGAAAGTGAATGAACGTTGACATGATGATTGTTCCATGCCTCGAGTTCATTCGGGATATCAGTGACAATGGAATTATACATTCACTGTAACACCATTCACGGATTGTAGGATTGAAAATTGTTCTCCAACTTTCTATTTCACTTGGGTAGCACTGATGTGTGACTAGGCACCACTCTTTGCTTTTGAAGTCATAAGTGTTGTGGACTTTCACTGCCAACGTGAAATGGACCTGCAGGGTCACACACATAGGATTTAACTTGGAAGAGGAGTTTTGTCCACAAAAAATGTTTAGATTGATTACTAAAGAAGTTTAGTAGTTCAATTAAACACTCAATTAATTGATAGCTCAATGTCATAATGTTCAAGGTGTTGGACACATTAATTGGAGTATCGGATTGATTGAAACTGCAATTGACTAATTCTGCACAATCTGCACTCCCAACCGATCAACTCATGTGATGAACCAATCGACTCAGCTTGGTGAACCGATCGGCTCAGGTGGTGAGTCGATCAGCTCATGGACAGGGTGAAATGATTGGTTCAAGTTTTGAAATGATCCGTTCAAGTGGTGCAACCGAGCAAGTTGGGAAAGTAGGATTGGTGAGAAATTTCTTTTCATTTCACTTGCCCAATTTTATTGGAATAAGGATTGGTATTTGGTACCAATTAGAAACAAAAAGAAGAAAAGTCAATCGGGAACTAATTAGGACCATGAACCGACCGGTTCAGAAGTGAACTGACCATTTCATGGGTCCCAACCGATCGGTTGAGGTGTCAACCGACTGGCTTAGGTCCCCAACCGACCATTTCAGAAATGAAACAATTGGTTCAGGTTGCACAGTTGGTTGTTTTTCGGGAAAATCTTAAACCCTTCTACTCCTGCTTTAGTCCCGCATTTCCTGGGATAGAGAACCCTGTCCCATGACCCTCCTATATATAGGGGTATTGGGGGCATCTCAAAGAACAACTCAGTGCAACCAGTTGCTCTGTAAAGTTGTTCTTCTCTCTGGTTTTGGTAACCGAGAGAGCCCGAGCAAGTGCTACCCGATAAGAGAGGCACAACAAGGGAAAGACTACTGCAGAAAGCGACTGGTGGTAGGAGAGTATGTTGGTGACTAGTACGCCGACAGGAGGGTGTGACTCCTTCCAATTCCTTGTGAGACAAGGAGATTGGAGTTCCAGGTGGTTCGTGTGGACTACTTCAGAGGCGAGAGATTTCTGCCACTCGGAGGACATATGCCAATCCTGACAGTACCGGTGAGACCAGGAGTCGTTAGTCCCGGTGCGACCAGGAGCTGCACAGACACCATCCAAGACCGGAGGTGAAGACCACGCAAGCCGTGAGGTATTGTCGCCGAGTAAGCCTCGAGACAAGGTATGATTCCACAAACCATCCTTTCCTATTGTATATACAATGATGCGTTTCCTTGTTCTGGGTTTGGGGAGGAGAAAATTTTTGTTTCCGCTGCCTTCTCTGCCTCCCCTAAAATCCAATAGTGGTATCAGAGCCACGTCAACTGCTCTATACTTTAGGATTATCGATATGATCGATTTTGGTTTTTTGCCTGTATTTTTTGCATACGATGTGAATAAAATTGGCTTTATGCATGTCCAATCCTAAATCCACAAATCCCAATATACATATATGATATGTAATATGAATGCACTCGATACGCGTCACCCTTAAATGAGTTTTGTGGTGGATGTATAGCGTGTTTATGTTCAATAATCCCTATCTGTGTATGGTTGTATGTAGTTGCTTGCATCTCGGTCTGTGTACCGATTCCCTTTCTCCTATTCCTGATGTAACTCAAAATAATTCGAGATTTCTTTCCTACCTTTTCTCCCCTCGAATGTAACTCGAGGTTTCTCTTTTTACCATGTAAAATAGGATATAATTTTATTTCCTGTTATGTCAAAGAACGAAGGACATCCTGACGACAGTTGAGACGATCGGTTCAAGGCATGAACCAATCAGTTGACATTCGAGACGATCGGTTCAAGGAGTGAGCCGATCGGTGGATGACCGGTTCAAGGAGCGAGATGAGCGGGTGGCGGCCATGATGAGATGCACGATGACCAGGCAAACCCATCGGTTGGAGGAGCCAACCGATCGGCTGGTGGCACCCAGTCGACCGGCCTGATGGCGAGTCGATCAGTCATGTGATGAGTTGATCAAACCCAGAAAGGCAAAGCACAAAGTTCATCTTGTACAGGTTGCATGTGATGTTGACCTAGATGACTGTGATTCCTCTTGGCTCAAGGAATCACATTAGGATGGCCATAATCATCGCTTTTATCGTTTCACATGTTTTCTATGGGATATAGCATGTATATGATATGTACTATATATTGTGGTGATTGGATATGTATATGTATATAAAACCAAATCCCTCATTAAATATTAAGTTTTAGATGTCTTCCAAATGTGACACACGTGAAAAGCTTGATCGACCAAGTGTGGGCACGCCCAAGCGTGGTGCACCGTCTATCTCGTGGAAGCGTGAAGGATGAATGTGTGGGTCTGCCCAAGCAGGGTGCATATTCATCGTGTTAGCTTTGGGACAGACTTAATAAGGTGACCTAGATAGGATCTAGCACCTTGAGGCATGGAGATGCTCATGGCAAGGAGTTGCATATGACATCTTATCAAGAGTTGCATATGATGCAATTGGCAAGAGTTTCCTACCTGAGAGATCTAAGTTGTGGGTGATAGCCCAAGCTGGTCCATGACTTAGAGGATTTCAGGATCTTGCCCACTAGAAGATTGTACGCTACAATCTTCCGAATTGATGGTGAGGGCTATCAATTTTAACTAAAATAGTGGGAGCAATAATTAATTAAAGGCCTAATTATATCATCAACTTTTCAAATCAATCAAATAAGTCAAAAATGAGTTTTTGGACTAAAATTGCATATTTCCTTTTGTAGTACAAATGACAACAAACAACAATCACTTTTCTTTGCGATCAGTACTTGAAAAGGACAAGCTAAATGGGACAAACTTCCATGACTGGTATAGGACATTGAGAATTGTTCTCACTCAAGAGCGAAAGCTCTATGTCCCGGATACTCCAATTCCATAGGAACCTGCTCCTAATGCACCAAAGGCAGAAAGGGATGCTTACAAGAAGCATTCTGATGATGCCATTGATGCAAAGTGCTTGAAATTGTGCTCTACGAACCACGAGTTGCAGAGGCAACATGAGAACATGGGTGTCATTGAGATGATTCAGCATCTCAGGAACATGTATGAAGATCAAGCACGACAAGAGAGATACGATGTCTCAAGGGCACTGTTCAAGTGCGTCATGACAGAAGGAGATCCAATTGGTCCTCACACACTCAAGATGATTGGGTATGTGGAGAACCTGACAAGACTGGGATTTCCACTGAGCCAAGAGTTGGCTACTAACGTGATACTGCAATCGTTGCCAGAATCCTACAATCAGTTTGTGATGAACTACAACATGAACAACTTTGATAGGCCACTGTCAGATTTGTTGGGCATGTTGAGGACAACTGTGACACAGATGAAGAAGGACAATCCTAAGTTTGTGATGGTGATCATGAGCAAGAAAGCCAAGTCCAAGCGCAAGGGAAAGGGCAAGGGAAAAACTAAGAAAGGTTTTGATGCTAGCCAGGAGCCCAAGTCGTCTTCAGCTCTCAAGGCCAAGGGAGGTGTGACCAAGAAAGGCAATTGCCACCATTTTCAAAATCCAGGACATTGGAAAAGGAATTGTCCTATCTATCTGGAAGAACAAAAGAAGAAGGAGGCGACAGACGTCTCTACTTAAAGGTGTCATGAAAGTAAACTTGTAACACTTTTGAGGTATATGATACCAAGATGTAAAGTGTAAAGCACTCAATAAATGGGGCAAGTGTTGCCGCCATAGATAGGAGTACTTTAGTTTATTTTCAGCATAAAGGCATGTAATACAGTTATGAACTTCTATTTCATAATTGTCAATAGATAGAAACACTTTATTTTTTCATATTGTATGATAATGATGGCAATTAATAAAGTTTATGTTTCATTTTCAAAGATATGATCATTGTGGCAATGCCTTGCTTATCTTGTGGTACTGGGTATGCAAGAGATAAAATGATACCTAAAAGTTATAGATAAATCAAAAAATCAAATTAGCGTCAATCATGCGAAATTCATTTCTAGTTTCCATGTGATGGATAAATCAAGACTCTTTTGGTTAGAGAACCAGTAAGAGACGTGAATATCTTGGACATGATTAATCAATCTTCACTAAAGGTAGTGGGAGAATGATTATCCTATTAGGTATGATACATGTGATGTATTTACATACCTATTGGAACAAATGCTAATACTTCAAATGGTGTTTAGATAAATACCAATATGAATATCTTCAAGTGTTCAAGATTATCATAGATGAAGTGCGAATTTGGTAAAGTGTTAATTCTTGATGAGATCAATGAATGAAATACTTGGTCAAAATGTTTGAGATCCTTATGAGTGATTATGATAGTGTATCATAGTGAACTCATGATTAAGGCATGGTGATGTCTAAATCGAGAAGGAATCATACTCTAAGGAGTTAGAGAATGATTATCAAATAACTGAATTCTTCTTAAATAAAGAATACCCCACACTAATAAAGGACATTAAGAATCACAAGGAGTTCTAAGTTCTTATATCCTTGACGGATACACCTCATTTATCTATGTGATGAGTTGTTCATGTGATGAGTCAACTCTCTAGATGAATATGAGGAACCGAATTTTGAGTTATGGTTTATGACCATGACATTCTAAATGACATCCATGTGAACCATAAGGTATGACCTTGATGGTAGCTGACATGATATTTGAACGCACTAACAAACTCACTCGGGGTTGAAATCCCCGAGCTCTTACCAAAACCAAAGTGAAATAATACCACCCGCAAGCGGACGAGTCTTATCACAGTATAGTTAAGGATCGAACCGAAAGGACAACATTTTTATGAATCCTTGTCAGTTGAATCTAGCTCAAGTAAAACTAATATTTAGAATGATAGGTTGATTTGAGGTTATTTAAACTAATTGCAAGAAAGTAAAAAGCTGAATTAAAGATGGGTTAAGATCAATGATATGGAATCATTGGGATGGTACCAGGGTTCACCATCTCTACACATGCAAACGTGTTCAACCGTGAACAATCCAGGCAATATATAACACTCCAAGTAGAGCTACTGCAAAACCCCCCATACGGTCGTCAGGTTTGCGTAAGCATCACCTTAGGCATCAGATGCCTCGTCACCATCCGGATCACTTTACTTATGACTCTGAAGATACAGAAATCCACGGAGGTTGTGGGCCCCCTATACAGGCGTCAGGCACACAGAAGCATCACCAAAGGCTAGATGGCTCATCCCCTCACAGATCATACACTTACGACCTCGATGGAATCCCATCCTATTTCTAGTTTGGGAGTCAGCCGCATTAATCGATAAGTAAGCAGGCGGTTAATATATGAGCAAACATCGACGATTAACAAGAAGATACAAAATCCAACTAAGGTTGTGGACCCCCTATACAAGCGTCAGGCGCACAGAAGCATCACCGAAGACTAGATGGCTCGTCCCATCGCGGATCATACACTTACGACCTCAAGGAATCCTTTCAGAAGTTCTCGTCAAGGAGTCTAACATGTTAAACAACATTTGATCCTATATATAGAGGTTCTCACAACATAGGAAGAACAAAGATGAAAGCAAGAAATTAACCAAACTACGAACATAATGGTTAACGACGAAATGAAGAGTTAATACATTTCCATGGAGAGTTTAACAAAAGAACATGGTTTGCATGGGCAGCCGGGCTAGTCCCCGCACCCCAGCGAAAAGGTACTACTCACTCATGATGCGAGAAACAAGAAGGATGAGAAAGAAAGAAAGATCTGCCATGAGCTCGGTGCAGAAGGTAGTCGCAGCTCGGTGAAGAAGATACAGCCTTCTATGTCGTGCCGGAGCAGATCTGGATGCGCGCGTGAGTTGCCAAGATAGACCGCGCAGTCTCCCTTGCTCCGCATTCTTTCTCTCTTCAGCCTCCTTGGTTACAGCACGGGCAGTAGGTGGAATGGAATTTGATCGAAGCTGTACTCGGGCAGCCTGGTGGCGTCCGGATCCGATGCCCCAAATGAGGACCCTCGGGGTCCTATTTAAAGGCTCAGATCTGTCCCAAATAGTCTTGGCAAGTTTGCTAAAAATATCTCCTTCAAACGGTCTGGAGACCATTTGGTGCCAAACGGTCTGGAGACCGTTTGGTGTCAAATGTTTTGGAGACCGTTTGCTACCAAACGGTCTAGATGCATCAATCAGTCTTGAGGATGGTCTTCTATTCAACCACTCAAACGGTCTCCGCTCGAATATACAACAACCGGTCTTGAGTGTGCGGTATTCAATCTTTACAATCGCGGCAAATGGTCTTCAGACCGCATGGACCCAAACGGTCTTGAGACCGCATGGACCCAAACGGTCTTGAGTCCGCAATCGGTCATGCGGTTTACAGCTCGCACAGTCTTCTTTAGCAAACAATTTTGTCATTCGATCTCCGTGCATTCCAGCCGATGGTCTTGAGACCGCATGGACCCAAACGATCTTGGGACCGCATGGACTCAAATGGTCTTGGGACCGCATGGACCCAAACGGTCTTGGGACTGCATGGACCCAAACGGTCTAGGGACCGCATGCGTGGAATTTCTTGGTTACCTGCATTAAATGAACAATATTTAGTTAAAACCTTGATAATTGGATCAGCTAAGTAGTTTTGCACATTATGATTCATATTTGGGTGAAAAGGTATGAAATAGGGTTAAATTTGTTCCAAAGAGATAATTGAATTCCATGATGAGTATGCACTCATCAAACACCCCAAACTTAAACGTTGCTCGTCCTCGAGTAACACAAAATCTGAAACAGTTGCCAAATGAATACTTTCAATTCGTGTGATTTCTTCATCTTCACATCATGAATGTTTTCTTTCTGCTCAAAATGACTTAGTATCTCAACCTCCTGGGACCACTAAACACATCTTACCATATCTTCGTTCCTGAGTTCGTTTTCCATTACCACTTCCTCCTCACCTTTTCCAATCAACAAGCATGTCAAAGAGTTTTGTAAGAGTCCAGAGATTCCCGCAGAATCAACAAGTGTGCATCCGATCTGACACTGATGTTTGTCAAGATAGTGGGGGCATGCATTGTGCCATAGGTAGAACAGGGAGTGAAAGGTGGTATGGAAAGAAGAAGTAAATCTCTCCTCTATTCGACTCAAGATTTTCATTTATTTTGCAATTTCATTTATTGTATTTTTTGTGCGAATCTCTCCTCTATTCGACTCGATATTGCATTTCTTTTTGTGTGCACTTTGGCATCTTTTGTTTGTAAATCTCTCCTCTATTCGACTCAAGATTGCATTTTTGGTGGTACGCCCCTTTATTTATTTGCGAGGGGTATGAAAGAAGCGGATAAGGAGGGAAGTGGCATGCCACCCTGAACTTAGGGTTTGGCACCATATTCGGCTATTTTTTTCTTTTTGATGGATGGAGGGGTACGAAGATGATAGAAGAAGTGTAGAAGAGAGTTCAGATCAGAATGCAACTTGATTTACAATTCACTGTACCAGGTTGTTCTCTTTATTGTACTCTGCTCAAATAGTGACTTGATGAGGATCCGGTGGATATTTCATGTTATTGTTCCACTAGTCAGTTAGGAAGAGCGATGTGTTTGATCCTCATCAGATTGACAGATACTTATCATTTTGCAAAAAGTATTATGATGTTAGGAATCATAAGCTTCGTAAGATGATTTCAAGCAAAAGGCATGTTTCAAAAATTGGTCCTTTTGGGGATTTACTTCGAATAAGGAGGATATAATGATTGAAAATGCATAGCAAATTAGTTAGTGACTTTCAATGAAATCAGGAGTTGTCAAAAAGTGTCAAGGTATCTGTTCAATCTTTTAGAAAAATATTAAAGAATTTTGAAAATTTTGAAAATTTTTGTCAAGAATGTGATAGTGAAAACTTCAGTATAAAAAGAGGGTGTAGGTGGAAAGTGAGGTACGTACCACCCACCCTCCACCCCGAACTTAGAGATTCGCTCGTCCTGAGCAAACCCTAAATCCAAGATGGAGGGGAAAGATCACGCCAGAATGACCACCGAGTGTGGTTGCGTTCTGATCAGCGCGCATCCTCTTATCTGAAAATCTCAAGGGTAAAGGGCAGTTAGATCTTAAAAATATCATCTCACGAAGCGAATTTTATTAAAGGAAAAGTTCACTAGAAGGTAAAATAAAATTTTGAAAAGAAAACTAAAACATATTTATTGATCGGGTTGTCTCCCGGCAAGCGCATTTGTTTTACGTCGATGGCTCAACTAAGTTCTTCAGCTTCACGATGGGTCCTTTGGGTTGGCGAGTTCCAGCATTGCGTCGGTGCCTATGTCAATCGAGGTGAAATATCTCTTCAAGCAGTGACCATTTTCTATAAACTCGCCTGACTTTTCACTCCATAAAGAGAAAGCACCATGTGGGGAGATGCTTTTGACAATGTGAGGACCAGACCAGCGGGAACGGAGTTTTCCCAGGAATAGCTTTAATCTTGAGTTGAATACCAGAACTTGGTCTCCCACTTGTATGTCTTTTCTTTTCAGATGTCCATCGCGCCAAATTTTTGTACGTTCTTTGTAAAATCGTGCATTCTCATAAGTTGTCATCCTGAGTTCATCCAGCTCTTGGAGTTGCAGAATCCTGGCCTGACCTGCTTCTTTCATATCGAAGTTGAATTGTTTAATTGCCCACCATGCCTTGTGTTCCAGTTCGATTGGCAGGTGGCAAGCCTTTCCATATATTAATCGAAAAGGTGTAGTCCCAAGGGGAGTTTTATAAGCAGTACGATAGGCCCACAAGGTGTTGTTGATTTTTGTTGGCCAGTCCTTTCAATTGCGACCAACAGTTTTTTCTAGAATAGCCTTTAGTTGATGGTTATAGACCTCTAGCTGTCCATTTGTTTGTGGATGGTAAGGTGAGGCTACTTTATGTGTTACACCGTATTTTCTCAGTAAAGCTTCAAAGCTTCTTTCAAGGAAGTGGGACCCACCGTCAGATATCACGGTTCGTGGTATTCCAAAATGAGGGAAAATAATAACTTTGAATAATTTGATGATGGGTTTGGAATCACTAGTGACGGTTGGTATAGCTTCAACCCATTTTGAGACGTAGTCCACCGCCACTAGGATGTATGAAAATCCATGAGAAGATGGGAATGGACCCATGTAGTCCACCCCCCAAACATCAAATATCTCTACTTCTTGCCATAGATTCAGTGGCATTTCATCTCTCTTTGTTATTTTACCTTTTCGTTGACATTTGTCACATGATAGGACAAAATCGTAAGAGTCTTTTGATATGGTTGGCCAGAATAATCCGTATTGCAAAACCTTTAAAGCAGTCTTTTTAGAGCTCATATGTCCTCCTACAGGTCCTGAGTGGCATTGTTCCAAAATAGATTGAGCTTCTTCTTCGGCGATACAACGTCTATACAAACCATCAGCACATAGTTTAAAAAGATATGATTCATCCCAGTGATATTGATTCACATCATGCATGAACTTCTTCAGTGCATTCCCGGTGCACTGAGGATGGATGACCCTAGCAGCAAGGTAGCTTACAAAATCTGAGTACCAAGGTACAACTTTTGAGACCCTCATTAGTTGATCATCTGGCATGGAATCATTGATTGGAATCTTCAGTATCCAGAGTGTGGATTCGACTGAGGTGATCTGCTACAACATTTTCCGTACCCTTTTTATCTCTTATCTCTAAATCAAATTCTTGTAGTAAGAGGATCCATCTAATCAGCCTTAGTTTTGCGTCTTTCTTTGTCAGAAGGTAACGAATAGCAGCATGGTCTGTGTAGACAATGACTTTCGAACCAATAAGGCAGGACCTGAACTTGTCAAAGGCATATACGACTTCTAGAAGTTCTTTCTTAGTAATTGCATAATTCTTTTGAGCTTCATCGAGGGATTTTGATGCATAATAGATCACATAATGTTTCTTCTCTATACATTGCCCTAAAACAACACCCAAAGCATAATCGTTGGCATCACACATAATTTCAAAAGGATGGTCCCAGTCAGGAGCTCTAATGATGGGGGTTGTTGTAAGGGCATGCTTTAGCATGTTGAAGCTTTTGACACACTCTTCACTGAAATTGAAATCAGTATCCTTTAGTAGCAGGTTCGTCATCGTCTTAGTTATCTTGGAAAAATCCTTTATGAATCTTCTGTAAAATCCTGCATGACCTAGAAAAGCACGAACTTCTTTTACATTTGTGGGAATAGCCAATTTAGAAATCACTTCAATCTTGGCTTTATCTACTTCTATTCCTCTATTGCTAACCCTATGGCCCAGGGAATGCCTTCTTTTACCATGAAATGGCATTTTTCCTAATTTTGCACAAGATGCACTTCTTCTTTACGTTTGAGGACCAGGGAGAGGTGTTTTAGACATGAATCGAATGAGTCTCCGTGTACAGAAAAATCATCCATGAAAACCTCCATAATAGTTTCAGTAAGACCCGCAAAAATGGCATCCATGCAACGTTGAAAAGTTGCGGGTGCATTACAGAGACCAAATGGCATTCTGATAAATGCATATGTTCTGAATGGGCAGGTGAAAGTCATTTTTTCTTGATCATCTGGATGTATGGGTATTTGATAGAATCCAGAGTAACCGTCAAGATAACATAAATATTCTTGGTGGGCCAACCTTTCTAGGACTTGATCAAGGAAGGGCATAGGAAAATGATCTTTTCGAGTTTCCTTGTTTAATTTCCTATAGTCTATGCACGTCCTCCACCCTGTAACTGTTCAAGTGGGGATGAGTTCGTTGTTTTCACTCCTTATAATAGTTGTTCCACCTTTCTTCGGAACTACATGTACTGGGCTCACCCATGGTGAATCTGATATTGGATAGATTATTCCAGCTGTGAGAAGTTTAATGACCTCACGACAAACCTCTTCCTTCATATTAGGATTCAACTTTCGTTGATGTTCAATAGTCATCTTGTGATCTTCCATCATAGGGATATTATGCATACACAATGCTTGACTGACCCCAGTGAGGTCACTCATTTTATAAGCGATGGATTTCTTTCTTTCCCTTAATTTCTTCAGGAGTTTATTTTCTTGTTCATCAGTCAGATCGGAATTTATAATAACTGGGAAAACCTTGAGATCATCTAAAAATATATACTTCAATCCTTCGGGTAGGGGCTTCATTTCGGGAGCCTCTGGTTTCTCCCTTTTTTCTTCTGTAGTTTCCATGGTCTTGAGTTCTTCACAAGTGGCTTTAACGTCTTCTTTAGCAGAGTCGAGGGATTCGATGTAATCGCTTGCTCGTTCGTCGATTGGTTCATCAACTGATAAGTCTGATAGAGCAATTTCCAAGGGATCATATGATTCATGATGCTCTTGGGTCAGACGTGACATTTGCTCAATGCAATCAATCAAGTATACTTCTTTTTGCATGCTTGGTCTTCTCATACTTTCAAAAACTTTGAATTCGAGAGTCTCTTTGCCTAATTTGAGCAGTAAGGTACCAACTTCAACATCAATTAGGGCTCTTGCAGTGGTGAGGAATGGACGACTGAAGATGATAGGATATCTGGTATCTTCTTTTATATCCATAATGACGAAGTCGCATGGAACATATGTGTCTTTGCCTACCTTGACTGGGACATCTTCGAGGATTCCTAACAGACATTTTATCGAATTGTCTGCAAGCTGTGTAGTCATACTGGTAGGAAGCAATTCTGCGAACCCTAGTCTTTTACACAGGCTTAGTGGCATAATGGAGATGCTTGCACCGAGATCTTCCAAACCTTTCTTGCATGACGAGTCGCCAATGTGACATGAGATTCCAAAGGATCCCGAATCGTTTTGTTTCTTTGGCATCTTTCTCAATATGATATCCGATGTAGTTGTAGCCAGTTTTATTGTCTCGTATTCTTCAGTTATATACTTCCTAGTGAGGAGTGACTTTAGGTACTTAGTCCAGGCTGGTATCTCATCCAGAGCATCTAAGAATGGTATATCAACATGAAGTTTCTTCATAGCCTCTTTAAATTTAATGAATCTAGTATCGATCTTGGTTTTCCTTAGGCAGGATGGGAAGGGTATACGAGGCTTATATACAGGAATATCAGGTTCTGGTGTTTCAGTTTCTTCCTCAGTAGATTTCTCAGGGCTTCCCTTATCTGTCTTATCTTCTTTTGATCGAGACTCTAGTGTTTTTGAGTTTTGGACAATCACAGGTTCATCTTTGTCTGTCATAACCACAGGTGTCTCCACTGGGGGGTCTGAATAGTCTTTTCCCGACCTGGTGGTGACTGCCTTCAATTGTTGAGGATGCTTGGGATTGTTCTCGGGTTGGCCGGCAAAGACTCCAGCTGGAGGCTTTATGCTAGCTGCAAGTTGAGCTAGTTGAGATTCAATAGCCTTCTGTTGAGCTTGTTGGTTGGCTATCATAGTTTGTTGAGTTTGCAACATTTTTTCAATGGTTGATAGCTTATCATTAGAAGAGATGGGTCCTGCTTGTTGACCTTGTTGTTGATTAAGATTCTGATACTGAGAGTTGTTTTGATAATTGTTGTAGTTCCTATTCTGAAAGTTCCCTTTGAAATTTCCTTGATTCCCAAAATTCTGTTGTTGATTATACTGGAATCCTGGTGGGCCTCTTGATTGATTTTTTGAACCGAAGATTTGAGTTTACTACTCCAGAGGGGTTTCCATATTGAAAACTTGGGTGATTCCTATTCTGATTTGGATTGTAATAACTTTGCTCAGGAATTGTGTTGATAGCATTAAGATTTTACCTCTGACCATTATCTCCTTGTCCACATACATTGCTCAGTACAACGTCATAGAGAACATTGAATGATAAAGTGGAATGATCGGTGCTCTTACACGCTTCACAGAACAGGGAAGTAGACTTGACCTGTTCCAGTTGTCGGGTGGGTGAACGTCCTCTTCCAATAGCAGCTAGAGATGATTCAATATGGTCTTGCTTGGCAACTAAGACCTTCAAGGTTTCAGCGATAGACTTGTACTCAGGAATGGCTTCGGCCATAGCTATTTTCAAGACTCCTTTACCTACAGATCTTCCCCAATTGGCTTGATTTTCTGCTCCCAGGGTGACGACTCTCCATGCGATGTCATAACTTTGTCGCATGAAATTTTCATCTAGATGAGGAATCTAGAAACATCTTGATATCATCATCCACACCCCTATAGAAGATTTTTATGAGTTGATTCTTAGGAATTCTATGGTGTGGACATTTGCATAGAAGCTCTTTATACCTATCCCATGCTTCAGCGAGAGTTTCTCCAGGGACTTGAGTGAAATTTGTTATCCGACCCCTAATTTCATATGTAAGAGATGGAGGATAGAACTTTTTCCAGGAACACATTTTGGAGTTGTTCCCAGGTGGTGATGGGTATTTCACTTTGCAATGAATTGTACCAACTTATGGCTCTATCAGCAAGGGAATACTTGAAGAGACGGAGTCGGATGGCATCATCAGAGACTCAATTTTGCTTTGTCATAGCACATAGGTCGATGAATCTCAGAAGATGTCCTTGGTTGTCCTCTACTTGTTTGCCATAGAAAGGGTTGTTTTAAAGCAATGTGATCCAATGTGCCCAAATCTCAAAATTGGCAGAATCGATGGGGGGAGGTTGTACTGGATGATAAACATTCGCAGCTTTCGGGATTGAGAATTCTCTCAGATCCTTCTGAAGTTTAGCTGCTTGCGCTGCTGCTTGTGCTACTAGGATTTCCTGTTGAACTGCAACCCTAGCTTCTTGCATGAGCCTCTCTCTTTGTGCATTGATGGCTTGAGCCACCCTTTGGGCTACCTCTTCTTCTAGTGCCATCCTTTCTTGATTTTCTCTGATCTGACGATGAAAGGTTCTTTCTATTTCGGGATCAAAGCTCACTGTGAGTCCTGGGCTGTTCGAACGGTGCATGCACTATGCGTTGGGTTGTACCTGAAAATTAGAACGATTTTGAGAATGTGATCCACAAAGTAGAGTCAAATTCAAGTAGATAATCGATTGTTTCAAAATAAAAGCAAAATCCTAAATTAGTCTTAAAAGGACTAAATTTGACTGACTGATTCTGTTCTCCCCGGCAACGGCGCAAAAATTTTACGTGATATTTGAACGCACTAACAAACTCACTCAGGGTTGAAATCCCCGAGCTGTTACCAAACCCAAAGTGCAATAATACCACCCGCATGCAGACGAGTCTTATCGCAGTATTGGTAAGGATCGAACCCAAAGGACAATGTTTTTAAGAATCCTTGTGAGTTGAATCTAGATCAAGTAAAACTAATATTTAGAATGATAGGTTGATTTGAGGTTATTTAAAATAATTGCAAGAAAGTAAAAAGCTGAATTTAAGATGGGTTAAGATAAATGATATGGAATCATTGGGATGGTATCGGGGTTCATCACCACTACACATGCAAACGTATTCAACCGTGAACAATCCAGGAAATATATAACATTCCAAGTAGAGTTGCTGCAAAACCCCCCATATGGGCATCAGGTTCACGTAAGCATCACCTTAGGCATCAGATGTCTCGTCACCATCCGAATCACTTTACTTATGTCTCTGGAGAGACAGAAATCCACGGAGGTTGTGGGCCCCTTATACAGGCGTCAGGCACACAGAAGCGTCACTGAAGGCTAGATGGCTCGTCCCCTCGTGGATCATACATTTACGACCTCGATGGAATCCCATCCTATTTCTAGTTTGGGAGTCAGCCGCATTAATCGATAAGTAAGCAGGCGGTTAATATAAGAGTAAACATCGACGATTAACAAGAAGATACAAAATCCAACTAAGGTTGTGAACCCCCTATACAAGCGTCAGGCGCACAGAAGCGTCACCGAAGGCTAGATGGCTCGTCCCCTCGCGGATCATACACTTACGACCTCAAGGAGTCCTTTCAGAAGTTCTCGTCAAGGAGTCTAACATGTTAAACGACATTCGATCCTATATATAGAGGTTATCGCAACATAGGAAGAACAAAGATGAAAGCAAGCAATTAACCAAACTACGAACATAACGGTTAACAACGAAATGAAGAGTTAATACATTGCCATGGAGAGTTTAACAAAAGAACATGGTTTGCATGGGCAGGGGGGCTAGTCCCCGCACCCCAGCGAAAAGGTACTACTCGCTCATGATGCGAGAAACAAGAAGGATGAGAAAGAAAGAAAGATCTGCCATGAGCTCGGTGCAGAAGGTAGTCGCAGATCGGTGAAGAAGATACAGCCTTCTATGTGGTGCTGAGCAGATCTGGATGTGTGCGGGAGTTGCCAAGACAGACCGGGCAGTCTCCCTTGCTCCACCTTCTTTCTCTCTTCAGCCTCCTTGGTCGCAGCATGGGAAGTAGGTGGAATGGAATTTGATCGGAGTTGTGCTCAGGCAGCCTGGCGGCGTCCGAATCTGATGCCCCAAATGAGGACCCTCAGGGTCCTATTTATAGGCTCAAATCTATCCCAAACGCTCTTGGCAAGGTTGCTGAAAATATCTCCTTCAAACGGTTTGGAGACCGTTTGGTGCCAAATGTTCTGGAGACTATTTGCTGCCAAACGGTCTGGCTGTGTCAATCGGTCTTGAGGACGGTCTTCTATTTAGCCACTCAAACGGTCTTCACGCGAATATACTACAACCGGTCTTGAGTGTGTGGTATTCAGTCTTCACAATCGCGATGAATGGTCTTGAGACCGCATGGACCCAAACGGTCTTGAGACCGCATGGACCCAAACGGTCTTGAGACCGCATGGACCTAGACGGTCTTGAGACTGCATGGACCCAAATGGTCTTGAGACCGCATGGACCCAAACGGTCTTGTGTCCGCAATCGGTCATGCGGTTTACAGCTCGCGCAGTCTTCTTTAGCAAACGATTTTGTCATTCGATCTTCATGCATTCCAGCAAATGGTCTTGAGACCGCATGGACCCAAATGGTCGTGGGACCGCATGGACTCAAACGGTCTTGGGACCTCATGGACCGAAATGGTCTTGGGACCGCAAGGACCCAAACGGTCTTGAGACCGCATGGACCCAAACGGTCTAGGGACGGCATGCGTGGAATTGCTTGGTTACCTGCATTAAATGAACAATATTTAGTTAAAACCTTGATAATTGGATCAGCTAAGTAGTTTTGCACATTATGATTCATATTTGGTTAAATTTGTTCCAAAGAGATAATTGAATTCCATTATGTGTATGCACTCATCAGTAGCACCCATTGGATGAAATCCATAAGTGCAAATGAATCTTAAGTGTTAAGACACATGGATAACATTTTGAGAAGGATGATGCTTGTTGATTGCAACTTAATGACTAAGACATTTGGCATATGGATACTAAAACTGCATTCCTATGAGGAATAAAACAAGGATGTGTACGTGACACAACCTATAACGTTTATGAATCCACTAATGAAAGTGAAGTCTATAAGTTATAATGGACTAATCAATGTGATTGATTGAGTACAAGCAACTCAGAATTGGATCTTTACTTTGATGATATAGTCAAAGGGTTTGACTGATATGTCAAAGATAAAGAAGGGATATGTGATTTAGTGGGAGCGTGTTCACATTCCACATGTTGATGTGAAATGGAAATGTTCTAGAATGGAAATCCAAAAGTGGAAATTATCTTTGCGGAAGATAGAGATGTTTCCTATGTGATAGGAATAGAGATCTATAGAGATATTTCTCGAAAACCTCTTGAACTGAAAAGAGAAAGCATACATTTGCAATCTTTACTGAAGTATTCAGTAAGCACATATTCAGTGGGAGAAAACATGTCCGTGTTACATGGAGTTAGTATCCCAAGGCCAAGTGTCCAATTCTTATGAAGAATGTGAACACTAAGAATAGATATGGATCTATCATGTATGTAATCATCCCATTATCTTGCAAGCACAAAATGCATTCATCATCTTGTATATAGGACATGGCAATATGATATGCTCATCCTGATAACTCGTATGACGAGTTGATGTCTGTCTACTTCCGGTAAGGGTTACTGGAATACCATGAGAACTTGATAAGTACTTGAGAAGTACTAGTTCTATGGAGATAAGGAAGAGTTCAATATATAGTGTTACAATGATGCAAACTTCCGAAAGGATAGAAAATTAATCGCAAAATATATATAGGATATATAAAAGTGAAAGTTTGTTGATAATTGGAAGTGTTCCAATAAAACCAATTATAATGAAAATGTCGAGTAGCTATGTGTTGGAGAACAACAGTGGATACTATATGGATCTGGAAGTTCATGACATGAACTAATACATATTACGCTCATTGATGACAAGTATGGAATCCTTGGTCATGCAATGTGGCTAAAGGTTAGCAAAGGAATATTGGATCGCATATTACAGAAACTCCATCTCATACGTGTGACGTACAACGAAGAGATGAAAGACATGCAATTTATACTGACTTTGGCAAGGTGTTGCCATAACTCACTCTATTGGCACATGAGCACAGTAACATGTGGGACATGTTTGAAGATCACTATGAATATGATTCAAGGGTGATTGGCTCGCAGTGCAAGTGGGAGTCTGTTGGTATGTATGCCCTGAGAGCCAATCATGGGATGATTGGTGGGATACATTAAGATTGATTTGATAAACATCAAAGGCAAGCTTTGAATTCTTTCTAGTTCAGTCATATGAGATAGTCATAGAATATATTGAATGTCTAGAGAATGATAGTACTCAATGACGTATGCTTTCAAGTTAAGGACCTGAACGATGAGATCATACGGATGCTAAGAGTTTGTACATTCTCATTATGTCCCAAGTCATATGTCATTGTGGAAGGTAGATAGACAGCAATGACACACAAGACTATATTGTGGTGTTGGTTGATGACAGAATCTCATTAGTCATGATATAGAGATATAAAACCAAACACATAGGTACTTGTTAGAGAACAAGTGTACCGGACAGACCCACAGTGAGTTTGACACATGTAACCATGACATGGTAGTCACAGTCAGTACTCACAGTGATGGTGGTGAGTGTGATTCTTTGACCTGAAATCACTACACTCAACACATGTCATTGGACACACTTTGACATCATCAAACACAGTCCTGAAACATGGGTTGTTATAAAGGTGATGATTGGGTGGCTTTGACACATGGGGCTTTTGAGGGGTGAGTGATAGATATGGGATTTGTCCCTCCTGAGGGAGTTTGATATACATGGCCACTTAATGAGTAGGATTGAGAAAGGCATGCACACATGTGTGAATCAGTATGTGACATTGATGTCATACATATCTCTTCCAATCTACTCTGAGATCAAGAAAGTGAATGAACGTTGACAGGATGACTGTTCCATGCCTCGAGTTCATTCGGGATATCAGTGACAAAGGAATTATACATTCACTGTAACACCATTCACGGATTTTAGGATTGAAAGTTATTCTCAAACTTTCTATTTCACTTGGGTAGCACTGATGTGTGACTAGGCACCGCTCTTTGCTTGTGAAGTCATAAATGTTATGGACTTTCACTGCCAACGTGAAATGGACTTGTAGGGTCACACACATAGGATTTAACCTGGAAGAGGAGTTTTGTCCACAAACAATGTTTAGATTGATTACAAAAGGAGTTTAGTAGTTCAATTAAACACTCAACTAATTGATAGCTCAATGTCATAATGTTCAAGGTGTTGGACACATTGATTGGAGTATCAGATTGATTGAAACTGCAATTGACTAATTCTGCACAATCTGCACTCCCAATCGATCGGCTCATGAGATGAACTAATCGTCTCACCTTAGTGAACCAATCGGCTCGGGTGGTAATTCGATTGAGTCATGGACATGGTGAAACGATTGGTTCAAGTGTTGAAACGATCAGTTCAACTGGTGCAACCGAGCAAGTTGGGAAAGTAGGATTGGTGAGAAATTTCTTTTTGTTTCACTTGCCCAATTTGATTGGAATAAGGATTGGTATTTGGTACCAATTAGAAACTAAAAGAAGAAAAGTCAATCGGGAACTTATCAGGACCACGAACCAACCGGTTTAGAAGTAAACTGACTGTTTCATGGGTCCCAACCGATCGGTTGAGGTGTCAACCGACCGGCTCAGGTCCCCAACCGACCGTTTCAGAACTGAAACGATCGGTTCAGGTTGCGCAGTTGGTTGTTTTTGTGGAAAATCTCGAACCCTTCTACTCTTGCTTTAGTCCCGCATTGCCCGGGATAGAGAACCTTGTCCCATGACCCTCCTATATATAGGGGTATTGGGGGCTTCTCAAAGAACAACTCAGTGCAACCAGTTGCTCTGTAAAGTTGTCGTTCTCTCTAGTTTTGGTAACCGAGAGAGCCCGAGCAAGTGCTACCCGATAAGAGAGGCACAACAAGGGAAAGACAACTGCAGAAAGCGACTGGTGGCAGGAGAGTATGTTGGTGACTAGTACGCCGACAGGAGGGTGCGACTCCTTCCAATTCCTTGTGAGACTAGGAGATTGGAGTTCCAGGTGGTCCGTGTGGACTACTTTAGAGGCGGGAGATTTTTGCCACTCGGAGGACAGATGTCAATCCCGACAGTCCCGGTGAGACCAGGAGTCGTTAGTCACGGTGCGACCAGGAGCTGCACAGACACCGTCCAAGACCAGAAGTGAAGACCGTGCAAGCCACGAGGTATTGTCATCGAGCAAGCCTCGGGACAAGGTATGATTCCACAAAACATCCTTTCCTATTGTATAGACATTGACACGTTTCCTTGTTCTGGGTTTGGGGAGGAGAAAAATTTTGTTTCCGCTGCCTTCTCTGCCTCGCCTAAACCCTACAGGTGTCTGGGTGGCATCTCATTACGTGGCATCCCAGCGGCTCTTCATGGCACCTCATGGTTTGGCACTCATGATTTAGGGGAGGAGAACCTTCAAGGCTAGGGTTCAAGGGATGAGAACGGAGAAAAGGAACATATGGAGAACGGAAGAAGAGCCGCCGCCTAAGGGGGGAGGTAAGAGTTGGGATTCAGGACTCGAGACGAGGGAGCATTTTGAGTCTTACCTAATAAATGGGGAATCATGGGGACAGATGGGGGGATGCATGTCACCAAACCCAGATCAACCCTCCCCATTTAAACCCAACATGCGAGCCGGGACCCATCATACCCACTTTAAATTTGGTCCAAATGTATTGGGTTTGTTGGGTTAAGGGTTTATGGGGAGATTTGCCATCCCTAGCTGAATGGAGCCTAGAGACGAAAAGAGTCATGAG
This sequence comes from Alisma plantago-aquatica, assembly GCA_963693085.1. Classification (NCBI taxonomy): domain Eukaryota; kingdom Viridiplantae; phylum Streptophyta; class Magnoliopsida; order Alismatales; family Alismataceae; genus Alisma; species Alisma plantago-aquatica. The sequence goes on along the minus strand of OY856409.1, from coordinate 1,711,751,957 downwards.
CAGATGTAAAGTAGAATGACATGCAGTTCACTGTGGGAGAATATGTGACATGAAAAATCAGACCCCTCGAAGTTATCGCTAAGAGAGTTGAGTCCCTGATGCATGGGTTCTTTTGACATGGTTTGGTGGAGAAGGTTAAGTTTGATCTTACCCCTCAGGATAAAGTAATGTGGGATGAGTTTCATGTGTCCAAGTTTAGAGCACTATGTGAGGTACCCCGACCATGTGCTGAGCAATGAACCTAGTGAGCCCCAAGGGAGGCTGAAATGGCCTGAGTCACCTATGCAGTTTATGGATGCTAGGATGAAAGAACTCAGAGAAAAGAATATGTAATGATAAGGGTTCTTTGGGAGCGCCATGAGTACGGTAAAGCCACATAGTGTTCAATGATGGACATGAAAAAGTCTTATCATGAATTGTTTGTTTGCTTGATAGAATTTTGAGGACAAAATTCCTATAAGAGGGGAAGGATGTTACAACCCTGATTTTGGGTTCATTTGGTGAGAAATATATTTCATATATTAATGATATTTGAACAAATAAAGATATGATTTTTTTTAATACATGGATTTTGTTTACAATAGCCTTGATATTTTTGTTGTGGGCGTTATTGGCTATTGTGCCCAAATAACAAGAAAATTCAATTAGTGAATGGATGATGAAATATTTGAGAAAAGAAAAATGTGGAAACCTTTAGAAGGAAAATCCAAAGAGGGATTTCGTGCCTCTTGGTTTCCTTGGGTTACAAGGAGTCCAAAGTTGCATAAAGAGTGCAATAAGTAAAGAAAAGATCAATTAAGAATTTCTTTATTAAGAAAGAAATTGCAAATAATGATAAAATATGGAAAACAAGTGAAAAGAGGTATCATTGAGTTATCATTTGTGGAATTTCGTATCCCAAGGATTACTAATGATAAAAGGAATACGAAGGAGAAAAATAAAAGAAAAATAAAGAGAAATCCTCAAAAACGAAATATTTTAATAAGGAATAAACAAGATAATGAAGAATAATGCATATAGATACATTTAGAAGGATAATAAATATCCGTGGAAAAGAATTTTGAAATTTTGGAGTTTCTTGAGGTCCAAGGAGCCCTAATGAAGAAAGAGAAAGAGAAAATAACAATAACGATGAATAGGAAGATAATATGATACATTATTAATGTTTTTGGTGGCATTATAAAAAAGGAAGTGATTTCTATTAAAATAAGATAGTAATTCGTGCCAAAGAATTAAAACGCAAACATAAAGTGAATAAGAGAAGAGGAATTTCGAATTCCTAATATCCATATAATAGAGAATAACCAAGGATAAAGAAGTGAGAGAATATTACTTCTCTTTGAAGGAATTGACTTCCTACTTGGAAAGGGACTCTCGGATTTGTGGATAGATGACCTAGGGCTTCTTTATTCATCCCTATATATAGGGGTAGAGCCCAGGGTCGAGTTCCAGAAGGATCCCACGTCTCCCACCCTCTTCCTCACCTTCATCTTGCTTCCATACGTTCAAAACCCTGACTAAGGAAAAGCTATGGGATCAGCCACGAGGCTACAGGTAGGAGTTTCGAGGGAAGAGTGATGTCCCATAGCATCGATAGGCGGCCTTAGCATCATATCCCTGCTCCGAACTGAGTGATATAGCAGCCGCAAGGCTGCAACAGTAGTCGCAGGTCACAGAGATACTCATCCCGACCTAGCCGAGTTGGCCGTCTGCTGGGAGGAGCTCCAACCTCAGAAGGAGGTGACGGAGCTAAAGCAACCTGCGTCGATGTCTTTCGGGGTCCAAAAGGGGGTAGAACGGGCTGCACAAGCCATGAGTAGGGTTACTGTTGCGGAAGCAGCCAACGATTGCGAGGAGGAAGAAGCCTTTGAGCCGTTGGATGGAATTGCCCTTCGCGGGCTAAAGAGATGATCCACTTACCCGGGCGTAGGAACGTCATTCCGTTTTCTTTTCAATAAGGAAAGATGCGTCGCATGGATGGGGTGATGTGGTGCTCCGTGATTGGTCCAAAAAGGTAACTCTTGCAAATTTCATAACTAAAGATTGGTAGCTCGGATTAGTATGAGTAATATATGAATTTTGATCATGAGCACAAGAGGAATCCAATAAAAATGATATTAAAGATTGGTTTCGTTCCTAATTGCAAAAGTACAATAAGTTGATGAAAAGTGCATTAAAGTTAAGTTAAAAACCCTATTTGTGATTAAAGGTTGAATCTAGTATGCTTAATGGGTTAATTAAAGCAATAACATGTTGAATGATAATGTTAGATTCGAACCTGATCTAGATGTAAAATTGCATGATTTAGGGTTTTTACCTCATATGAGAATGATTAAATAATTTAGAAACCCTAATTTAGGTTCAAAGAGGATAAGATCATATTTAATTTGAAAATTTTGAAAATATGATTGTTAAATGATGGTTCAAAGTATATGTATATAAAAGTCCTTAATTCTATATAAATACCCTAAATGTAGTAATTAGGGTCTTTTCATGAATAAAAGATGGAATTGATGGCAAAATGAGTTCATATGTTAATTAGACCCTAATGAACTTTGAATTAATGATAGATGTGCATAATGATCTTGTCATGGATCAAAAGGATAAAAATAGTAGCTTTAATGAAAAAGAAGCTTAATGAAATTAATTAATGATTAATGTGCCTTTAGTATGGAAACATGGTTATATGTTATTGTTACGATAACCTTAATGTTGAAGAATAGATGAGATAATTAGGGTTTATTTGTAATGGCATAAAATTAGGGTTTAATATGGTAAAAGATGAAGGGAAACCCTAATTGCAAAATGAAACCCTAAAACGGATATAAAAACCCTAGAAAGTGAATCCAAGTCAATAAAGTAGATTCTTCATAAAGTGTGTAATAAATAGAGTACATATTATTTTCAGGAATTATGTGATTATTGAATTGCTTGCTTGGATTGCATTCTTTGTTGGATTTGCTTAATGCTTGTGAAATCATCAAATCAGGTATGTGGTAACGCTTATGATTATCCCGACTAGTTTTCCGAGGATTTTATCGACATTTCCCTCATGGCTTAAAATAATTGTTGGATGCATTTATTTCATGCAACTATAGAGTGACTATGACTATCACTATGAATACATGTATAACTGGCTAGATTCGGGTCCACCTCTTGGGCTTGTAAAGGCTAAAAAGGGGTAACCTAGAGTAAGGTCTAGGTTGTCGTGGTTAGAAATTGGGCTACCAAGTGTAGTGCCATGAGACCCATTAGAATGTCATGAGCTAAGGAGTGGGCTACTTACGAGTAGTGTCATGTGACTCAACCCTAGAAATTGGTTCACCTATAGGTGGGACCATGAGGGGTTTAATGGGGATCTACCATAAGGAAGGTAGTATCCAGGTCCACTACAGGGATAGCACAGAGGATAGGGTACTCATGGATTTGCGGAGTTATATTTAAAACGAAATCTTGGTTGTTAAATGATTAACTGAATGATTACGTTGTTATCATAGTTGCACGTTTATTGTTTCCCCCACATACCAGCTTCGGCTGACCGACGTTTTGTTTGTCGGTGTTTTAGGTACAAGCCAAAAGGTCAAATAGTAAATCGTCATATTGTGAAATACATGAAGTAAAATACAAGGAGGATTAGTTAGAATCGAATCCATAAGTGGATAGAAGTTTAGAGAGATAAGTTTTCAAAAATGTATGGAAAAGTTTATTTTCTTACAGTTTTCCCGTCTAGTCTGTTAAAATAGAATCCATAAGTGGATACAAGTTTAGATAGCTAAGTTTTCAAAAAGGTATGGAAAAGTTTATTTTCTTACAGTTTTCCCATTTAGTCTGTCAAAATTTGATAATTATTCTTGGTTAATTTCCAAACATTTGATCCAGAAGTTATGGGTGCAGCTTCAACCTCTCGGTCTCCCTTAATTGGGGGTTATTGGGAGGTGGGGTCGTAACACTAGTACAAGAACCATCATTAGTGGCTGATATTATCAACTTGGTGTAGGAGTACCGGTTCTACCACTCTAGACAAGGACGATGCACAAATAGGAGGCACCCAAGAAGAGTGACAAGTGTATGGAGAGAATAAGGAGAAGGATTAATGAAACTCAATGTTGAATCTAGTTGGATGCAAGGAATGGAAGCATCTGCAAGAGCCATTATCCATTATGAGATGGGGTAGATATGGGCAAGTGTTCAACAAAAAGTGGGCCATGTGATCTCAACACTTATGGCAGAAGCTTTGGCCATGAGGTTTTCCATCAAGGAGGTGAGAAGGCTAGGTTTCAATGAACTTATTGTACATTTTAGCTTCCACATCTTGGCTGATGATATAAGGAAAGGGGGCTATGGACGTAGATATAAATACTTGGTTATCACAGAGATCATGGAGGTTGGCCAAGGCCTTGAAGAGCTAAACATGACCAATGATACCACAAGCCAAATAGGGCTTGTCATTTTCTAGAAATAAGGGAACAATCTCCAAATGTACCCCACTCTTTGTTAGAAAACTTTGACAATGAAGTAATATAAATCCTAGTACAATACCGACAACAATAAAATGACTTCAGTTCCACCTTTGAAAAGAAAAGGTATAATGGTGATTGAGTTCTAGAATATCAAAATTTAATTATTTCATTTCTTCCTCTCATAACTGATAATTTGCAATACACTAGTAATGTTCATTATCGTGTTTTTGTCTTTTCAACAACGAGTCCATCCTAACATTTGGTCAAGGACTTATATCTCATGAAAGATTTTGATTTAAAAAATTTAGCTAAGTGATTTTAAATCAATATGGTTCCTCTTGGTTGTGAGATACAATGTGCTTGTTCTCTCAGTTGGAGTATATCTATATACTTAGGATATTGAGACTCCTTAGATTATAGAAGTGTATGTATACAAGTCATGACGCATAAGGTTTACATGGTTCAACAGTGTAAGTAAAAGTAGCATAATTCAAATAGTATATTTATCATTAATAAATGAGTTTGTATTTAAAATTAAGATTATATAATCACTATCATTTTAGTCAACTTTACCATATCATTAGTATTTTAGTTATTTGCCATCCATAGGAAACCCATAATCAAAAAATTCTAATCAAGTCATGAGTGAAAAAAAAAGGAGAGAGTGTGATATATATACATGAGAAATTATTATAAATCATGAGAAATCATTTTTGAAGTGGCATATGGTAGTCCTTAGGGATGACATGATATTACAGAAAGACTCTCCATGGTTATTTGAGAATTTTTGGTCCATTTCAAAATCCATTAACACAATGTAGCATACATACAAACTCAATAAATGTAGCTAGATAGATAAGAGGTGATTTAATTAGAACCCCATGTCTTCTCAATCACAGACGCCACTCTCTCCCCATTGGATGTATGATTTTCTTGATTTGATGTATATTAAGATCTAGTACCAACTATCACAGAACCATTGCTCATTCAATCTGAGAGCAATTTCTTAGTGGATAGTGTTAATGGAATCGAAGCTGCCCACACTTGAGTATCGAAGATCATAAAAACAACATAGGCATTAATAAAATAAAAACCCTTTCTTGTTAAAACCAACCATAATTTTCACCAAAGGGTCCAAGGAAACTTGGAATGAAATTACAATGAAAATTATCTCATTTATTGAATTTCATTCATATGTAGTTTTGATGTGGTGGTGCTTGTTGAAGATTCAATCATTGAGTAGTATCACCATTTATGAGTGAAAACAGTAAATATGAAATTAGTTTCATCATCAGGTAGAAGACATACTAAAAATAGAAGGTCTTCATAAATAATAATTTCTTCCATTCCCTAAATATTAACTCAAAGACATTGTCAATGTAAATGCATAGGCACACTTTTAATCAAGTAAATAAATTTAAATGGAAATTTAGTATACTTGCCATAATCTATGCATGAATAATCAACTTTCCATCTAATATTTAGTTAATATGCAAAGTTGTTTTTTTCATGAATTTTCCATTATGTTGATAATATGTGGTCCTCGCCCTAATAGACTTCATTATATAATTGGTAGGTCACCTAGTTTAATCACTCCAACAAAAGGATGTGGTCCCAAAATGTACATGTTCCATCATTCCAATAGAATTTTAATATATAAGGAGGAGACCCTTATATTGAATGACAAAAAACATATGTGCGTGCAATCATAGTGGGTATATCATTTATGTTTAGGTTTTTTTACAAAATATAAAAAATATAAAGACTATTCGATAGGGAACATTGTATTTCAAGAAATATATTGCTATGTATATTTTAGGATTATAAATACAAGTTATCTTTGATACCAATGTATGTATAAGGATAAGTACATACATACATACTTTGTGGGTATGAGAATATCTCAAAGATATTTCATGTCAAGATTACATTCAAGAGATTCTAGAATGTGAGACAAGGATTCATGGGTCAAATAATGAGATATCAATCATTAAGGGTCATAAGGACTATGATTAGGGTTTTGAGGTCCTATATTGACCCTAGGAGTGGGGGCATATCCATTACCATCATTATCAATTTTTTAACATTTACAACCAACATATTTATTTATGTTAGTTGAATGTCTTACACCTAGGTCATATTAGGACTAGCATAAGTTGATCATCACAAAATCATTCTTATCACAATCCAAGGGTTTCATAATAAAGAAAGACTTTGGGTCTCAATGTTATTGACATAGATGTCATGAAGACTTAGGTTAAGAAAATAGAAAGATTTTATATAAAAATACATAATCAATCTCATGTTCCAAGTCACAGGTGGCATTTGGCTACTCTGAGACAATCACAATTGTAGCATTGAAATTATATACAATAAAAAAAAATTCTCAATTGTCATGTTGTCGGCTCAAGATATTTCACTATATGTAACATCCTTGACCTAGGTTATGCCTTAACCCTAGGAATTTTGCTTAATTAAGTAATCTAGATTCTTTTTCTTATCTTTTGAAAAGTAATTAAGGGTAAAGGAGAACTTATGTTTCAATTTTGGTCCTGTTTGAATAATGTTGAAGTAATATTTGCTTGCTTTGGACTAAAGTGCAATTTACCCAATATAAGGGGTTACTTTGCAAAATGTTACATGATAATGTTCCTCAAGTGCGATAGCATTATAAGAATGAGAATGATGATAAGGGATGACTTGTAGAAGCCTAAATTCCAAAAAGGAGCTTGTTTGGTTGATACTTGTGCATTGAATACTAGGTTTGGTGTAATTTGCAATTTACCCAAAATCTAGGGTTGAATATGTAAAATTCCACCTCTAGAATATCCTTACTGCCTCTTGGTATCAATTAGATAAAATAAAAAGAAAGGGGCATCTCATTTGAGCCACATTTGAGAAGTGATGCTCTTGATAATAAAATAATCAAGAAATAAGCATAATTGATATCCAAATTATTTTGTAGCAAAAATAAATATATTCATTGAGGTTCTTATTCACTAAAAAGCCTGGGGTATTATCCTATAATGGAATGGTGGACAAAATGACTTGAGAGGCGCTGAAATAATCCTAAGTAGGTGAAAAATATCTACTACATTTTCTATTGAAAAAGTAATGTCCACTAAAAATTAAGGTGCTTGTGGATAATAATATTAAAATCATTAAGGTGCTTGAGGGCCGACTATAATGCAAGGATAATTCAAAGGAATTAGATGATAAAGAATATATATTTGGAAGAAAGAATGTGGAGGGGGCAAGTGGCACTTGGAAAGGAAAGGTTATGGCTTTCTTTCCATCTTCTCTCTCCTATGAGTTCAACTATATATACTCAACTATTTACAACTTGAAAGAGTATTTTCACAATCTACTTTCACTCCACCCTTAGTCCAATGACCAAGGGAGCAAAGGAGGAGGAGTAGATCGTTTCCAAAGCTGAAGGTAAGCTCCATGGTCATCTTTAACCTTGGGTTGAAGGTTGAAATCGAATTTCAACACTTCTTTTCTTCTCTCTTCCATCCAATGCTCAACTTTGGCCATCTTTTATATCAAAAGGGTTGAGAACGTGCCTTGTATTGTTGAAGGAGCTATCTTCACCATTGAAGACGAAAATCTTGAATCTTTGTAGCTACTTTTGAGGCGGGTTATATAACTTGAACCCATTAATATTATTATTGATTTCAATCTTGCAATATATGTTGATCTTTCTTGTTTCTTGAAAATTTCATGAGTAATTGATGAATCTATGAGTTTATCAATTGAAAGGACAGTAGAAAAAGAGGGCTAAAGCTTGATGATGATGACATCATCTTAACACACGCCTCTAGGTCAAAAATATCAAACAGTTTACATTAAGATTGGTCAAACAGTTTCAAACCGTTTAGAGACCAAACGGTTTCAACCCTTAGAGATCAAATGGTTTCAAAACCGTTAGAGATCAATTGGTTTCAAAACCATTTATAGATCAAACATTTCAAGGTCAAACGGTCTCAAACCGTTTAGAGACCAAACAGTTTAACCCTTGGTGATCAAATAGTTTCAAAACTGTTAGAGATCAAACGGTTTCAAAATGTTAGAGGTCAATCGGTTTCAAGGGCAAACAGTTTCAAACCCTAACAAGTTCAAACGGTTTCAAACCATTTGAAGGTCAAGAAGGCTCAAGACCATTTGAACATCAGAGGGGTCCAAACTGTTTGAAGATTGAAGGATCTCAAACCATTTAAGTTCAATTGTTCTCTAACCGTTTGGAGACCAAATAGTCTCAAAACCCTGAAAGGTCAAATAACCCTTTGAGTGTTTGTAAAGTATCTCAAGGTTGATTACAATATATGTATCTCTAAAGTACCTAGGAGAATGATACACTATAGTGATTATCATTTGATGACTATAAAAGTAATGCACTGTGATAAGCATAGGTTCATGTTCTTTAGTGAAAGGTTGAGCCAACTTAATAAGGTATGGAGTAATCAACATCCTAGAGAAGATGATAGAGAAACTCATACTAGGGTAATAAATATGTAGTGTGCATACATTTATGCTTTTAATAAGTCTAGAATATGAATTAGGGTTTGATCTTTGATAATGTGATCATGAAACCCTAATTGATCAAGGATTGAGAAACCCTAATCGATTAGAATGAGAAACTGATGAATGTATATTCATCTCTTATTTTTGCTTCATTTAGAATAATTAATTATGACTTTGTTGTTAATTTTAGCTAATTCAAAAATAAGTAGTACTTTCATATTTTTGATATACTTTTCCTGAATTCTTATGATATTTTTCTTAATTTTCAGGAATTATCTAAGTAATTAAATCAAGAAAATAAAAGATGAAGAGATGAGGCATTTCAAACATTCCCGTAGTGCCTCAGATACTCGTCACCAAAATAGCCATATTTTTTGCGTATAAAGGTAGAATTTCAAGATAAAGTATGGAATGAAAAAATAATTTTATTGGCTACAAAAAAGACATATTTTGCAGTAATTTTGGTGTTTATTTGGCTGCGCAATTAGCCAGTGAAAGTAGCCTTACGTTTTCCCGCAGAGTCTGATTTCAGTATATACCTTTCACCAAAATTGATATAACTCGCACATCCGAAGGCGGAATTTATTGTGCAAGTATGCGTTGGAAAGATAATTCAATAATCTACAGGAGAATATATTTTCGTGCAGCTTATGAATATTTTACTATCCCAAAAATACGCTCGTAATCTCTGTTGTGGGAAATTAATGCAAAAGGAATGCAAAGCAATCAATTGTTTCCTCTATTGACTAGATCTAGAAAGTTAGCAGCCGCCGGCGGCCATTTCTTTTGCCTAAACCTAATGTATACCCCCCTCCTTATCCTATAAAAGGAGGGGCACTTCCTCCTCCTTGGGCATCTCGGGTTTTCTTGTATTAGTGCTCTGAAGCAATTTCCCTTGTATTCTTCTACTAGATCTGGAATAAAGTGGCTTTGCATCATTGTTACATGCTATTTTGTTATTCCGTTGTGTTTTAGATCTAGTATTTTATTTTCTCCTCCTCCCCTCTCCTGAGCAATCGAGCAAGGTAGGAAGAGGCAGTCATCTTCGTTGCCTCTAATCGAGGATTAGTAGTCGTAAGACTCGAAGATGGCTAGATCACTTCCTCCCTCCGTCTCACTTTGCTCCTTTTCCATGAGTGAGTAGTTCTTTATCGAGGCAAGGGGAATAACCCCTTAGCCATGACTTTATCTACTTTTTCTTAAAAGACGATTCTAGATGGCTTTTGGGTTTGATAACTAATTGATCTATCAAAGTAATTAATTGATTTGATCAAAAGTTAATCTGGATGGATATGACCGTGGAAGTTCAGATTTAGATCAACAAACTCAATCGCATAGAAGTTTTGAAACGACCGTGGATCTTCTTCTTTTAGGATGATGTACTAAGAAGTATGAGCACCAGGATCAATGGGCACATGTGGAGTCCATCTTTAGTGGATTTTTATTAATTCACTTGCCTTCATCGAATCCGTCATTTTTAAAGGATTAGTTTGTTTTTGCCTAGGCTAAGGTGGTGAAAACCCCTAAAGCCTTGATTCCCATCTCTCTATTTAATCACCTCTTGCTTTTGCTTTCTTTAAATTCCTTGTCTTTTCATTCATAATAGTATTTCTTGTGCTAACAACAATCTTAATTTTCTTTGTGACAGGGCAAATTTATATTCTTGTTAAGTGCATTTTTATTCTTGTATTTCTTTCCTTAGTGTTAATCACCAACCCCCAAAACTTGACTTTTATTTTCTGTTCCAAATCTGAAAATACCAAAAATAAATAAAATAAGTTCTTCAAATAATTGGGATTAGAGATAACAATCTTAATAAGTTGTCTTGTGGGATCGACCCTTTCTATAATAGCCTTAATCGGAAGTAGAAAAAGGATTAAACTCTAGGATAAACATCTTAGTGATTGTAAGTGCTAAGTGACGCATTAACAACTTGGCACCATTATCGGGGACAACGGATTGTTTTCTTGAACCCCCAAAAATCTTTTGAAAAACTTTTTTTATGCCTTCTGAGTAACAGTCCGGAAGTGCTACTCCTCTTTCAGCCGAGTTTCCATTCCGGCAGTCTGATTTTTCTGCACACGAATAACTTCTTTAATTGTGCATGCGACGCCCAAACTTTGATCTTCAATCGTTTGATCCGGAAATAGAAAGGACTTTTCATCATTTAAACCGCCAAAATCTAGAAAGAATGAATGAAGAGGAAGTCGCCCGTAGGATCGTCCAAGCTCTCGTGGCTCAAAGAGAGCTCATCCAAGCCGAACAAGTGGAAATAGAAGCCGCTTTACGAGTAGCCTATAGGGCTGAACAAGAAGCCATAGAAGCCGCTTTACGAGTAGCCTATAGGGATGAACAAGAAGCCATAGAAGCCGATAGGAGGGAAGCCGAAAGGCAAAAACAATTAAAAGATTTTCCTATTCCAAAAACTACCTATGCACAACATCCAGTCATACCTCCTGACATCATTGCTTCACAATTTGAGATCTGAACACATTGGATCACCATGATGCAAGCCAACCCCTTCTCTGACAACAATGGAGAAAGTTGTCAAGATCATCTCTAAAGGTTCATTGACCTTTGCTCTCTGAACAAACTTCCTGGTGTCTTTGAAGATACCGTCCGCCTTAGGTTGTTCAAGTATTCCCTCTCCGACCAAGCTAGTAGATGGTACAACACTATGGAGAGCGAAGACCATGTCACAACTTGGGAAGTTCTATAAAGGAAGTTTCTCGAAAAATTTTACCCCCCGTCTCTCACCTACGAACTTAGGGGTCAAATAACTCAATGTTCCATGTCCCCAGGAGAGTCTTTAGGAGAAGCCTGGAAGAGGTTCAAAGACTTACTTAGGATGTGCCCCCACCATGATATCTCTCAAGCCCAAATCATAGAGATCTTTTACCATGGTGTTGATGATGATACCAAATTCTTTCTCGATTCCTCATCTGCAGGAAATTTCATGCATCAAAGTTTGACTAGCGCATGGGAAGTAGTCAAACGGGCTTATGAAACAAGGGCTAGAAGAGGAATTGATGGAATCCTTAAGGTAGCCAAGGCAGAAGTTAATAATGATATCCAAAGCATAGCAGAAAGCCTCAAATTAATTGCCTTAAAACAAGATTGGTTAGAGTCATCCTTGGTCACCCTTAGAGAGTCACCCCAACAACTAAAAGTCGTGGATTATCTTTGTGGTATTTGCCAAGGATACGACCATACCACCCTCCACTATCAACATGTCTACAACATGCCCATGCAAATTGAAATAGGACAACAACCAGAAGACCTCAATTCAATCCATACCATACCAGGAAAGGTTACTACAATCCCAACCAAACTAGAAACCACCCTGGTTTTCAATATGGGAACCCTTTAGGTGCTGATAACTCTAGCCAACTCCAAACCCAACAAAGGCCTCCCTACCCTCATGGTAACAATTGACCACCATTTAGATTCCCATACAACAATCAAAGGAACTTTGGAAACCAAGGAAATTACCGATGAAATCATCTAACCCGACCACCATATCAAGGACAACAATTTCAAAATTTAACCCTTCTTCCTCAAAACCTCAATCAACCACCTCCTCAACCAAATGTCCCTACCACCACCCCTACATCTGATGAAAGGATAGCTGCCTTGGAGCAAATCATCGTTGCTCAACAAGCTCATCAAAAGGCAACGGATGCCCAACTAGCTCGTCTATTTGCCCAACAAAAACCCCCTGTCGGGACTTTTGCAGGGCAGCCTGAACCCAACCCCAGGCATATAAAAAAACTTAAGGCATTTACTACTAGATCTGGTCTTACCATGGAAGAATAAGGAAGTTCCCCCATCATAGATTTTGACCAAGGGGGTGATGAAGAGGCTGTTGTTGTCCCTCAAGCATTGAGATCACCTCCCCCCACAAGAAGAGAGTCATGTATATTAGTCGTGTGTACCTTTTGCCAGTCGGCTGAAGTATACCCAATTAGACTCTAGTTTCAACAAATTCAAGGAAATTATGAGAAAGTTATGTGTCAACATCCCACTTTTGGACACTATGACCAATCTACCTGAATGGAAAAAAATTCTTCAAAGCCCTTCTAAACCGTAAGCGCACTACCGAGGAATCTGAAATGGTAAAATTGGAAAAAACTACATCATACATCATCCAAAGTAAAATGCCAAAGAAACGCAAAGATCTAGGATCTTTCGGGATCACTTGTTCTATCGGCGACTCTACCAGCCATTCAGGCCTAGCTGATCTTGGAGCTAGTTTGTCCATCATCCCTTTGAGCATGTGTAGAAGGTTTGGTCTAACTGTTGCTAGACCAACTCCGATGCGTATTTAACTTGCAGACTCTTCCATTACCAAGCCTCTTGGCATTATTGAGGATGTGCCAATCAAGGTCGGAAATTCCTATATCCCTTGTGACTTTGTGGTACTTGATATAAAAGAAGACACTAGCTACCCTCTCATCTTTGGTCGGCCATTCCTCACCACGGCCAGGGCCCTCATCGACGTCGAGGCAGGACTTCTCACACTAAGAGTGGGAACGGAGTTCATAAATTTTCAAGCCTATGGAGGTAACATGAAGTACACCCAGGAGGAAGAAGTTTATTTCCTTGAATGCATGGACCAGTTCAATAAGATGCAACAATGTTTCCTTAATTCTGAACCACCACATGTGATCGAAACCCAAATTTCTCTGGTGGACAATCAAGTTGCTACACAAACTAGCCCAGTCAGTCCTATCAAGATGGACATTTACCCTCCCACTATTCATACTGTGGGTACAACCAACATCACCACTCAAGAAGTTCCCCTCGCACAACCCCCTCACCCATCTATGACCATACCCATTTCCTCTCCTCCCTCTCCCTTTGAGGAACATCTTTATGATAATCACCAAACATCTTTTGAGACACTACTACATATCACTACCCAAGCAGTGCAACCAAATGTCATGGATGGATACTCCGACTATCATCCCAACCCCCATTGATACTAGTAGACAACATATAATCGAACAACTACAATTCAGTCAAAATAATGCTTCTTATAATAATTATCCTTATACAAATTAGATTCAATATGACTGTTCCCCACCATATGTCAAACCATGGGGACCTAACCATCTTGATTTGAATTTTTATCCTTGGTATACTGACGTACACCAAGCCATTCAGGATACATTTTAAGACACGCAAGAAAAGATGATGGAGTGGTTCTGAGGAAATCAACCAAGTCACTACCACAACCATGCCTCCTCCTCCGCCCCTCCACCGCCATACTATCTGCCACCACCGTGATCCTCTTCCCTCCATCTCGGTCTAAGAGTTTGCTCGGGACAAGCAAAGTTCTAAGTCCGGGGTGGGGTGGGTGGTACGTGATCCACCCCCTATTTTTTCCTTATTTGTTTTATTTTTCCTTTTAATGATTTTTTTTCATTAGTTGCTTTAGTTATGGCCCTTATCTAGTCGGCCAATTTTTTTACTTAATTGTAAAAAGGCCATTATCTAGTCGACCTTGATATGATCATTTGTCAAAATACTCCCCTTTATGATGTAAATGCCTTGCAACTAAAATTTTGAAACTTTCATGACTAGAAATCCTCATGTCACTTAGGACCTCAAATAATAATCACTCCTTGGAAAAGATGGCAAGCCATAGAGGACTGATAGGATTCAAGGTGATGCTTTCTTATCATGTACAACTTGTATAAATTTTCTTGATTTTTTGCATGATTCGGTAATAGTTGAACCAATGCATGGTACTTCAAAAAAAAAGATGAAAAAAAAATTGCACAAGAACATACTCTTCTACTCTTCTTCCACCACTTCCAAATCTTTCCATTCGTCAAAAAGAAAAAAAAGCCAATAATGCCCAAAACACTAAGTTTGGGGTGGCACCCATTCCCCCTCTTCCGCTTCTTCCATACCCACGTAATTGGGTGTATCACCAAAAATAAAATAAAAAAATGCGGTCAATGTAACTGCATGTCCACTAAATAAAAAGGTCTCGAGTCGAATAGAGGAGAGACTGTCCTTCTTCCATACCTCCTTCACTCCAATTTTTTACCTAGGGGAAAACTAAAAAAACCCCAACCATCCAAATCAGCCATGTTCTTGTGTAAAACTTAAAAAAAAAATGGAGTACCAAATGCAAAGGTGAAATGAAAATCTGTTTTATTGCAGGTCTTGAATAAATGCAAGTTTGTGAAATAGGAAATATAAAAGTCACTTTTCGTGAATTTAGGAAGTCAGGGTCGCTTGGCCATATTTTGGTGGAAGGAATCAAGTGGTTGTTAGGAGAGTGAGGATGATAGGTTGAGAGTATGTCTTGAAAGTATTTCTTGATTTTAATGTTACTCGGGACGAGCGAAGTTTAAGTTTGGGTGTTTTGATGAATGCATATTCATCTCTTACTTTTGCTTCATTTAGAATAATTAATTAGGACTTTGTTGTTAATTTTAGCTAATTCAAAAATAAATAGCACTTTCATCTTCTTGATATACTTTTTCTGAATTCTTTTGATATTTTTCTTAATTTTCAGGAATTATCTAAGTAATTAAATTGAAAAAATAAAAGATGAAGATATGAGGCTTTTCAAATATTCCCGTAGTGCCTGAGATACTCGTCACCAAAATAGCCATATCTTTTGCGTCTAAAGGCGAAATTTCAAGATAAAGTATGGAATGAAAAGAGAATTTTATTGGCTATAAAAAAGACATATTTTACGGCAATTTTAGTGATTATTTGACTGCACAATTAACCAGTGAAAGTAGCCTTACGTTTTTCTGCAGAGTCTGATTTCATTATATTATAACTCTCACATCCCAAGGCAGAATTTATTGTGCAAGTATGCGTTGGAAAGATAATTCAATTATCTACATGAAAATTTTATTTTCGGGCCACTTAAGAATTTTTAACTAGTCCAAAAATACGCTCAAAATCACTGTTGTGGGAAATTAATGCAAAAGGAATACAAAGCAATCAATTGTTTCCTCTATTGACTAGATCTAGAAAGTTAGCAGTTGCCGACAGCTATTTCTTTTACCCTAAACCTAATGTATACCCCCCTCCTTCTCCTATAAAAGGAGGGGCAATTACTCCTCCTTTGGTATCTCGGGTTTTCTTGTATTAGTACTCTGAAGCAATTTTCCTTGTATTCTTCTTCTAGATCTGGAATAAAGTGGCTTTGCATCTTTGTTACATGCTATTCTATTATTCCGTTGTGTTTTAGATCTAATATTTTCTTTTCTCCTCCTCCCCTCTCGTCAGCAATCGAGCAAGGTAGGAAGAGGCAGCCATCTTCATTGTCTCTAATCGAGGATCAATAGTCGTAAGACTCGAAGATGGCTAGATCACTTCCTCCCTCCGTCTCTCTTTGCTCCTTTTCCATGAGTGAGTAGTTCTTTATCGAGGCAAGGGGAATAACCCCTTAGCCATGGCTTTATCAAATTTTTCTTAAAAAAGGATTGTAGATGGCTTTTGGGTTTGATAACTAATTGATCTATCAAAGTAATTAATTGATTTGATCAAAAGTTAATATGGATGGATATGACCGTGGAAGTTCAAATTTAGAACAACAAACCCAATCGCATAGAAGTTTTGAAACGACCTTAGATCTTCTTCTTTTAGGATGATGTACTAAGAAGCATGAGCACCAGGACCAATGGGCACATGTGGTGTCCATCTTTAGTGGATTTTTATTAATTCACTTGCTTTCATCGAATCCGTCGTTTTTAAAGTATTAGTTTGTTTTTGCCTAGGCTAAGGTGGTGAAAATCCCTAAAGCCTCTATTCCCATCTCTTAATTTAATTATCGATTGCTTTTGCTTTCTTTAAATTCCTTGTCTTTTCATTCATAATAGTATTTCTTGTGCTAACAACAATCTTAATTTTTTTTGTGACAGGACAAATTTATATTCTTGTTAAGTGCATTTTTATTCTTGTATTTCTTTCCTTAGTGTTAATCACCAACCCCCAAAGCTTGACTTTTATTTTTTGTTCCAAATCCGAAAATACGAAAAACAAATAAAATAAGTTCTTCAAATAATTGGGATTAGAGATAACAATCATAATAAGTTGTCATGTGGGATCGACCCTTTCTATACTAGCCTTAATCGGAAGTAGAAAAAGGATTAAATTCTAGGATAAACATCTTAGTGATTGTAAGTGCTAAGCGATGCATTAACACAAACCCTAACCCTAATGTAGGGTAATTGAAGGTGAAACCCTAATTGATAGGAAAGAGAAATCCTAACCCTAACATAGGTTAATGGTATGTGAAACTCTAATTGATAGGAAAAAGAAATCCTGACCCTAACATAGGGTAATGGTATGTGAAACTCTAATTAATAAGAAAGAGAAACCCTAACCCTAATATACGATAATGGTATGTGAAACTCTAATTGATAAAGATGGGAAACCCTAACCTAATGAGGGAATAGTGGTGTTACTCTTGTATTGCATAATATTGATATGTAATTGATATGGTTGTTATCAAGTGTACTAACCATGCAGGTATCTTGAGATGATGAGCATATCCAGGTATGAGCTATGATGTTTAATGGGTCTTGTGAGCCATTAAATTATTTATCTCCTAGTGAGACGTGACAAGAAGTTTAATGTGCTTTGTGAGCTATGATGCTAGTATAACAATAATCCTGTAAACCTTGGCCAGCTGATTTGGAGGTAATAGTTTCCTGATAAATGGTAACAGTATTCAGTGATGATCTAGGATTGAATACCCAGATTCAATAATCATGATGATGATTTGGTTGAGGGATGAGAATTCCTAGTAATGGGATAAAAGACTAAAATCCCAATGTTTTATAAAGTTTTGAAAGTACTACATGTTTCTTTGTAGCATTTTGTCATAATAATTATGTTTGAAAACTTGGATGATGCTAAAAGAATATGGTAATGTACTTAATTAATCAAGTGAAATCTTATCATGTAGAACTCGGGCCATAGATCCATCATCGTCAGTAGTTGGTGATGGTGAAACAAGTTCTCCTATGGGATCTCCTGATGAATTTATATTTTTGAATATGTGGGGGTAATGGGCACAAATACCTTATGCCCTGATGAAGGAATTAATGTGAGATAAAAATTAAATCTCTCAATCCTTCATTATATGTGTCAGTATGGATGTATCATGAATCTCCTGATGATGATGAATGTCAGATCGATGTGATTTAAACATTAAATCTCTCGATGCCGATGAGGGTGCAGCCGCCACTGTAACTCTGTAGTGAAGTTGCCAGTATGCCCTAAAAAGCTATGATAAGAAGTTGACATAGTCCTGCTTGTGGTCTCGCACTGACTGAGATGAGGGAGGTCATGGAGTCTGACTCCTCCATTGACCTTGTATTGTACCGATTTCGACTTTGTAGTGGTCGGTTCGAGTATGAGTGGTATACCTCATCTCCTTAGGGTATAAGTGTGATTGTAAAATTTAATCAGCCGCATAACGTATTTGTTTAAGAATGGAATACGGAAATCATTGGCTGATGTTACATTTCTTTTATACATCTTAAATGGATAGATGTTATACATGTTCTTCATATTGTATAGATGATTTACTACTTCATCATATATAGTTGCAATGCTTTAAAAGATGATATTGCTCTAATCTGCTTAAACAGTGATAAAATCATGTTTATTAATATGAAAGTATCCTCTGCTCAGTTTATTATTGTTTATTTGCAATGATAATATTTTTGGCTGAGAGTTATATCTCTCGTTGAGACATGGGTCTCACTCCATTGATCACCAACATTTTTAGGTGGACGCGGATGAGGAGGTCGGGACCATATAGTAGGGGAAGGACAATTGCATCAGGGACAACGATAACATCTCAGGTGGAGATACTAACTGTCGTGTCTTATAGATATGAGTCCTATGTGTCGTCTCTGTACTCTCAGGTCCTTGGAGTTAGTAGTTAGTGTTTTTATGTTCGATCTGAGATTTTGTCTTAAATGCCTCGAGGTGCCTCGAGGTTTAATGTTGCTTATGATTTAACAGAGAAATTGTTGTATGTATTCCTCGAGAGGAGATAGTACATGGTAGGTACAATGTAAACTAGAATATATATATATAGTTATTTATTTATATATATGTATATATATGTGTATGTGTGTGCGTATATATATATATATATATATATATATATATATATATATATATATATATATATATATATATATATATATATATAATACTTTGGTTCTTATTATAAGAGTTCCTAGAAATGGATCTCTTTGCAAATGGTTTTAATTTTTTGTGATTTTTAGTAATCCGTTGTTAATGTTTTCTTCTACATTAATCATTACCAGTGGCAGTCTAATTTGTGGTCGGGTCATCTCATGTTTAGTGGTATCAGAGCTTAAGGTTCGCTGAGTCTACAGAGACATAGGATTAAGGTCGTTGAGTTTGTTCTAGTGTTTTCCAGTTTATCTGATTGTGACTTCTACTCTCAAGAGAAGGAGTAAAGCTTAAAGATGGTTGGATCACATGAAGAACATGTTGTTGAAAGTAGTATTGCTGCACCATGGGGAGGTGCAAGGGATCAGGATAGAGAGGGACTAGTACTTGAAAATCCCTAGCTTGACCAAGCTTCACTAGAGAACCCAGCTTTCCATGCTCTGTTTGGACAGTTCATGGCGACAATGACACATATCGGATAGGATTCCACCACATGCACCTAGGGCACCAGTCCCCGATGAGAGACATGGAGCTGGAAAGACTTTTGAACGGTTTCGACGTGTAGGAGCCACTGATTATGCTGGAACAGCTGACCCATCAGTTGCAGATTTGTGGCTGATTGAGCTAGAAAAGGCCTTCAGAATTCTTAACATCCCAGAAGATGAGAAGGTTAGACATGCGGTGTACCTATTGAAAGGGAGAATTGGCCACTGGTGGGCCATTGAGGAAGAGAAATGACCAGGAGTTGAGGCTGAATGGAGAGAGTTCTGAAGAGATTTTGTTAGTAGATATTTTCCCAAGACTTATCTGGATGAGAAAATTTCTCTATTTGAGCAGATAAGGCAAGGATCAATGAACATTAGTCAGTATATGGAGCTTCTATGGTTTTCTTCGCACATGGCTGCTATAGATGAGGGGAGGATTCAACGTTTTGAGAAGGGTTTGAATGTTGATTTGACCACACCTGCATCTACTCTAGAGAATTGAGAGAGGTTTGCCACCTTTGTGGAGTCAATGAGGCAGATAGAAAGGTCCATGACTGAGAAATGTCAAGCCAATAGTAAGAAAGTATATACACCATTCCAGGGACAGAGGTCCGAAAGTTTTAAGGAACCATGGTTGTCTACATCAACAACACCATCAAGGTTCAACACTCAGACGCAATGGTCATCCAGCAAGGGTAGAGGCCATAGTTTACTACTAGAGGGTGCCCACAACTCAACATCAATGTCGGTAACAGGACCACCCAGGCCACAGTGGGGGAACATAATCTATTATAGGTGTGGGAAAGTGGGACGTATGGTGAAGGATTGTCCTGAGAAAGTCAGGAATGTGACCCAACCACCAAGGCAGAGTCAACCAGGCTCTCAGAGGCAGCAGTTTGGTAGTGGCACGCGAGGACATGGACAGGTGTCCCAAGCTAGTTCATTTGCACCCAACAATAGGGTGAGTGGTTGACAACCAGTGATGGCAAGATTATATGCTATGAATCAGCCTAAGGCAGTGATCAACCCACGAGTCATGATAGGTCAGATGGAATTATTTCATTCTCATATGTCTTCATCCTATTTTGTATCTGTTTTGATTGATCCGGGTGCTACGCATTCCTTTATCACTCGAGAAGTGATTCATGACTGCAATATGACTGTCATTCGTAGAGCAGATAACTTGTTATTAGAAACTTTATTAGTTGGATCTGTAGTGTTGCGGGAGGTATGTTCTCCCTGCATTCTTTCCTTTTCTGATCACCACATTTAGGTGGATCTTATACCACTTGAGATGCATGTGTTCGACATAATCCTTGGGATGGACACCCTAGAAATGTATAAGGTTGTCTTGGATTGTGGTTCCAAGCAGGCTATGTTCACAGACAATGGTGATACATGGATCTTTTAGGAGGACAGAAAGATCCTTCCAACTTGTCTAGTGTCAGCAATGGTAGCTGAATAGTTGATGCTACAAGGATGCTTTGCATTCTTGGCACATGTGGCAGATACTAGAGCAGCGAGTTCCAGTCCTTCTGAAATTTCAGTTGTTAGGGAGTTTGAGGATGTGTTTCCTGAGGAACTTCCAGGTGTTCCTCCACCCCGAGAGATTGATTCCGAGATTAATCTAATCCCGGTTACACAACCAATAGCTCAAACACCTTATAGAATGGCACCTGCTGAGATGGCAGAACTCAAGAAATAGTTACATGAGTTGCTTGAAAAGGGTTTTATTCGACCGAGTACCTCACCTTGGGGTGCTCTGGTTCTCTTTGTACAAAAGAAGGATGGGTCTATGCGATTAAGCATCGACTATAGATAGCTAAACAAATTAACTATAAAGAGCAAATATCTATTGCCAAGAATAGATGATTTGTTTGATCAGTTGTGTGGTGTAACTATATTCTCTAAAATATATCTGAGGTCAGGATACCATCAGTTACGCATCAATGAGAGTGACATACCTAAATCAACCTTTAGGACAAGGTATGGTCACTATGAGTTCATATTTATGTCGTTTGGACTGACTAATATACCGGCTCCATTCACGAAACTCATGAACAAAATCTTCTGACCATTCCTTGATCAATTCATAGTAGTCTTTATAGATGACATCTTGATTTATAGTAGAGATGCTCAACAGCACGAGAAACACCTTCGTCAGGCCCTGACTTTACTGAGAGAACACAAGCTATATGCCATGTTTAGCAAATGTGAATTCTAGTTATCAGAAGTGCCTTTCCTAGGACATGTAATATCTGCCTCAGGTATCCGTGTTGATCCTAAAAAGGTAGAATCAGTCTTGGAGTGGGAACAACCAAAGACACTAACAGAGATACGTAGTTTTCTAGGACTTGTAGGCTACTATAGGAGGTTCATAAAGAACTTCAGTTATATGGCCTTACCCCTAACCAAGTTGACCAGCTACAATTGTTTCTGATAGAGGTCCCCAATTCATGAGTCAATTTTGGGAACAATTACATAAAGCTTTGGGTATGCAGTTGAGGTTTAGTACCGCTTTTCACCCACAGACAGATGGACAATCTGAGAGAACTATAGAAACCTTAGAGGATTTTCTTAGGGCATGTGTCCTTCCGTTTGTAGGAAGTTGTGATATACACTTGAGCTGAATAGAATTCACTTACAACAATAGTTACCGGCACAGTATCGATATGGCACCATATGAAGCATTATATGGTAGACATTGTAGATCTCCATTGTGCTGGTACAAAATAGGAGAATATCAACTTTTGGGTCCTGATTTAGTGCAATAGACAACTGTGAAGATTAAAGTAATACAACAACAGTTGAAAGCTTCCCAGGATAGACAGAAATCTTATGCTGATAAGCATCGTAGACCCTTAGAATTCCAAGTTGGAGATAGAGTATATCTCAAAGTCTCACCTTGGAAAGGTGCTCTCAGATTTGGGAAAAAGGATAAGTTAGCTCCTAGATTTATGGGGCCTTATCCAATCACTTAATGGATTTGAAAGGTAACCAATAAGTTGGAGTTGTAAACTGAACTACATAGATTGCATCCAGTATTCCATATATCCATGTTGAGAAAGTGTCACCCTGATACAGAGTTAGTATTGCAACCTGTGCAAGTAGAGTTAAATGAAGATATATCCTATGTAGAAGGACCAATGATGATTCTTGACAGAAGATCAAGAAGTTGAAAAAGAAAGACATAGTTCTTGTGAAATTTCTCTGGTATCATCGTGGCGTTGAAGAGGCTACGTGGGAGCTGGAGGAAGAAATGAGGAGGAAGTACCCTTCTCTTTTCTCTTAATGATTTTGGGGATGAAATCCTTGTTAAGGGTGGATAATTCTAACATCCTTGACCTGGGTTATGCCTTAACCCTGGTAGTTTTTCTTAAGTAAGTAATCTAGATTCTTGTTCTTATCTTTTGAAAAGTAATTAAGGCTAAAAGAGAACTTATGTTTCAATTTTGGTCCTATTTGAATAATGTTGAAGCAATATTTGCTTGCTTTGGACTAAAGTGCAATTTACCCAATATAAGGGGTCACTTTGCAAAATGCTACATGATAATGTTCCTCAAGTGTGATAGCATCATAAGAATGGAAATTATGCTAAGGGATGACTTGTAGAAGCCTGAATTCCAAAAAGGAGCTTGTTTGGTTGATACTTGTGCATTGAATACTAGTTTTGGTGTAATTTGCAATTTACCCAAAATATAGGGTTGAATATGTAAAATACCACCTCTATAATATCCCTACTTCCTCTTAGTATCATTTACAGAAAAGAAAAAGAAAGGGGCATCTCGTTTGAGCCACATTTGAGAAATGATGCTCTTGATAATAAAATAATCAAGAAATAAGCATAATTGATATCCAAGTTATTTTGTAGCAAAAATAAATATATTAATTGAGGTGCTCATTAACTAAAAATCCTGGGGTTTTATCCTATAATGGAATGGCGGATAGAATGCCTTGAGAGGCGCTGAAATAATCCTAAGTAGGTGAAAAATATCTACTACATTTTCTATTAAAAAAGTAATGTGGACTAAAAATAAAGGTGCTTATGGATAATAATATTAAAATCATTAAGGTGCTTGAGGGCCGACTATAATGCAAGGATAATTCAAAGGAATTATAGGATAAAGAAGATATCTTTGGAAGAAAGAAAGTAGAGCGGGCAAGTGGCACTTGCAAAGGAAAGGATATGGCTTTCTTTTCATCTTCTCTCCCCTATGAGTTCAACTATATATACTCAACTATTTACAACGTGAAAGAGTATTTTTGCAATCCACTTTCACTCAACACATAGGCCAATGACCAAGGGAGAAAAGGAGGAGGATGAGAACATTTCCCAAGCTAAAGGTAAGCTCCATGGTCATCTTCAACCTTGGGTTGAAGGTTGAAATCGAATTTCAACACTTCTTTTCTTCTCTCTTCCATCCAATGCTCTACTTTGGCCATCTTTTATATCAAAAGGATTGAGAACGTGCCTTGGATAGTTGAAGGAGATATATTCACCATTGAAGATGAAAAACTTGGAGATTTGAAGCTACTTTGGATACAGGTTATATAACTTGAACCCATTAATATTATTATTGATTTCAATCTTGCAATATATGTTGATCTTTCTTGTTTCTTGAAAATTTCGTGAGTAATTGATGAATCTATGAGTTTATCAATTGAAAGTACAATAGAAACAGAGGGCTGAAGCTTGATGATGATGACATCATCTTAACACATGTGTCTAGGTCAGCAATAACAAACGGTTTACATTAGGATTGGTCAAAGGGTTTCAAAGCGTTTAGAGACCATACCGTTTCAACCCTTAGAGATCAAATGATTTCAAAACCATTAGAGATCAAACAGTTTCAAAACCGTTAGAGATCAAATGGTTTCAAACCATTTAGAGATCAAACATTTTCAAGGTCAAACGGTCTCAAACTGTTTAGAGATCAAACGGTTTCAACTCTTGGTGATCAAACGGTTTCAAAACCATTAGAGATCAAACAGTTTCAAACTGTTAGAGGTCAATCGGTTTCAAGGGAAAACGGTTTCAAACCCTAACAAGTTCAAACAGTTTCAAACTGTTTGAAGATCAAGAAGGCTCAAGACTATTTGAAGGTTAGAGGGGTCCAAACCATTTGAAGATTGAAGGATCTCAAACCGTTTAAGTTCAATTGTTCTCAAACCATTGGAGACCAAATAGTCTCAAAACCTTGAAAGGTCAAATAACCCTTTGAGTGTTTGTAAAGTATCTCAAGTTTGATTACACTATAAGTATCTCTAAAGTACCTAGGAGAATGATACACTAGAGTGATTATCATTTGATGCCTATAAAAGTAATGCACTGTGATAAGCATAGGTGCATGTACTTTAGTGAAAGGTTGAGCCAACTTAATAAGGTATGGAGTAATCAACATCCTAAAGAGGATGATAGTGTAGAATATGAATTAGGGTTTGATCTTTGATAATGTGGTCATGAAACCCTAATGGATCAAGGATTGAGAAACCCTAATCGATTAGAATGAGAAACCCTAATCCTAATGTAGGGTAATGGAAGGTGAAACCCTAATTGATAGGAAAGAGAAATCCTAAGCCGGACATCCCAATGTTTTATAAAGTTTTGAAAAGTACTACATGTTTCTTTGTAGCATTTTTTCATATTAATTATGTTTTAAAACTTGGCTAATTCTAAAAGAATATGGTAATGTACTCAATTAATCAAGTGAACTCTTATCATGTAGAGCCCTAGCCATAGATCCATCATCGTCAATAGTTGGAGATGGTGAAATAGGTTTTCCTAAGGGATCTCCTGATGAACGCATATTTTTTAATATGTGGGGGTAATGGGCGTGAATACCCTAATGAAAGAATTGATGTGAGATAAACATTAAATCTCTCAATCCTTCATTATATGTGTCAGGATGGATGTATCACAAATCTCCTGATGATGATGAATGTTAGATTGATGTGAGATAAACATTAAATCTCTCAATGTCGATGAGAGTGCAACCATTGTTGTAACTCTGTAGCAAAGTTGCCAGTACACCCTAGAAAGCTATGATAAGCAGTTGACATAGTCTTGCTTGTGGTCTCGCACTGATCGAGATGAGGGAGGCCAAGGAGTCTGACTCTTCCATTGACCTTGTATGGTATCGATTTCGACTTCGCATTGGTCGATTGGAGTATGAGTGGTGTACCTCATTTCCTCAGGGCATAAGTGTGATTGTAAAATGTAATCATCTGCATAGTGTATTTGTTTAAGAATGGAATATGGAAATCATTGGCTGATGTTACATTTCTTTTACACATCTTAAATGGATAGATGTTATCTATGTTCTTCATATTATATAGATGATTTACTGCTTCATCATATATAGCTGCAATGCTTTAAAAGATGATAATGCTATATTCTTATTAAACAGTGATTAAATCTTGTTTATTAATATGAAAGTATCCTCTACTCAGTTTATTATTGTTTATCTGTAATGATAATATGTTTGGCAGAGATTTATATCTCTCACTGGGACATGGGTCTCACTCTGTTGATCACCAATATTTTTAGGTGGACGCGGACGAGGAGGTCGGGACCATACAGCAGGGGAAGGACAGTAGCATCTGGGACAATAGTAGCATCTCAGGTGGAGATACTGACTGTTGTGTCTTATGGATATGAGTCCTATGTGTCGTCTTTGTACTCTCAGGTCATTGGAGTGAGTAGTTAGTGTTTTTATGTTCGATCTGAGATTTTGTCTTAAATGCCTCAAGGTTTTATGTTGCTTATGATTTAACAGAGCAACTGTTGTATGTATTCCTTGAGAAGAGATGGTACATGGTAGGTACAATGTAAACTAGAATATATATATATAATACTTTAGTTCTTATTATAAGAGTTCCTAGAAATGGATCTCTTTCAAAATGGTTTTAATTTTTAGTGATTTTTAGTAATCTAATGTTAATGTTTTCTTCCGCATTAATCATTACATGCGATGGTCTGATTTGTGGTTGGGTCGTCTCACTATCATCTATGGAAGCCCTAGACCACAAAGAAGAAACTTACTCTTGAACATATAGAGTTGTCAACATCCATCAATGGTGCTTGGGTAGTAGTGGGAAACTTTAACACCATGCTCAACATCTCAAAAAAGTAGGGTGGAAAGGGATTCGACAATCACTCTAGTATCAAGTTCAAATTGCTATTACTTTCTACATGTCTCTCTAAAATGGAGGTTGTTGGATATTTCTTTACATTCAAAAGGTGACAACTATACAATAAGTTGGACCGTGTGCTCACTAACTCTGAATGGCTTAATGTTGCTAATGGTATAATGATTACTATGCTACCATTCATTCACAGTGACATTAACTCAATCCTAATCTCTGAGAAGCCATCTAAGGCTCAACACTATTCTTACTTCCACCCTAGATCCAGTTGAAACATGATCCCTTCCTTTAAGATTGATGTCCTCCCCTTGTAAGATGTGAACCTCCCTTTCCACGAGGCATCATATAGATTGAAGAAGGTGGCTTCTATGGGGTACATTGTATGCCTACAAAAGCAACACAAACTAAAGAATAGCATTATCAAATGTTTGGATCAATGTCAGGTACAAGCCTCACCCTTATTAAATGTATCTAAAGAACGTTTATCCATTATGTTGTAAGAACAACTCAACTATATTTTGCAAAAGGGAAGGCAAACTAGATACAAAAAGCTAATATAAATTGGAAACAATATGGATATCAGAATAATAAGTTTTTTCACTCCTATGTGAAAGCACGACGACATCGAAACAAAACCTCCAGACTACTTGATATGAATGGTGAGTGAACCACTTCCATTTTTGCATTAAAAGACCATGTTCATGTCTATTTCAATGGCCTGCTCTCTACCCCACCATCCCCCTCTACAACTCCCCAATATATTTTGTATTATATTAGGGTGTACTCAGGCATTGCCAATGGACAATACCTTCAACATGTACTTGACAAAGATGAAATACAATGAGTCAATTTCCAAATGGCATATGCTAAAGCACCAGGCCCAGGCAGATTAACAATGGATTCATTCAAACTAACTGGAGTCAGGTGGGACATTCAGACACTAGTACAATTAGTGGTATCTTTCAAAGTGATAACATCCCCAATTGTATGGAAGATTTGTAATGGTGTTAATTCCTAAATTGGCTCAACCCCATCGATGCACTGACCTAAGGCCAATTTTCCTAAAAAACTATTGTTTCAAACTCCTATCTAAGATCATCATTGATAGAATTAAGCCAATTGAAATGTTTCTTCTCACCTAACAGTACCACACCTGAGAGACAAAGATTTTGTACATGCTTGGGCAACCCTAGCATAGAAGATATCGGCAAATATCTTGGAGTCCTATTCCTATACCATCACCTAAACAAAGATACACATGCTAGTCTCCTGGTCTCAATCCAAGGTTGTATGAATAGTTGGTCAACACATCACTTGTCTCTAGCTAGGAATATTAATTTAGCCCAATCTTGCCGTCAATCTATTCTTTTCTAACTATGAAGATGATAAAACTTTCCTCATCACTCTGTGATAGCATTGATCAACACATTCAAAACTTCATCTGGCCGAGTGGGAACCAATTGCGTAGTCTCTCTCTGGTTTCTTGGAACAAAATCACATGTCTGAAGCAACATGGAGGGATAGGCCTTAAACTAGAGAAGGACCATGGTGAAGCTTTAATGATGAATGTCTATTCATGAAGAAACCAAATTTACTGTGGGTCTAGATTATGAGAGATAAATATATGCACCATAACCATATGAACAAGCAACCTTTCTCACTTCTATGGAAAAACTATCAACTCTAGTCTGCAAACCAACGTTTGGTGGGATAAATGGATCTTTGTAAAATCCATCATGCAACTCATCCCTGGTATGCTAGTTCCCACTAAACATACTAACCTGACAGTGAACTGTATGGCTCCTAATTGACAAGGCTGGGATTGGAGCTTCATATGACACTACCTCCCCCAAAAAACCTTGGACCTAGTCAAAAGCATAGCCCCACCTAACAACGTGGGGGGAGATGACACACGGGATTGGCCTTCTGGACCTAATGGGATACTTACTACCCATGTAGCCTATTCCTGGATTCATCACTCTCAAGATGTTATAAACACACAATGATGGAAGATGATATGGACATCCCACATTCCAACGTCGGGCCCCACTAACTAACTATGAGAAGAAGAGGAGGCATATCATTGATGAGGATATTTTTCCCATAAGTGGTAATGACTTGGACACCCTCGTCCACTATTTGAGGGATTGCCCTACAAGAAAACCTATCTGGGAAGCTCTCAACATGGACCCAAGCTTCTTTACCTGTAGTGAAGGAGATTGGATCAACTTTGTCATCGTGTTGATGTCAAGTTCAACCAATGGGACCCAAATATCCATCGCCTTCTAGGCTATATGGAATTTTCACAATGAGCACTGTCATGAGGCTGTGAAAAGGCCAATGTCTATCATCATCTCCTTCATTAAAGAAAAAACTCAAACCATCATTTCTATTCGATATTTGTTAAGCAAATCCACACGATGTACATCTAGACTGATTACAAAGAAGCATGATGCTAGTAACATTGTCATCTTCATCGATGCTACTTTCCAAGGACATTCACTAAAGACGGGGTTCGACATCCAAGTTGTCTAGAATAATGACCAATGCATACTAGGAAGGGGTCTCCCCATGCACGTGTCAAGTGCGCTTGAGGCTGAAGTTACAACCATTCTCAATGGGGTATCTAAAGAGAAAAAGTGGGACAATGCTACCATATACTCAGATGCATTTGCTGCAATCAAAGTGCTCACTGGATACCATGATACTACTAATAGGATGGAGCATCATAGGTGGAGGATCCTAAATTTAATGAGGGAAATGAGGGACTTGAGCATTTCCTTCATTCTGCACAGCTATAACAAGATTGGTGACGCTATTGCAAGAAACACCTTGTATTCCTTCTCACCCCACTCTTTCTCCAATGAGAAACCTTCCTAGTGATCCCTTTATATCAACATTAAATTCAACTAAAATTGGGATGCACTAGAGAGTAACATGAATAAAATTTAATCTCTAGTGGTCTTGTAAAAAAAATCTCATGTTCCAAGTCATTTTCATATTTCATGTCAACATTAGCACTAGAAAACTTCAAGAGTGATTGTGTTTGAACTAATTTTTAAAATAACCATCAAAGTGTTTTTCAAATATATGATATAAATTTTTGAAGAATTTTATTTGATATGATTTAGATAATAGTCATTTTCAATGATTAAAGAATTGAAATGAGATATAGTTCTAGAAGGGAAAATATTAAGCCTTGAAAATGTTTTCATTAAATTCAATCCATTTTTCTCATAAAAGATGACTACTTTTTTGAAATAATTGGACAAGGTATTCCTTTTCAATGGTTTATTGATTTCTATTACTATAATGTGATTACAGTGAGGGATAGAATTTACCTTTATTGATACAAATTGGGCATTGTAAGATGCTAGATAATAGTGGTTATTTTTGGATAATACCATAGTTGAATATCCTTTCTACTCACTCTGTGTGCGAGTGAGAGAGAGAAAGAGTGGCCACATGTTGTGACTCACCAATCTAGAGTAAATTTTTGACCAAAAAGATAATAATGGCTTGGGCGCATCACCTCCATAAGCCAAGAGAGAAAGAGACAAATAGCTTGGTTGTGCATCATGATCCAATCATATTGGTTTCCATCTATAAAGCATAATTGATCTTAGGGTGAAGAGATGGTCCCCCAAGTTTAAGTGTGAGTATGGTTGTATGGATTTTAGTGGTAGCTTTTTTTTTAACATCAGTTACCATCATATTAATAAAGGCCATACGAAATCTACATAGATGAAGATTCTAAATGGGCACAACATCCAGAAAGGATGAAATACATCAACATTTAACAGATGAGATTAGATACAGATAAGACGCTTCAGTTTGGATTCCACCCAAATAGCTCACCAAAAGAGCTTCTAACCAAAATCAAACCACAATCATGGGTAGTATCTACATAGTAGGTACTTCCTACATCAAGCCAAGGCCAAGCAAGATTCTTATCTATGTATACACCATCCAACCTTCGTGAAAGGATCAGTAAAAAGTAGCACCCAAAACAACCAACCACAACAAAAGAAAGGGGGGGAAACCCCAATCATGATCGAGACACGGGGGAAACCCAGTACCCAGCCACCTTCACTACAGAAGCACCACAAACCTTTAATTAAAAGGACTGATAAAACTCCACCCGGGCATGCAAACATCGGCAGAAAAACTGCCCTAACCTAAGAACTCAAACCTGCAAAGAAAATGAGTACAAAAAAAGAGGAAAGGGGGCTCGAAGATAGCAGATATGTCGAAAGTAAGCCACCAACACAACTTCATATCCAAAGACCCGGGAAGAGGTTACAACTGCAACACTAGCCCTCCCAAACCCCTCTGTCTGCAAAACCAACCCAGACCAAGGTTGGCACTCCACACAGATGAACCAGGTAAGAGGAGAAGAAGAAGAAGAAGAAGTTGGAAGCCTCCAGCCTGAAGCAGATCACAAGAAACGAGCTGAGGAGCAGACCCAGGGGGAGAGGGGTGGCGGCCGCACCATTGGATTCAGTTGGACTTTAGGAGGTCTTTTGAGGTCACCATCTTTGTAGATGAGACCAAGGATATAACCCCTAATACAATACCTACAAAAATCATCAAGCATAGGAACATGAATGCAAGGAGAAAATGTAGGGGTTCAAAGCTTGATTGGCACCCATAAAGTTCCATAATTAAAAGGGGGAAGCCCAAAAAAAAGAAAAATGAGGCTTTTATAAGTCTTGATGGGTCTAGATTTTTTTCTAGATTTTGTACGGTGGCTAGAGTGAGTGAGAGGGTAAGGGATGAAAATGACACTTCTTCCCATGTGAGGCATTCAAAATGGGACCATTCATTATCATCTTACATGAGAAAGATATAGTGAAGGAGATTTTACTTTTAGGAGGCCTAAGAATGAAGGATGCACTAGGAAGTCATATCCACCTCCTCCTATTGATTATGGGAGGTTTAAGAAGACTTTCAATCCCTTACATTAGGTACTAATTCATAGGATCTAATCCAAGATTTTAGGTTGGTTGAACCCACCAATAATGGATTGATGACATGGAAAATCAAAAAATGAATTAAATAATTGTATTTCCTTATTTGAAGATTCACAGAATTGTAATAAATGTAGGAATGTGTAATGTTTAAATTTAGATCAGAGTTTCATGACATTTCTCTTATTGTATAGAAAGTTTGAATTCATTTGGATAGTGTTTGATCACAAAATAAGAAACATGATATTTAGTTTGAATAAAATCCAAATTTTAGTCAAATGAACATCAAAAATTAAGTTCAAGTTTTAAATTTTGAAATAATAGAGTACATTGAGCAAAAATTGTTAAAATGATGAACGCTCTTAAATTGAGAAACATCATATACTCTAAAGGGCAAAAAGTAATTGATTTTTGAAGTTCCACTTCATCACACCCTTATAATGGATAAAAAAGTGTCTTTTAAAGTATGTACCCATGTGCATACATGTACACTATTTGCATCTCATCTTCACATGATTGAAATTTCACGGAGTAGGTGGGGGTCCATTTCCATTTCTTGTAGAATTATATTTCCTCATATATACTCTTCATTCTAGATGTAGGGACCTAACCACTATGGATTGAGTTATGGATTGGGATTTTAACCAGGGTCATGCACATCCAATATATCCATTACAAAATTGTCCATAGTAGATCTTTTAAGTGAATTCTTTGGTGATCCTCGACTAGTAGAACTATTTAGAGTGAAGGGTTCACTGTCACTGTTCCTAAGTCACATTTAGAATATAAATTCAATCCTTGATCAATAATATTTGTTTTATTTTTCTTCATGGAGGATGGGTAGAGGATCAATTTCATTATGTATCAGTGACATGGAATTATCTCCAAAGATGAGAGAGTGGTAGGTCACAACTTTAGATTTTTGAACTGCATTATGTATCCCCATAATGTCATTGTAGTTTCACTATGAGCATAAGGTGTTTTAAATATTTTAATAAGGTTCTTCTTGGTTGCATCAAATATATACCCCATTAACCTAAGGTCCAAGAGGGCATGTTTGATGATGTGTATTGTCAAGAGAATCCAATACACATAAAAAAAATTCCTAGAGAATTGGTGTCTTTTTTAGATACAACTGCTTTTGGAATCCCATGCATCATAATCATATTCTTGCAAAAAAAACTTACAACATGTGACACAAAAGTAATGAAAATAGAAATATCCTCAACTCATTTTGCAGAATAGTCAATCAAGACTAAAATTAGATAGTGTCTTGTAGAAACTTTTCAATTGACATTTCCAACAATTTCCTTTCTCTATACTCTAAACGGACTAGACATGGCCACATTTTGTAATTGTTAGGTTGTATACGACTGTAAGTGGTGTTTAGTTAACAAACACTATGCATAAATGATCTTTCATCATGTTCTAAGAGATATTAAGTATATTTATTTCTTTCTTGTAGATCATGAAACCCATGTGTTTACCATAGATACCTTCATGGACTTCTTGCATTACATTATTTGCTTCAGTGTGGTTAAATAAAAAAACAGAATTTTGATTACTTAACCATTAGTGGATTATCAAAGAAAAAACTTAGTTGGGTTGCGACCTATTAATTTATAATACATGTTTATGTTCTAGAAATAATTCTGATGTCACAGAACCTTAGTTCACCATAGTTTGGTGTTTTTTATTCATATGCACAAAATAGGATAGTTCAGTTAAACAAATACCTCAATAGGGATAGTTTCTTAGTATTATTAACTGATCGAAGAAGCCTATGTTTCTAGTGTGTTTATATTAAGTTCCTATTTGCATCTGTAACATGTGAACATGACATCATCTAACTCTTTAACCAACATAGTGGGGAACTTTTGATATGGGATAAGGTTATCATGGGTTGTTTTTCATTTATAAGAGATTAGCTAAATAATCAAAAATGAATCATATTTGATTTCTAGTGTGTGAACTCCAATATTTTTATCAACGTGGAAATCGGTATGAAAACCTCATACTCGGTTATATTCTTGTTGTCTTTGAATTTATATAAAAAACAAAATGCATATACATTCTTATTTATTGTGGATGAGGATGACCTAGAACATTTTCATGTAGGTTTGACTAATATTCAAACAACATGGTCCAAGAATTGGCAATTATTAATGTTCTTACGATTTTAAGGTATTAATCATGAAAGTACTGTCATTTAGAAAGTCCCAGTCTTTGTCAAATAGAGATTTTGTGGCATTCTCTTCTCATTAGAGGGTCATGGATTGAACATACACCACTCTGATGGTACATATGTAGTGTCAAATTTTCATTGAAAGAACTAATATTTTAATCTTCATATGCCTAAATAAAAATATCACAATGTGTTGTGTTGTGTGAAAACATGTATTGGGTATGCAGTTTAATTATTTCTTAGTTTTCAGACATTGTGAATTAAGGATTTTTTGAATAAAGGTGTGTATGCATTTGATTTATGTGAACTTCAATTAGATAAAGTAGATGGTATGTTTATCATTCTATACTTTTGGATGAATCAACTAACATGGATTCTTTAGTTTCCGCTCAATGCAAGATCAATGCATGACCTCAAATCATGTTTTAAGAATAGATGAATTGGACATGCAATTATAGAGTTTGTTGAATAAAACATGGCATTATTAATTCTATATGTTGTCAAAAAAATTGTGCAATAATTTGAAATTTGACCACTGACACAAATTTTCCATGCGTAGAATGCAAGTGCAAGTGTCACAGTAATATAGGCCTTTGTGAGGCCCAAGTCGAACTCAGGGGAAATGCAATTATTGGTAGACTACTACTAACTACTTGTAATCATCTAGATCGATTAAAATGATTTGAGAGTTGATTGAAAAATAAAAGAAAAATAAAAGAAAACTGAGAAATCAATTAAATATTTGGTTTAATCAATTCAAATGGGAATCTTTAGGATTGCGGTTTCACCACAAGTTCTTGTTGTATTAATTCCTACATAGTTATCCTAATTCATCTCTCATTCTGGGTAGTGGCATGTATTCAGAATTGGTCACTTTCGTGATACAATTCACTACCTAAATCTAGGTCGGTTCCGCGGTAGTAGTAACCTATACCCTAAACTAGGTGTATGAAGACCATACTCTGGGTGTCCTCCATTAACATTACATCACCTTGTTCAATGGATTTATTAGTTAATGTGAATTTCGTCTCTTTTCAACCCTTAAGTCTTCTTTCAAAGTAATTAAAGGCATTAGATTATCATTAGGGTGATAAATCATAATGGTATAATGGAAAAAACAAAATCATACCACACATTTAAGAGACAAATTATGAAATACTATGGTAAAAATATCATACAACAATCACCCGGGCTACTCCCGGTCCTAAAGATAAAGGGGATTAGCCCTGCATGTTCATCTCCATGGAAGACATGATTAGAGAAAGGGAAAACATGAGGAAAACCTAGATAGAAGTGATGTAAACCCTGAACAGAGGAGATCTGGGCATTCCTCGGTGTAGAATGAGCGATCTACAACCTTTCGGTAGTGGAAAACTCCTTATGCAGATCTCAGAACGATCGAGGCGTGGCTATGGGCTATGTTCTTCTCTCCTCTCCTCCTTGAGACTTGTGCAATGACTAATGATGTGATACCCTTCTTAGGGCCTCTGTGATTAGGTATATGCACCACTTTAGATCACCACCGTCCGATTAGCAATGATATGTAACAAAGCCTGATCTGACGGCGTCGATACCATCGACACAGGTCGATGGTATCGACCCATCTTCCTTTTTCTGACATTTCATGCTGATGCAGACTTGATACCATCGACTTCAGTGTCAATGGTATGGACACCTTTAGGCATCACTTGTATCACCAATCCGACGCAGAAGTTGGGCGAGGTTGATAGTATCGACTTTATGTGGATAGTATCGACCAGTTAACTACTAGCTCACTGTAGGTATCTCTCTACCATCGACTTCAGTATCGTTGGTATCGACTCATCTTTGTTCTTTGTGGTTGTCTCACTGTGTCCGAGTCGATACTATCGATAGTTGTCGATGGTATCGACAGCTACCTATATTTGTTTTTCCTAAAATTTCAAGATAAATTCGAATTATCCTTGCTAAAATACATCAATATGATCATTTATAACCAAAAAGATGAAATATAGTAGTTTGATGCAAAATGAGATTATAGACTAAAGCGATTGAATCATGCGATACTAACCACAAATGTGACTAATAATCACATAAAACGCATGTAAAACTAGTCTATAAAAGCGACTCAAAATCCTCGCATCAAACTCCCCTAAGATTAAACATTGCTCGTCCTCGAGAAACAAAATTATAGAATAAAAATCTGAGGGTCAACTAAAAAACACACTATCACAACAGACATTATTGTATGATTCCCACCAGGAATTCATATATCGGCCCTCACTAACCACAGAATGGTAACTACCATATAGGTGACAATGATCATCCATAATAGATTTCCACTCAAAGATTAGTGAACACTGTCAAATAAGGCAGTTAATATAATAAAATCTTTTGGTTCAGGCTTGGTGCATCTTGTGATCTCCTATCTATGTTGCTCATAACCTAACTACCATCTACATGGAAGCAAATCCCCTGAAATACAAAAGTGAGGAAATAATCACGGGTGGCCTACCATTTTGAGCAACGGGTGGATGGGATAGGCAGTTTATGTATGAAAAAGTAGCACAATACAGTTTGACATGCAACAGTACAAAAATGACATATATGATGCTCATGCATATGGAAATGACCTAATGCTTACATTTTAGGTGGAATGATGCATGCCCTATCATTCCATCCCAATGAGAGACAGAATATCTACAAAACTACACATGTGCTTATTCTTCTTATAATGCATGTGAACAAGTTCCTTCCTCCTTCTGATCTTCACTTACTTATTTTTTTTCTTCTTTTTAGCCCTTATTTTGCTTAATGAACTAAGATGAAATTTTCACATCTTCGTCTTGGGCTTATTCACATAACTACTATTTTTTCCATTGTATTTTACTTTTCAGAAAGTATGAAACAAGTTCCTTATTTTCGATTAAGAAGCAAGGCATATCATGTAAAAAATGATTAAAATTATGCAAAATGCAACTAAAATGACATTGACATGCATTCTAAAATTTGTGCATGCATGACTATAATGCAACATTATTTTGATATATGTAATAGATGTAAAAACTAACTACAATGCAATCCTATCTACATGATATGCAATCAAGAGATGAAAAAATGCATAGTGCTCCCAATTCTTATGGTGAAGTGTAAATGAGATGAGGTGGATAGATCACAAGATTAATTGATAGAACCATCGGAAGATATTATATGTCCCTCCTTACTGACATGTGTAAAATCAAGGGGTTTCTCTCTCTTATTTCAGATTAAAGTCCCATTACCATTTGGTCAGTTTAGGCTCAACATCCAATTCCGTCCACTTCCCTTGAATCATAGGCATATATGGTTGTGGTTTTATGTTTTAAAGTTGACAAACCCAATTATTTTCATAAATTAAGTGCTCAAGATCAAACAAAGCAAGCTTGCAATTACATGAAAAATTTTCAAATTTACCCATAACTCCCATGTGAAAAACATAGAGATGACAAATTACATTAGACATCCACGGATACACTAGATATCATGTGGATCCTAAAAGCTAAGAAAATTGCTAAAATAAAAGAAAAGGCAATAAATGATAAAACAAAGGAAAATAAAAGATAGAAATTGTTCCATCTCCCCCCTAAGCTTGAATTTGACTATGGCCTCATAATAAAAAACAATCTCAATAGGTGGAACAAGGATACCATTTACTTCTCAGGTGGCGGGTACTGTGGGGTGCTAGGATCCCATGATGGATATTGCCCCTGGAAGTTTGGATCATATGGCGGCATGGGCGGAGGTTGAGGATATCCCCCGAAGTAGTTTTGGCTCCAGTAGTGATCATAGAATGGCTAATGCTGTTGTTCGATCCTCCCCAACCGGTCGTAGACCTGCTCTTTATTGGCAAACAACTGACGTTCATTCTCGAAGATAGCTTGTTGATTAACATACAACTGATTCGTAGTATCATGGATATCAGCAAACAACGCAGTGTGCTGTTGTTGCGTCTCCTGAATGCTCTATAGCATGGTATACATGGCCTGCATAGAATAAACATCCTCTCCTTGTTGAGAGGGTTTTGGTGGATGAGGTTGTGAGGATGATGACGCACCCGGGTATAAGCGTGTCCGCTTCCTAGGTGTCACTCGTGAACGAAGAGGGGTAAAAATCTCCTCTTCCTCCTCCTGCTCGTCACCTTCATCATTGTCATTGTCGTTTTCATCCTCGTCTTCTCCACTGTCAGAGTCATCGATGGAAATTATGGGCCATCTGAAATGTCAGGCCCCCTAGATGTTGAAGACGGGATCTGGAAGGGCGCACTCTTGATACTCTTTGTTTACGTGGCAATGTGCATATACCACTCCATCATGAAATGTCGACAAGTTAGACCGATGCAAATGATGAAGGTTCATAGAGCTTTTACTTAGCAAGGGAGGCATTGAAGAAAGATCTAGCCCGAGGTAAAGGTCTAAAGAAGTGATAAGTCCCCCCAAAATGAATTGGGGCCTGCCGAGTACTCTTCTTCACTGCCATTACGCACGTTAGGAAGAATGCACCCCAGTTAAGCTTGCCTCGTGTCAGTAGATTATACAGAAAGAAGAGGTCGGTCTTGTGGGCTCTGATCTCTAAAACACAAGATAAACATAGCGGAAGCGATTCGATTAACAGCGGAATACGAAAAATCACAATAAATTAAAACCTTTCGAAAATGAGATCTCGAAAACTTGAAACTCCTTTCATAAAAGCAAGATGAACTGTTTACATCTCTGTTAAATCACTTCTCGAGTGATCATATACATCATGATACAAAATCTTCAAGACTTCAAAATTCTCAGATCAACAAACTCCTAGGACCTGAGTGTACAGAGACGACATAAGACTATTTTATCTATAAGACTAGACAGCACAGTGTTTCCACCTGAAATCACTGCTGCTCCTGGTTTTGCCGTTGTTGCTGCTGTCCACCTGCAGATCGGTTCCTTCGACCTCGACATCCACCTAAAGACAGAAATCTACGGGGTGAGACAATTTTAAATAATTGTCCCAGCGAGAGTTATAACTCTCCGCCAGAAACTTTGTTAAAATCAATCAAAGGAATATCATGAGTAGGTAACTTAGATTACTCACAGCAGGCTTGATAACAATTACTCATCTTTATTAAGGAATATGGAGAATATGTATACTAATACTTGAACAGGATATTAAATGCAAGCAATGTAATATCAATCAATGTTCCTCGTAGTTCAACCTACGAAGTTATGCTACGCGGTTGATTATGTTTTACAAACATCATTATGCCCTGCGGAGATGAGGTATACCGCTCATCCTCCAACCGATCACTAGTAAGTCACATCGGTATCATACTAGGTCATCGAAAGAGCCGGATTCTCATTACCTTCAACTACCTCAGTCAGAATGAGGATAAACATGCAGGACATGTAGTGTCTCTGCTAATATAGCTCACCAGGGTATTCTGGTACTTCGCTATTAGAGTCACAGTGGCATTCTGCACTCTCTTCACTATCGAAAGCTTTCATGCATATCTCTCATCGATGCGGTATATAAGATTCCCTTGGGAGAATAGTGTTACATCATCCCGGTATAAACATATAGTGAAGGGTTGATGGATTAAGATACATCCACATCAACTCCTACACTAGGATGTAAGGATATACACATCCATATTCCCTCACATACTCTAAAGTATGTGATCCAGGAGTTCCCTTAGGAAAACCTGTTTCACCATCATTTAAACTCTGACAATGATGGATCTATGATCAGGGCTTTACATGATATGATTAAACTTGGTTATTAGGTACATTTCAGTATTCTTTTAGCATCATACATGTTTCCAAACATTCAAGTACTAAACATGGCTATAACATAAGAATACTAAATGTAACAGGTATTACTCATATCGGTTATCAGATGGATATTGATTCTTAATCATTTTATCACTATGATTTAGGAACATGGGTGCTCACACCCTTATATCATCATAACACTTGCTATCAAATGACATGTCAGCATCAAGTCATCTATTAGCATGACCTTGATGTCATTCATGGCCCTTAAGGCATATCAGTTTCATATGATGCCACTTGCATCTAGGAAACATAGTTATTTCTGTTCATAAGCTATTGACATGCTTTCAATGAATATGATGTCATGATCCTTACCTGGATATGATTATTCTCTTATAAGAACATGCATGATTAATTCAATTGATAATAATCAACAATTCATAATCAGATCAGCAGTCAATAAGACAGAATTAACCTTTCAATTCAAAGGTTATACTTTTATGTCCTTACAAAGGGTAAGATTCCCTTGTTTACATCATTTAGGGTTATTCACCCCTTTCATTATGATTGGGAATAATAATTCCTCATCTCATATCTTGAGCATACAATTCATGCTTAAAGGAATAACATGATTTTAGAGTTTATTGTTCATTTCAACATATTACTATGAACTAGGGTTTACTATTCACATTACTCATGATTACCCTAGAATTAGGGTTTACTATTCACTTCATAGTGAAATGAGCTCATAGCATCATCATGAATGAGAAACATCATCATTGACGCTTTCAAATTAGGTTAAGACTCATCAATTATCTTAATTAGGGTTTTCATGATCTCTCATAAGTGGATCATACCCTAATCATGCATATTCATATACATTGAAGGTACTTTATTTGAGTTTTAACCATAAATGGTACTTTCTCTCTCTCCTTACTAATGGATGGTGATTACATCACTCTAGATAGGGTTGGGTTAAGTCCTTATTGATTAACATAAACCAAATCACCACTATCATGTCATTAGGGTTTACATAAAACAAGGTATCCTTTAATTGAACCCATTTAAGCTTAAACGAGTGTGGACCCACTTGAGCTTAAATGAGTGTGGACCCATTTGAGCTTAAACGAGTGTGAACCTGTTTGAGCTTAAACGAGTGTGGACCCATTTGAGCTTAAACAAGTGAGGACCCATTTGAGCTTAAACAAGTGTGAACCGGTTTGAGCTTAAACGAGTGTGAACCCGTTTGATATTAAATGAGTATGGACCCATTTAATCTTAAACGAGTGTGAACCCACTTGAGCTTAAACGACCTTGAGGTCGTTTGGATCCAAAAGGGTTCAAACCGCATGGACATAAAAGGTGAAACAAAGGTTATTTTTGAATAGAATTTCCTATGTTGAAGCCTTCAATTGGCCATGCCCTTGTTAACCATTTACAAATTGAGTCAATTAGGATTAGCCTTAATCAATTGGACACCAAATTGATTCTCAATTGAAAGCTAATTTGGATAAAATCCCACTCAATTAGGGTTTTCAATCGGCTAATCATCAATTTTCAACAATGTGAAACAAATTGTAGTTGAACCCATCAATTGAGCTCCAATTGGGCCCAAACTTGGCCCAAACGGTCTTGGGATCGTTTGGATATCCTCCAAACGATCTTGAGACCGTTTGCCCAAAGTTTTATCAAAAACTAACTCAAATTGATAAGGATTGAACCCTAACTAGGTCCAAAATCAGCGTTTTTATCAATTCATCAACCTATTGAAATTGGACCCTCAAACCATCAAATTTCCTTAACCCTAGACCTCCAAACGGTATTGGGTTGTCACCAAACGGTCTTAAGACCGTTTGAGTGAACCCCCAAATGGTCTTGAGACCGTTTGGGTCCTTCAACCCAAAGTTCACCAAAATCTATCATTGAAAAAACTCAATTCAACCTGATTAGGGTTTAAGGAGTTGAAGTGCCCTCAACTTGTGATTGGTTTGGAATTGGGTTATGATTCTTTGTAGGAATTAAATTCAATATGTTTACAACATTCCTTAAATGGTCTTCCCTTGGTCAACCCTATCAAACGGTCTTGAAGACTGTTTAAAACTAAACGATCTTATAAGATCGTTTGAGATCAAACGGGTTGAGCCCCTTTTTTATTTCAAACGGTTGCAAACCGTTTAGACCTATTGGTCCAAGATCATTTAATAAAGTTCGATAAGGACCAACATAGGTATTAACGTCCTTCATCTTCAAACTTGAAACCAAGGTCTGTTCTTCACGAAAAAGCTTACAAGAGTGCAAAGAAAGATGGGGAAGAAGAAGAACTAACTATTATTTGCAAGAATAAAAGTATGCATAACAAAGCAAGGTGTAGAGTTATAAAACCCACCTAAAACGTTGTTCCTAGAACTCCAAGCTTCCAAGATTCGAAACTTGAATGGTGGCTTGAGCACCATAGGTCATCCAAGGTTGTTTCTTCAAGGAAAAGTTGGGAAGGATCGGCTAGGAAGAGAAAGCTAAGTAAAATAACCATGAAACCAACCTTGTAACCTGGTTTCCTCCATGAATTCGAGCACGATGATGATAAAAGCTTACCTAGATGAACTTGGTCGTCTTCATCTACTCCTGAGCTCTGTCTTAACTCGGTCTAAGAAAGGGAATAAGAAGGGAAGAAAGGAAACGTTGTCTTTGGTTGCAAAGGAAGGGATCATATATACTTTGAGGTTATTTTCATCATAAGGACAACTTACTCCTCCTTTTCACAAATAGGTCCTTCCTTTCTTTTAGGCACGTCCCTCCTATTCATATCTAAGGTAAAACTTCTTCTAAGACCAAGGACTAAAGGCAAGGAAGGTCAACTTGTCACTATGGTGCACATATACATATAAGGTCTCCTTTACTTACAACTTTGGTGGTTTAATTACAAAGGTGTTTCTTATTATATGATTATTCAAATGAAGTTCCTCCTTCATTATTATAACTTTAAATGATGTCAAAAGTCATAAACGATATTCTAGAAAGTGTATATCACAAGTTGCACCCCACATTTTGGGTAATTTGCACTTTACACCAAAATTAGGGTTTTAAGCACAAGGATTGCTCTACAAGCTGCATCTTGGTGCCCAAACTTGGGAAATCCGTCATACCTCATCATATTCATTCATATGATGTCTCTTTATTAGAGGAACATCTTAACCTGTGTAATTTGCACATAGGTCCCTGTATTACCAAACAATACTACAATCATTGTTTAAAAAGGACAAAAAATGAAAATGTATGTTCCTTAGGAACTTAATTACATGCCAAAAGATAATCACAAGGATTTAATTACATATTTAGGCAAAACACCTAGGGTTAATTCATAACCCAGGTCAGGGATGTTACAAATTATCCACCCCTTACAAGGATTTCGTCCCCGAAATCGATAAAACATATTAAGAGAAAAGAGTATGGTATTTCCTTCTCATCTCTTCCTCTAGTTCCCAAGTGGCTTCTTCAACACCACGGTGATTCCAGAGGACTTTTACAAGACTTATACCTTTCTTCTTTAGCTTTTTAATTCTATTATCAAGGATTGACACTGGTCCTTCCTCATAAGTTATATCTTCGTTCAATTCTATTTCCATAGGTTGTAGAACTGACTCGGTATTAGGATGACATTTCCTTAACATAGAAATGTGAAACACAGGGTGTAGCTTCTGCAATTCTGGTGGCAACTCTAGTTTATAGGCTACCTTTCTAACCCGTTCAATGATTGGATAAGGCCCCATAAATCTAGGAGCTAACTTCCCTTTTCTCCCAAAATGAAGGACTCCTTTCCAAGGTGAGACCTTGAGATACACTCTGTCTCCAACGGTCTACGACGCTAGTCAGCATAAGATTTCTGCCTATCCTGTGCAGTCTTAATTTGTTGTTGTATTACTTTAATCTTCTCCGTAGTCTGCTGCACAAGATCAGGACCTAACAACTGATGTTCACCAGTCTCATACCAACACAAAGGTGATCTACGACATCTACCATACAAAGCCTCATAAGGTGCCATATCAATACTATGTTGATAGCTACTGTTATAGGCACACTCTATCAAGCTTAGGTGCAGATCCCAACTTCCTGTAAACTGGAGAACACATGCTCTCAACAAGTCTTCCAAGGTCTGTATAGTCCTTTCCGAATGTCCATCAGTCTGTGGATGAAAGGCCGTACTAAACCTTAACTGGGTGCCTAGTGCCCTATGTAGCTGTTCCCAAAAACGACTTGTGAACTGAGGACCTTTGTCAGAAACTATGGTGATAGGAACTCTATGCAAACGCACTATCTCTTGAACATATAACTGGGATAACTTTTCAGCAGAATAGGTTGTTTTGACAGGTAAGAAATGCACTGTCTTAGTCAACCTATCAACAATTACCCAAATGGAATCATGTCCTTTGTTTGTCCTAGGTAGGCCAACAACAAAGTCCATGGTTACATGATCCCACTTCCACTGTGGTATGGGTAAAGGTTGCATTGTTCCTGTAGGCTTCTGATG
This sequence comes from Alisma plantago-aquatica, assembly GCA_963693085.1. NCBI lineage: Eukaryota > Viridiplantae > Streptophyta > Magnoliopsida > Alismatales > Alismataceae > Alisma > Alisma plantago-aquatica. The sequence goes on along the minus strand of OY856409.1, from coordinate 1,711,707,706 downwards.
TTCAGCTTTAACTTGCTGACACACCAGACACCTCAGAACAAACTCAGCTACATCCTTCTTCATCCCAGGCCACCAATACATATCTTTCAAGTTTTGATACATCTTGGTGCTCCCTGGATGCATAGCATACATAGAAGAATGAGCTTCCTCCAGGACTAACTTCCTCAGGTTATCCACATCTGGCACTGTCATCCTCCCATGATAGCATGCCACTTGATCATTTGATTCATGAAAACCTTCTCGCTTCTCATCACCATACTCAGATCTGATCTGCTGAACTGCAGCATCAATTTGCTGTGCCTCCTTAATCTGCTCTCTTAGGGTGGGTTTGATATGCATCTCAGCCAACAACCCGGCAATCCATGACACCTTCATTTGTACATTGTCTTGCCTTAAGGAGATAAGCATATCTCTCCTAGGGCATACTAAAGAGTTTAATTGTGACCTATCAGAGGATGATGTTGTTGATTTCCTACTCAAGGCATCTGCAACTACATTGGCCTTCCCTGGATGGTAATCTATCGTACAATCATAATCCTTGATTAACTCCATCCAGTGACGTTGCCTCATGTTAAGGTCATGCTGAGAGAAGATATACTTAAGATTCTTATGATCAGTGAAAATCTGGAATGTTTCTCCATATAGATAGTGTCTCCAGATTTTCAAGGAATGAACCAGAGCAGCTAACTCTAAATCATGTGTCGGATAATTCTCCTCGTATTTCTTAAGTTGTCGAGAAGCAAAAGAAATCACATGCTTATCCTGCATCAGCACACATCCGAGTCCATTCTTGGAGGCATCATAGAAAACTATGTATCCTTTGCCTTGCTCAGGTAACACAAGTACATGTGCACTTGTCAACCTTTCCTTCAACAACTGAAAGGACTGCTGACACTTGTCACTCTAAGTAAAAGAAACATCTTTTCGGGTCAACTTCATCAAGGGTAGGGCTATAGAACTGAAGTTCATAATGAACCTTCGATAATAGCCAGCCAACCCTAAGAAACTACGAATCTCCGTCGGTGTCTTCGGTTGTTCCCACTGTAGAACAGACTCTACCTTTTTAGGGTCAACACGAATTCCCGAGGCAGATACCGCATGTCCAAGAAAAGATACCTCCGGCATCCAGAACTCACACTTGCTAAACTTAGCGTATAACTTATGTTGTCTTAGCAAAGTTAGAGCCTGACGAAGATGTTGTTCATGCTGCTGAATATCTCTACTATAGATCATGATGTCATCTATAAAGACAACAACACACTGATCGAGGAAAGGTGAGAAGATTCTATTCATAAGCTCCATAAATGCAGTTGGTGCATTAGTTAGTCCAAACGACATAACTGTGAACTCATAGTGACCATACCTTGTCCTGAAAGCAGACTTAGGTATGTCACTGTCCTTAATACGTAGTTGATGATATCCAGACCTCAAGTCTATCTTTGAGAAGACGGTCGCACCACGCAACTGGTCAAAAAGATCATCAATCCTCGGCAGAGGGTACTTATTCTTTATCGTTACTTTATTTAGTTGTCTGTAATCAATGCACAACCGCATTGATCCATCCTTCTTTTTAACAAACAAGACCGGAGCACCCCAAGGTGAAGTGCTTGGTCAGATAAAACCCTTCTCAAGAAACTCTTGGAGCTGTTTCTTGAGTTCTGCCATCTCAGCAGGCGCCATCCTATACGGTGTTTGTGCTATAGGTTGGGTATCTGGGATCAATTTGAATTCAAAATCAATTTCCCGAGGCGGTGGCATACCTAGAAGTTCTTCAAGAAATACATCTTCAAATTCCCTGACTATAGGAACTTCAGCAAGGTTAGGACTCTTCATGGTGGTATCTATCACATGGGCCAAGAATGCATAACATCCTTGCCTCATTAGCTTATCAGCAACCATAGCAGACACAAGACAGGTGGGTAGAATCTTTCTCTCTCCTTGAAAGATCCATATGTTGCTCTCATCAGCAAACATAGCCTGCTTGGATTCACAATCCAAGACAACTCTATACCTTTCTAAGGTATCCATCCCAAGGATTATGTCAAATCCTTGCATATCAGGTGGTATAAGATCCACTTGAATGCGATGATCAGAAAAGAAGAGGATGCAGGGAGATTATACCTCTTGCAAAATAGCAGAACCTCTCAATGGAGTCTCAAGCAACAAGCTATCTTCCCTATGACTAACTGTCATATTGCAGTTACAAATCACTCTTCGAGTGATAAAAGAGTGCGTAGCACCCGGGTCAATCAAAACAGATACAACACAGGATTTAGACATATCAGAATATAAAAGTTCCATCTGACCTGCCACAACCCATGGATTGACCACTGCTTCTGGTGGGTTCATAGCATAGAACCTTGCTATCGCCTGAGGTTGAGTTGGTGCTGACGATCCAGCCTGAGACGCTTGCCCACGTCCTCTAGCTGCTCCTTGAGACTGCCTTCTCCGTGATCCCTGTTGATTCTGCCTCAGAGGCTGTGTCACACTGACAGGCCTAGATCTGCAGTCCTTCATCAGATGTCCCATCTTCCCACAGTTGTAACAGCTTCTTTCCAGTTGTTGTGGTCTTGGTGGTCCTGTGACCGACATTGATGCTGAATTGTGAGTCTCTCATGGCGGTAAACCTCGTCCTCTACCTCTACTTGGGGACCACTGAGTTTGAGAACTAGATCTGGGTGGTGGAGGTGTAGGTGCAGAGAATCTAGGCTTCTTAAAGTCTCTAGATGAAGATCCCTGGAACTGTGGATATCTCTTTTGGGTTTGCCTTTTCTCAACTACAGATCTCTCTATCCTTCAGACTGACTCAACGAAGGTAGAGAATCTCTCCCAATTTTCTAGGGAAGACACGGGAGTAGTCATGTCGGCATTCAAACCCTTCTCAAACCTCCTAATTCTTTCTTCCTCTGTGGTAGCCATATGCAGACAGAATCGCAACAACTCCATGAACTTAGCCTCATACTCGCTAATGTTCATCATACCTTGCCTCAGTCTCTCAAACTGAGAGATCTTCTCGTCCAGGAAGGTATTTGGAAAATATCTACGGACAAATTCCCGATGAAAATCTTCCCACAAGATCTCTATTCCAGGCCTCTTCTGCTCTTCCATGGTCCACTAGTGACCAGCACTACCTTTGAGAAGATAGACAACATGTCTAACCTTCTCACCTTCGAGAATGTTAAGGATTCTGAAAGCTTTCTCCAACTCAGTTAACCACATATCAGCATCAGCAGGGTCAGTTGTTCCAAAGTATTCGGTTGCTCCGACACGACGAAGTAGCTCGAACGTCTTACCGATACCTTGACCCTCAAACTGGACAGGTGCCCTAGGTGCAGGCATGGGCATCCTGTCGGTGATATGTGTCATGGCAGTCATAAACTGCCCGAACATAGTTTGAATAGCTGGGTTTCCCATGTCAGCTGGGTCAAACTGAGGTGGCTCCATAGGTGGCTCAGGTACAGGTTGCTCTTTTTCTAGGTTCCTTGCACCTTCTCGAGGTGCAGCAACACTACTTTCTGCCTCGTACTCCTCCTGTGGTCCAAACATCCCTAATTATCTTCTTCTCCTGAGGAGAAGAAGGCTCTATTAGATAAGAAAGAAGTACTAAGGATAGACTTGACACTCTAAGTCCTATGTCTCTATAGACTCAGCGAACCTAGAGCTCTGATACCACTAATTCTTGGCTCTGATTTCTAAAACACAAGATCAACGTAGCGGAAGCGATTCGATTAACAACGGAATACGAAAAATCACGATAAATTAAAACCTTTCGAAAACGAGATCTCGAAAACTTGAAACTCCTTTCATAAAAGCAAGATGAACTGTTTACATCTCTGTTAAATCACTTCTCGAGTGATCATATACATCATGATACAAAATCTTCAAGACTTAAAAATTCTCAGATCAACAAACTCCTAGGACCTGAGTGTACAGAGACGACATAAGACTATTTTATCTATAAGACTAGACAGCACAGTGTTTCCACCTGAAATCACTGCTGCTCCTGGTTTTTCCGTTGTTGCTGCTGTCCACCTGCAGATCGGTTCCTTCGACCTCGACGTCCACCTAAAGGTAGAAATCTACGGGGTGAGACAATTTTAAATAATTGTCCCAGTGAGAGTTATAACTCTCCGCCAGAAACATTGTTAAAAGCAATCAAAGGAATATCATGAGCAGGTAACTTAGATTACTCACAGCAGGCTTGATAACAATTACTCATCTTTATTAAGGAATATGAAGAACATGTATACTAATACTTGAACAAGATATTAAATGCAAGCAATGTAATATCAATCAATGTTCCTCGTAGTTCAACCTAAGCAGTTATGCTACGCGGTTGATTATGTTTTACAAACATCATTATGCCCTGCGGAGAGGAGGTATACCGCTCATGCTCCAACCGATCACTAGTAAGTTGCATCGGTATCATACTAGGTCATCGAAAGAGTCAGATTCTCATGACCTTCAACTACCTCAGTCAGAATGAGGATAAACATGCAGGACATCTAGTGTCTCTGCTAATATAGCTCACCCGGGTATTCTGGTACTTCGCTATTAGAGTCACAGTGGCATTCTGCACTCTCTTTGCTATCGAAATATTTCATGTTTATCTCTCATCGATGCGGTATAAAAGATTCCCTTGGGAGAATAGTGTTACATCATCCCGGTATAAACATATAGTGAAGGGTTGATGGATTAAGATACATCCACATCAACTCCTATACTAGGATGTAAGGATATACACATCCATATTCCCCCACATACTCTAAAGTATGTGATTCAGGAGTTCCCTTAGGAAAACCTATTTCACCATCATTTAAACTCTGACAATGATGGATCTATGATCAGGGCTCTACATGACATGATTAAACTTGGTTATTAGGTACATTTCAGTATTCTTTTAGCATCATACATGTTTCCAAACATTCAAGTACTAAACATGGCTATAACAGAAGAATACTAAATGTAACAAGTATTACTCATATCGGTTATCAGATGGATATTAATTCTTAATCATTTTATCACTATGATTTAGGAACATGGGTGCTCACACCCTTATATCATAATAACACTTGCTATCAAATGACATGTCAGCATCAAGTCATCTATTAGCATGACCGTGATGTCATTCATGGCCCTTAAGGCATATCAGTTTCATATGATGCCACTTGCATCTAGGCAACATAGTTATTTCTGTTCATAAGCTATTGACATGCTTTCAATGAATATGATGTCATGATCCTTACCTGGATATGATTATTCTCTTATAAGAACCTGCATGATTAATTCAATTGATAATAATCAACAATTCATAATCAGATCAGCAGTCAATAAGACAGAATTAACCTTTCAATTCAAAGGTTATACTTTTATGTCCTTACAAAGGGTAAGATTCCCTTGTTTACATCATTTAGGGTTATTCACCCCTTTCATTATGATTGGGAATAATAACTCCTCATCTCATATCTTGATCATACAATTCATGCTTAAAGGAATAACATGAGTTTAGAGTTTATTGTTCCTCTCAACATATTACTATGAACTAGGGTTTACTATTCACATTACTCATGATTACCCTAGAATTAGGGTTTACTATTCACTTCATAGTGAAATGAGCTCATAGCATCATCATGAATGAGAAACATCATCATTGATGCTTTCAAATTAGGTTAAGACTCATCAATTATCTTAATTAGGGTTTTCATGATCTCTCATAAGTGGATCATACCCTAATCCTACATATTCATATATATTGAAGGTACTTTATTTGAGTTTTAACCATAAATGGTACTTTCTCTCTCTCCTTACTAATGGATGGTGATTACATCACTCTAGATAGGGTTGGGTTAAGTCCTTATTGATTAACATAAACCAAATCACCACTATCATGTCATTAGGCTTTACATAAAACAAGGTATCCTTTAATTGAACTCATTTAAGCTTAAACGAGTGTGGACCCACTTGAGCTTAAACGAGTGTGGACCCATTTGAGCTTAAACGAGTGTGAACCCGTTTGAGCTTAAATTAGTGTGGACCCATTTGATCTTAAACGAGTGTGGACCCATTTGAGCTTAAACGAGTGTGAACTCGTTTGAGCTTAAACGAGTGTGAACCCATTTGAGCTTAAATGAGTATGGACCCATTTAAGCTTAAACGAGTGTGAACCCACTTGAGCTTAAATGACCTTAAGGTCGTTTGGATCCAAAAGGGTTCAAACCACATGGACATAAAAGGTGAAATAAAGGTTATTTTGAATAGGATTTCCTATGTTAAAGCCTTCAATTGGCCATGCCCTTGTTAACCATTTACAAATTGAGTCAATTAGGATTAGCCTTAATCAATTGGACACCAAATGGATTCTCAATTGAAAGCTAATTGGGATAAAATCCCACTCAATTAGGGTTTTCAATCGGCTAATCATCAATTTTCAACAATGTGAAACAAATTGTAGTTGAACCCATCAATTGAGCTCCAATTGGGCCCGAACTTGGCCCAAACGGTCTTGGGATCGTTTGGATATCCTCCAAACGATCTTGAGACCGTTTGCCCAAAGTTTTATCAAAAACTAACTCAAATTGATAAGGATTGAACCCTAACTAGGTCCAAAATCAGCATTTTTATCAATTCATCAACCTATTGAAATTGGACCCTCAAACCATCAAATTTCCTTAACCCTAGACCTCCAAACGGTCTTGGGTTGTCACCAAACGGTCTTAAGACCATTTGAGTGAACCCCCAAACGGTCTTGAGACCGTTTGGGTCCTTCAACCCAAAGTTCACCAAAATCTATCATTGAAAAAACTCAATTCAACCCGATTAGGGTTTAAGGAGTTGAAGTGCCCTCAACTTGTGATTGGTTTGGAATTGGGTTATGATTCTTTGTAGGAATTAAATTCAATATGTTTACAACAGTTCCTTAAACGGTCTTCCCTTGGTCAACCCTATCAAACGGTCTTGAAGACCGTTTAAAACTAAACGATCTTACAAGATCGTTTGAGATCAAACAGGTTGAGCCCCTTTTTGATTTCAAACGGTTGCAAACCGTTTAGACCTATTGATCCAAGATCGTTTAATAAAGTTGGATAAGGACCAACATAAGTATTAACTCCCTTTGTCTTCAACCTTGAAACCAAGGTCTGTTCTTCATGAAAAAGCTTGCAAGAGTGCAAAGAAAGATGGGGAAGAAGAAGAACTAGCTATTATTTGCAAGACTAAAAGTATGCATAACAAAGCAAGGTGTAGAGTTATAAAACCCGCCTCAAACATTGTTCCTAGAACTCAAAGCTTCCAATCTTCGAAACTTTAATGGTGGCTTGAGCTCCACAGGTCATCCAAGGTTGTTTCTTCAAGGAAAAGTTGGGAAGGATCGGCTAGGAAGAGAAAGCTAATTAAGATAACCATGAAACCAACCTTGTAACCTGGTTTCCTCCATGAATTCGAGCAAGATGATGATAAACGCTTACCTAGATGAACTTGGTCGTCTTCCTATACTCCTGAGCTCTGTCCTAAGTCAGGCTAAGCAAGGGAATAAGAAGGGAAGAAAGGAAACGTTGCCTTTGGTTGCAAAGGAAGGGATCATATATACTTTGAGGTTATTTTCATCATAAGGACAACTTACTCCTCCTTTTCACAACTAGGTCCTTCCTTTCTTTTAGGCACGTCCCTCCTCTTCATATCTAAGGTAAAACTTCTTCTAAGACCAAGGACTAAAGGCAAGGAAGGTCAACTTGTCACTATGGTGCACATATACATATAAGGTCTCCTTTACTTACAACTTTGGTGGTTTAATTACAAAGGTGTTTCTTAGTATATGATTATTCAAATGAAGTGCCTCCTTCATTATTATAACTTTAAATGATGTCAAAAGTTATAAAAGATATTCTAGAAAGTATATATCACAAGTTGCACCCCACATTTTGGGTAAATTGCACTTTACACCAAAATTAGGGTTTTAAGCACAAGGATTGCTCCACAAGCTGCACCTTGGTGCCCAAACTTGGGAAATCCATCATACCTCATCATATTCATTCATATGATGTCTCTTTATTAGAGGAACATCTTAACCTGTGTAATTTGCACATAGGTCCCTATATTACCAAACAATACTACAATCATTGTTTAAAAAGGACAAAAAATGAAAATGTATGTTCCTTAGGAACTTAATTACATGACAAAAGATAATCACAAGGATTTAATTACATATTTAGGAAAAACACCTAGGGTTAATTCATAACCCAGGTCAGGGATGTTACAGGTTTCTTGGAATTTACTCAGCGAAAGCTCTCCTTGAGTGAAGAAGGTAATACACAACATGTAGTGTAAGACCCGCACGAAGGGATGCTCAAAATCAACCACCGCGGCATTGTGATAGCTGATCATTTTGCCCTGAGGGGCTGTTACCAGCTTTGTGAACATGACGTCGTAATCAGCTCGATTGTCTGGCCATCGGTGCTGTTCAGGGGAGTGCCACCAGTTGCAGATAGAGTTGAATTGTTGTAGAATAATATTATAATTCATGTTAAAGAGCCAGAAATACACTTGGCCTTTGACCCATTCCCTGTCGGAGGCGTTAAGGTCGTTTGGGACAACACAGATATCAAGCGACGCCATGAATTCCACCACCAATTCTTTATAAGTCGGCCACTCGCCGAAAAAGGGGTGGCCCTCCACATGATGGGTGACCACGTTGTCAAGCCTGCTCGTGTTCCCCTCCTGGCCATGGAGGACATACATTAGATTATCCTCAAATCCGAGATCTCGGATCATTTGTCTGTCGCAATATTGAGTCGGCTCGATAGTTCTTTTCATCAGCTCCTCGTAAACTTTCTTCACATCTGTAGAAGGATTTCCATGTCGTGGACGAGGGATGGAGCCTGGCAGGGGCAGAATAAATGTCTCAATTGACATCGGCGCAGCGCTTGAAGATGATGCAGTAGTGTTCCTCCTCATGATGAAAAAAAGAGGATAGAAGAATGGAGCTCGATGAAGATGGGAGTTTCTCGGAGAAGATGATCTCCAATGTCGATGAAGAGCTTGATGAAGACTGCTTGATTTCTCTATGATCGGTGAAGATCTCCGGTTGCTTGGGATGCTTGGTGCAAGAGTTGAGAGGATTCACTCTGAAGGTGTGAATAGAAATGAAAAACTACCCCTCATTATATAGTTGAACCCGTCGCCACTGTCGCTCCGTCGATACCATCGATGGGGTGTCGATGGTATCGACACCTAGAGTACAATCCACTCTTCGCGACCATCGACGGTTGTCGATTGCTTGATGTAGGGGCCTGGATTCCCATGGATCAACTACTTCATTTTGGCGTGCCCCATTGATTTCTTCTCGTAGATCGGTGATGTGTCCCGTCAATACCATCGACTGGGTGTCGATGGTATCAACTCTTTATGGTTCGATTACCCTCACGAGGCCTGGGCGCCGCTTCATTTCTGACCCTAGGTCGATACCATCGACTGGGTTGTCAATGGTATCGACTTCAATGAGAAGAATTTGTCTGTAAATCTTCAAGGATCTCACGAGCATCGACTTCGTTGTCAATACTATTGACTGCATTGTTCTTGTTCGCTGATGGCATGTTGATCCCATCGACGAGGTCATCGATGGTATCAACTCAGAAAGATTTCTCTAGTCACTTCTCTACACCCACGTCGCTACCATCGACATTGTGGTCGATGGTATCAACTTTGATTCAGTACTGCACACTGAGCAAAATGATTAGGGTATCGTTTTTACACTAAAAACGAAATTAAACAAAACTAACTTGCAAATGCTAGAGAAAATGAAGGAAATACAAATTAAAACTATCGATGGTTGGGTTTCCTCCCAACAAGCACCCTTGTTTATTGTCTTAGACTAGACACAATAAGGGTCTTCATTCTTCCTTAAGTGACATGAGTTTAACCTCATGCACTTTTCTTGTGTAGTTCTCTCCAAAGTAAAGCTTCAACCTTTGACCATTAACTAGGAACATCATCTCTCCATGTCTCACCATAATAGCACCATGTGGGTGCACCTCCTCCACCACAAAAGGTCCACTCCACCTGGAGTTCAATTTCCCAGGATAAATCTTGAGTCTCGAGTTGAATAGTAAAACGCAATCACCCTTTTTGAAAATGCGCGTTTGAATGTGGCGGTCATGGATTTGCTTTGTACTTTCTTTATAGATTTTTGATTCTCATAGGCATTCATCCTAAGCTCATCTAACTCATTTAGCTCCAATAGTCTCTTTTTCCCTGCATCATCATAACTCACATTGAGCTTCCGTAGCGCCCAGTGCGCCTTGTGCCATAACTCAACTGGAAAATGGCAAGCCCACCCATAAGCCAACCTAAAAGGCATAGTGCCTATAGATGTTTTAAATGCGGTCCTATATGCCCATAAAGCATACGGTAGAAGTGCACTCCAATTCTTCTTAGAAGATGCCACTGTGCGCTCCAATATCTTTTTGATCTCTTGATTGGAAACCTGAACTTGACCTTGAGTCTGCGGGTGATACGGGGTACCAACATTTTTCTTGACCCCGTATTTACTCATTAGTGTTGCAAATTTCTTGTTCGTGAAGTGGGTGACTCCATCACTTATAATCATACGGGGCACACCAAACCTGCAAAAGATATGTTCTTTCACGAACATGCATACTACCGTAGTGTCATTAGTTCTTGTGGGTATTGCCTCTACTCACTTTGATACATAATCAACGGCAAACAAAATATATATATTAGAATTCGAGGACACAAATGGTTCCATGAAATCGATGCCCCATAAGTCAAATACCTCAACTTCTTGAAACACATTGAGGGGCATCTCTTGTCGCTTTGAGATATTACCTGCCCTTTGACACGCGTCACAGCTTTTCACATAGTCATAGGCATCCTGAAAGAGCGTAGGCCAATAAAGACCACTCTCTAACACTTCGGTCGTTGTCCTTGTGCTTGCATGATGGCCTCTGATGGGTAATGTATGGCAGTGTGTAAGTACACTCTCATATTCATCCTCTGGTACACACCTGCGTAAGATGCCATCCCTACATTGCCTCAACAACATGGGGTCATCCCAAAAGTAATATCTTAAAGAATGGAAAAATCTCTTCTTTTCTTGAAAATTCCAATCGTCTGGCATTTCCTTGCATGCAAGATAATTTACAATGTGCAAAAACCATGGATATTTGGATTTTATGGAAAGGATTTGCTCATCGGGAAACGTCTCGATAATGGGTATATTGTTATCTTGCTCATCTAGCCGCTCTAACCAAGACAAATGGTCTGCAACCACATTCTCAAAACCCGCCTTGTCTTTAATTTCAATGTCAAACTCTTGTAGGAGCAAGATCCACCTAATTAATCTAGGCTTGGCATCTTTCTTTTCCATTAAATATTTAATAGCAGTGTGGTCCGTCCAAACTACAACTTTTGACCCTACTAAATATTTCCTAATTTTTCAAATACGAAAACCACGGCAAGCAGTTCTTTTTCAGTGGTAGTATAGTTAAGTTGTGCATCATTTAAGGTCTTTGATGCATAGAAAATTACTACAGGTTTGTTCTCAAAACGTTGCCCAAGAACAGCCCCAACAGCAAAATTGGATGCATCACACATGAGCTCGAACGGTTTGGTCCAATCCGGCGTTTGAACAACCGGTACCAAAATTAATTTTTCTTTAAGAACATTGAAGCAATGCATGCATTTATCATTAAAATCAAACACTGCATCCTTCTTAAGCAATTCCGACAATGGTTTAGCAATTTTGGAAAAATCTTTGATAAAACGGTGATAGAAACATGCATGCCCAAGGAAACTCCTCACTCCCTTCATCGAGTTCGATGGAGGTAATTTGGCAATAACCTCGATTTTTACTGGATCTACCTCCAGTCCTTTGCTAGATACCTTGTGTCCAAGCACTATTCCTTCGTTAACCATCATATGACACTTTTCCCAATTTAAAACTAGATGTGTATCTTCACATCTTTGTAGCACTCTATCCAAATTGTGTAAACACTCATCAAAGGATGCACCGTGGATGGAAAAGTCATCCATGAAATCTTGGAAGCATCGTTCTACCATATCAGAAAATATAGCTAGCATACAACGCTGAAAAGTAGCCAGTGCATTGCATAACCCAAATGGCATTCGGCGATATGTAAAAGTCCCATAAGGACAAGTGAAGGTGGACTTCTCTTGATCATTAGGGTCTATAGAAATCTGATTATAGCCGGAATAACCGTCCAAAAAGCAAAATTGAGAGCGTCTGACCATCCACTCTAAAATATGATCAATAAATTGGAGCGGAAAATGATCTTTAGAGTTGCGGAATTCAAGCGACGATAGTCAATGCAAACACGCCACCCAGTTACCAATCGGGTAGTAACATGTTCATTCATAAGATCCTGAGTCATAGTGATTCCCCCCTTTTTAGGGACTACCTGTATGGGGCTTACCCACGTCGAGTCTGAAATAACATAGATGATGCCCACAGAAAGGAGCTTGATCACCTCCTTTTTTACGACCTCCATCATGCTCGGGTTGAGTCGATGTTGTGGATGAATCACAGACTTGGCTCCTTCCTCGAGCCGGATCTTGTGCTGGAAAAGCGTAGGGGAAATCCCCTTAATATCAGCAACTGACCACCCGAATGCGCCATAGTGGTTCTTTAGGACGATCATCAATTGATCTTCTTCACCGGTACTCAGATATGCCGAAATAATCACCGGTAGTTTTTCACCATCAGCTAAGAATACATTCTTCAAGTGATGGGGCAGTGGCTTCAGTTCTAATTCTGGTGGACAGATCAATGATTATTGAAGAGATGGTGGGAGCGGCCCAAGATCCTCATAATGCTTAGCATAATAGCACGAGAGCACTTTAAGCATCTTTATACATTCTTGTAACGACATGTTTCTCATCCAATCATTCATGATGTTAAATAAGAAAGCTTCAAGGGGCAATTCTGGATATGAGTCAAGCGCAGAACTTGCTATTGCATCATCCTCAGTGGATAGAGGAATTTCCTCCTCTTCATCATTTGGATAACCCACAGCTTTACAAAAAGAAACAACTTTTGTTTGTTCCATAATATCCACTGACAGTGTCCCCTTATCTACTTTGATCATTACATGAGCCATATCCAGAAATGGCTTCCCTAAACAAAGATAAATGTTTTGATCAAAATGCTTCACCATGCGACCTTGTTCCTTTGCCTGTGATTGTTTTGTATTTGGTGGCATGACCATTTCAAACCAATCATCCGATATTCCCAATGTCAATCGACCTCTACCCAAATCCAATATCATATAAGTAGTCACCTGGAAGGATCTTCCTAGGAGTATCTCATTCCCTTGGTCATCTTGCATTTCCATTACCACAAAATCAGCTACAAATACAAATCTATCAACCTTTACCAGGACATCCTCACAAATATCATATGGTCGTACCACAGAATTATCTGCGATTTGAATCGTCATGTTGCTTTGTCTAGATTCCTTAAGACCCAGCTTCTTGAATCTCGAGAGGGGCATCAAGTTTATACTTGCCCCGGAATTGCACAACGCTTCACCGAATTTCACCTTACCAATGTAACATGAAATATTGAAGCAGCCTGGATCTTGTCGTTTTGGTGGTAATGTTCCCAAAATGAAGGTGCTAACCTGCTCTTTAAGAACGACCACCTCAGTATCAGGAATCTTCCTCTTCTTGGTAATTATATCCTTCAGAAAGTTCCCATAAGAGGGTATCTGCTCAATAGATTCTAACAACGGGATATTGACAGAAAGTTTCCTAAAACTATTTAGGAACTTTTTGAACCAAGTGTCCACTTTCTTTGCCTTCAGACTATTTGGATAGGGAACTGGAACGGTCTGTGCCCTCTGATGTGGTGGCACATATGGCATCCTCTTTTCAGTCTCTTCCTCAGTAATGGGCTCTTCTGTGGCTTCCTCTACATCATCCTCTATTGGCTCTGTGATTGTGACCTCCTCTGTGGCCTCACTTGTGGTCTCTGGCTGGGGTGTGTTTGGTTCATCGACCTTTGAGTTTAAAATCTTCTTTCCACTCCTTAACAAAATTGCTTTGGCTTGTTGATTTCATCCTAGAACATTTGTATTTCCTGGAAAACCTTCCTGCGTTGGTTTCTTCAAGCATGAAATCTCTTCATCCATCTGTGCTAAAGATGTCTCGAGTGTCCTCATCTGAGCCTCGTGACTTTGTAAAGTTTGCCCAAACAGATTCATGAACTCTCCTTGTTGACCAAATGTGCTCATGAGTTCTTGATTCTACTTGATTACTTGATTGACCAACTCATTTCTATTTTCTTCTATAGTGGGTTGGGGCTTAGCTTCCGAATCCTACAAGAATTTGTTGGGATCTTTCAAGGAAAATTTCTTATCCTTCCTCCAATAATAGTCGTTATTCCTATATCCCTGTTGCTGACGCATGAATTTCACCAGTGCCTCATCGTCAGACTCTTCATTTTCTTTTGCCAGAAGTCTCTTTGCAAGAAGATCCATCTTATCATTCAGTTCTTTAATGGCTTTAGCGTCCCCTACAGATCTAACTTGTTCAAGTGCATCTATGGTACCCCAGGACTACTGCTTTGCCATGTTTTTAAGAATCTCCCAACACCTTGTATCAGTATTGTTCAGAAAGAATCTTGAACCTGCTGAATCTTAGTTTCTTCTGTCATGCTCATCAAGCGCGAAATAGAAAATCTTTACCTATTTTTCCTTGTCTAACCCATGATGATGGCATCTTCTCAGCATTATCTGAAATCTTTCCCAGGTCTCTGAATAAGTTTCCCCTGCATTCTGAGTGAAGTTGTGGATTTTCCTGATTGAATCATTAGTCTTCTCAGGTGGGAAGAAACGCTTGAAGAAAACCTCAATCATCTGATCCCAAGTCTCAACAATCTCATCATCCAGATTATAAAACCACTCCCTTGCATTTCCTGCAAGAGAACTTGGGAACAATTTCAAATACAGTGTCTCCTGTGGAAAATGATCAATCTTGATCATGTCACCATTCTCCACAAAGGTGCTTATGTGGGCCACTGGATCTTTGTTCTTTAGTCCATAGACTGCTTGAGATTTGAATAGATATATTAGTGTCGTATCAATTTTATAAGTTCGGATGTTGATTGCCTGCCTCTTGATTGGCCCTTTTGATGCGGAGGAAGAAGACACATTGATATTTTCCCATATCATCTTTTCTTCAGCCATCTCTTCTTGTTCAGAATCTGAATTTACTGTCTCGGATTGATTCTGAATGTAGTGCTTCTCGTCTTCTGATCATGAAGATGGGACCTCTGGTAATGATTGCGCGTAGTATGTGCTACGTGTGTCCACCATGCACTGGCACCTGCAAAATGATATATTTAGTTAAGTAAATTTCTAGATGAATATAGATTTCTAAAAGATAGACAATCAATTGCAAGAATTAAAAATGTAACTAAAAGAAAATGGTAGCCTAGAGTGGGCAATTATAGCACTCGTAGTGCCAACAATTGTCGTTTCCCCGGAAACGGCGCCAAAAACTTGACACAAATTTACCGTGCGTAGAACGCAAGTGCACGCGTCAGAGTAATATAGGCCTTTGTGAGGCCCGGGTCGAACTCAGGGAAACACAATTATTGGTAGACTACTACTAACTACTTGCAATCAGCTAGACCGATTTAAATGATTTGAGAGTTGATTGAAAAATAAAAGAAAAATAAAAGAAAACTAAGAAATCGATTAAATATTTGGTTTAATCAATTCAAATGGGAATCTTTAGGATTGTGGTTTCACCACAGGTTCTCATTGTATTAATTCCTACACAGTTATCCTAATTCATCTCTCATTCCAGGTAGTGGCATGTATTCATAATTGCTCACTTTCGTGATAAAATTCACTACCTAAATCTAGGTCGGTTCCACGGTAGTAGTAACCTATACCCTAAACTAGGTGCATGAAGACCATACTCTGGGTTTCCACCATTAACTGTACATCGCCTTGTTCAAAGAAATTATTAGTTAATGTGAATTTCATCTCTTTTCAACCGTTAATTCTTCTTTCAAAGTAATTAAAGGCATTAGATTATCATTAGGGTGATTAATCATAATGATATAATGGAGAAAACGAAATCATACCACGGATTTAAGAGACAAATTATGAAATACTATGGTAAAAATGTCATACAACAATCACTCGGGCTACTCCCAGTCCTAAAGATAAAGGGGATTAGGCCCGCATATTCATCTCCATGAAAGACATGATGAGAGAAATGGAAAACATGAGGAAAACATGGATTGAAGTGATGTAACCCCTGAACGGAGGAGATTTGAGCATTCCTCAGCGTAGAATGAGTGATCGACAGCCTTTCGGTAGTGGGAAACACCTTCTGCAGGTCTCGGAACGATCAGGGTGTGGCTCTGGGCTCTATTCTTCTCTCCTATCCTCCTTGAGACTTGTGCAATGAATAATGATGTGATACCCTACTTAGGGTCGCCGTAATTAGATATATGCACCACTTTAGATCACCAAAAGATCACCATCATATGATTAGCAATGATTTGTAACAAAACCTGATCTGACAGTGTCGATATCATCGACACGGGTTGATGGTATCGACCTGTCTTCCTTTTTCTGATGTTTTGTACTGGTGTAGACTCTATACCATTGACTTTAGTGTTGATGGTATCGACACCTTTAGGCATCACTTTTATCACCAATCTGACGCTGAAGCTGGGCGAGGTCGATAGTATCGACTTTATGTCAATAGTATCAACCAGTTAATTGTTGGCTCACTGTAGGTATCTCGCTACCATCGACTTCAATGTCGATGGTATCGACTCATCTTTGTTCCTTGCGGCTGTCTCACTGTGGCCGAGTCGATACTATCGATAGTTTTCGATGGTATCGACAGCTGCCTATATTCTTTTTTCCTAAAATTTCAAGATGAATTCGAATCAGCCTTGCTAAAATACATCAATATGATCATTTATAACCAAAAAGATGAAATATAGTAGATTTGATGCAAAATTAGATTATAGACTAAAGCGAATGAATCATGCGATACTAATCACAAATGTGACTAATAAACACATAAAAGGCATGTCAAAACTAGTCCATAAAAGCGACTCAAAATCCTCTCATCAACCACAAACCAATGTCAACCATTGCAACAAATTTATTTATGTGCCAGAGTCTCTATAGAAGGCCACTAGTATCTATATTTTTATGCTGGAGGGGGTGAAGGTACATTTACAAATTATCAACCTCTATATCACATTAGTTAATGGTGTATCCCTACAGGTCACTAGAAGTGACTCAAAAAATACATTTTTTCTGATTCATTTAGAGGTAGAAAAGTCTTTGGAACAAAATTTTCCAAGATGATAAATGAACTTCAACATTTTCAAATTTTTGTGCATGAAGTCAGTAATAGGGCAACCATACTTATTGACATGTTTTATATGTGTTGTTGAGTCTGAAAACATTCCAATGTGATTGATAACCAATTTTATTTCTATAAGTATTGTCTCAATGTGTCAATACACCACCTTTATATGATTGTATCCTCAGAATCTATCCATGAAGATAATAAAACTATTTTTATTGTGTTGTGCCTAGACTTAAAAGTGTGGTTTGATAAAGTTGACTTTTGGTGTACTACTGTTAAAAGGGTGATGAACAATGCACATGATGACACATCCATGTTTCTTAGCGAATGGAACAATATTGTCTATCCAAGTTGATATGAATTGATACATATGAAGCATGCTTTAATTTTTTTTTAAATTTCTCTCAGAGCATTGGACTCCATTTTGGTTGTAGACCTTTGTACTTGGTGGTATCTATGGACTTCTTTGTATCCATAGATCCTATCATTTTGATATATTTCTAGAAAATACATCAATTCATAGGTTAAGGAGGTCCAAGAAACTAACTTCAAGGTTGGAGGTATCAAGACTATGATGTTCACACAATGAGGGAGTGAGACTATGCCAATGTTGATTGTTTTGTCGTCATACATGGAACGTCACAACTTTCATTCCTACATCATATTACTATGGAATGGAAATGTATTTTATATTACCTTTTGTGAGGACAAAGAAAACATCTTGTAATACTCTCTTCTTGATCACCCTCTAGTGGTAAAATATTTCCAAGTTTAGAATATTAGACTTTTTGGTTGGACATATACAACGAATATGAAGAGTTAATTGTTATACCCAACTAGGAGCTTCGAGAAAGATTCAAGGTGGACCTCCTCATATGCTATTTTGTATTTATTGATGTAAGACAAAAGTGGATACATACATGCCCACATAATCCATGTTTAGTTGGTAGTAGTATTCCTTGACTTAGTTTGGAAATTGTATTAGTGGTGTTCGGGGATTTTCATATATGATGGTATGCCTTAATTACATGACTAATAATCATATTCACTAATTTGATTGTCATTGACCTCTTTGAAGGTTGCGATTGAAGGTCTTTGGTAGTCATTTTACCTTAGATTGTGCTAGAGATGAGCAAATTCAGTCAAACCCAAGAGCTCAAAGAATGTTTTGGATATTATCTAGGGACTTCATTGTTGTTGGTGTTCATGATCTTTTCATGGGATGGGACCTTCACACACACACAAATATATATATATATATATATATATATATATATATATATATATATATATATATATTAATATATATACATATATGTATATATTAATATATATACATATATGGGGGTTGATTCATTGCACGTGTGGGTAACTAATATTTCTCTACATGTGCATCTAAAAAAATAACTACTTGGTCAGAAAAGTAACCATCTGGACAAAAAATAACTATCTTGCCTAAAAAGTGACTATTTGACTAAAAAGGTAAAAATAGACAGAATAGACAAAACAATTCTAGGATGATATGTGGTTCGTATATCCAATGTAATTGTAACTACTATGCATATAGTATAACTATTTGAAAGGTAACTAACATTGTACATGTGTAAAGTAAAAAACTACAAAATAAGTAACTATTTATATAGCGGTTAGCAACTCACATGAGTAACTATTTATATAGCGGTTAGCAACTCACATGAGTTTTGTAAAAAACTACAGAATAAGTAACCATATATATATATATATATATATATATATATATATATATATATATATATATATAGGGTATATCTTCGCTACCCGTGCGGGTAACTAAGATTTGCTACCCGTGCATCAGTTTTGTAATGGGAAGGTATGCATTTGTAATGAGACAATCCAAATTTGTAATGAGACGACCGAAATTGTAATACAAAGACTTGTTTTGTATTACATCGTTGTTACAGTAATAAATATATATTTATTACTGTAACAGTGTTGTAATACAAAACGAGTTTTTGTATTACAATTTTGGTTATCTCATTACAAATTTGGTTGTCTCATTACATATATGTGTCATCCCATTACAAATTTGATGCACGGGTAGCGAAATCTTAGTTACCCGCACGGGTAGCGAATATATACCCATATATATATATATATATATATATATATATATATATATATATATATATATATATATATATATATATATATATATATATATATATATATATATATATATATAGAGAGAGAGAGAGAGAGAGAGAGAGAGAGAGAGGTGGCTCTCGCTCCTCGGCCTCTGTGCAGGCCGGATCTCACCCCTTGGGTCTTCTCTTCGTCCCTATGGACTCCTCGACTCTCTCTCTCTCTAGGCTGTATCGGGCAGACCATATCGGGCAGACCGTATCGGGCAACCATATCGGGCAGTCGCATCGGGCAGTAGAGTTTTGGAGAACTCGACACACTAGCTCCTTGGTCTAGGCACTAGCTCTTGCCGGGTCCTCCCTCTGGTTCCCCTCTCTTTATAGGTTGGCAACTTTCTATTTATAGGCAGCGAGTTGATGGGAGTTGTAGCTTTTATTGGTCCATGTGTCTTTCATCCGTGGCTTCAATCTTGAGGCATCAGGTGGGCCAATATGACTATCGCCTGATGACCGTGTCAGTCAGGGGGAGTGTCAAGCAGCTGTATCGGGCAAGCTGTATCAGGCAGCCATATCGGGCAGGCCATATCGGGTAGACCATATCGGACAGGCCGTATCGGCCAGACCATATCGGGCAGCCGTATCGGCCAGACCATATCGGCCAGCTGCTGGAATTCTTGTCTTTTCAGGTTTGGTACTTGAGAGTCCCAAAATTGGCTTGTTTCGGTGCCTGTAATAAAAAATTGGCTAATTAGCTATGTTATTGGCTATTTTAACTACATTATCTAATGGCGAGACAGAAATCATAAAACATGAGCAAAAGAGTGCATATTAGGACTAAAGTGATATAAAACCATAGATAAAATGCATAGAGAATATGTGCTAATTTGGGTGTTATCAACTAACCCAAGCTTAAAACTTGCTTGTCCTCAAGCAAGACTGGGCTCAAAGAACAAAAAGATAACATCCAAATTAAGCATGGCAATAGTTTCTAAGGTTAAAAAAAATAGTTTAAAACATCTATTCTCTTGATCCATATCATTTCATAGCAAACCCCCACCAATCATGCACAATCCTGCCAAAGCAAGATCAAAGAGCGTCCAGGCAAGATTAAGCGAATTCACTATAGCCTGTCGATACTCATGAGGCTTTAAATCATAATTATTAAACTTGAAAGAATTGACACATAGGTGATCACGCAGGTGACGAGCAATGAGCCATTACCATGAATCCATGCAAACCAATTAGGAATACTATGCCTCTCACTTATTCATGTCCTAAGAAACAAAGCAAAAAGACTCTAATGACTTCTGCGGATCCCGATCTACGTCAGGTTGGTCCATGCAGCAACCAATAGTCCCTGCAGTCCAAACCAGTTGGTCCAAAGCAGTGAGATGAACTCCTCGTACTGTTCTCGAACCAACCCTGCTACTGAGATAGTCTCATAGGTCACCTAGGGGGTTTCTAATGACTCTCCAATGAGCTTTTAGAGTGGTACTACCAGGCATGACATATCCGCATTCATGAGCACAGTCATACACTGGCTGGACACCATCCTCAACTCTCCTAAAAGAGAAAACAACACTCATTTATTGTTCACACTCAGACTTTTATCATCTGCATTCTATTTGTAGGCTTGGGTGAGAACTATATAGATATTTTGGGATTTTGTGGGCGGCCAAGCCTCTTTTGCACATTTTTATATTTTTCATCTTTTTGACTCAATCTAATGTGAGAAGGCACGTTGTCAATCAAGGAAAAACATTTTATCTTGATTATAGCTCAAAACTCATCATGATCCACTTGAAACCTGTGTGAAAAGTTGCAATTATGATTCAAGAATCCTTAGAATAGAGGCAACCTTGTAAAATTCGCAGGTAGGAGACTTTAATCGTGATTTAGCTCATTCCTACGGTCATTTACCATGGATTTGCCATTCACGACTTAGATCAAGGGAATTTAGCTTTAAGCTATGAAAAATGGACATAACCTTAGATTTATTTCCAAACTCAAGGAAAGAGTCATAGAGCAAGTCAAGCAAAAGGTAAAGCAATTTTTAAGATGAAAATTGTGCATCTAGGCATATAGTCAAGCATTTATCTATTAGATTCGCACCATATAGCCATAATTGCAAAGCTAAAAAGCTGGAAATTTTGAAAATTTAAGACTAAATGCAGGAAATAGACATGCACGAAAGAAGGGTGAAGAGAAAAGAAGGGCGAAGCCTACCACCCCAAGCTTAAAATTTTACTCATCCTCGAGCAAGACTCAAACTTGAAATAGTGAGGAAGGAATGCATGAGTTTAATGACAATTATTGAAGTTTTAAATATGATGCATGGGTGCAAGGATATCAAAATAGTTAGAGGAAATAAATTAACCAACAAGAACATTAAAAGAAAAATTTATTGAAATAAAAGGGCGGGAGGGTGGGTAATTGAAAAAGGGGGTGGTTGCCCCACGATACCGACATTGGGATCCCAAATCCTAAGGTTTGGGACCAGTGTCACCTGTATCTTGCCGAAGGGTTCCGCCACATAGTAGGAGTAGAATAGGTGGATGTGTTGGCCCTACTGAGTCTAAAAAGTGAAGTGAAATCTGATGACTCGGTGAAGTCATCTTTGTGCTGGAAGTGGCTTGAACTGCATTGGGATGAATTCTTCGGCATTTCATCCTCAGGGTACCTTTCATTATATGATTTTGAAAATGAAGGTCCTTGGATGTCGACATAGGATGAGATAGACGAGAGAGATTGGACGTCATCTTGAGGACTCATATCTTCTCTCTCCATCTCTGCACTTGAGGTTGGATGCTCAGATAAATCTTCATGTATCATCTGAGTCATCCAATCATCTTCTGAACAAAAAGTATCCCTTGAAGAATCCGTTTGCGGTTCTACCACCCCAAGATTATCACCTGGCGTGGAGTCAGGGGTGTCTTCATGCTTAGCAGCCATGTTGTAGTGAACCGTCCATCCTACTCCCTTGACGTCCACCAAGCCTTGTAAAGGTATGGTGGAGAATGATGGCTCGTGCCGCTCCAACTCGTCTTCGTTACTATACTCACTACTCCATGTCGAGCAGCTGTCGTCGTCGTCGAACAAATTGTTCCAAACCATGGTTGGTGTACTGCTCAAAGTGAAATGACAAGTCTCAATATGAGAAATGTCACTCTGGTCTGGTTCAATATCTGACTCAGGTTCCTCAAACCAACCTTTTGGTTGTGAGGTCGATTGTCTTTTCGAGTATTCATCATCGTCATCATAGACCCATTCATGTCTATGACTCATTTCTTCCATTGGTTCATCAGCTGGGTCATCTGGATAGAATGAAGGGCTTCCCCAAGTGGGTTGGTCTTCACAGAAAAATCCTAGTGAATCCATTTGATGGTCTGAATAGGATGATGGTGCATACTCCACTTCAGACCCAATGGAATGGTCTTGATGACTAACATCTTTATTGTCTTGTGATGGAAGTTGTAACCAAATCGATGAGCTCTTGGAGCCTCCTGCCTTGTTCAACATCTTTATCATGAAGTTGTTGTACTTGAGCAGCAATGCTTTCGAGATCCGTCGATTCTGCCATGCACATATAAGGGGAACCCACTGTATCAAACTGATGCTTTAGGATGAATCCTTGTTTAATAGTTTGAAGTATACTACTACTACGGTCTGCAGCCTCAGTGGCTGCTTTGAGATGATGATCTTGCTCTTCTAGTAGTTGTTGCATTGGATCGACATCTTCTTGGAGATGAGGGGCTAAGGAGTTGAGTGCTTGAATATTTTCCCTAGCCAACTCCACTTCCTTAATCAGTTCTTGATCCCATGATAGCATGGGGGTCGAGGGATGACTGGCAGTCTCCGTTGTTAGAATCTTGACATATGACAATGGTGGAGGTAAGTATAACTCGACTAGATGTAGAGCATGACCTTCAATTATTTGCCAGCAGTCGGAACTGCAGAAAAACTCAAGAGGATAGGTGGACAAGATGACTTGTCTTACGGAAGCAAGGTCCATGGCTGAAAAAGGTATGAGAAAAAGAAAAGTGATTTAGTATATATGAACAAGCATGTGTAAAGCAAGAGGAAAACTATGCATGTATATACAAGCTTATAATGACAGAACAAAAATCTACTAGGCGTGTAAACGTGGAAAACCACGTCCCCAGCAACGGCGCTAAAAGTTGATCGGCCTTTTTCTCACATCCAGAAATGAACATGGAACAAAGGAAGGAATCAAGCTTTAAATTTATAACCCGAAACCTTCTAGGCCCCCGCAACTTTATTACGGGGTCAAAGTAGATATACGGGGTCGAATACAGGGACGTGGTGATGTTTAGGACGCCACAGATCTTGTTCTTTAGTCAGATAAGCCAAGACCATAGTCGATGAAAGTAATTGCTAGAACTAGTCTAGCGGGTTGTCGGGATATGAAACCAAACAAAGAAAAGAAACAAAACAAAATAGAGCTCGTGATTCTACTAATCAGAGAAAGAGAGTTCCCAGCTATGTAACCACAAATGGGGTAGTCTATGCACTCATTCTCGGGCTAGACAACCCTTGAACACCCAAGAAAGCATCTAGTATGCACGGTGGCATCTGTCATGTGGGGTCGTCCCACTCGCTCTGGCGATGCATGACTAAAACCATCAACAATATGTCAATAACCCTCTCTCGAGGAATGACATATCAACACCTCAGAATACACTAAGTTCCCGCTCAGGTCCTAGGATATTCTGGGGTGTTAGGAACAGAATACCTTGGATCATCCTCCTCTCGGGTACAGATCCAAACTATCATCTCTTAGCTATTCCTATAATGGATCTCTCGATACAGGTAGAAACAACAGTTCAAGTGAGTAAGAGATCAACCAAACTAGCAATCATAACTTAGAAAGAGAAAATAGAACATGCAACATACTAGATCTGATATGAATCTACTTGCTTAAGGCAAAAGTACATATACATGCCCAGATCAGGCTACATAGCCAAGAAGGAGCTAACTAGCCATAGACAAGCATAGCTGGCACCGAACAAAGATGGATGAACATCATTTGTACAAGAAACAAAGGAATGCAGTAGAATGAAAGAAAAGAGGGAAGAGATATTTCCTGTAGAGGAGAGGTGTCTCTCACTTCGCGGCCTCTGTGCAGGTCGGATCTCGCCCCTTGGGTCTTCTCTTCGTCCCTCTGGACTCGTCGGCTCTCTCTCTAGGCCATATCGGGCAACCATATCGGGCAGACCGTATCAGACAATTGTATCGCGTAGACCGTATCAAGTAACCGTATCGGGCAGACCGTATCAAGCAGACCATATCAGGAAACCTTATCGGGCAACCATATCGGGCAGTAGAGTTTTGGAGAACTCGACACACTAGCTCCTTGGTCTAGGCACTAGCTCTTGCTGGGTCCTCCCTCTGGCTCCCCTCTCTTTGTAGGTTGGCAGCTACTATTTATAGGCAGTGAGTTGATGGGATTTGTAGCTTTTATTGGTCCACATGTCCTTCATTTGTGGCTTCGATCTTGAGGCATCAGGTGGGCCAATATGATTGTCGCCCGAAGACCATGTCGGGTAGGGGGAGTGTCAGGTAGCTGTATCGGGCAGGCCGTATCGGGAAGCCGTATCGGGTAGGCCATTTTGGGCAGACCATATCCGGATGGCCGTATCGGGCAGCCATACCGGCCAGACCATATCGGCCAGCTGCTAGAATTCTTGTCCTTTCAGGTTCGGTACTTGAGAGTCCCAAAAGTGGCTAGTTTTGGTTCCAGTAAGTCAAAAATTAGCTAATTAGCTACGTTATTGGCTATTTTAACTACATTATCTAATGGCGAGACAGAAATCATTAAACATGAGAAAAAGAGTGCATATTAGGACTAAAGTGATATAAAACCATAGATAAAATGCATAGAGAATATGCGCTAATTTGGGTGTTATCACATCCCAAAGTGATAGCCTGCTTAGACTTCCTCTTCACCAGTACATCCCATGAAGTAGGATTCGATCCCATACATACTCTTCCAAGATATACCTCTTCTTGATTAGAGACACAGCTCCACGCATGAGGAAATAGACTTGCTATTGTCTTCTTCTTGCATTTTTTTATTTTAGTCTCAACTATAGAAACTATTGAAACCCTACTCATTCTGATCCATTCTCAAATTTTCTTCTCCTTGTACATATCACATCCCCCTTCATATTCCATAGGAGGACTGACATGTTCACATGTCTTGTGATCTTGTGTGCTGCCATGATTCTGTGGTCTTCTTATGTTTGTCCTTTTTGCTATCTCTGTTTACAATCTCCCCTTCCTCTTTATTTGAGTCAGATAGATAATTGAATCTGTTTGAGTCTAGGATATTACCCACTCTATTGTCACTTCTTGGTATACATTGCCCATTCAAAATGCTTTTATTCATGCTATGAGTCTCAACCTCATGTTCCTTCTATGCCTGAGTTTAGGGTGACCCTGTATGAATAGTTTCACTACTCAGATCTGTTGGTCCCTTCTCCTCTTCAGTAGCACCCATGTTTAGTTTAGTGTCAACAACTTATGTACTATCAAACTCCATGGATTTTTGCTTTTCTTCAGCACCCTTATCCTCTCATTGTTGCGCTGTCCTCCATATCTTCTTTGGATTTTGAATCCTTTGAAATCGACTTGATGCATCTCCTTCTTCCTCGCGTATGGGAATTTCCTATCATCGTGGAAGAAGGCCCTATAGTTGCTATAATTTGAAGGGATGTGTTTCTAAAAATCTTCACTCTAGCATCTGTCTTCCCTTTGACATGGGCCAAATGGAATCTGGTCTTCATGCCTCATGCCCCAAACTTGCAAGCACCCTCGCATCATCCTCTCCCACTGAACTTTTGTCTATCCTCATAACCTCCCCCACAATGATTGCTATTGTCCCCAATTCTTTCCATGTCCAGGTTCTTCGGAATGTCCCATCCTTTATCCACAACAACATGGAGGACAATAATTCACATTTTAGTTCCTTGCCATGATTGTAGTCCTATATTCTCTATTAGAAATTTTTAGTAGGATCAACCCATCTTTCTTGGAGATTAGTTCGAAGTCCCCCTTAAACCTTAAAATTAGCTTTATCCATTTTGGAAGATGGGGGTGGTAGATTATCCTCCCCATCACATAAAACATCACTGTGTACTCCCAAACATTTCTCATCATCTTGAACTCTTCCTCATCTAGTTCCACCCAAACTCTCCCATGCTCGATCACTGATGCTGGAAAGGTCTCCTTCTCCATGACGGATGACACTCACTTTGGGACCTGGTTCCACCCCCTATGAAGGCCACCTCCAATGTCACTGACGACTAGGGTCATCTGGATTTCTTCTCCTTTCATGCCACTTGCGACTGAATGACTAGGGTTCATTTCATCTAAATTTGCACATCTTGGGATCTCACCATTACTAGGTGTCGAGTGTCTACGGTTAAGTTGTGTGATCATGGGGTGGGGGTAGAGTGGGGTGTGTTGTATTTGTAAATGCCTCTAACGAGGTTGTCAAGGATATGGCCGCCAAGCCCTAAGGGGATCACATGGTCTCCTACAAGATTGTTAACCCTACGAGGCAGGGCGACTGCTATATTTTTGTATATATGTATGTATGTGTGTATATGATGTATATATGTATATATTAGTAAATGCAGGTGCCTGCACATGATTTCTATGTGTGACTGGTTGAGGTTGCATATTAAACATAAATTATTATGCCATCATTTCAGAAGTATGAATAAAATCTTAAAGAACATTATAAGATGAGAAAAGGTTGCATTTGTTGTCAAAAATATTTATATCAAAAAAATCTTAAAGAACATCATAAATTTAGTATATTTTTATTTTATTTCACCATCATATTTTTTGGATATATTTCTTTATCTCCAACTGATTCTAATTTCATTGAATAGGAGTCAATACTTTTCTATCTCTCATATTTATGTTTATACTCATCATGTGTTTTGTCCATCACTCCATTGTCTTACATACACAATTAATGTTGAAATTCTCTTTGAATGTAATGTATATTAATATTATCATCACCTTATTCCTTAATGGCATTTTAAACATTTTCCATTCTAATGATGTAGAATCTTTCTTGTATCTGTGTTATTTTTTGTTGTTATTTTGCATGATAATTTCTTGATTTTTCCAAAGTTATCCAATAATAATAGTTGTTATCATCAATAGAACATATATGATATGTATGAACAAATATATAAATATACTATACATGAAAATATATATTACATTTTCCTATAATAGTCCACTAACAAAAATACACAACTAGTGTTTAGCATCCTTCCAAAAGAAAGTTTCACATATTATTCCAATATCATTAATCACCCTATTAATAAACAATATCTATGTTGGTATAAACGTACAATAATGGTAGTCACTAAAATTATTAATACTTTTCATTGAAATGTTCAATAAATAATTTGATGTCACACAAATTCTACCATATTCACTATATTTTCACACTTAGGATAATATCCTCCATGATCATCAAATTTGAATTATTTTCCAAAAGTGTATAAGATAACTAAATTGGCCTTGACTTTTAGCGATTCCAGAAACTCTTGCTTCAATTAATAAAGATTGATTTACAAAATATACATTCTAATTATACAAGAATGCACACATACATTCATACATATTGTGATTAGACATATGTTGAACAAGAAGTAGCTCAACTGGTCAAGCACAGTCTCCTCTAACAAAGGGACCTAAGTTTGAATGCCAGTTGTCACGTTGGTTTACCACCCTACAACCCTGCTAGACGTTTAGCCTCTATCACAGGCATGGGAGAGGGGGAGAGAATACCTCTCTTAATCCCATATCATGATAATACATACATATATATGATTGTGTAGTTGTTTGTGATTGTAGTGTGCATAAAATTTCACAATGTCAAACTTGTTCAATTAATATAATTTTGTAGGTTCTATCTTGGATTTGTGAAGCTTATATGATGTAATTTTTTTCCTATTTTAAGTTTTTATTAATATTTATAAGAGCATGCATCACTTTTAGATAAATATATTGTATACAAAATTAAAATGTAATAAATATATGTAAAAAAATAAGTAGATAATTATTTTAATTTCCTTGACCTCTTTGTGATGACCCAACCAAAATGACAGTATGACATGTATTATTCATACCTAATATACCTTTAATGAATTTTTAGACTCAAACATGTTATTAACTAGTTATCATAATTTTAATGAGTTATAAATGTGGTGTTAAACCCATGAGAACAGGACATATATGGACACCACCTAAATCAGACACAGTGAAGCTCACTGTTGATGCAATGGTTAAACAGAAGAAGCATGCAATGGCAATTAGTTTCATTGTTAGAGATCATTGGGGCCACTCGATGGGAGGTGGCTATGATAATGGTATTGTAATGAACAACCAACTAGCTGAATTGTAGGCAATATCTCTTGGGGTGAAGGATTTTAAATAACATTTCAACAAAGTCACCATCGAGTAAGACAATGAAACGTGTATCAAGATGATCTGAGGCCAGACAGATATTCCTACAAAATATAAACTCCTCTATAATTATATTTGTAAACAAGAGGTGTACTTCGAATTTCTAGATTTTAAATTTAGTAGAGACTGTAATAAGTAGTCGATGCTATATCTAAGTGGGCGTTAAGCCAGGAGGAAGTCCCATGTAGGTGGACACACTGTCCAACATTCATCTCTGATATGGTTAGGGATGATGCTGTTGTGAATCACTGTAGTCATATGAATTCAATTTTGCCTATGTTGGGTGAAGTGAATGAATAAATAGTCCCCAAGTAATAAAAAAATAATTCACATGGCATTACCTTTATATGTGTTTGTTATATGATAACTTGCTACGACCATAAGTTTGTCATGAATCTTCTTTCGCATTGCCTCACAATCTTGTGATGTAGATAGTTGATTACTATACGTTGTATGCAATTGATGAGCATAACAAAAAATCAATATAAAAGTTGTTAACTAATATTTAACCATAAGAAATATTTTTTGTAATGATTTCCATAGTACAAGGGATCCTGATTTTCGTCATATATCTTTGAATCAACAATAAATTATGCAAGTACGAATCTAAAATGTAATATTAATTGCAGTTGACTTCTTAACTCTTGTGATGTAAATATATTAACACTAATGTGATCATGCATATGGATCGTTTAGGTTTTCATGAATCAGAGACTTGATAGTTCTGAAAAATTGTAAGCTTACATCTTTAAAGGCATAAGTTGCCTAATATGAAAATTAGATATCAACATTTCATTGAAGAACCATATGTTATCTCATACTCTAGTTTAGCTTTGTTAACCCTATATTATTGTGGTAGTTCCTATATAACATCATTTGATAGATTATATAATGATCTCATTTGAAAAATATTGTCGAACTTCCCAATCACATCGAACATCACTACATGTACGCTGACTTTATGTTTTACGGATGTGGATGTTGTAGATAGTTATAATATTTTATTGAATTTGAAGAAAAAACTTGTCCATAAATTTTAGTGTCAAAATTTTCCGTATCTTTTTATATATTGAAATATATTGATTTGATCTTGAGAATCAACTTACAATTTAATATCTAATATGATATGTTGGGAGTGAGATCTTAAATTATTGTGTTGGTAACAAAAAATATAATGATATTGATCAATAAATGAATTATGTTTGGTAACGAAACTATCTTCAATTACCAATTTATTGTCTATTAAATGTGTTTTACGTGCTAATGAAGCCTCCTCCAATCCCAGGAGGAAAAAAATTCTAGTTGGTCTTTATTTTGCATGTAACTCACTCAGAACGAATCATTCAAGGGATTTGAAGACGTTGTTGTAGGTCAATGGTCAAGGATCAATGGATCATCAATTCCACAATCACTAATGCCTTCTATAAGTCCTTAAATTTATAATACATTCCCGTATATCTCTTACTATGCATTTACTCTCCCCTTATTTCCTCAGGAAAGTTGCACGATGCATCTATTTTTGCTAGTAATGACTTGATAACAGTAGTGTTAATTCTAGTTACTTACGGAAAACATAGCAAATATGGAAATGTGAGAGAAAAAATGCACATGTTCACATACATAGATATAGGGAGATGATCCTATGCGGCCTATACATCTTCCCGACATCTTTCGGTTTCTCTTGGTGGAGCCCTGCACGGCCGTACCCCTGTGCATTATTGCCTTTATTCTCTTTCCTCTCATAGAGTCACAATGCCGTTATTATTCTCTTGCCCGTATTCTTTTAGTTTTCTTAATTTGCATTTTCTAGGTCTCAGGCAATCCGTCTACAGAAGCCATTTCCCACCGCCTGAAAGCCACTGCTAATTTCTGTTACTAAGCTCGACGGACAAATCTCGCACCCATACACCCCATACACCCTTTCGTGTCCTTGTTATCTGTACTCGTTCCTAGTCTATCCGACCAGAACACGACCACCATATTGGCAGCAATTTGATGAGAGAACAAGTTAGGTTAATTGTTGCTGCCTGGTACGTTATGGAGTTGTAGGCTTGTAGTTGGGATTGAGATTTCCTATTGCAGCTTAATTGTTCCGAATACTATTCCAATACATCTTAACCATACATATATAACAAAAATTCATCCCTAAAAAAATTAATAAGGTGTTTCCACGGTAAGGATTGATTGTAACAGGTCCGGAACAGTGATTCCGGGACAGTGAACTCGGACTCCTTGTAGTTGTTGGTTCTCTTTTGTGTGCTTGAGGATATAAAGTTTATTGATGGAATCAGGCTCAAGTTTGCTAAAGGAATTAATCGCAGGTTTTGTAATAGAAAAAGCCTCCTGAACACATATCCACCACCTTTGTGGCTTTGTATGGAGGTTGGCCTTTGTTGAATGATGTACAGAATTTATCAGGAGAGAGACAACAAGTTAGACTGCAAGCTTGCAGCAAGGTTTGGCCCCACGGGCACAACTAATGGGAAACACGGTAGTCCTTGCTGAATTTGTTGTATTGCAAAACTAGTCTCTCTGCTATGTAACTATTAACTATCCGTGTTCATCAATCCACAACACAAAATAAATACAACGGTAGTAAAGAAAAATAAGTCAAATGCTAGGAAAAGAGCATGCGACGGGGTACAAGTAACACGTACGTCTTGAATGGTCTAACTTGTCTAAGCATATCCATGAAGTACATGATTAGCTAACATATTCATTGTATCAGATGGTGTATCAATAAATTGCATTGTCTAAACACTCCACTAAACAACAACAGGGAATGATCATAAGACTAGAGATAAAACACATGTAAGTCATGCAACGTAATTTGTAATGCGCCTGGACAAAACAAATTTTGTCGCAAACCAATAAAACAAAGCAGTAATACATGATTACGTGCTGCATGCAGGAATAGTAAATTAAACTAGACTGAGTCGAGTGTTCATCTGTATAAAGCACCAGTACAGTTAATTTTGAAGAATATTAAATTCCAAATAATAACATGTGACCAAGTTAGGAATAATGTACTGAAATATAATTGTTTTTGCGATATGATGACACTACCGAGAAATGCAGTGAATCTCATCACTTGTTAAGGAGGAGGAGAATCTCATCGCTCCAATTAGCTTGAGACAGATGTATTACGGCAATGGGAATATAGTTTTTACCAGCCTGATTTTCTGGCCGATTACGAAGAGGCCACATTAGTTACGAATGCCCAACCATTGGCCGCTAGGAACGGTTGTTGACATCACTGCAGCTGGATGGCAGGATGGTGTACCTCTGGCAGACTGGCAGGGTGATGGTCCTGAACCTCTGCTGAAGGGATCTGCAATCGGCAGTAGACAGTGGTTACTGGTGACAGAGATAAGCTTCACAGCAGTGGCCATCATGTATCGTAGATAGTTAATGGTGTCTCGCACTACTAAAAAACAGTTTATAAATGATGCCTAAGCATGTCATCTTTGTCTAAAAAGATTACGTAGTTGACAGTTACTCATCAAATGACCGTCATCTTTTTAGTGTGATCTATACACTATGTAGGCTTTCGTAAATTACGTCACATATTCTTGATTCCAGGTAGACATGCAAGTGAGAATAGGTGACATGTTGAACCATAATCCAATATCAAAAGATTATGTTTACGACCAACACCTTTCACATAAAAGATGATGGCATATCACATCATCTAATCGGTGTATAGATAACACACCGCAAGCCATATTATAGAATAAGAGATTATGCTTATTGCCACCACTTATTCTACATAATATGATAGGGGATATCATCCCTAGGATATGGTGATATTCAAATATGCCAAACATGTTTGAAATTAAGTTGTTAACTTCCGATCTGAATTAGCATGCACTATTTATTTTTATCCCAAATTGAAACCATCCATGAAATAAACATTTTGTCAATGTAGAATTTTATTGATTTGAAAATAACATCTTTACAATGAGGAGGACATAAACCTTTCTTCAAACAAGTTACAAAGACCCATCAAAGCACTTCCTTCGTTTCATAGGACAATTCTAAAATACAACAGCAAACCCTCTGCTTTATGTAATGGATGAGTTTGATGGATCAAAAGTTTGTTCCCTTGTTGATTGTTACTTGTCAGGTTGAAGGACGAACATGCAATCTTCATATTCCAGCAGCTATTGCAGTTTTGTGAGATGTAGTTTCAAGTATTTTATAAGGACAATATTGCTGTAGCTTTCATCTGCAACACTGATTACAAAGGAAGTTGCATTTGCAATTTTTCTTCTACAAAACACATATATAGGATGTAAATTTTTAGAGAGTTGCATACAAAATACAGTAGAACATCTTTCAGTTGGTAAAAAATAATAAGAGAGAAGTTCTCATGTGTTTCATATTGCAAATTTTTTCTCTTAAAAAATTTTAAATTGAACAAAAAGATGCAAGACAAGAGTTCTTAGATAGATATATTGTACATAAAAGATCGTGTCAAAGATTAAAGATGTCCTGGAAGAGCATGAAAACTAGGTTATATAAGGAAGACTTTTTAGGAGTGCCTAAAATCACGAGAAAACTAGGTTGTAGTTCAGGCGCAAGTAAGGAAAATTTATATTGTGGAAACATCATAATGGACCATATCACTTTTTAGATACTAATGTACTATGGATCTTATCTAATTGAATGTTGACATCCTCCATATTAGTTAATACTATATTGTAACTAAGCTTTGCTAGTACTACATTAAACATCACCTACTTTCTTAGAAACTTTACTATACTATGGAAAAAATTACATTATGAAAGACTAGACTTCTAGTAGTATACAAACATATATAAAATTAAGAAACAACAAGATTTTTTGTAGTTGATGGAAGAAAATTTGAATCGATTAGTCAATCAAATCCTCATCCATACCCCCAACATATGCCACCATCTAATGATGATTAAACTTTCTCACAATCTAGTAATCTTAACTAGGTTGCAATTGTTGTCACTTCTTTCATGTTCTTAGCTCACCTGAGACACGTTCTTGTAAACAGATAGACTGGGATAGGTAAATAGAAATGGGAATGGAGAAACCAATTGGATAATGAAAATAAAAGATTGATGATCAATATGCACCACAAGAAATGAAAATCTGATAGCTTATAAGAAGGGGGTCATCAGTTAAATCTGCCATCCAACACCAAAGCACAAAGTCCATCGAACATCCCTTGCAAGTCCCTAGCTAAGGAGAGTGCCACAAACTTCAAGGGAAGACCAAGAGTTGCGCTGCTAAAGCATAGTAAATCAGTGAAGAACATGGCATCCATGCTTATCGTTAGCATAACTCTGTGTTACATTAACAGTCGCATGAAGTTAAAAGGAAAGCAACATATTATTAAAGCAATTTGAAGACTTCTACAAATCCTAATACAACACCATCAGCTGTTATAAAGGATTCTATTAATGTTGAAAGGTGGATCTACATAATTGTAAAGGAACTGTCATACTTAACAATGACATTGAGAGAAAGGGGGGAAACTACCGCAGACCCCATACTTGAGAGATTTAGGAAGCAGTGCATGTTGCCAACCACGATGACATCTAAACTCAACATGATGTGAGGTTGTGTCACTTGGAAAAATAATAGCTCCCAAACAAGACGCTAAGTGAGGTTTGTTCACTTAGCAAAAGAAGAAGCTCCCAACAAGACACACAACCAGCAATCTGGATTGTTGACATGTAAATGAAGCATGGGTTTAAGTGTTCGATAAAGCAACTATCAACCTAGACAAGCATCCACATAGTGATCATGTTTGGATGGTGTTTGAGCTGACCAAAACTAGACATGTAAGTGGCAATTCAAGTTCCTTAGTTGCTAATTTGAGTGGCTGAGTTGTGAGTTAAAAATTAAAGAAGCCTATGCCCTACCCTTATATATAGAGAGAGGATGATGTCTCCATGGTTAATCAATTAGAGAAATCTGAACGAGACTAGAATGTGTTGGATTTGTGACTGAGATGGGAACACCTACACTTACCATGATGCTATCTAAAGGAATAATACATGTGATTCATTTCACTCCCTCATCCCAGATGATAGCACACTAGCTTAGAGGACCATAAGAGATGAAAATGGAGGTTTTCGAACCTAGTCAGTGTTCTTACAAGGATATCCAAACATACTAACAATTAAAATAAGGGCCAAGAAAAATGGCCAACGCAACTCACTTAGTAGTGTAACATCGATTGCATTAGTCTACACACGACATCACATAAATCAAGGTTATCTAGACGGTCAGGCAGCCGGATTTGGTGAACTTTAGTAGTGTGGGAAATAAGATTGCCTACAAGTGAGTTGACTCTATACATAAAAATCTATTATAGGAAGGCTAGAGTAAGAAAATTGAAAACACAAGCAAGAATAAGTGTTATATTAATGTGAGTACATTCACTTCTTAGTGGATCCAAATACTTATTAGTATAATTAGACTACATTTTTATAGCAGAGGAAAATCGAGTCATAAGCAACCACGTACCATGTATGAAGCAAAGTTGCAACCCACATTTCTGTATCACAAGCCATGTGACTCATAGATTTCAAACACAAGATTGCATAAATGATAATGGAGCCACAATGGTTGTCTAAAATCTAGCATATTTTCCCTAGCCTTGATTCTATCAAAAAATCACGCAGACAATTATGAGGATGAAAATCACTATTTTATTTAATGATGTTGTCATACCAAATCATATCAGCTATGCCATCGGCTGTACAGGGTGATCAAGACTCAAGCAAATTACATTAAATTTATTTCTGATGTCTGCAACTGTCACTATAAACTCCCATCCATATTTGTTTGGACTGCTAAGACTAAGAGCCACTTAGAAGGTCAGTGAATGGTAGAGGCATATCATTCTAGTGCAGTTTTCATATCTACCTGGACGCCTAGGTCAGTTTGTAGGTGCATTCTATTGGGAATGTGCAATAATGTGAATCTTAGAGTAGCATTTTTTACAAGACCCTTAGTTTTAGATAAAGAGGGTGAGCATAGTGATGAGTTGTGAAATGAAAGTATGTATCCATAACTACTGAAAGGGGTGAGTTTTGTCAGTGTGACATGTTTTTTATTTACCTTGTCTTAAGGCCTTGAGCTTGGCTTGAGGGGCGTTGTCCTACTATCCTACTATCGTTGCAGTACAAGCTCCAATCTGGACTCTTTTGGCAATCCGACCAGTTGCCCATGGCCACGTCCCAAATGTAGCTAGGTTGCAAGACATTGATCTGAACGCAGAGGCTAGTACCATGGACCACTCTTCATCTCTGTGACTGAAGAGCACATTAGCATTGGAAGGCGTTTCATCGAACATGTGGCCTTCGTCGGCACCACCACAAGGTAACAATGAAAATAAGGGATTAGAGTGTATAGCAACAAAGGGAAAATGAAGGAGAGGGTATGCTGAAGTGAGATGAGCAAGACAGAGAGGAGATCCCATGATGCAATAGAGGAAAAAGACAAAGATGACCTAGAAATTGGGTGCAGGAAGCACCTCCCTGGACTCGTTGCAAAGCCAAAGGGATTTTGTCCTGTCGTTGTTGATGCTTGATGTTGGAGAAGCAATTGCACAATCTAGTATGTCGTTCGTTGCAGCAGTTGGCGCGACGGCGTGCCCACTTGTGTTGTATTTGATTATGAATCGAGCAAGACGTTGGAGTATTTGTCATCGACATCCCCTAAGGCAAATCGTGGAGGAGGAAAACAAGTTGAAGAGGGCAAGTAAGACTCATGGTTGGTTTCCAGACTCTCACCTCCGCCATAGCTGGGACTCGGGGTTGGGGTTTGTGAGGGCAGTGTATTCAAGAAATCAGGGGTGGGAGCATTGGCGTCGTGTCACACAGGAGGGATTGGGGCGTGAAGTGCGCAATTGTGCGTCTTATAGAGGAGCTTGACTCCGGAAATTTGCAACCCGTTTATTATATTTCAAAGATATTTCACTAAGGCCTCTGTAACTTACAATTGAGAGCAACAAAGTCCATTTTATTTTATGTTAAAAAAGGTCATTCCATTTGATATACTAGTTTTAGTTTTTTTCTTTTTTCTAGACATCCCTTTGTGACCTATACAACGCTTAGAATCATATTTTGGATTCATGCTTAGATATTATTTTGGTTCAATATATTTTTTTGTTAAACTTGTGCATCATCATCATATCATCTAAGCCTTAATCCCAATGACATCAGTTCAACTAGGCTAGAAAAATTAGACCCTACGAGACAGAACCAACTCGAACACAAATTTCTTAAGCGGGATAGGGTCAACAATTTTTCAACTGGACCCAAATTCGACTCAAACCCAAAAACCTGAAATTATATTAGTCATGTGTTTATTTGTGGATAGTATGATTTAGATCAATGTCTCTTCATCAGTGAGTAAATATGTAGGATTCTCAATAATTTCCATTGGTGTTGAGTGACATTGATAAGAAGTATCGATAGGTATTGTGTTTAGGGTTGTATATCGGTCCAAACCCAGAATATACCGGTTTGGACCACATGTAGACCCGATTAATGGGAAATTTTTGGATTGGGAATTGGACTAGAAAATTTAGTGGATCAATAATGAATGCTAAGGAGGGGTGAAATGAATGCTAAAGGTAGCTAATCTCCATGATGTTGGTATTTATGCCCAGAGAGCCTATCATATGATGATTAGGATGTGGCATTAGATACCTAATTTGAGAATAATAAAGGTAGTTATGCCTATTATGTTTGTCTCAGTCATGACATGATGACATAGATGTAAGTAGATGTCTAAAGAATGATGTTATTCAATGATGTATGTCTTTAAGAACATGACTTGAACAATGAGATCATACAGATGTTAAGAGTACATACATTCTTGTTATGTCCCTGGTCTGATATTATTGTGGAAGCAAAATAGACAATAGTAATACATAAGACTATAGTATGTGTTGACTGATGACATAGTCTAATTAGTCATGATATATGATATCAAGTCACTCACACAGATACATGTTAGAGAATAGTGTATCAAATAGACCCACCATGAGAGTGATACATGGAGACCATAGAATGGTAGTCAGAATCGTTTCTCATAGTAATAGTGGTGATTGTGGTTCTTAGAGTTGAAGTCACTACACTCATCACATGTCGTTGGGTATATTTTGACACCATGAAACATAATCTTGAAATATGGGTTTCCATAAAGGTAATGATTGGATATTTTTGACACATAGCAATTGACTGTTAGTGATGTAGATGGGATTTGTCCCTCCTATAGGAGTTTGATGTCCAAGGCCTCTTGATAAGAGAGACTAAGAAATGTACGACCGATGTGGTTCAATATGTGATATGTGAACTCATATGCATCTCAGATGGACTGCTCTAGCTCAATGAACATGGATTTATGTTGAGAGGATGACGATTACATGCCGTGAGTTCAATCTAGATATCATAGACAAAGGAACCATATGATCACTATAATACTGATCATAGATTATAGGTTGAAGTTGTTATCCAACTCTCTAAGTTACTTGGGTAGCAATGATGTGTGACTAGGCACTGCTCTTTGCTTGTGATGTCATAAGTCAGTTATGAACATTCACTGCCGATGTAATTATTCTAGACCTATAGGGTCACACGCATAGGATACACTTGTATTAAAGGAGTATATTCATGGATGATGTTTAGATTGAATGATAAAGGTGTTTAGGTATTCAATTAAACAATAGATATATGACTTGACTCATAATCATCAAGTTCAAGTGTTGGACTGACTGTTTGGAGTTTCAAGTTGATTAGAAACTAAATTGGCTGAATTCTGCCAAAACTGGGACAGGAGATGACCGACTCACGTGAGATTGCATCAAGGATTAGTGTCGACATCATATTGTGTATTAATTGAATTTGAATTTCAAATTTGATTTATAATAGGTCTCATAGTTTGCAGGTTCTAGAACATTCATAATTCTAGACCCTTCTACTCCCATAATGATCAGGAACTAGATACCCTGACATAAGAAATTCTAGCTCTTCGACTACTGGATGAACTAGAAACCCTGACTCTGTCCATCCTAAATAAAAGGGGTACAGTCTAGGCTTTCAAATATATAACAATAAGCTCTAACCCTTATCGTTGGCTCTAGTAGCACAACATGGAGCTCCCAATAGTGTCATCTCACAACAAGTCCTTCAAAATACATTCGAGAGGTGTCAGGTCTCATATCATTACAACGTCCTCTCACAGCAAGCCCTAAAAATTCATTTGGGTCCCTGACAAACTAAATAACTTCTATAATGAGGATGTTCAATTCTCTATCAAATTAGTGAATTCAACCCAATTAGACCTCAAAATTTAAAAAAAAATTAGATGAATTCGAGAGGCTATATTATTCACCCCGCTCTAATACAGGAAATTACAAATATTAACCATACAACTAGATTTAACCATGACCTCCCTACGCTGTGTTGCGACCAACATGCAACATGGTGTCATGCCAGTGACAACCCAAACACGACACAACATTATGACCAACATGAGACAACAACAACACGATCAAAGCAAAAAGGAAACGTCACGAATGAAGCCTAAGAACAACGTCGTGACCAACTGCTACACCTAGGCGTCATGACCCTTGCACAACACAACATTGTGATTGTCTCCATGACACACGTTGCGACCGTGATAGAGCGTGATACAACAACATTAAAACAAGGTCTCATGGCCGACACTACACATAGGATTCACGACCAACCCACAACACAATGTCACAAACCACCCTCACAACAAACTGTCGCAATCACAACAAATGCAACGTCATGACTAGACCAAACTGAAGTGCCACGTCCAGAAGTGGAGCCGACCATCACGACTAAAACAAGGCCAAACATCACAACCAAAACCTTCCCAAGTCCTTGAAAATAGATTTGGGAGGTGCCATGGCACATATGATGATAATGTCATCTCACAGTAAGTCCTTAAAAATGCATTTGGGAGGTGTCAGGTCCCATCATGTCAAAGTCCTCTCATAACAAGTCTATGAAAATACATTTGGGAGGTGTCAGGGCCAACTTCAAGATAAATGTTATCTCACATCAAGTCCCTAAAAATGCATTTGGGAGGTTCGACGACCCATATCATGATAGTGTCCTTTCATAACATGTCCCTTCAAATGCATTTGGGAGGTGTCAGGGCCCATTTCAAGACAAATGCTATCTCACATCAAGTCACTAAAATGCATCTGGGAGGTGACACAACCCATATCTCACAACGCAACATCATGACTGTCTCTACGACGCACGTCGTGATCGTGATAGAATGTGATACAACAACGTTAAAGCAAGGCGTCATGACCAGTGTTACACATAGGCTTCACGACTAACCCACAACACAACGTTGTGACCCACCCTCTCATCACAATGTCACGACCGCAACAAATGCAAGTAGCTATTATCTCACATTTAAAGAAAAATGTTATCTCACATCAAGTCCCTGAAAATGCATTTCAAGGAAGTTTAGGCCCATATCATGACAATGTCCTATCACACCAAGTCCTTGAAAATACATTTGGGAGGTTCCATCGCACATATGATGACAATGTCATCTCACAGTTTGTCCTTAAAAATGCATTTGGGTGGTGTCAGGTCCTATATCATGACAACATCCTCTCATAACAAGTCTGTCAAAATGCATTTAGGAGGTGTCAGGGCCCATATCATGATAGATGTTACACATCAAGTCCCTAAAAATGCATTTGGGAGGTGATACGACCCATATCGTGATAGTGTTCTTTCACAACATGTCCCTTAAAATGCATCTGGGAGGTTTAAAACCATTTCAAGACCACCTAAAAATGTATTCGGGAGGTGCACCAATATCATGACAAATGTCATCTCACATCAAATCCCTAAAAATACATTTGGGAGGTTCCATGACCCATTTCATGATAGTGTCATTTCACAACATGTCCCTTTAAATGCACTTGGGAGGTGTCAAGGCCCATTTCAAGACAAATGTTATCTCACATAATGTCCCTAAAATTGCATTTGGGAGGTGCTACGACCCATATCTCACAATGCAACATTGTGTTTTCTCCATGATGCATGTCGTGGCCGTAATAGATAGTGATACAACAACATTAAAGCAAGGCATCATGACCAGTGTTACACATAGGCTTTGTGACCAATCCATAACACAACGTCTCGACCCACCCTCACAGCACAACATTGTGGTAGCAACAAATCCAACGTCGTGACCAGATCAAAATGAAGTGTCTCATTCAAAAGCAGAACGGACCATCACGATTGAAATAGGGCCAACTATCACAACCGAAACCATCCCAAGTCCTTGAAAATACATTTGGGAGGTTCCATCACACATATGATGAAAATTTCATCTGACACTTTGTCCTTAAAAATTCATTTGGGTCATGTAAGGTCCTATATCATGACAACGTCCACTCATAACAAGTCCATCAAAATACATTTGGGAGGTGTCAGGGCCCATTTCATGAAAAATGTTATCTCACATCAAGTCCCTAAAAATGCATTTGGGAGGTGCCAAGACCCATATAAAGATAGTGTCCTTTCACAATATGTCCTTTCAAATGCATTAAGCGGGAGAGATGTCTCGTATATTGCCAGTTTCCTCTGATAATAAGCCCCTAAAAATGTATTTGGGTGAAGTTTGAGCCCATATCATGACAATCTCCTCTCACACCAAGTCATTGAAAATACATTTAGGAGGTGCCATGGCACATATGATGATAATGTCATCTCACAGTAAGTCCTTAAAAATACATTTGAGAGGTGTCAGGTCTCATATCATGAGAACGTCCTCTTACTACAAGTCCATGAAAATGCATTTGGGAGGTGTCAAGGCCCATATCATGACAAATGTTATCCCACAACGCATCCCTAAAATGTATTTGGGAGGTGCCATGACCCATATCATTATAGTGTCCTTTCACAACATGTCCCTTCAAATGCATTAAGAAGGTGTCAGGGGCCATATATTGATAGTGTCCATAAATGCATTTAGGAGGAGCCATGGCCCACATCATGACAATATCATCTCACAACAAGTCCTTTGAAATGTATTTGTGAGGATCTTGGACCCATATCATGATAGTATCATCTCAAAACAAGTCTCTTGACATGCATTTCTGAGGAACTTGGGTCCATATCACAATAGTGGTCTCTCACAGCAAGTCCTTAAAGCTGCATTTGTGAGTATCCAAGACCATATCATGAGAATCCTCTTAGGAAAGTCCCCAAAAATGCATGTGCAAGGAGCTATGACCCATAACAGGAGAATGCCCTCTCAGACAAGTCCATTAAAATGCTTTGAGGAGGGGCTAGGGCCTATGTTATGACATTGTCTTCTCACAAAAAAGTCCTTGAGATGTGTATTTCTGTATTGTCCTCTTAACTATTCATAA
The DNA here is from genome assembly GCA_963693085.1 of Alisma plantago-aquatica. Taxonomy (NCBI): domain Eukaryota; kingdom Viridiplantae; phylum Streptophyta; class Magnoliopsida; order Alismatales; family Alismataceae; genus Alisma; species Alisma plantago-aquatica. Next base: position 1,711,665,265 of record OY856409.1, on the reverse strand, counting down.
ATGGACATCTATGAGTTTAGGGACAATTGAAGTCTGGTTGATTGGGTGCTTATAGCAGCTACCTCCCATTTGCAGGAATCGTTGCTGGGAGTGGGAGGTCTATGGAACTATTTTGTTCAGTTTATGATGTGTTGATTTAGTATAAATGATGGTCTTAATGATAGTTGCATGTGTGAGAAACCTGACTTCCACACCCTTAAGCATGATCCTTAAGATGATATTCTATGATCTTGTTCTAGGGTTTGAAGAACACCTTTGTGAAGGGTCCTTGCTCTTGGGTTAAAAGTTTGGTGTTTCCTATTTTCTACCCAGATGTTACGACATGTTGGTAGCGGACTAGACACCATGCAAGTCACAACACCTAGGATGGTGTGTGGTGGTGAATATGCACGTTATGATCGAAACACTTGGGGTATTGAAGGTAGCAAATATATGAAGTGTTACTGTCGATATCTTTGAATAAAGAGGTCGAAACACTTGTAATAAGAGTGGTTAAGATCAAGTAGAGTGTTGCAGCTAATGCAACCAATGTGGTTGAGGTCAAAACACTACTCATATTAGGGTTGAAACCATGAATGGTTAAGATTGAATCACCTTGAAGTGTGGAGGTCGAAACACTTTGGTTGGAGGTCGAGATTACTTTCTAGAGCATTTCTAGGCTAGTGTATATTGCTAAAATGTGAGAGCTAGTACTCCCTACATCATTGTACCTTACTAGTCCATTAAAACATGACCAAGATCCATTTCCATTCACAGGGGTAAATTCTACTAGTGAGTGTATAATGATGTGCCATGAGTAAATTCCTTGCAAGACCTCCTTCCCATTCAAACATATATAATGTAAAGTAAATGCATGACTCTTGTATAGAAATCATTCTACACTCCTAGCTCAAAATTGTAGGACATACAATTGTGGCTAGCATCTACCAAAACAAAATATTGATGTTTAAAAATAAACGATGCCCTTGAGAAGAATCAAGACAAATGTTATCTCACATCAAGTCCCTAAAATTTTGGGAGGTGCAACGACCCATATCTCACAATGCAACATCGTGATTATCTTGATGACGCACATTGTGACCACGATAGAATGTGATAAAATAAAGTTAAAGCAAAGCATCATGACCAGTGTTACACATAGGCTTCACGAACAACCCACAACACAACATCGCGACCCATTCTCACAGCACAACGTCGTGACTGCATCAAGCGTAGTGTTGCGACCAGACCAAAATGAAGTGTAACATCCATATTAGAACGGACCATCACGATCAAAACAAGGCCAACCATCACAACCAAAACCATTCCAAGTCCTTAAAAATACATTTGGGAGGTGCCATGGCACATATGATTATAATGTTATGTCACAGTAAGTCCTTAAAAATGCATTCAGGAGGTGTTAGGTCCCATATCATGACAACATCCTCTCACAACATGTTTATAAAAATGCATTTGGGAGGTCAAGGCCCATTTCAAGAGAAATATTATCTCACATCAAGTCCCTGAAATACATTTGGGAGGTGCCACGACCCATATCATGATAGTGTCCTTTCACAACATGTCCCTTCAAATGCATTTGGGAGGTGCCACGACCCATATCGTGATAGTGTTCTTTAACAGCATGTCCCTTCAAATACATTAAGAAGCATACACGACCCATATATCGGCAGTGTCCTCTCATAATAAGTCCCTAAAAATGTATTTTGGTGAAGTTTGGGCCCATATCATGACAATGTCCTCTCATGCCAAGTCCTTGAAAATACATTTGGGAGGTGCCATGGTGCATATGATGACAATGTCATTTCACATTAAGTCCTTAAAAATGCTTTTGGGAGGTGTTAGGTCCCATATCATGACAACGTCCTCTCACAACAAGTCCATGAAAATGCATTTGGGAGGTGTCAGGGCCCATATCATGACAAATGTCACGACCAATATTGTGATAGCATCCTTTCACAACATGTCCCTTCAAATGCATTAAGGAGGATACATAGCCCATATATTGGCAGCGTCCTCTCACAATAAGTCCCTAAAAATGCATTTCAATGAAGTTTGAGCCCATATCATGACATATCCCTCTCACGCCAAGTCCTTGAAAATACATTTGGGAGGTGTCATCGCACATATGATGACAATGTCATCTCACAATAAGTCCTTAAAAATGCATTTGGGTGGTGTCAGGTCCAATTTCATGACAACATCCTCTCATAACAAGTCCATCAAAATACATTTAGGAGGTGTCAGGGCCCATATCATGACAAATGCCGCGACCAATATTGTGATAGTCCTTTCACAACATGTCCCTTCAATGCATTTTAGTGAAGTTTGGGCCCATATCATGACAACCTTCTCTCGTACATGTCCATCAAAATGCATTCGGGAGGTGTCAGGGCCCATACCATGAAAAATGTTATCTCACATCAAGTCCCTAAAAATTCTTTTGAGAGGTGGCACGAACAATATTTTGATAGTGTCCTTTCACAACATGTCCCTTCAAATGCATTAAGGGGGATACATAGCCCATATATCAACAACGTCCTCTTATAATAAATCCCTAAAAATGCATTTCGGTGAAGTTTGGGCCATATCAAGACAAATGTGATCTCACGCTAAGTACTTGAAAATACATTTGGGAGGTGCCATTGCACATATGATGGCAATGTCATCTCACAATAAGTCCTTAAAAATGCATTTGGGTGGTGTCAGGTCCCATTTCATGACGATGTCCTCTCATAACAAGTCCATCAAAATGCATTTGGGAGGTGTCAGGGCCCATATCACTCCAATTCCTCCTAGAAGCTAAGTGTCATCAAACATCTTAAAGTGACTCCATGAAAATGCATTTGAGAGGAGACATGTACCATATCATGAGAGTGTCCTCTCAAACCAACTCCCTAAAATGCATTTGTGTGGAGCCATGGCCCATATTGTGCCACTAACCTCTTGCACCAAGTCCCTAGAAATGTATTTGTGTGGTGTCATGCCCTTATCATGACACTGTCCTCTCACATTAACTAACAAAAATTGCATTTAGGATGAATATTGTGACAGTTTCCTCTCACAATAAGTTTCAAGTGAAAATGGGAGGTGTCATGGCACATATGATGACAATGTCCTCTCAAGTTTGGGCATATATCATGACAATGTCCTCTCATGCCAAGTCCTTGAAAATACATTTTAGAGGTGCCATGGCACATATGATGATAATGTCATCTCACAGTAAGTTCTTAAAAATGCATTTGGGAGGTGTCAGGTCCCATATCATGACAACGTCCTATCACAACAAGTCCATGAAAATGCATTTGGGAGGTGTCAGGGCCCATATCATAACAAATGTTATCTCACATCAAGTCCCTAAATATGCATTTGGGAGGTTCCATGACCCATATCATGATAGTGTCCTTCATAACATGTCCCTTCAAATGCATTATGGAGGATACATGGCCCATATCATTATAGTGTCCTTCATAACATGTCCCTTCAAATATATAGAAATGGATTATGGAGGATCCAAGGCCCATATCATGGCATTGTCCTCTCACATAAAGTCTCTATAAATGCATTCAGGAGGAGACATGTCACATATCATGACAATGTCCTCGCATAGAAAGTCCCTGGAAATGTATTAGGGAGGACCCATGACCCATATCATGACAATGTCTGCTCACAGCAAGTCTCTAAGAATGAATTTGTGAGGAGTCACAACCCATATCATGATGTTGTCCTCTCACATCATGTCCCCAAAAATGCTTTTAGGAAGAACTATGTCTCATCTCATAAAAGTGTCCTCTCATAACAAGTCTCTGAAAATGTATTTGGGAGGTGCTTGGGCCCATATCATGACAAATGTCATCTCATAGCAAGTCTTTAACAATTCATTTAGGAGGATCCACAACCTATATCATGGCATTGAACTCTTACAACAACTCCTTAAAAATGCATTAAGGAGGATCTAGTGCCCATATCTTGACAGTGTCGTTTCACAACAAATCTTTACAAATGCATTTGGCTAGATTTGGGACCCATATCACCACAATGTCCTCTCACAACAAGTCCCTAAAAATGCATTTGGGAGGTGTCATGGCCCATATCATGATAGTATCATCTAACAACAAGTCCCTCAAAATTCATTTGGGATGAGCTAAGACCCATATTATGATAGTGATGTCTCACAACAAGTCCCTAAAATTGAATTTGTGAGGTGTCAGGGCTCATATCATGATGTTTGCTTCTCACAACAAGTCCCTAAAATTCTTTTGAGAGGAGTCATTTCCCATGTCATGAAAGTGTCCTCTCACAGCAAGTCTCTGAAAATACATTTTTGAGGTACTTGGGCACATATCATGACAAATGTCATCGCATATCAAGTCTCTAACAATTCATTTAGGATGATCTATGACCTATATCATAACATTGAGCTCTCATAGCCTATGAAGTGTTCCGCTCTATGAAGAGAGAAAAAGGGAAGAAAAAAGACAGTCTTGCTATGAAGTTGGACATGTCCAAAGCATACGACATGGTGGAGTGGAGTTTCCTTGATGTCGTGATGGAGAAGATGGGTTTTGGGATGAAGTGGAGGAGTAATGTCAAAGATTGCATCACATCTGTCCAGCACACTTTTGCTATAAACGGGGATCAGACCAAAAGCACAAAGCCTGCATGTGGACTTTGCTAGGGTGACCCTTTATCCCATATCATGAGAATTTCCTCTCATAGCATGTGGATGGAGGTGTATATGGGAGGATCTATGACCAATATCGTGTCAGTGTGCTCTCACAACAAGACCCTAAAAATAAACTTTTGACGAGCCATGACCCATATCATGATGGTGTCCTCTCACGGGAAGATCCCAAAAATGCATTTTGGAGGAACCACATCACATATCATGAGAATGTCCTCTCCCAACATGTCATTGTAATTGCATTTGGGAGGATATGTGACCATTATCATGATAGTGTGCTCTCGCGGTAACTCCCTAAAAGTAAATTTCTGAGGAGCCAGGGCCCATATCATGATGGTGTCGTCTCAAAACATGTCACTGAATATGTTTCTGGGAGGAACCAGGGCCCATATCATTATGGCATCCTCTCACATCAAGTCTTTGAAAATGCGTACTTGTCAATATAGACCAACATAAAGATGGCAAGATATTACATATGCAAGCATGTGCTTGAACAAAGGGGAGCCCTGTAGACATGCATGTGACCTCACACAACATATGGTCTTGGAGATCTTTAGTGTGTATCTGAGAGGCAATAAAAGCAAATTTACTGACATCATGAGAGGACTTGATCCCCAATCCCCCTAGATGCATAGGAAGTGTAGCCAAACACCATTGTAAATCACCAAAACATGGGCCGTCACCAACCACAATACGCTCCAGACAACGACGAAGACCGTGATAAAAAATATCCAACACAGGTGTGATAGAAGGAGGTGTTGTACAAAGATCAAACAATAGTTTGGGCAGCCCAACACAAGACCTAAGAAGAAGAAGCTCACACTATGGGTCCTGGAGTGAGGACATGTGATCCATCATATCAAGGGTCTTCATCACACATTTTTGGAGAAGTTCCTTCACAAAGGATGTGTCTGTAGAAAATTGGGCCACTTAGAATCTTCACTCCATGCTCTGGATGAGAGATGTCAGTTGGAAATAAGCCCACATTCGAGCCTCATCTAGGGTCATCAAATGGTCAAAAAATATGACTTCTTAGTATTGAGATGAAGACCTTACATCGAGCCTCACTCCTAAATGAGGGGTAGAGACTTCGAAACAACCTCTGTGTCCCCAATGAGGGGTACCATCATCAAGGTAGAAAGAAAGGAGGTCAAGTTGACATGCATCCTTTTCCTATAAAATAAGAGGGTGGAGTCCCAAGGAAAAAAGTGGGGGGCCTAATGGGTCACCTTCTTATACCCTGACAGAAGAGAAAAGAGGCTTGCCATGATCCATATAGAGAGGAGATGGAGATCTATAGAAAAACTCAACCCATCATACAATAGAAGGGCAATGAATACGAACCTCTCGGAATATGGTAGATCTATCAACCATGTTGAAGGCATTATTGAAGTCAATAAGAGCCATGGTGACTGTAGTGGGGTGTTGTTGTTCATAGACAAGTTGAGTGATAGCATGTAGAAGGGCCTCAACACCACCAGAAACACCAACACCATACTGATGATCCATAAGATAAGGGACGACATCAGAACTTACACCCTTTGCCGCAACTTTGGATACAAGGCGCTACCAAATAGTACCCATAGCAATAGGCCGAATGCCATTGTCTGGTTTGAGAAAAGGAGTCAATGGAGCACTGGCAATGTAGGGATCTAGGGAATCTGGACAACGACCAGTGAGCCAAAGATTCACCATTGTTGAAACTGCATTAAAAAAATCATCTTTCACTGTAGTGGCATCCCCACACATATAAACAATAAGTTGTTGTGATCGTAGGCCATCACGTGCGCAAGATGTCCCTTTCTTGAATGATAAAATGGCTTCTTCAATCACATAGCAAGAAGCAACAAATGGAGAGCTAGAAATTTCAGATTGAGGTTGTACCAATGGCAGTGGAGGTTGAGGGTGTTTAGCTTCAAGATAAGAATAATTAGCAGCTTTTGTGGGGGTAACATCACTAGAGGATAGAACACAGATGGAAGTAGAAAATTGGATATCTTTGATCTTAGACTTGGCACATGAAATACAAGATTCAAAAGAATGTTCTCGCCCGGTAGGACAACAATGAGCCAAAATCTGAGCTAGGAGTTGTTGAATGCCATCAGGTCCTGAATTCCAAGTCTCCCAAGCCTTAAGGATCATAAGTTGTTGTAGAGAGATGCATTTTCAAGAAGACTGTTCTTGAGTAGACTTAGGGGAGAAGTGATACAGAACACATGTTGGAAGAAACAAAAGATGAATCCATGCATCAATAGAGCGTGAGCAAGAAGCCACCTAGAGTAAGCAAGCACAAAGAGTGTCGACAAAGGGCAAACGACAAAGAAGAGGGATGCTCTTTACGGTAGGGACACCCGTGTGGAAGACAAAATCTAGAAGATCTGTGTCGAGCTATAGTCAGTCAACAGGCAGAGGCGGTGGCTCAATACACTGACGAGATAACAGGGTGCAAGGAATAGAATCTGGAAAGCCAGAATTGATGGAAGTGGGCAAACCAACTATCACATCGAGTGATGTCTCACCAGGCTATCGAGGTAGAGTGGTAGTAACATCAGAGCCATCATAAGCTTGATGAAGACATGCTTTATACCATGGCATGATGCTGAGGCATACACCACACATCCAATGCTTGGAAGAACAAAGAGCAAACACCAATCCCTCCCAAACATCTGCATACTCCAATGCCTTACAGATTCCATCAACACGACTCAGTGAAGATAAATGAACAACCCGAAGATGATTACCAAAACTGTTAGCTGCTAACGGTTTTCCGCGACATGTATGGAGGCTCCTAAAAGGACATGAAACTTGTGCAGCAGGTCCAACCATGTAGGATGGAGGCCCCACACCATAAAGGACCACAAGAACAACCTCACAGCTTTTCACTTATGACGCAACAAGACAGTCATAATGTGTCATAGTCGATGTGGGAAAACTAAATTTTGCCATTAAAGAGAGCAGAACTGAGACATGGAGGGAACCCTCTCGTGTATGGCGGCCAACAGGGTAGTCTTTCCTGCTGGGTTGATCAGTGCCAAGCCGGCTTAACACACGACTGTAGCGAACCGTGTATGGGCTGCCGCCTCCAGGGAGCAATGATGAACTCGATTGTATTGATCCTCGACATGTTGAGACATGGACGGCTAGGCACCAGGGACGCTCCGAGTACGCTCTTGCCCTAATCCCTTGCTGCTATGCGTGTGGTTGCTGAAAAAAGGGCAGCCACCACCGGTATGTCCAAGTCCAACAAAAGTTGATAAGTTGACTTGAAGTTATCGCCAAACCTTTATGGTCACCTTCCGTCCACATTCGGGAAACACTATGGTAAGTCGGATCTAGATACTATGGTGTGGGAGAACAAGATGAGCAGAAAACCCCTGCCATCAGCGACACTGGGGTAGGTGCAATAATTAATCAGAGGTAGGTGGGAGCAAAACAGAATCATCGTCGGTGCCCATGTCACGTGCAGTGGCTCGACGCCCTCGCATCGCATCATCGTCCAGTGCACGGTGACCAAATAAGTGTTGATATATTCCAACAAAAATACACTCGGGAGGAGCCATGACATATTTCTTCTCATAAAAAGTTTCTTTCAATGCATTTCTTAGGAACTGGGGCCCATATAGTGACAATGTCCACTCACAACAATTCTCTAAAAATGCATATGTGAGGGTTGGGGAACATATCATGAGAATTTTCTCTAACAGCAGGTCCCCTATAATGAATTTGTGAGAATTCAAGGCCAATATCAAGACAATGTCCTCTTATTGTAATTTTGTAAAAATTCTAAGGTTAGGTGACATGAATTTATGTCATCTATAACTTTGGTGACACACATACATGTCACCTAAATGTTATGTCTCCTTGTATATTGCACTTGACTCATATACATGTGTAAACCCCCATTAGAACATAGGTGATTCAAATGTATGTCACCTATAGTGTGTCGCCCATTCAAGTATGATAAAATGTCTGTAACCTATATTGCACAGACTACTTGTGACATACATGCATGTCACCTAAAGTATGTCACCCTTTCAAATATACAAAAATGTATGTCATCTATTTTACGTAGGCCTACACAGATTATAAGTCATGTATAAACATGTCACCTAAAGTGCATAACTTTTTACATGATTGTCATCTATACTATGTTTTTTGGTAGTGTTGAAGAATCTTGAAATTAACAAAATTGAACCGTCCACTCTGAGAATCATGTCTTGTGCATCCTTATACATGAATCAAACAAAATATCCATTGAAGGAAAGTATAACAAAACGAGCAAGCCGATAGACTAGGATTGCGTCTTGGCGAAAGGAAATAATGTAGTTTCAGTAAAGTAGAATAGAAGAATAGGAGCAGGCTAATAAAATGAAATTGCAACTAGGCAAGGGGAAAGAGAAAGTAGGCAGTGTGAAATAATGCACACTCATGCCTGTCTTAGTAAACATAAACCTGAAGAAGTCGGGAACATGTATAGACCGCTTGGTCCGTAGACCGCAGAGGGATCATCTCCCCCCCCCCCACACACACACACATATATATATATATATATATATATATATATATATATATGTACATATACATATATATATATATGTACATATATATGTATATATATGTATATATATATACATATATAAATATATGTACATATATATGTATATATGTATATATATACATATATAAATATATGTATGTATATATATATATATATATATATATATATATATATATACATACTACTACAGAAATGGCTTATAACGTCACATTCACTATCGTCAGTTGTATACAAATAACCGACGCCTTACACATACAACATTGGTTATTTCATAAAACCGACATCTATCTGTGAAGAGTGGACAGACACGGGTATCACTTTTTATTTAGCGTCCGTTCTATGTAAACAACTGACGCCTAAGACCACCCGCCAAAACCAAATTTTTCATGGGGAAAAATGTACCTCCAAAATTTAACATATGGCGTCGGTTTTTAACTTAAAAACCGACAAATAAAGTATTTTCATGAGACAGAAATTGGGCCCAATTTTATCATCGGTTTCACATAAGTAACCAACGTGGATGAGTTTACACGCGCTGTCCCCGAGAAAATATCGACCACCTGTAGCGTCGGTTTTATAAGGTCACCGACGACTATTGGCTGAGTTCGAGAACATTTTTTGTTATCGGCTTATATTTATAGGCGTCGGTTTTTTTTATGGAAACCGATGACTATTATTGAACATAGTTGTCGATTTTACATGAGAACTGACACGATTACTAAATAGTGTCGGTTGTATAATCGACGCTGATTGATAACTTAACCCCCGCGAGCCTGACTGTTCCCCTTTCTCTCCTATTTCATTTCTGATTTTTCATTCTCGCGCTCTGGCGATTCTGCTCCCCCACTGCTGCTACTCTGCCGCTCCTCCACCATTGCTCTGCCGCTGCTGCTCTGCCGTTGGTCTGCCGCTCCTCCGCCGCTGCTGCTTCTCCTCCGCCGCCGGCTGCTGTTCTTTGCTCTGCCGCCGCTGAACACCTAAAGCAAGGTATACCCTTCGTACGCCTTTTCTCCTCCACCACTAGCTTTCCTCCTCTTCCTCTGCCGACCTGGACCTCACCCAGGCGGTGCCTAAGCAGCCCAGGCATTCACCTAGGGTCCCAAGCCCAGGTGCCCTGCCTAGTTAGGCCTCTGGGCGGATGCTTGGGCGGCGCCAGGGCACCCCTAGGCTGCTGTTGGGGTTTGGATTCAAGAGATGATCATGAACCTTTTGATCCCTGGATTGAACCCTTGATCAACCTATATAAAGGATGTCCAAAACATGCACTATGATTTTCCCACATTAAGATTACAAGCACCATTCTTGTTCTTCTCGCTATCAAATAACTACTCCCCTATCTTCTCTAAGGTTTTTCGACATCCTCCTCCATTTTGATTTCACCAAGTCACCCCAAAAGCCATTGAAAAATATTCTGATTGTGTTTATTTATGTACTGATTTCACCAAGCTAGTGGATTTTTTTTAGAGTTATTTACTCATTGTGTTTATTTATGTACTAATTTTTTATGATTTATTCATCTACTTATTTGTATTTTTTGTCTACCGTTTTTTATTTATTTATCTACTCATTTGAATTTATTTGTGTACTTCTTTTGAAATCATATAATCATCTAGTGATGTAACTTTATCACTGTCTCATTATAAACCATTAGATCTAGATCTTACTGTATCTCTACCGTCCTAACTATAAAATTTGTATCTTGTTTCCTTTTTGAGTATATTGAGAATGTTAATCACCTAACTTGAAGAACTAGGATATGGATGATGAAACTAGGATTGTAGGTATAAGAATGACAACACATGTATTTGTTGGCCTAGAAACCCGTCCAAGATTTACACATTAGGAGTAAATCTTGGATAGTCCCCGATTTGGGACTGTTCTTGAACACCTAATCTCACTTAGGATGTAAGTGTATAATGTGTATTGGGTTTTCGAGAAAATTTCGGTAGCATTTCCCTATTTGTTCTCTAAGTACATATGTACTTAGAGAACAACAGGGAAATGCTACCGAAATTTTCTCGAAAACCCAATACACATTATACACTTACTAGTGAGATTAGGTGTTCAAGAATGGGATAGGTGGTACACATTTATTATATATAATAATGACAACACATGTATTTGTTGGCCTAAAGTTTTAACCATGCAAAAACTCTAATCCGTTAACCCTAGACCCTAATCTTGTTGTAATATATACTTGTTTTCTCTTTGATCATGGAATTGATAGATCATGAATGTCCATTCGCAATTGCTGCACCGCAGAGTTTATTTCTGGTCTTGACCAGTTTATTAGATTTGCCTAGGAACATAGGAAACAACCTGGAGATAGGTTCTACTGTCCATGTAGGCATTGCAGTAACAACTTGAAAGTCAGCACTGGTGACGAAATCAAAAGTCATGTCATGTGAAATGGGATTATACAAGGCTATACAGAATGGCACTGGCATGGAGAGATTTCAAACCCGAAACCAGTGGATGTCAATAGCAGTGCTTGTGTGGAAGAAGAAATTACCTACGATGACGTTGATGTGAATGAACCAGTTCTAGTAGACATCGTTGATGCGATGCTGGATAGTTGTGGGGTAGAGCACACCGATCCACCTCCCATTTTTAGAAACATTGTGCATGATGCTGATATATCGTTATACACAGGTTGTACTAAGTTTACAAAGCTTAGCGCTGTGTTTAGATTGTATAAGCTGAAAGCTAACAATAGATGGAGCGACAAGAGCTTCACGTCATTGTTGTCTTTGTTGAAAGAAATGCTTCCTGAAGGAAACGACCTGCCAACATACCAGGTAAAGAAATTATTGGGCCCAATGGGAATGGATGCCAAGAAGATACACGCATGCCTGAATGATTGTGTATTATTTCAAAAGGACTATGTGGATTTGAAAGATTGTCCAAAATGTGGTGTGTCACGATATAAATTGACGACTTCGGGGGAGTCCAAAACTGGTTCTCCTGCTAAGGTGATGTGGTATCTACCTATAATATCACGATTTCAACGCTTGTTTGCCAATCTGATAGATGCGAAGAATTTGAGGTGGCATGCAGATGTTAAGAAAAATAATGATGGGATCCTACGACATGTGTCTGATTCCCCACAGTGGAAGAAGATTGATCTATTGTACCCTGAATTTGGTGAAGAAGTCAGGAATCTAAGACTTGGGCTTTGTACAGGTGGGATGAATCTGACGGGACATTGAGCAGCCAACATAGCACTTGGCCAGTCATGCTTGTTATATACAATCTTCCTCCCTGGCTGTGTATGAAAAATAAGTACGTAATGCTGTCATTGTTGATATCGGACCCTAAACAACCTAGAAATGACATCGATGTTTATCTTGAACCTCTGATTGATGACTTAAAGAAACTCTGGGGTGAAGGTGTGATGACCTATGATGCTTCACGAAGAGAGACATTTCGTATGCATGCTATGTTGTTTTGCACTATTAATGACTTTCCAACATATGGGAATTTGTCTGGATATAGTGTCAAAGGAGCTAAAGCGTGTCCTATATGTGAAGAGAACACTGATTCAACAAGACTAAAACATGGCGGTAAGACTGTATATCTCGGTCATCGAAGGCTTCTTACAAAATTCCATCCGTATCGTAGGAAGCGCAAAGCATTCAATGGATTGAATGAGGAACGGAGTGCACCTAAACCTATACCAGGGGAGGTTGTTTATGAAAGAGTAAAAGACTTTGTCAATGAATTTGGTAAGAGATCACAATGTACTATGGCCACACGGAGTGACAAATCTTTATTCAAGAAGAAGTCAATATTTTGGGATCTTCCTTATTGGAGTTCTTTGACAGTCAGGCATTGTATCGATGTCATGCACATTGAGAAAAATGTTTGTGATAGTTTCATTGGTACTTTGTTGAATATACCAGGTAAGACTAAAGATGGGATAAAATACAGACTGGACCTACGTGAAATGGGAATAAGGTCAGAATTAACAGAATTTCGTGAAAAAGAAAATTGAAGAACATACTTACCTCCCGCTTGTTACACATTGTCTAGAGAGGAGAAGAAAGCTTTTTGTGAATGTTTGGTAAATGTTAAGGTGCCACAGGGTTACGCATCCAACATTTGTAGATTGGTATCAATGAAAGAACTGAAGTTGATAGGTCTTAAATCTCATGATTTTCACACTCTAACGCAACAAATATTGCCTGTGGAAATTAGATCTATATTGCCGAAGCATGTAAGGTTTGCAATCACCAGACTTTGTTTCTTTTTCAACAGTCTGTGTAGCAAAGTTATTGACCCTGATACTCTCGATAAATTGCAAAGAGAAGTGGTTGTTACCCTATGTCAGCTTGAGATGCATTTTCCTCCGTCGTTCTTTGATATCATGGTACATCTTGTTGTCCACTTGACTACGGAAGTGAAAATGTTGGGGCCAGTTTTCTTGCATTGGATGTATCCCTTTGAACGATACATGAGCATTTTTAAAAGTGATGTTCGAAACCGTTATCGGCCTGAAGGGAGTATTATTGAGGGTTATGTGGTGAGAGAGCTTATGGATTTTTGTAGTGACTTTCTCAGTGGTAATTGTAGCGACCGTCTCGCGAAAATAGGATTAACTAATGCAAAAGCGAATTATTTGCAGCGGATTACTGAAAATTAAAACTTTTTGCAAAGAGATCCTCACATAGGAAATCTTTTCCAACAAGAACCATTGCATAACATTTACATTCTGGTTCAAACATACATAACTTGTACCATCTCTTTTCAGAGATTACATCATCAACTGTCTTATAAACATTATATATAGACAATATACGAATCTCGAGGCTTCAAGCCAAAACCTTAGATTGATTCATAAAACATTGACTAAAAACTCCGAGGACCTGAGAGTACAGAGACGACACATAGGACTTTCTAACTACATAACTTGACATGCAGTATCTCCACCTGAGATATTACTGTTGTCCTTGCTATCACTGTTGTTGTCCATTCCCTGCAATGGAATTTTGCTTCTTTGTCCGCGTCCACCTAAAAATTTGGATCCCACGGGGGTGAGACAATTGTAAATTTTCCCCAGCAGGAGATATAACTCTCCGCCAAAACTTTGTTATAGCAGTTTATTAAAATAAACTGAGCAGAAGGATTTATATATATATAATCAAGAGCAGGTAGATCACTTGTATGAACAAAGTGAAGTAATCTCCTTTTTCAAGGATAACATTGCATCTACTCATGGTAGACTCATAGTTCATCCATCTACTTGTAATGAATACAACATATATGAACAACATCAATGAACTACAGATATATAATAGAAATGTAACATCAACTAAGTTCTCAAACAAGACTTATTACAACAATGCTATAAAGAGACATGTACTACTTTCATCAGATACTTATCAATCTTTCAAAGACCTTGGGAACTCAGTCCCTCATTTCAAAACTGGGAATTCTCATCCCTTCACATTCTCATCACCATAATCATATGGTTCTGGGTATTCAAACCCCTAACTCATCATTGAGCATTATTACCACTTTTTCAGGTAACTATCACCTTCAAGTCATCTGATCAAGGTAAATATGATGCTTGTTACATAATCATCTCTCATGGCACTTAAGGCCCATTACATCTCTTATTACCTCATACTAGGCAATAAGGTATAGCATGGCACATAAGGCCCATAAATAATTTCAATATATAAAACTACATAGCTCATAATGGCTATGTTCATTATCTCATGATACCTGCATGGTTAGTACAAATGACAACATATTCATCAATTTCATATCAGCACCATGCAAAACAATATATAACATTATCATTCAAGGGTAACACCACTATTCCCTTACCAGGGTTAGGGTTTCCCATTATGTCAATTAGGAATACTCATTCCCTTCACATTTTGTCACCTCTCACTAGGCAACAAATTATTCACATGGCTTACAAGGCCATTCACATCTTGTATTAAGGTATTTCCCTTCTTAATACATTCCATCCCTAACCACTCACCTTTAGCATATAATGCAAAGGCCACACATTAGAATTGTCCAACTATCTTTAATGATATGGACTTGTCTAATGCTAAAGACATTGCTAACAATAAGGTTGCTTATAATCAACCACATGAAATGTTTTACCTTTCTGAGGCCATTCCATCTATCTCATCATTAGGGTTTCTTTATACCCTTACTTAGAATTAGGATTATGATTCATTGTCATATTTCCCATGATTAGGGCTTTATGTGTTATAACTTCACATTAGAGTCTCATACACCTTCACCCTTCTTAGGGCCTCTCATCATAACATAGCATTATAGCATCATGTGATGTTAATTTTTAATTAGGGTTTCTCAGGACATCACCCTCAACTAGGGTTTTACATGGAATCACCCTGAACTAGGGTTTCACATGGAATCACCCTGAACTAGGGTTTCACATGGAATCACCCTCAACTAGGGTTTCTCATGGAATCACCCTCAACTAGGGTTTCACATGGAATCACCCTCAACTAGGGTTTCTCATGGAAACACACTCAACTAGGGTTTCTCATGGAATCACCGTCAACTAGGGTTTCTCATAGAATCACCCTCAACTAGGGTTTCCACCATAGTTTCCCACAATTTGGGTTTACTATTCATCTCCATTAGGATTTTACATCTCATTTCCCTATATTGAAGTTTCACACATCACTACCCAAGATTAGGGTCACATTCTCACCCTGGATTAGGGTTACATTTAAAATTGCCCTCAATTAGGGTTAGAATTCAATAACCCTATCAATTTGGGTTTATGTTCATGATTAGGGTTTCATGATCTGTCTACTTTAGGATCATACCCTTAATCACCACATGAATCATATTCACGTATGAATTCATTGCTAACATCATCTCAATTTGATTAGGTCATATCAACCCTTCAATCAAGTACATACAACTATGATTAGCATAGTGTACCAAGTCATTGATCTTATAAGCAATTAGGGTTCATCCCTTAATTGGCACTAATCACTTAGGTACTATTAGGGTTTCAACCTTTGTACCTTCATTGGTTATCATTACTAACCATCATTGGATTATTGGAACTATCATTACCTTCAAATACCAAGTGATTAAATCACCAACAACCTCCAATCAGTTTTGAGGTTTCATCACCAAACGATTTTGAAACCGAATGGTCTTTGGTCTTCAAACGGTTTGGGACCATTTGGTATCAAAAGGTCTTGAGATTGTTTGGCCCCAAACGGTCTTGGGACCGTTTAACCTCAAACGGTCTTGAGACCGTTTGGTCCAAACCTCCTCAAAACCGCATGGACCAAATATGGTCTCAACCAATCAAATTGGATTAGGGTTTCCAGTGTTGATTCCTTCAATCATTGGATTAATGGAACCAATCATCAATTGGACCTATCCTCATACTTCAATTGAGTTAAATAGGTCGACCTTAACCTGATTTGACCCTCAATTAACCCTCAATTGGTCATCAATTAGGGTTTGAAATTGATGATCCTTCAACACTAATCAATGTAAGATTAGTTACTTTGAAACCATTGAACCATCATCCAAATTGAACATGACCTGACCCCAAACGGTCTTGAGGTCATTTGGATGACCACCAAACGGACTTGAGACCGTTTTCCCATCATATCATCAAAATCCAAGTCAACTAATTCAGTTTTGGATCATTGGATTGATCACCAAATCAACAATTAATTACACTTTAATTTAGTAACATTGGATCATCAATTGTTTAACCATACTCACCCCTAGACCTCCAAACGGTCTTGGGTGACCTCCAAACGGTCTTGAGACCATTTGGATGAGCTCCAAACGGTCTTGAGACCGTTTGTCTCATCCAACCCTTGGATTCTAGTGAGATTTCATCAAGGATTGGTCTATTGAGTTGATTATCAAATCAACACTTAATTGCAAAGTGATTTGGTACCTTTAGACCTTCAATTGGTCAACCAAACTTAACCCTAGACCTCCAAACGGTCTTGGGTGATCTCCAAACATTCTGGAGACCGTTTGGGAAATCCTCAAATGGTTTTGAAACCGTTTGGGCCAATCAACCCAAAGTATCAACTTATTCAATTGCAAAATCAACACTTAGCTGATTAGGGTTAACACCATATCTTTTGTCCTTCAAACACTTAACCATATCCAACCCTAGACCTCCAATCGGTCTTGGATGACCCCCAAACGGTCTTGAGGCCGTTTGGGTAATCCCCAAACGGTTTTGAAACCATTTGGGCTAAATAACCCAAAAAGTCAAATCAATCAAGTTGAAAATCAGCACTTAATCCAATTAGGTTTGCCTAATTGATTAGCCTTCAACTCATGATTCCTTTGGAATTAATCCATCAAATTTGGTGGGTTATCAACCAACACAATTAGGAACAGGAATCTCAAACGGTCAACCCTAGGTCAAGCCTCTCAAACGGTTTTGAGTCCATTACCCATTCAGTTGTGGACTAAATTACCCAATCGATCTTGAAGTGGAAACCCATTCGGTTTTGAGGTGAATTATCCATTGGATCTTGGGTACAATTACCCATGCGGTCTTGAGTAATTACCCATGTGGTCTTGGGTGTATTACCCATACGTTTTTGAGTGAATTACCCATGCAGTCTTGGAGTTCAAATACTCCAAACGGTTTTGAACTCAAAAGTGTCCATTCAGTTTTGCAACTAACTAAATCATGCGGTTTTGAAAACCGTTTGCTCATTCCCTTGGATAAGGTGTGTTCTTGTGATGATGTCATCATCATCAACCTGCAAACTGAAAACACCAAATTTTGTGATGTTTTTGACCTTTATTCTGTTATCAAAACTGCCCTTTTAACTGTTTTCCTCTCCTTTTAGATGTACTTTTGCAATAATTGGCCAAACGACGCTCTTAATTCAATATTTCCATCTTTTGCAGAGTTTTTCTTCAATTTTTTCACATTTATCATCAACAAGGCTGTCCCAGCCCACAAACAAGTTCCACCTGCATCGGCCTTCCAGATGGCCGATACGCTCACTGCCTGACAGGGTAGCGCGACACAACGACGCGTGACATGGGGATGTCGCGCAAGAAGGAACTAGAGGGCGATACGTCTTTTACCCGACAGCGAGCCGAGCTTGCCACGACAACTAAAGCTTGTCGCGTGATACAGGCCACCCACCGGTAGGCGCCGCCCGTCATGTGACCGACAGCCGACATCCTTGTGTCGGGCGATACCAATATCAGCCATCCACCGACTCCGCGAATAAGGAGGACACGTGGCGCTCTGAGCACCATAACTTCCCCCAACTGCTGCTTATAAATAGCAGCTACAGGAAGCTACAAAGACAGGTCGGAACCCTGCACAAATCTTCTGAGGAAAGCTGCAAGAGCGAAGTGCATCGTGCCTCAGTGATTGTGCTGGGCAATTCTAGGTGAGCACTTCCCCATCCCGAGAGGGATGGAATGGTTCACTGAGGATCTTCCCGAGCACCACTACAGGCCGATATCGGCCAAAGAGGATAAGCGACATAAGTGCCTGACACTAGATGCGTCTCTCTAGCCCGACACGATACCAAACCCTGATACGCTTCGCCCGTCACGGCGTGTCGCCTGAGAGGGTGCCGCCCGACATGAGCGTATCGGGAAAGGGTCCTCACACGATGCAATCGGCCCATCACGGTGTGTCGCCTGAGAGGGTGTGCCACTCGACACAGTTGTATCAGGCTAGGCTCCTGCCCGGTATCGGGCTGGAGAGTCCACTGTAGTCTGTCGTCCTTCTATATCAAGAAGGCGACATCTATCTTTATTTCAGTCATTTAATTCTTTACTTATGCAATGTAATCAAAACCTTTATTGTTTATGGAAATAGAGGAGCTTAATTACTTGCTGCTTTATGTTTGGTGCAATTGTTGGATGACTGCTATGTTTAATATCTGAACTGTAGCTTGCATGTTTGGATCACATTTCAATTAGCTACAGAATCGTGTTTTTCCCGTCGCAACAACTTCGAGAGAGGTGTTGTGGCTCTAGTATTTGCTCTGATTCTGGAGTACGAGAGTGCCCGAAATCGGAGTTTCTTTAGTAACATTTCACTCTAACTTAAGTCCAGCAACCTCGAGAGGGGTGTTGATGCTTGGTTAGAGGTACCTGCTCTGAGAGGAGGGGTGCATGATGTTCCTGCTGCCGGTTGTTTTACCAAAGTTTTCTCCTTCGCACCTTGCTTTAGCTCTAGTATTATCTCTCTGTTTCTGTTGCATGAAAACTCCTAAAAACTGCTAAATGCTTAAAACTTAAGTTTTCCTTGTAACTCCAGTTGGAGATAGGGTTTTGTTTTATCGATCTTGTTCTTTTGTTCCCTTTTTTTGGGAATTTTATCATCTCTTTATCCCTGCCGGAGTGTAGCGTGTTGATTCTGCGTTCTCAACACTACCACCCTTGTCCCTGTGTTCGACCCTGTATATCTACTTTGACCCCGTAAGAAACGTTGCGGGGGCCTAGAAGGATTCAGGTTATAAATGTAAAAGCTCGACTACCTCAAATCTGCCTCCAATTTTAGGACACGCGATTTAGGCCGGTCAACTTTTTGGCTCCGTTGCCGGGGACAAGGCAAAATGGTACTATTGACGAATCCGAATCCACTGACTACACTCCCGTGCCTCAAGTTTAGAAATGAGCTTGACAACACTCTTTTTCTTTTTCTTTTTCATCATTTATGATTCTTTGCCTATAATTAATAATTCGATTTTCTAAACTTAACTTTTTGTGTCGTTTCAGGAACTCTGAATATCAGTGACTTGATCCACCGAGCACCAACACCATGCCTCCTCGCATAGACCAGCAACACTCCAAAGGAGAATGCCAGGGGAGTCCTAGGCATGATTCACCTCCTCCAGGAGGTGATGACCGCTATGACAGTAATAATCGGCTTGAGGATTCAGAATCGGAACACTCCGAGGAAGACCATCCCCAAGTCAGGCATCGTCACCGTCAGCGACACAAGAGAAATCAAGACCAAGCACATCACCGACATGAAAACAACAGCAAAGACTCAGAGGAAGACGAGAAAATGCTGAGGGAGTTGGCATCGACAAAGGCCAACAACTCCCGATGTCCAGTCATTATCCCACATTTCAACACGACAAATTTTGAGCTCAAGCCATCCGTAATCTCAATGATCCAGAATAAGAGTTTCAGGGGGAGTTCAAAGAACGACAACCCCTACCACCATTTGGACGCCTTCAAAAATATATGTGATACCATAAAGATGCGGGGGGTCCCCCACGAAGTGATTTACTGTAAGGGCTTCATTTTCTCCCTGGAAGACAAGGCTCGGTCATGGTATCTTGGGTTGCCCCACCAATCTCTAAACAGATGGGGAGCACTGGCTGACGCGTTCGTGAACAAATTCTACCACACTGAAAGGACTGTGAGAAATAGGCAGAAGATAACCTCTTTTATGTAGAAGCCTAGTGAAAGTCCCCATGTCGCCTGGGAAAGGTACCAGGAATATCATAGGGACTGCCCTCACCATAATTATAAGAAGGGTTTCCTAGTCACCACCTTTTACAATGGTCTGACTCCCGATGAAAGGGTGTCACTAAATGCAGCAGCAGGTAGTGACTTCCTTGGGAAAAAGCCGAGCAAGTCCGAAAGGATCATCAAAAACATGGCCGAGCTGATGGACGACGCTGATTTTGATAGATCCGACAGAGGATAGGTTAAAAAGGTCGGTGAAGAGCCCTCTCTTGAGTCCAAGGCGCTGGATTCCATTACCTCACAAATACAAAGAATAGCTACCGATGTTAAGCAACTGAGGGAAACTAGCGGGAAAGGAAAAAAGCCAGTCGAAAAGGTGATGAAATGCGTAACCTGCAGTGAGGGAGGACATGGGTTAGATCATTGCATCTACACCCGACCGGATGCGACCAGTGATACTGACTCCGAAGACGAAGGGACTGAAAATGTCTCCTTCATGAATTTCAAAAGGCCAGATCACCCCGGTTTCAATTACGGCAACAAGGATGCGGCTAAGAACTCACATCAGCTGCAGAACTCGTCCATGCCGTCGCAAGCCTTCGAGAAAAGAGGGGGGCCGAGTCAGTATGCCAAGAACACTCAGTTTCAGTCATCCAAGGGGAATTTCCAGGTACAAGGTAAATATCAAGGATCAAACAAAGAACAGGACAAGGGCTCGAGCCAATCGGATGTGATTGGCTAGTTATTTGATTTCGTGAAGAGGCAGGACACCATCAACAATCAGCTAGCGCAAAGCGCGCTGTTGAGTTCTGGCATTTTGAACTCTTTGCAGGTACATTTGGCGGACATGCAGATGCATCAATGCCAAATTGATCAGCAACTAGCTCAGTTGGCCGAGATCGTGAAGAACCCGTCAGCAAAGATACCGTCAAATACCGAGACTGCCAAGAAGGCAGGACTGTGACCGCAAAGGCAAGGATAAAGATGCAGGAAGAAGAAGCTGAAGACGTCAAGCTGAAGATGGAAAACGAAGTGCTTCTTGGGAGGCATCCCGAGCTGTCTTTTAATTTCTTAGAATAGGATGCATTTTATTTTCCTGCATAAGAAACATTACAAACATTATGGACTGTAATAAGGCCCGAGGCGTTGCATGCGCCACGTGTGCTGACTCTTTTGTTTTATGGGCCACCGCGCTGCTTTATAGACCGGGATGGGTAATACTATCTGAGGTCGGGGTCTTAGCCTTAGGCCGATGATGTTTTACTCATCGACCACTTTCTCCCACTCTGTTTTCAATTTCTTCTTCTCGGCTTTGCTCTGAAGGTTCGTATCGGGCAGCAGCCCAACCGACATGTTGAACGCGCCCGTATCGGGCAGTGGAATTTCGGGCATCGCAAGGGTCGTGACGGATGGCATTCCTGGGCGGCGTGCACCCGTATCGTGCATGGGAATAATTGCCCTTAATTAGACTGACGGGACCGTTCGTCTCGGGAATGACATGTCTCAACGGACGATGCGCGCCCCAGAACTGCCCGTTTTACCCCCAGCCGAGTTTTCTATATATAGTAAGGAGGGTTTACCGTGTCGGGCTACTACACTTACTCTTTCAGCCACCCGAATCATGCAGTAATCCACTTTTTACTCACATGTCGGCCAGCTCGCCTTCGCCCTCGTGTCGGGCGAGAGCGTCAAAGAGCAAAGGTATAGCCCTACAGTCTGTTTGCCCGACACGGGTTTCATATTGCGCGTTGCGTATCGGGTGGACGACCTTAGTCAATTTCTCTTGTATCGCCCGATACGTGTGAAGCACGACAGAACGGTCGATCGCGTTTGCCCGATACGCCATATCGGGCGACACGTTTTTCCGTCGTGACGTCCTATCAGGAAGTTGTTTCATGCAACCTTATCGCCCGACGTACCCATGTCGAGCAGCGTGTTGTGCCGCACAGTTCTCCCCGTTTCGTCCAATCTCGTATCGCCTCAGATTTTATTTTAATGAATGATACCCGGGCTTTACATCGAGACAAGTTTTATCGAGATATCAGTTTTTCCTACCTAACATTTAATTGATCAATGACCTTGATAACAAGTATGGATAATGCACAGCAACCTCCGGATGAGTTGACAAACACAACGCAAGAATAAAAATTGCGACCGCAGCTGAAGCAACAAATGTCGGACAGAAACGCCAGAATCCCGAGACAGTAGAGCCACCACCCGCCGAAAAGAGAGCAAAAGAAGTCCATTTCCTTATCATAGTCTGTCTTCTGTGGTGGTTTAGGACCCCCCTCCAAAAGAAATCCTTCTCCAAGTGGCATCTGGATTGAATGTGGGCATTTCGGTTCCATCCACCATGAAGCCACCTTCATCACGGGGGAGGTATCTTCTTCTTATACAATATTACAAGTGTTTTCAAGAACTCTCTGTCTACCATGCACGAGCCTTGCACTTCCTTCTTGAGAGCATTGCACTTGTTCCGGCTGCATCCAGCTGGGAAAGAAAATGGAGTCTGCAAATAAGGAGAACATATTGCAGCTTTTCCAAGGCACAAGCGCAACCTCCAGCTAACCTTCACTGAGCTAACATGACCTCACCCTATTTTCTTCACTACTCTGGGACAGAGAGTGGAGTAAGTTTGGGGGGGGGTACCCATGTACCAGTGAAGGAGGTATAAAAAATTTCTTCCCTTTGTGTCATTTCGTTCTTCTCTTATATCATGTGTATGTACCCATGCTCATATAAAATCCCATGCTCATATAAAATTTTTAAAATTTTTTGCTTTTGTTCCCATACATGTGTACAAAGTCGCTATATTAGTAAAAACCTGATGTGAATTCTTGCCAAGTTTGTTTTCTGTGTGCTTAACGAGATGCAAGTTTTGTTATATCTTTATGATAATGCGGCCTCAAACAACAAAAGACTACGTTTTTCTGTGCCAAAAATAAAAAAAAAATAATCTGACAACAGCTAAGAGACGAGTATGGAGAAGGAAAAAGCTGCCCAAATAGCAGAAATCTCTTTTGTTTTCCCTTACCCAACAAAAATACCAAAAAAGATAAAGTAGCCTTATGAGAGTGAATAAAAGCATGAGAGTTGTGCCCAATAAAAGAAAAGAAAAAAATATGTACACACTTGTTTTCCAAAAGTACCCATCTTTAGGCATGGTAGATCTGGGGCAGTGGTACGTAGGATGTGAAATCACTGCTCTAAAGCCAACTGGCTTGGACTGTAGGGACCACTTGCCTGCTAACGGACCCTTACCTGGATGGACTAATGGGAAATAAGAAAAACACCAAAAAGCCTTAGCCTACCCTATACACAACTTTCTGCTCCTAAAGTTGTTTGGTGTGAAAGCTAACTTCGGAATCATACACCAAAGTCTCGCTGAAGCTGTAGAGAAAAATTTTACTGAAATAATAAGGCAGGAGACGCAAGGTCTTTTGTTCGTAGTGGGACATCATTATCTCTAAAGGCATCACGACTCTTGTTTTACCTCTTGAACTAAAAACTACACCGAGCAAGAAGAAGCATCACAAATAAAGTTTAAATATTGATTGAGGACAATCAAAACGCTAAGTTTGGGGGAGTTGATAACACCAAATTTTGTGATGTTTTTGACCTTTATTCTGTTATCAAAACTTCCCTTTTAACTGTTTTCCTCTCCTTTTAGATGTACTTTTGCAATAATTGGCCAAACGACGCTCTTAATCCAATATTTCCATCTTTTGCAGAGTTTTTCCTCAGTTTTGATACATTTATCATCAATAAGGCTGTCCCGGCCCACAAACAAGTTCCACCTGCATCGGCCTTCTAGATGGCCGATACGCTCACTGCCAGACAGGGTAGCACGACACAACGACGCGCGACAGGGGGATGCCGCACAAGAAGGAACTAGCGGGCGATACGTCTTTTACCCGATAGGGAGCCGAGCTCGCCACGCCAACTAAAGCTTGTCGCACGACACAGGCCACCCACTGGTAGGCACCGCCCGTCACGTGACCGATAGCCGACATCCTTGTGTCGGCGATACCAATATCAGCCGTCCACCGACTCCGTGAATAAGGAGGACATGTGGCACTCTGAGCACCATAACTTCCCCCAACCGCTGCCTATAAATAGCAGCTACAGGAAGCCGAAAAGGCAGGTCAGAACCCTGCACAAATCTTCTAAGGTGAGCTTCAAGAGCAAAGTGTATCGTGCCTCAGTGATCCTGTCGGGCAATTCTAGGTGAGCACTTCCCCATCCCGAGATGGAGGGAATGGTTCACTTAGGATCATCCCGAGCACCACTACATGCCAATATCGGCCAACGAGGATAAGCGACATAAGTGCCCGGCACTAGATGCGTCTCTCTAGCCCGGCACGATACCGAACCCCGATACGCTTCGCCCGTCACGGCGTGTCTCCCGAGAGGGTGCCGCCCGACATGAGCGTATCAGGAAAGGGTCCTCACACGATGCAATCGACCCGTCACGGTGTGTCGCCTGAGAGGGTGTGCCGCCCGACACGGTTGTATCGGGCTAGGCTCCTGCCCGGTATCGGGCTGGAGAGTCCGCTGTAGTCTGCCGTCCTTCTATATCAAGAAGGTGACATCTATCTTTATTTCAGTCATTTAATTCTTTACTTACGCAATGTAATCAAAACCTTTATTGTTTATGGAAATATAAGAGCTTAATTACTTGTTTCTTTATGTTTGGTGCAATTGTTGGATGACTGCTATGTTTAATATCTGAACTCTAGCTTGCACGTTTGGATCACGTTTCGATTATCTACCGAATCCTATTTTTCCCGTCACAACAACTTCGAGAGAGGTGTTGTGGCTCTAGTATTTGGTCCGATTCTGGAGTATGAGAGTGCCCGGAATCGGAGTTGCTTCAGTAACATTTCACTCTAACTTAAGTCCAGCAACCTCGAGAGGGGTGTTGATGCTTGGTTAGAGGTACCCACTCTGAGAGGAGGGGTACATGATGTTCCTCGTGCCGCTTGTTTTACCAAAGTTTTCTCCTTCGCACCTTGCTTTAGCTCTAGTATTATCTCTCTATTTCTGTTGCATGAAAATCCCTAAAAACTGCTAAATGCTTAAAACATAAGTTTTCCTTGTAACTCCAGTTGGAGATAGGGTTTTGTTTTATCGATCTTGTTCTGTTGTTCCCTTTTTATGGGAATTTTCTCATCTCTTTATCCCTGCCGGAGAGTAGTGTGTCGATTCTGCATTCTCAACACTACCACCCTTGTCCCTGTGTTCGACCATGTATATCTACTTCGACCCCGTAAGCAAAGTTGCGGGGTCCTAGAAGGATTCAAGTTATAAATGTAAAAGCTCGACTACCTCAAATCCGCCTCCAATTTTAGGATGCGTGATTTAGGCCGGTCACAAACCTTCGAAATATACTGCCATCTTCATGGCAATTTCATCAACTAATCAAGGTATTACAAAAAGAGCAATTGAATCAATTGAATTGAGAAATTGAGTTCAATAACAATGAATATGGGTTTAAGTTATAAAACCTGTCTCCAATTGATCTCCAAAGCTCCAAGATCACGACAACAATGGTGGATGCAACTCCTTTCACTATTCCAAGGGTCTTCCTCAAGCTTTGAGTGAAAAGAATTGGTTAGAATTGAAGAGGGGATCGAGTTATAAAGAATTCATGCATTGAATTTTTATTTTCACCATGGATTCAAGGTGAAAGGAGGTAAAGAACCTTACCAACAGGTTGGGGGTCGTCCTCCTGATCCTCCACAGCTCCTTGGTCGTTTTCCAAGCAAGGAGAAAGAAAGAAATCCGAAAAAGCCTTTGTTTTGGCTTGGAAAAGGTACTTTTATAAGAAAATTGATGAGAGAGAAGATACTTTATAAAGTTCTTTTAATTCCAAAATTGTTGCCACCACTTCCCCCTTGGTTTCTTGAATGCAAGGGCATCTCTATCCCCACCGAACTCCCTTCCATTATCCAGGAATTAAGGGAAAAGAAATTAAGCACCTTAACCCTTATAATAAGAATATCCATATTTAGGTGGAAATTCTTTTTCTTATAATAATGGTGAGTGGAATTTCACCTCCTTAGGATATGCTCGTGCCTTTTCAAGGCTTTAGTCTTATCCACACACATCTGAATCCAACTATTTTAATTTTGGTTGAAGGCCCTTTAATTAATACGTTCATTTTTGCCCTAAATTGAATTAGGGTTTCTCTTAGGATTAAATCTTGATTATTTTAATATCAAGATTCTCTCTCCTCCAACTTAATTAAAATGAGGTTACCTTCTCATTTTCTTTGCTCTAAAAGATGCCAAGAAACATTAGGGACCTTATTGAAGTGGTAATTTGCATATTGAACCCTAGGTTTTGGGTAAATTGCACATTACACCAAAACTAGGTTTTAATGCACAAAAATTGTTTTACAAGCTTAATCTTGGTGCCCAAGCTTGTGAAAACCATATCACTACATCATATTCATTCTTATGATGTCTCAACATCAGAGGAACATCTTATCATGCAACATTTGCAATTTAACCCGTCAACTTGGGTAATTTGCACTTTAGTCCAATATAGGCAAACATTGCTTCAACATTGCTCAATTAGGACCAAAATTGAAACATAAGTTTCTCATGAGCCCTAATTACTTTTCCCAAGATAAGATTAAGCATCTACTCAACCTTATTAGGCAAACCATCTAGGGTTAACACATAACCCAGGTCAGGGAAGTTACAAATTATAAACCCCTAACAAGGATTTCGTCCCCGAAATCCCAGAAAAGGAGGGACAAATTTATTCAGTTATCATACCTTCAAGTCTCCACATAATATCTTAATATCATGGAGATATCATGGATTCTGTAATCCACACAAAGTTCCTTTCATTATTTCAACCTTATCAATGTTTATGTTTATGTAAAGCATAAACCCCTAACATATTCTGTTCATATTATTGAAAGGAAGAAGCATAAAAGAGCATACTTCTATCATCACCCAAGAATATATATGTCTAACAGAGATAATTCACTCAGCAATCCTTTATTCATAAAGTTCACTTAGCAAACTCTATGTAATTGGGAATGTTCACTTAGCTTTTCCTTTTAGTTGGGAATGTTCACATAGCTCTTCTCTATTAGTTGGGAATGTTCACATAGCTCTTCCCTTTTTGTTGAGAATGTTCACATAGCTCTTATCTATTAGTTGGGAATGTTCACATAGCTCTTCCCTATTAGTTGGGAATGTTCACATAGCTCTTCCCTATTAGTTGGGAATGTTCACATATCTCTTCCCTTTTTGTTGAGAATGTTCACATAGCTCTTCTCTATTAGTTGGGAATGTTCACATAGCTCTTCCCTATTAGTTGGAAATGTTCACATAGCTCTTCCCTATTAGTTGGGAATGTTCACATGGCTCTTCCCTTTTTGTTGGGATTGTTCACATAGCTCTTCTCTATTAGTTGGGAATGTTCACATAGCTCTTCCCTATTAGTTGGGAATGTTCACATAGCTCTTCCCTATTAGTTGGGAATGTTCACATAGCTCTTCCCTTTTTGTTGAGAATGTTCACATAGATCTTCTCTATTAGTTGGGAATGTTCACATAACTCTTCCCTATTAGTTGGGAATGTTCACATAGATCTTCCCTATTAGTTGGGAATGTTCACATAGCTCTTCCCTATTAGTTGGGAATGTTCACATAGCTCTTCCCTTTTTGTTGAGAATGTTCACATAGCTCTTCTCTATTAGTTGGGAATGTTCACATAGCTCTTCCCTATTAGTTGGGAATGTTCACGTAGCTCATCTCTATTAGTTGGGAATGTTCCCATAGCTCTTCCCTATTAGTTGGGAATGTTCACATAGCTCTTCCCTTTTTGTTGAGAATGTTCACATAGCTCTTCTCTATTAGTTGGGAATGTTCACATAGCTCTTCCCTTTTTGTAGAGAATGTTCACATAGCTCTTCTCTATTAGTTGGGAATGTTCACGTAGCTCTTCCTTATCAGTTTCATTATACTTACTAGATTGTTTCAGAATGACTACTTGATCAGTGTAATAAAAAAGATAACAATCTAAGAGTTTCATACTTGCCTTATCCTCAATAATCATATACCTGGCCAGGGTATATAAGTATTGAGTTTAGGTAGTATGCACTTTATTTTCTATCATATTCCTCACTTTTCACATCATTATACACACAAGATTCTCCATTCTTAAATTTTCTTCAGGTATCACTTCTATATTTCATCTTTCAACACACAGATAAGGGAGATTATAAAACATTTTAAGGAATCACTGAGTAAAATGTAGATTCTCATCTTCCTTGTGTCCTTATAGGACTCGTCAAAGGAAGCTCAAAAACAACTACAACACATAGAATCATGAAATGAAGTATTAGAATGAACATATTTCATTTGACTACTACCCATCATGATTATCTACTACTTTAGGTTGGCTCAAAACATAGTGTTTAGTTATTTCATGTTACTACTTTTGCCTTCACTTAGTGGCTACTGCCCTGGTGCACTAGGCATTTATTGTACTGGTGACACCAAAAACTTTAGCTTTTCAGAATATTTAGGCAAATGTCTCTATAATTATAGAGATCTTACCTTAATTCTTGGCTTATTGCCCCTCCTTGGGCACTACCATCACAGATGTACTGTTTGTCCAAACTTATGGCAGAGTCTACAATCTTGCCATATGATAATCTTTCCCACATTTCCACTGTTCTAACATGACCATGTCACTCAGGAATCCTTTCAAAGCCCAAAGTTTCTGCATTGAGGACTGGTAACTTAGGTTGTAATACCAGTATCCAGTTTTCTTTATGCATAACCGTTGTCCTAACCTGCCCTTCAAGAACATAACATAGGATTCTCTATCCTAATTAGGTCAAGATGGGAATTCTCAGGAACTTGTTCTCCTCTTGCCTGGTCCCATGCGCCCACTCTTGGTGCAACAACATTGCCCTTAGCAATGTGTTCCTCATGTTCTCCAATCGTTTTTAAACTTCACCCTTTCTTCTGCATAAGCAGAAATCACTATAGGGTATACTGGAGGACACTAACACATACTCAACACCTTAGTCCTATGTCTCTGTAGACTCAGCAAACCTAGGGCTCTGATACCACTAATTGTAGCGACCGTCTCACGAAAACAAGATTAACTAATGCGGAAGCGAATTATTTGCAGCGGATTACTGAAAATCACTGAAAATTAAAACTTTTAGCAAAGAGATCCTCACATAGGAAATCTTTTCCAACAATAACCATTGCATAACATTTACATTCTGGTTCAAACGTACATAACTTGTACCATCTCTTTTCATAGATTACATCAACAACTGTCTTATAAACATTATATACAGACAATATACAAATCTCGAGGCTTCAAGCCAAAACCTCAGATTGATTCATAAAACACTGACTAAAAACTCCGAGGACCTGAGAGTACAGAGACAACACATAGGACTTTCTAACTACATAACTTTTCAGGCAGTATCTCCACCTGAGATATTATTGCTGTCCTTGTTGTCACTGCTGCTGTCCATTCCCTGCAACGAAATTTTTCTTATTTGTCTGCGTCCACCTAAAAAGTTGGATTCCACGGGGGGGAGACAATTGTAAATTGCCCTAGAGGGAGATATAACTCTCCGCCAAAACTTTGTTATAGCAGCTTATTAAATTTAACCGAGCAGAAGGATATATATATATATAATCAACAGCAGGTAGGTCACTTGTATGAACAAAGTGAAGTAATCTCCTTTTTCAAGGATAACATTGCATCTACTCATGTTAGACTCATAGCTCATCCATCTACTTGTAATGAATACAACAGATATGAACAACATCAATGAACTACAGATATATAATAGAAATGTAACATCAGCCAAGTTCTCAAATAAGATTTATTACAACAATGCTATAAACAGACATGTACTACTTTCATCAGATACTTATTAGTCTTTCAAAGACCTTGAGAACTTAGTCCCTCATTTCAAAACTGGGAATTCTCATCCCTTCACATTCTCATCACCATAATCATATGGTTTTGGGTATTCAAACCCCTAACTCATCCCTACACATTGTGTCACCTCTCACTAGGCAACAAATTATTCACATGGCTTACAAGGCCATTCACATCTTGTATTAAGGTATTTCCCTTCTTAATACATTCCATCCCTAACCACTCACCTTTAGCATATAATGCAAAGCCCACACATTAGAATTGTCCAACTATCTTTAATGATATGGACTTGTCTAATGCTAAAGACATTGCTAACAATAAGGTTGCTTATAATCAACGACACGAAATGTTTTACCTTTATAAGGCCATTCCATCTATCTCATCATTAGGGTTTCTTTATACCCTTATTTAAAATTAGGATTATGATTCATTGTCATATTGCCCATGATTAGGGATTTATGTGTTATAACTTCACATTAGAGTCTCATACACCTTCACCCTTCTTAGGGCCTCTCATCATAACATAGCATTAGAGCATCATGTGATGTTCATTAGAGCATCATAACATAGCATTAGAGCATCATGAGTATTCCTAATTGAGCATTTAATTAGGGATATTCATGATGCTCTAATGCTATGTTATGATGCTCTAATTAACATCACATGATGCTCTAATGCTATGTTATGATGAGAGGCCCTAAGAAGGGTGAAGGTGTATGAGACTCTAATGTGAAGTTATAACACATAAAGCCCTAATCATGGGCAATATGACAATGAATCATAATCCTAATTTTAAGTAAGGGTATAAAGAAACCCTAATGATGAGATAGATGGAATGGCCTTATAAAGGTAAAACATTTCGTGCGGTTGATTATAAGCAACCTTATTGTTAGCAATGTCTTTAGCATTAGACAATTCCATATCATTAAAGATAGTTAGACAATTCTAATGTGTGTCCTTTGCATTATATGCTAAAGGTGAGTGGTTAGGGATGGAATGTATTAAGAAGGGAAATACCTTAATACAAGATGTGAATGGCCTTGTAAGCCATGTGAATAATTTGTTGCCCAGTGAGAGGTGACAAAATGTGAAGGGAATGAGTATTCCATCAAATTTGGTGGATTATCAACCAACATAATTAGGAACATGAATCTCAAACGGTCAACCCTTGGTCAACCCTCTCAAACGGTTTTGAGTCCATTACCCATTCAATTTTCGACTAAATCACCCAATCGAT
The DNA here is from genome assembly GCA_963693085.1 of Alisma plantago-aquatica. Classification (NCBI taxonomy): domain Eukaryota; kingdom Viridiplantae; phylum Streptophyta; class Magnoliopsida; order Alismatales; family Alismataceae; genus Alisma; species Alisma plantago-aquatica. The sequence continues at coordinate 1,711,633,406 of OY856409.1, read as the reverse complement.
CTTGAAGTTGAAACCCATTCAGTTTTGAGGTGAATTATCCATTGGATCTTGGGTAAAATTACCCATGCGGTCTTGAGTAATTACCCATGTTGTTATAACCCCAATTTTTGGGTACAATTAGTGAGAAATGTGATTTCTCATATTAAAGATAATTGAACAAATAATGATATGATTTGTTTTGAATAAATGGATTCCTTTCACAATATCCATTATTGGTTGCTTTGTGGGCTGGATTGGCTATTGGGCCCAATAACAAAGAAAATTCAATTAGTGAATGAATAATTGAATAATTGATAAAAGAAATATGTAGAAACCTCTAGAAGGCAAATCCAAAGAGGATTTCGTGCCTCTTGGGTTCCTTGGACACCAAGGAGTCCAAGGTTGCAAGAAGAAAACAATGAGAAAAGAAAAAGTTAACTAAGTATTTCTTTATGAAGAAAGAAATTGGAAAATAATGATATAATGTGGAAAATGAATGAAAAGAGGCATAAATGAGATTTCTTGGGGAAATTTCGTATCCATGAGGTTGATAATATTAAAAGGAATGCCAATGAGGAAAATAAAAGAGAAATAAAGATAAATCCTCAAAAAAGAAATATTGTATTAAGAAATAAACATGATAATGCAAAATAATGCATATAGGTGCATTAAGAAGGATAATGAGTATTCCAATAAAATGAATTTCGAATAATGGAGTGTCTTGGGATCCAAGGAGTCCCAATAAAAAGGAAAGAAAGAGAAAATACTAAAAAGGCAAAATAAGAGGATAATGTGTTGCTTTATTAATAAATTATGTGGTATTGCTGAAAAGGAAGTATTTTCTATTATATAAAAAAATAGAAATTCGAGACCAATGACTAAGAGGCAAGTATAAGGAGAGTGAAAGAGATAAATCTCGTATTTCAAAATATCCATGAGAAATAGGAAATATCAAGAGTTAATGAAGAGAGAAATAATGTGGCTGCTTCTAAATCAAGGAAAGTAAGTTTCCTTTCGAGGTTAGGACTTGAGATCTCATAGAGGCACGTCTAAGGGCTTCGTTCTCTCCCCTATATATGGGTTTGAGTCTTGGTTCAAAGGGAGAGAGAGTATCCCACGTTCTTCTTCTCCTTCTTCTTGTTCTTGCACGTAAAACCCTAGTTGAGGGTATTAGTCTATCCCGGGGACATCTAGGGGCTGTGTCGAGGACCTGATGGTAGCAGGGTGCTCCCACGACGCCGTAGGGGAGCACAGCCATCAAGGGCGTGCCCTGGAACGTGCACAGCGACGGCCGTTAGGCTGCAGTAGCGACAGAAAGATCATGGCCCACTAGCGGAGAATCGGCCGTCTTGGCCAGGAACTAGGGGCTCCATGTGTGCGCCCAAGGGTGGCAGAAGTAAAGGAATGGTTTCCGGCGAGCTTCGCGGCCCAGAAAGAGGAGTAGAGCCACGCCTAGGGCGGCTAGGGCCGGCGTCGCACGGCTGGCTGGAGGTAGGGGAAGACCCCTCGGCCAGTGTACGGAAATACCCTCTGAGGTATGAAGGCCGGGTATTTTAAGTGAGGGGCAAAGATGACAATTCATCATGTTTCCAAAGCCGCACCAACTTTTGCATGGAGGAGGCTGACGTGGCGCTCCTGGATTGGTCCAAAGAAGGTATTTTTATAAAATTCATATCTCTCTAACGGTAGCTCGGATGAGTATGCATAAAATATGAAACTTACTCAGAAAATCGATAGGAATCTAAATAAAATATGATTCCTTATGAAATTAGAAAAGTAATGGAAGATATCAACTTTAATGTGTTAATTGTTTAAAGAACCCTATGTTGGTATGATTAAAGTGAATAGTAAGGTGTAATAGATGATTAAAGTTGATATTAGCCTGTTAATGATAAAAAATGGATATTTGGAAGAAAAAGGATGGACTTTGCATATAATTAGTTAGTTTAGAGTTTCACTTGCATGAATATACTTTAGTGGGCCTTGAAACCCTAATATTGACTAATTCGTCGGTTAATGGCTTTAATTGATTAATTTCATGATTAAAGTTGGAATATGCTGAATCTAAGCTATTTTGAGAATTAAAGTTCCTAATTTCTGGATAAATACCCTAAAAGTAGTAAATAGAGTCTTTTCATGAATAAAAGGTAGAAATGATGGCAAAATGAGTTCATATGTTAATTAGACCCCTAATGAGATTTGAATTAATGATAGATGCACATAATGATCTCGTCATGAATTAAAAGGGATAAAAATAGTAGCTTTAATGTAAAAGAAGTTTAATGAAATTAATTGATGAGTAATGTGTCTTTAAATGTGGAAATAAGGTTATATGTTGTTGAGATAACCTTAATACTGAAGAATAGATAACATAACTAGGGTTTTTGAGTTATGGCATAAAATTAGGGTTTAATGTGGTAAAGGATGAAGGAAAACCCTAAATGCAAAATGAAACCCTAAAATGGATACAGAAACCTTAGGAAGCGATTTCAAGTTGGATAGAAAGAATCTTGATAAAGTGTGTAGTAAATGGAATACATGTGTTTTTCAGGATTCTTGAATATGTGGTTGAATTACTTCCTTGGATTGCTTTCTTGGTTGGAATTGATATTAGCTTGAGAATCTACGGGACAGGTATGTGGTTACGCTTATGAATAACCGTTCTAGTTTCACGGTGATTTCCGAATGTTTTACCGGTTGCTTCAAATAAACTGTTGGATGTTGATTTAGTTCATGCAAACTATAATGTGTCTATGACTATCACAAAGAATATATGCCTACAAACCCAGATCTTGGTTCTCTCTGTGGCATAATAGCTAACCTAGTACATGGCTACCTAAGGGTAGGTCCATCAGGTTAGAGAAAGACCTAGTACATGGCTACCTATTGGGTAGGTCCATCAGGTCTATGGATGACCTAGTACATGGCTACCTATTGGGTAGGTCCATCAGGTCTATGGTTGACTTAGTACATGGCTACCATGGAGGTAGGACCATCAAGTCATAATGAGTTAGATATTGGGCTATCTTCGGATAGTGCCATGCAACTCTATTACCTAAAAGAGAGGTGATATTCATGTCCACTGCAGGGACATCCCAGAGTTCGAGAATATGTATGGATTGAGTTGTATGACTTAAAATGTAATCTTGATTGTTAAATGATTAATTGAATGATTATATTGTTAACATAGTTGAACATTATCTATTTCCTCCACATACCAGCTTCGGCTGACCGACGTTTTGTTTGTCGGCGTTTTAGGTACAATGAAAAGGACAAATAGTAAAATGACACCTTGTGAATTCAAGAATTAAAGAACAAGGAGGAACTAGTTAGAATAGTTCATCCGAGGTTAGAAGTTAGTTTGTTCCCAACTTTTCAAGGTATGCAAAGAAAATTTTTATTACCATTTTCAGTATAGTCTGTTACAATTTAATAATTGTTTATGGTTATATGTCAAACCTTTGATCCGGGATTAATGGGTATGACTTCAACCTCTTCGTCTCCCTTAATTGGGGGTTACTGAAAGGTGAGGTCGTAACACATGCGGTCTTGGGTGTATTACCCATACATTTTTGAGTGAATTACCCATGCGGTCATGGAGTCCAAATACTCCAAACGGTTTTGAACTCAAAAGTGTCCATTCAGTTTTGCAACTAACTAAATCATGCGGTTTTGAAAACCGTTTGCTCATTCCCTTGGATAAGGTGTGTTCTTGTGATGATGTCATCATCATCAACCTGCAATCCTTCGAAATATACTGCCATCTTCATGGCAATTGCATCAACTAATCAAGGTATTACAAAAAGAGCAATTGAATCAATTGAATTGAGAAATTGAGTTCAATAACAATGAATATGGGTTCAAGTTATAAAACCCACCTCCAATTGAGATCCAAAGCTCCAAGCTCACGGCATCAATGGTGGATGCAACTCCTTTCACTATTCCAAGGATCGTACTCAAGCTTTGAGTGAAAAGAATTGGTTAGAATTGAAGAGGGGATGGAGTTATGAAGAATTCATGCATTGATTTTTGATTTTCACCATGGATTCAAGGTGAAAGGAGGTCAAGAACCTTACCAACAGATTGGGAGTCGTCCTCATGATCCTCCACAGCTCCTTGGTCGTTTTCCAAGCAAGGGGAAAGAAAGAAATATGAAAAAGCCTTTGTTTTGTCTTGGAAAAGGTACTTTTATAAGAAAATTAATGAGAGAGAAGATACTTTATAAAAGTCTTTTAATTCCAAAATTGTTTCCACCACTTCCCCCTTGGTTTCTTGCATGCAAGTGCATCACTATCCCCACCGAAATACCTTCCATTATCCAGGAATTAAGCGAAAAGAAATTAAGCACCTTAACCCTTATAATAAAAATATCCATATTTGAGTGGAAATTCTTTTTCTTATAATAATGGTGAGTGGAATTTCACCTACTTAGGATATGCCCGTGCCTTTGCAAGGCTTTATTCTTATCCACACACATCTAATTCCAACCATTTTAATTTTGGTATAAGGCCCTTTAATTAATACGTTCATTTTTGCCCTAAATTGTATTAGGGTTTCTCTTAGGATTAAATCTTGATTATTTTAATATCAAGATTCTCTCTCCTCCAACTGAATTCAAATGAGGCGCCCTTCTCATTTTATTTACTCTAAAAGATGACAAGAAACATTTGGGACCTTATTGTAGTGGTAATTTGCATATTGAACCCTAGGTTTTGGGTAAATTGCACATTACAACAAAATTAGGTTTTAATGCACAAGGATTGTTTTACAAGCTTAATCTTGGTACCCAAGCTTGTGAAAACCATATCACTACATCATATTCATTCTTATGATGTCTCAACATCAAAGGAACATCTTATCATGCAACATTTGCAATTTAACCCCTCAACTTGGGTAATTTGCACTTTAGTCCAAAATAGGCAAACATTGCTTCAACATTGCTCAATCATGACCAAAATTGAAACATAAGTTTCTCATGAGCCCTAATTACTTTTCCCAAGATAAGATTAAGCATCTAATCAACCTTATTAGGAAAAACATCTAGGGTTAACACATAACCCAGGTCAGGGATGTTACAGTAATGACACTCCTGATAATGACAAGAATATTGACGAGCAATTTGGAAAATAAATTTTGGGATCACGTGTGAAAGTAATCAGTTGTGAGCAGTTGGAACAAGGTCACTTGTATGTTTTATACAACATGGACAAAGTGAACATTTATATCGAGGAACATACCAATTTCATCAAGAGACAATATCCTCGAGCCAATATAATGTGGCTTGCTAGAGAGCATAACAAGACATTTATTAAGTGGTTTGAAGATAAAGTCTTACATCAACTATCTCAAACACCAGATGATATTACTGAAAATATCAAATGCCTCGCCTTTAAACCAAAATTGACTGTTATGTCTTATGAAGGGTATGACATTAATGGATTTACATATTACATAAAGCGCCAAGATGATAAGAGTGTCGTCCAAAATAGTGGGGTCACCCTTCAAGCATCGACTGTGTTTTTTGCAAGTGCAAAGGATAAGAGTCCACGTGAAGCTAAAATGTCATATTACGGTGTCATTGACGACATATGGGAGTTTGACTACATAGATTTTATAATTCCGCTCTTCAAATGTAATTGGGTTGATAACACCAAAGGAGTTATAGTGTATGAATTGGGTTTCACTTTAGTGAACTTTGAAAAGATTGGCGAGAAGGGTGAACCATTCATATGGGCATCACAGGCGAAATAAGTATTTTATGTCGATGATCCTGTAAATGATAAATGGTCGGTTGTTCTGCATGGTAAAACACAGTTCATTTAAGATCCTATAAATGAAGAACAATACTATGATAAGTATGATGAATCCAGTCCATTCTCAGCTATGTTGTCAACACTAGCAAATATTGAAGCTAATGATGCCTTGTATGTGCGCGGAGATCACAATGAAGGATTGTTAATTGATAAAAAATCGCAATATTAGAGGCATGTTAATATTTTTTTATATGTTTTATTTTTCAGAATGTGAACTTTACAATGTGAATGTGAACTTTACAATGTGAATTTTACAATGTGAATTACTTTACAATGTGAACTTTACAATGTGAATTACTTTACAATGTGAATGTGAGCTTTACAATGTGAGCTTTACAATTTGAATTATTTTACAATGTGAACTTTACAATGTGAATGTGAATTTTCAGATGGCTGATCATTCTCCTGATGACCGTGCTGATGATTACCGTGAGGGTGAGGACATCAATGCGCCGCCTCACAATGTAAGTTTTAAAAATATATCATATATTTATATCTATATGTCCATTTATAGTTATATCTTGTAAATGTGTTTATTTTGTCAAATTTTAGGTTGATGATGCACATGTACCATCTGAAGCACTTAAGGCACTTGATCAGCAACACCAAAAAGTTGACAAGAGAAGGGGCATCACTATGATGAAGAAGTTAATAGCACAAAAGGGCAATGGACCCAAACTTGTTGTGGATTTTGATAATGCAGGAAATGCATCTGGTGCGAATCACAATTCATTTGTTTCATATCTTGGGTATGCTACTCGTAGACATTGCGGTTGTAAGACAGATTCTTGGCATAAAGTTCCTAAGGAGAAGAAAGACGTAATAGGGAAGGAATTATGCGTGAGTTATTATTAATTTGCAATTCTAATTTTAGATTACTAATTTTTTGGATACTAGTTAATAGTAATTCTATTTTGTAGAGTATATTTGAATTGGATGAAAAGCTGCATCGTAAATGTGTGATGCAACACTATGGGAGATTCCTAAGGAACTATAGGAAAAATCTCACCCGAGAATACATAAAAGAAGGTGACAAGAGGAAGAAGACAACCACTGAACATTAGAACTTCCTGGACCAAGAAGAATGGGACGCGTTTGTTGCTTCAAGACAAACTGATGAATTCAAGGTATTAGGCGTCAGTCCCAATCTCATTAATATATGTTGTATTCACCTATTCAAGATTAACATTTAGTGTTACTAACCAAATCATTAATGTGCATACTAACTAGGCCCTCAGTGAGGCACAAAAATCAAGGCGTGCACTGAATGTGCATGACCACACAATGGGTCCAAAGGGGTATGCAGGCATTCACCAAAGACTACAGTCTGAGGCTACTGCTCAGTCTGCTTCTACTCAGGAGTCCTCTACTATAGGTAGCACACCTCTGCCTCACCATGATGTTTGGATAGCTGGGAGGAAAAATAAGAAGGGAGAAATAACGAAGCCCGTAACTGCTGAGGCGGCTGCAAAAATGGTAAAATACAACTCTTACAACAATTGTTCAAATATTGATTATTTGTGGTGTTTACTTAATTAAAATTTTTTGTTTTGACGATTAGCTGGAGCTGCACGAGCTGAGGAAATAAGGCAAGTTCATCCCTGAGGGAACAAGGGATGAATTGACAGTTGCCTTGGGTAACCCAGAGCATCCTGGACGTGTTAGGGCTGCAGGCGCTGGTGTGGGCATCAAAGCTTTTTTTGGGCCATCCCAGCGCAAACATGTCCCAAAAGCGGGACTTTCACAAGAAGAGGTAACATATTCTTTCTTTATAATGTTACTGTAAAAGAGAATTCAATAATTAGAATCTAACGTTTCTTTTATCCATGTATAGGTAGATAAGATATTTGATAGGAAACTCGAAGAAGCACTGAAAAAGTGGCAGGCATCTCAGAATGCCACTTACCAGACAATACATATGGCGTCTCGCTCTACTCCTACTACAGAGGTTGGGAGTAATCTTGTAGACCCACAACCTAGCACATCCGATGTAAGCATTTTTATGACATAGTAACTAGTTTTTTAATTCAAGATGATATGTATATATGAAATTGTAGTCATTTCAAAAAAAGATGATATGTATATATGTATATAACATTCTTTACACAAAAATTTGTAGGGGTTGAAGCCCTGCCGTCTAAAAAGTAAAGAATATGTCGTTGTAGAGGCGTCGACTTACCCATCCCTACCGGGGGAAATGTTTCACGGGTCTCCATTACCAGCTGGTTGGATTCATGTGAGCCCGGCATATATTCTCCAAGTGGATGGATCTTCCATTTCCATATGCCCACCCAGATTGTAAAACACTTGGTGAGTCAGAAGGCGGAGTGATATTGTGGCTAAAAGCAGATGTCCTCTTTACTGAAACTGTATGGTAAATTTACATTACATTAAATTGTTAGTGTGTGTATATGATGTCAGTTGATCTAAAATTATATATATATGCAGGTTAAAAAGAAGACACCCACAACATCTAGGCCTCCACTTCCACCTCCTACATTACCTAGTTGGGTTCCACAGGATCTACCTGTCCCGTTAGGTCCTAACTGTAGGGGTATGGAAATATGGTTAGGCGAACATGATATAAATTGCCCTATAACTGATTCAGATGCTGCAGGTCAATCATGCGAAAGCAAACTATTTATACAAGATATTTTGGAGTTGTTTCGATATGATTGGCTAAATACATCTTTGATAGAGCTATGGAAAAGGAGAGATCTTCTTTATATATCCATATACCTTGTATAGGATCTGGTGATCTGGTTTCTTATTTATTAATGCATGCGTAATTAATACATGTTTTGCAGCTACTTAGACAAGATATGTGCAGATTTTGCATTCGAACATGTAGGATTTTTGATTCCATCTTTGATTAGTCTAGTAGTTAAAGACCCTCTGTCAGTTCAACAATACTGCTGTGAGGCTTTTACAAATTTTTCTCAAAATAAGAAGACGGTGATAATAGCTCCATTCAATGTAGAGTAAGTTTACTTTGCTTATTATAATTTGGACTTAAGAAAATTACATTTTTATTGTGGATTTTGAGTTATTAATTTTTAACTTTTTTACATCTAGTGGTATGCATTGGGAGTTACTAGTTATTGTCCCCGAGACGTTCACTGTCTATTATCTAGATCCTAAGGGGAGTAAATTGAATTCAAAATATGGACACAAAATGAAAATGGAATTATTCCGGTGAGAAATATTTCATTTTTATATCCGTTAACATATGTTATTACATTACTATTTAATTATGCAATGTACTGTGTTACATTAACATGTAGGGGTTTAGATGAGTTCAAAAAGGCGGGAGGAAATGTCCTCAAGAAAAGAACCAGTAAATAACTTGGAAGAACGTGAAAGTAAGTTCCCGACTGTAATTTATATATTATTTATGTGAACAGTGCTTAATTAGTTGTATTTTTTAATATTTTGTATGTTTCAATTTATAGTGTGCTACAAAAGACAACGGATGGGCATGTGCATACTATGTGATGTGATTTATGCACATGATTATCAAATATGCCACAATGGACATTTATACTATTCCTGTGAGATTATATAGTCTCATTAGATAATGTGAAATATATAAATCTTATTTATAGCTCATTAATTATATATATACATCATTCTCTTTGCAAGTGTTTAAAACTGACCACACTACAGGAAAGGCCTTACCAGATGTACATGCCCCCTATATGACGGGAGAATTAAATGAAGTAAGAGAGAATGGGCAACAACCATACAAGTAGTGGGGGTTTTAACATATAATTGGGATGTTGATAGCGAATAATGACTAAATAATGATATGAATTTCTAAATTATAATATATGTGTGAATCTTTCTACATGTCTGGATGTTTCTACATGTGTCTGAGTGAAAATAAATAAAACTTTTGGTTGCTATATGAATGTTTCTACATGTGTGAATGTGAAAATGAATGGAACTACAGATTGCTAGCTACATGAATGTTTCTAAATGTGTGAAAATCAAATGGAACTGCAGGTTGATAAATGTGTGAATATTTTTGTTTTTAATTTTGATGGTTTGTGGCATGTTGTTGGCTGATATCAATGGATGTCGTAAAACCTGCAGTTCATAAATGAACTGCAGGTTTCTCATCCTGCGACTAGCCACAGCAGGTCTGCAGACTGTAGAAAAAAAAACAATAGGAGTCGGTTATTTGTATAAAACCGATGCCACATAGTTACAGTGTCAGTTTCCCTACTCGTAACCGACGTCTATTTCCTTAACACCACAGTCGTGGCAGCGGGCCAGACACCACAGCCGTGCTGACCAGTACGGCCGTGGTAGCGGGCCAGACAACACGGCCGTGCTGGCCAGCACGACCGTGGCAGCGGGCCAGACAACACGGCCGTGCTGGCCAGCACGACTGTGGTAGCGAGTGAGATGGCGTCAGTTATCACTAATAAACTGACGCTGATAGTGCCCCAGATGGCTCCCTTTCTGTGGCGTGAAGGTATATGGTGTCAGTTTCTTATCTAATAACCGACGCCTATAGTCCCCTGCTGGCGCATTTTCAGTGGCTCACGAAGGGTTCTAGCATCTGTTTTTGAACCGAGGCGTAACGGTTGGGCTTTTAGCGTCGCCCACATAGGTGTCGCTTGGAAACCGACACTTAAGGCCTTAAATAACCGACACTAAAGGTCGGTTATGTACTAGTGATATGTATATATATGTACATATATATGTATATATATGTATATATATATGTACATATATATATGTACATGTATATATATATATATATATATATATATATATATATATATATTTAGGCTAGAATACACTCGAGTGTATCTGGAGCGGAACACACTCAAGTAGTTTTTCATGATGTAATATTTTTTTAAAAAATCTAATCCATTGATCTTCTAAAACACCTTGTGAATAGATTATACGCAAAATTTGAACACATTTGGATATTTATAGGTCATGTTATAAAGACTACAAAAATTATGCATTTCAAATTAGTTTCACATGTCAATTTTGTTTCCCTTGGATGAGTGACTTCGACTCATCCAACTCGGCTCAAAATTTTTATGTAGCCTAGTTATAGTATGATAGTGAAGATCAATGGTCTAAATTTTGTAAAAAAATAGTCTTGATAAGAAAATACACTTGAGTGTATTTGTGCGATCTATACACTCAAGTGTATTCTATCCTGACTCTCTTTCTCTCTCTCTCTCTATATATATATACATATATATCAGAGAGAGAGAGACTATGTATATATATGTATATATGTATATGTATGTATATATGTATGTATATGGGACTAAGAGAGAAATATTTCTCCCCCCCCCCCCCCCTCTCCCATAACCCGTGGCAGAGGCCAGAGGCCTAGAAGGGTGATAAATCAAGAGATGCTTCTCTGTGTGGTTTCGAACCCGGATCCTTCATTGGGGACCAATGAAATTCCTCAACCGAGCTATTCCCTTGTCGGCGTATATATCTATGTATATATAATTATATATGTAAGAGCAGCTCTTCTGGTGTCTTCCTGAGAGGTCTATTTCCTGACTAGAACCAATTGGTCGTTGAAGAACCACGACCCTCCCAACATGTCATTCTTTAGGTCCATCTCATTAGCAAACCAAGTGAGATACAAGCCTCCATCCAATGTGAATAGCTCGAGCTCGCCTCTAGGTCTCCAGTCCCTGATAATCCATCCCTTCAGGTGTTGCGGGCTGCTCTTCCTTCCAAGGACTTGGACAATGGCTGAGAATTTATGATAATGCTCCATCTCCTCCATAATAGGATCATTAAACCTCGTCCAAAGTCTATTATCACCCTCCTTGTGGAAAGGGACCTTTGGATCGGCCGCCATTGAGCTCCTAAGTCTCGACGGAGGCTTGGTGATCGACTTCACCCAGTCCCGTGCCGGAGTGAAATCAGTGTATGGGGCCAACCAATCTTCCAGATTTGGGTGTTGCGGTGGAGGTTGAGGGGGGGTGGAGGAGGAAGCAGGTGGCGGTCTGGCCTGGGTGGTGGAGGCAGTAGGGGGGTCGGGGTTTAGGGACCCCTCCCGCCATGGTTGTTCCCAAACTAGAGATGAATTGGAGTGAATTCTAGAGAGAGAGGGTTGATTTGTATTCTATCCCATTTGAAAGAGCATTTTGCTATAACCAAGTGTTGCTCAAAGAATAATGCACATGAGCATGCCACAAAGGATCAATATTATTCTTCAATATAAAATAGTAATGATACTTAAGATCTAATAGTGTCTTAAATTCCCATACTCTTGGTTTTATTGGATGCATTTATCTAACATAGCGACCCATGTTTATTAGGTATATGGATAACTCCTCTTCATGATTAACTCATAAAAGCAATTAAGTAGGACAAGTCCCAACATTTGAATAATTTAAATTTAGTTTTTAAATACAAAAGTATTTGTAAATACTAAAGATAACAATTGTTTTTATCATAAAAGGTCTTACAAAGTTCTAACATAGTTCACTCTCAATCGTTGTGCAAGTAATGTTCCATGGGCCAACTTTGACATTGGATCACATCATTCAATGTACATTGCTTGAAGTGATAAAATCAGAACATGAATTTCAGTGTCACCCACCCTAAATTACCAAAGTAGATGGCACAACAAAATGAAAATTACATTTTCTTTTATTAATGTCACAACCAATACTAAGAGATGCTACATGAAGCTCACAAACTATCACAATATACTGAATAGTGAGATTTTAATAAAATTATGCTTGGTTAAAAATCTAAAATAGTAAGATAAAAAGTTAAGATCTATATTGAATATATTGAAGATCTCTTATCAGATCAGGAAAATACCAGTCGGCCCACTATAAGTAATTGTGGAACCACTATTGTATATGTCAAGTTTGAGGTTATGTGATAACATTCCAAGTACCATGCATTAAGGGTGAAATCCAAACACAAATTTTAGTGTTACATACCTTATATTACAAAAGTATGGTCCAACAGAGGAAACAATGATGTAAAGATCCATGATTTTTTTATGAAGTGGTCTGAAGTTCAACCAAAGATGATAGTAAGGATAGAATCTCAATTTTTTTAGAAGATTATTGAAGTATGTGCCACAAAAATATAAATTACACTTTTTATTCCTTCCTAGTTTTACATTGAACACAAAGAGATGCTCCATGTAACTCATAAAACATCAAAATTAAATTGAATGGTGTGATAAAAATAACGCAATGTCTATAATATGAAATAATATCATAAAAAAATAAAACTTCATGTTGAGTGTATTTATACACACTTGTATGTTCAGGAAAATAGAGCTGTCTCCCCTCTCAACACCTGTGTAGTGATGTTGTAAAGGTCAAGTTTAAGATTGGCCCAGAATATTCAGACAGTCCTCCATTAAAGGAGAAAACTGAACATGAATTCAATGTCACCTATCTTAGATTATTGAAGTAAATGGTGCCAAAAAAATAAAAGTACCATTTTATTACTTGTTAGTGTCACATCCAACATAGAGATATACCCCATACAACTCCTCAAACATCACAAACATGGTCGAATAATGAGTTCATGAAAAAAAACACAAAATTAAAAATATGAAATAGGAGATCAAGGAAATAATGCTTCACATTGAGTGTATTTGTAAAAATCTAAAAAAAACTAAAAATAGAAGTGAGTCTAGACTCAACACTAGTGAAAGTAATGTCGTATAGGTCAAGTTTGAGGTTGTCCCATGAAATTCAAATACCCTGAACTAAGGTAGAAAATCAAAACAAAAACTTATGTGTCTCTACCTTACATAATTGAAGTACGCAATGCTATATAACAAAATAAAAACATTTTTCTTCATACTTCATACAACATGAAAAAACCATAACAACCAATGATTGAATAGTGGAATAAAAATTTGCAAGGCTAAAAACACAAAATTGCAAGATAAAAAAATAGTGCTTAGCACTAAAGTATATTACGGTACAACTCTTGTAGGATTAGAAAAGTGGAGACAAGTTCACTTTCAACTTGTGGAAGTTACATGTTACAGGTCATGTTTGAGGATGGTCCACGACATTTAAAGTACCCTAGGTAGGGAGAAAAGTAAAAAATAAATTTAAGCATCACCTACGTTAGAAGCCTAAAGCATGTCGTGCAACAAAAGGAAAAAAAATACCATTCCTTCCTTCTTAGCGCCCTGTCTAACACCAAGAGACGCTTCATACAAATCATGTAATATCAGTATCATGTTTGGCATAATAAGGTTGAAAAACTATTACAAGGTTTAAAATATGAATATTGAAATAAAGAATATACTTTGATGTAAATGTATAGGTACAAATCTCTTAAGATTAGGAAAATCAAGATGACTCTGATCCACTTTCTCAACACTTATGGATGTAATGTTGTGGTAATGTTTGAGGCTGAATCATGACATTTGAAGTATCATATATTGAATCAAACACAAATTTAAGTTTGTCCTATCTTACATTACCGAAGTTAAACCGTGCAACTATATGAAAAATAGGTATTTTGTCCTTCTTAGTGTCAAATCCAACACCAAGAGATGCTCCATGAACTCATGAAACATAACAATAATATTGAATTGTGATTTGTAGAACTACTGAAAGGTTCAAATTATTAAATCGTCATCATCTAAGCCTTAGTCCCAACTACGTTGGGGTTGGCTACATGGATCTTTAGTTTCCATTCAACTCTATCATGGACCATATTTGGCTGAGAAATAGAGACTTAAAATCTCTTTTTAAAAGCTCATCCCATGTTAATTTAGGTCTTCTTCTTCTTCTATTTATTATGCTTGACTAAAAAAATATTAGATAATGAGATTAAAAATATATTGCTTCAAACTGAACATAATGATACAACTCTTGTATGATAAAAAATAGGGGCGAATCCATTGTCAATACTTCTTCACGTAACATTTTGTGCTTCAAACTTGAGGTTGGCTCACATTCTCTGCATCAAGGTTGAAAATAAAAAACATGAAATTAAGAAAAATATGCAGTTTGGCAAAATGAGAACATATTTTCCTACCTTCTTAATGTCATGTCCACCACGAAGCGATGTTCCATACAACTCAATAATCATAACTAAATAATGAGATAAAAAATAATATAAGGTTAAAAATATGAAATATTGAGGTCAAAAAAAATAATGCTTCACATTGACAATATTCATTCAAAGGAAAATAGAGACGAGTCCACTCTTAACAGTTGTATAAGTAACACTTAAGGGTACCGTTTACGGTTGTCTAACAGACATTCCAAATACCCCACATTAAGGGAGAAAATCAGAACATAAATTTTAGTGGCCTATGTGTTAGATTACTAAAACGCATGGTGCAACAAAATGAATCAGACCCTTCCCTTTCTTCTTAGTATCATGTCCAACACCAAGAGAGGTTCTCTATGCAACTCACCGAACTGTTAATGAATAAATCCTTGTAAAAAAAGTGTTTCTATGCAAGTATTAGAAAACAATAATGAAATTAAGTATAGTGGTGTTACTATTTCCATTCGTCATGTTGTTCTAGAAGAATCAACCGACACTTTTTGTTAAACATATCACACAAATTTTTTCCATCTTCGCATGCAAAAATTCTCAATAACCTTCAAGCACATTATAGAGCCTCCCTTCCTAATGTAATATGTGTTGAATTAGTATATAAGGAGTCATTCAAGTTATTTTTCGTTGACCACTACTGGTAAACAGGGCTACAACTATAATGGGATCTCCGTGGAGAGTTTGTGCAATGATCAATTGGATCTTGATGGCAGTTAGTTGTATCATTAGGTTTCTCAATCAAGGTGTTTAGCCTCGTTAGCTATGTCTATGCCAGGAGTATTTTAAATGGAAAATTATTTACTCAACATGAGCTACACCAAATTCTACACCCATACTTTAAGAACATGCACAAAATAATATTGGCATAATATCTCTATTATTAGGGTACCATAATAGATCTGTGGCTGAAGAGAGTTATACTAATATATATTAGTAGACAAAGAGAGTGTGAAATGAAAAGAAGTATATATTGGGAAGGCATGAGTGACTGTCATTAATGGAAAGAAGAAGACAGAAGAAGGAGAGAGAAGATGTAACAAATAGATAAATGAAATAGTGGATGGGGAGAAAAGGTGTATTAAATAAAAAGAAAAAGATAGACAATAGTGAATGGAGAGATTGTATATTAAATACAAAGAAAAAGGTAGGGGTGTGCAAAATTTGGTTAGTAACCGATTAGCTGAATGGTTAATTTTTTTTAGACAATTTAGTTAATTTGGTTAATTTATTTTGGTTAATTTGTTAAATAGTTAATTTTTTGGTTAAAATATTTTGTGTTTGGTTAACTGAATTAACCGAATAGTCACAAGTTATTAAAAAAAACATCTTGCTCATGTATATATCTATGTAATTTTACTTTTATTTCAAAAAACCACCATGTTTATAAACTAATCAAGTTTTTATGAATTATATATCACTATGTTTATATGCAATATTACTTTAATATAAATTGTTCAAAATTTTATAATTACTTTCATACAATAATATTATAAGAGTGTTGTTTGGTTAACCAAATTATCTGACAGAATTAACCATTAACCGATTAATCATAACGGAACTATCTAACACTAATTTAGTAAGATTAACAGTTAAAATCTTAAAACACAAATTAACAATTCAACCGAACCAAATTAACTGTAACCGACCAAAATAACTGAATGCTTACCCCTAGAAAAAGGTAATGATGAAGAGATAATATGACACAATAAATCATACAATTTTTATAGCATTGTTCATGTTTAAGGTAGGCATTGTAGTACTTATTAATTAGTACTCTTTCTTTTAAAAATTTGCATTGTATTTATAGTACTCATTTTTCAACACTATTTTATTTAAAATTATCACAATAGGATATATAAAAAGTTTATACATTAATATTATCTAAAAATATGTAATGTGTACATCAAAATGATATACGATATAAAATATATGTCTAATATTGATTAAGACTTATATTGGTACAATTTTAATTCAAAAATTGTTGTTAGTATGTTTTTTTTGAATGAAAATATTTGTATGTTATTATGTTATCTCTCACATCTAAAAACCTTTCAACTTCGATACTCTCTGAAAGTCTTCTTTGTACAATACTGAAACATCACTTCATATTCTGCTTTTATGTTAATCGACGTCTGAGTGTAGGTTTAGACAGAAATGGTATGCTCATATTCCGCATTTGTGTACAATACTAAAATATTGTTGCTTTGTGATAATTGATGTTTGAGTGTAAGTTTTGGAATAGGTGTGCTCTATATGAGTACTCTACTTCAATAGATTTTGCGCCAACCATAGCTTCTTTCTTGGTACGTGAGCTTGCGACAGGTGCCATATGAAAAGTAAAACCAATAATGTCAAAGATGACCGTTATGCATGCCATACTTACCTAGCTGTCGTAACCCATGATTGTTAAGGTTGTAAATGGTGTGAGTCTGGAAATACTCATACTAATACTCATTTAATTTAGTGCCTATGGTTCTAATTCTAGACCTATATTATAAAAATATAAACCCGCTTTCCCACAATAATTGTAGGTATGAGGTACGTGTATGCATGTAAGCCGTTATAAATAAAACACCATATTGTTTATATAAGAAAATTGTGATTTTATTCTATATATTTTAATACAACGAGATATTGATATCATATCGGATACTAACGCACAATAGTTATATCAAATAATGTATTACTTTAAATATTGAAGATTTTTTTTTAGAAATAGGTAAATATATTGACAAAGGAGGTTGTGTGAACCACAACACCTACAAAAAAACAAGACGTTTACTAGGGTAGTTATCTACAAAAACCCCAGTATTTTTTGGCTTGCTCAGACAGGCCTGAGCAGAGGCCCTTTTTACATTTAAAAATACGTGCCAAGTTCAGGGACAACCTAGCAACTATCATATCTTCATCACAAGATTTTCTGTTATGATTCCTATTGTTTCTTATTTCCCAGACGTAGTAACACACTCCTGTTAGACAAATACCGCCAACATCCATTTTTCTCCTGCTGTCAAGGACACTCATGAGGTTGGTGATCGTATCAGTTATATTATCATTAGAATGCTGACCCCATTCACATTTGAGGCAAACTAGCGCCCAGATCCTACTAAAGAACCTGCACTCGCCAAATAACTATGGCTCTCATCAGCCGCCTTGCAAAGGACGCAAATACTGTCCACCTGCATTCCCCACCTTTTCAGTCTATCCATAGTGGGCAATTTAGAGAGAATTGCTCTATAAGATAAGGTGCTCCATTTGGGTATCATCCTCCTGCTCCAGATTATCTTATGCCAGCTAACATTATCACCAGTATAGTTGTTGATCCATCGTATCACCCTCAGGTTGACAAGGCACACAATACCATGATCATCAACATTTCTTGCACATATTCCTCCAAACTCTAGATGAGGTGCTGTCAAAGCCATGGTCCAGCTCGCCATACCTACTGGTCATCCATTGAGATCAAACGTTCTCTTTCTCCCTTAGGAACCTATCCACCCTTTTGTTTTGACTTTGAGTAACCAGCTGCATAAGGCCAGTGATATTGAGGCCACCTTTGATGAAAGGTCTAGCAATGTTGTCCCAAGACACACCATGTCCTTTGCCACCCCAAATGAAATTAGCAATAATCTGTCTCATACTATTAGCGGTGGGCATCGGAATATCACACACGTCCCACCAAAACTGGATCATGGCCTGAAGGACCGATCTGGTCAGCATAAGTCTACCCGCCATGGATAACCAGACAGCAGCCCACCCATCTATCTTAGCTCTGATCAGATCTAGACATTGAGTGAAATCCTTGGCGTAACCTTTACTTCCGACAACAGGAGCACCCCAAATACCTGGTAGGCAGCCTCCCGACTTTGATCCCAAAAGCTTCCCACAATCTGCCCCTCCTGGCATCACAGGACCTAGACATGTACATTCTGGATTTAATGGTACTAATATAAAGGCCAGTGAGGTAGCCGAACTTCATAATGACTCGCTTCATCTGTTTCAGCCTGTTAGCATGACCAGTAGAGAAGAACATAACATCATCTACAAAAATTAAGTGGAAGTGCACTTCAGTATTCTTGATCTTGAACGACTTAATTGTACCTCTGTCAGTAGCATCCATCATCATATTGGTAAGCCCTTCCATCACAATCAAGAAAAGCAAGGGGGAGAGAGGATCCCCTTGTCTCAAGCCATTAGAGGCAGGAAAGAAACCCACAGGTCCACCATTCAGAAGTATGGAAAAGGATGTAGTGGTAATGCACTTATTGATAATATTCACCCATTTATCACATAAGCCCATAGCTTTCATAATGGCCCATAAGGAATCCCACTACACATTATCATAGGCTTTTGTAAGGTCCACCTTCAGGCAGGCTTTTGCATTGCTATTACTGTTCTTGAACCCACTCAGGAATTCGGCAGCGAGGAGCATGCTATCAGATATTATTCTGCCTTTGATGAAAGCACTTTGTACTTTATATATGATATTAGGGAGTACCACTTTCATCCGACCTGCGATGACTTTAGAGACAACTTTATAGAGCACATTACAGCAGGCTATCAGCCTGTAGTCCACTATAGATTCAATCTCAGTCTTCTTAGGGATGACTTTAATAAAAGTATGATTGATTGTGCGGACCACATTGTGCCCATTCATGATCCAAGCGACAACTTTTATAATATCATTCTTCATAAGATGCCACATGTGTTGGAAGAACTTTGGATTCAGTACATCAGGACCTGGAGCCTTGCAAGCATTGCTGGAGAAGACCGCTTTTCTGACTTCTTCTTCACTCACTTGAGCTAAGAGAACCTTGTTTGTAGCATTATCCACTCTTCTAGACGGCAACAGAGTTTCGAAGCTCTCCACCCTTCTATGTTCTTGATTATACATAGCATTGAAATAGTTTATGGCATTTAAGGCCAGACCTTCTCTGCTATTAACCACTTCACCTTTCTCGTCTACCAACTCATGTATGGACTCCTTTAGCTCTTTTTTCCTTATAGCCATGTGGTAGACTTCAGTATTATGATCGCCATCCGTTATCCACTCCATCATGCTTCTCTTCCAAAAGTACACTTCTTCTGCCTTCTTCAAGTCCCTCAATCTCTTTTCAGTTCTATTATCATCACTCATGAGCTCCTCATTCAGCGGGTCATCTCTGATCTTCTCCATGATCTCTTGATAGTCCATGTTGGCTACAACGAGCAAGTTTCTTAAGTTAACTTTCTCTCTACTCCACTTTTTAAGGGCCTTCTTAGTAGCTTGGATCTTCTTCAAGGTTCTGAACAAGTCATTGCCTTGATGTTCTGTGCACCAACTAGTCTTCACAATATCTTTGAAGCCTGACCACTCACACCACCAGTTTGAGAAATGGAAAGGTCTATTGATATAATGTTTACTCACCAAATCTATCTTCATCCACGCATGGTCACTAATAGGATTAGAACCAACCTTGATGAAATAATTGGGTAGGATGCTTATCCAGGAATCATTGACCAAACCTTTATCAATCGCACTCGCTATCCTTCTCTTAACGGCCTGCTTGTTAGACCAGGTAGTCTTCCCACCAACTCTATTTAATTCAATTAACCCAACATCATGTACCATATTTTTGAAAGGAGAAAGGACTCTATCAGGGACCCTGTTGCCCCCTATCTTCTCATCATTCCTTCTCACATTATTGAAATCACCTATGACAAGCCAAGGCACCTCCTGCTGAGCAGTCTCAACTAAAGTCTTCCACAGGGCTACTCTTTCTTCCTCCAAGCGTTCACCATTTACCCCAGAGAAGATGAAATGGAAGCCTCCATTGTTACAACAAGACATAGTAATCACCTGGTCATTCATCATAATTACATCAAGATCCCAAGAATCATTGCGCCAGCCAACATCGATGCGCCCACCTTCTCTATGCTCCAAAATAGATATAGACAGCCACCCTATTGGAAACAAGGTATCAATTCTGTCCTTTACTTCCCTTCTTATTCTAGTCTCCAGGCAGACAACCAGGGAGACCCCGACCTCATCAATCACCCTCCTCAGCTCCCTCTGGCTATTGGCCAGGGAAGCTCCCCACACATTCCATGCGAGGACTGACATTACTGCTCTTTAATTGCCCTGCCCCTGCCTTCCGGGTGGGCGTTCGTCCTTCCTTTCTTGGTTGTGCTCCTCATTTGTTTGGGACTTTTACTGCGACCTTTCTCATTTCTAGTTGGTACCTCCTCATTCACAAGATTGAGTACTTCAGATGGGTTCTCATCAATGTGGGTGACCGTAATAACTTCATTTGATCTTTTACTAGCACTGTCTAAAATAGGTGGATCAGGCATATCAACAACCACCTCTCCTTTAGCAATAACTACTGTCTCCTACGTCACAACTTCCCCATTCACAATAGCTACACCACTAGTGTTATCAATAGCTTTCATCATCACCTTTTCTTTCTGAACTGGTACTCTGGTATTGCTAGCATTAGCCTATCTACCCTGGGGAGGAGGTCTGCTGCGGCTAGCACCTGCCCTTGCCAACCTACCTCTGTTGGGTCTGGAGTTGTGTTCTGCCACTAAATCTCTGCCCCTGATCAACGGAGGTTCAGTAAGAGCCACCTGGAGGCCAGGTTAGTGCCCAAAGACCTTGCAACTTTCACACCTTTCAGGCAGTGCGTCATACAACACTTTCACCTCCAAATCTTTGCCATTCGAAAGCGCCACCATCACCGAATCAGGGGGCTTCCTATCCACTCTGACTTCCACACAAATATGGGTTGCACCTTCCATCTCCCCTCTGGCCCAGAAGTCTAAGACTTTGGGTTCGCCAATGCCACAAGCAATAATGGAAATCATTCTCCTAGTCCAGTGGTGACCGACATCCGGCAGAGTGACCCAAACTGGAGCCGACGTGAGAGCTTCCCGCCTGAGGTCAGCTTCTGGGGTCCAACGCCTCGACAGAACCAACTGGTTGTCGAAAAACCAGGGCCCCTACTCCAGCGGGATCGCCAACTCCCTCTCCGAGGTGAAGCGATCCAGGAACAAACCGCCTACCATAGCCGAGAGCTGAAGCTCCCCTTTTGGTCGCTAGTTCTTTACCATCCATCCGTGGAGCTAACCTCAGATGGCCTTCCTCCCCATGATCCGGACTATGATTGAGAATCTGTGGTACTCATCCATGGCCGCCACCATGGGTTCAGAGAAGGTCATCCATGGCATGCTGTCACCCTTCAGGTATATCGGTTCCTTCTTGTCGCCCTGCATCAGAAGGGGCTTGAAATTCCTATGAACGACCATCAGATTGGAAATGGTGGCCTCCCATGATCTCCCCACCGTGACATCCACCTTCAGGTCAAGCCAGTCAGGTGGAGAGAGCTTAGTTGAGGTGGAGGCAGAGGAGGAGGAGCCCGATCCACCTTGGTCGGCCCCCATAACGGGCCCTACCTAGATCGCCCCATCTTTAAGAACCGCTACAGCCAGAGGGAAGGCCCTAGCCCCCGCCAAGGTCAACGGAGGACCATCTCGCCAGAGGCGGGGTCAGACACCTACCTGGTTTATTGGGGGTGAGGGAGTAAAGGTGGAGCAGGCAGGACTTGAAAGATCGCAGTAGCAAGGCAGCGCCTTGATGACGGACTGGAGGGCCCCTGCCGAGGTAGGTGGAGGTGATAGGGCATTGAAGACAACCTGGAGCAACACGTCTTCAAAGTGCCGAGGGGGACACCAAACACCGGTCCCACGGGAGCATCGAAAGTAGGGCTTGCACCACCGGACCTTTGTTCTGCTCCTAGCCACGAGCAGCAACCGAGGCGTCTAGGGAGGGAGAACCGCCGGGGAAACCTGGCTGCCATGAGGGAAGCAAGGGGGGAGAGGGAAAGGAGTGGTGGAAAAGGGAAGCAGGGGAGCCGGGTTAGAGAGAAGCTGGAGCTTGAAACCTTAAATATTGAAGATTAGTTGAATTAATTATTTACATATTTGTAGTAGATGTGATAGTGTTCTAATTATGTAGCATTCGTGTTAATATTTTGATATTGATATGTTTGTCATAATTGTAATTAGAATAGTTAATTTTTAACAATGACTAATCTCTACCGTATTATAATTAAAATAAGATATAATATCAATAAGTTATATAATAAATAACATATTACTTAGTTATTTATGTATAGCGGGTACACGGGTCTAGCAGATTTGAGTTCAAGTATACCAATTAGTGAGCCCATTTAGATGTGAGTCTAAAGATATGCAGGTCCATGGATATGTGGGTATAAAAATTTAAACCTATAATTGGTTTTTAAATGGTCCAACTTTTTGGGACCCTATACCTATTTACAACACTAATGATGATGACAAGTTCAATCATTTGAAAAAAAGAGTCATTTAATACCTAATCTGAAGATGGAGGTGCTACAAAATATGCATTAGATATTGTTGTGATTGTGGTCCCTGTTGGGGTATAAGTTCCCTTTGTCGTTTGATTGTATCCGATCTGTGAGATGACCACCGTTTCTTGCAATAAGAAGGAATGAGTGACAAAGTTTGTGATTACTTTTTAAAGTGATATTTAAAGGATATTTTCATTATTCTAATGCAATATCCAAACTTTTCCCGGTAATCCTTGAAGACAGAAATGAGTCCTCATTCTTAGAAGAGTGAAATAGTGTTGCACCCTGTCAATGAAATATGTGTTCATTATATACCTTTAGGAGTTCACTTAGTTTGGCGGTCGCACAAAATATAATGCAAAGATAAATATGGAATAGCCATCACATTTTATATGGAAAATGAGAAAAACTCTAATCAGACGTTATAAATCCACAGTGAGAAGACAATATGTCATCCAAGTCAAATTAATAAATAAAAAGTAAACAAAATTACAAATTCAGATTTGGCAATCTTGTTACAAGTGGGGAAGGATTAGTACCCCATCTGTGACAAAGTGGTTTTTTCTGGCTTTATTTCGAGGATGAAATATCTTTTAAGGTGTGAAGGATGTGATGGAGTGGACTTTTGGAATCATTAAAGGTCAAGGACATAAGTGAATTAATATGTTTAGTTTTTATATTGGAAGTTACAAGCTTTTTTTTATAAAGTCAGATTATTGATTGATGTTGATATCATGTTTAACATCCATAAGTTTATGCCTATTTAAGGAATTTAATTTATTGGCCATATAGTTGAGTTTTAGCACCAAAGTTGGATGTGAGGTATCTTGGATAATGATTAACTTTTTGATGTATGTTTGACCCATGTTAACATATGTAAGCTTGGGCTTTGATAAAATACTATGTCACGCTCATGTGTTAATCGTGTGCTGCTTGGAGAAGATTTGAGCTGGGTAGTCTCGATCCTATAGACAAAGCCTTGACATGAGCAGCCACGGATCAGGTTTTGTTAAGCACTTATCAGGGCCCTTAGATAGAATCGAATGGTTGAGGAGTTAGGAAGTTGTCTTCATCGCAGTGGTTACATGAGCAAAGGTGCCAGCTTCGTTGGACTCCCACGTCCAGGTCGTGGCCTGAGGAAGCGAGAGTGGTGAGCGGTTTGTTCGTGTGAAAAGAACGGGGAACTAGTCCTTTTGCCTTGGGTTGCCGATAGCATAGTTCAAGCACTCGTATAAGGCAGCTGGTCAGGGAGAATGAGACCCTATCCCTCGGTTCTTCTCCATCGTGGTGAGCAGGTTGCGGCTAGCAGTTAGCAACTCAAGCTTAAGAGGCCGACGGAACAGAGAAGGACCAAGGAAGCGGGGACTCCTCGCTATGGTCTGATAGTCCAACAGAAAATCTGGAAGCCGATGACTCACAAAAGGAGCTGCAATGATGTACCCTGGGACACACCAGAGAAGAGATGTTGGCAGCATGACGCAGACACAGAAGGATCTTTTGGTCGCAGCAAGGTGAAGCCCACACTGTCACTTCTATAGCAGACGACAACGGCGTGCTTCTGTTTGCAAAAGCTTCCTGGAGCCGCGAGTGCCCAAATCTAGAGGCTGGGAGGTTGATGGTGCAAAGAAGACACACACGGATCTTCTCAGAAAAAGAAGCTCATCTTCAGGAGGAGGAGCTTGCAGCTAGCCTCGCCGGAGGAGCCTGGATCTAGCGGCGCCTGCATCTACGGAAGAAACCCACACACACAAGCAGCGCTGTGGAAGGGGGGATATCGAGAGGAGACGAGAGTGCTTGATCTCTCACCAGATCTCCCTTGCAGCGACGGCGGTCTGGGCCATGGAGAACAGAAGACGTTGCGACGGCGCTCACGCACGCCCTGAACGGAGAGAGAACGGGCAGCCGATCGCGTCAAACGCAAGGGGAGAGAGAGAGAGAGAGAGTCCGATCGTGAGAGAATAGGGAAGAGAGACCGGTTGAACCGGGTCTAGAGCCAAGACCCGGACCAAGCGAGTGCCAGTGAGGAAAGAAGAGCGGCGTCAGGTCACGTGGCCGCTTGGGATTCGTCGAAAAAGGTAAAATCCTAGAAATAACTCAGATCGTAGATAAATCATAGAAATTAGCACGTATATCAGAAAAATACAAGTAAGGTATCGAAATTCTCAGAATAATGTTTAGAACAACTTGGAATGATAATATCAGGCTTTTGATGCATTAATATCAGGAATATCATGTAATATGTATTATGCTTGTTTAATAGATAATAAATATCAAATAATGACAAAGAATTATGGAAAAATGTTAGTAAACCTGTAATTATGTTTATAATGCATATGATGTCAGATATGATCATGTTGATGTACGAAATCATGTAATTTGATTAATATGTCTAATTAGGGCTAATAACCCTAAGTAAAATGCAATTAATGCATACATGCTCAATAAATGATGAAATTTATAGAGTAAGCTCATATTAGTATCTGGAACCTCATTATTAAATATGAGATCAATATGATACACATAATCTATGTTATACGAAGATGACCCATAATACACATGATGAAACCCTAATTTGAGTAATACATGTAACTTAGGGTCAATATGTATAAATAATGATATAGAACCTGGTAATCAGATTATGTACCCCAATCTGGAATATAACATCAGTAACCTAATTACAAGATGATAAGACAAGTAATAAAGTACATATACTTAAGAGACTAAGTAAAGCCCTAATGAACACGATTAGGGTTAACATGATGAGAATCTGATGCTAGTATATGATCTTGCCTTAAGTAGGGGTTTGACCAAGATATAGTTGACATGAGGATATATCTGATATCAGGACATATGTGATTAGGTTGTCTTTCTTGATCAAGGTACGCCATTACCTCTTACTTGGCTTATTATACAATATGCTTGTGCTATATGCATAGTAAAATACTTGGCATATGATATTGGATGAAATGATTGTTCTTGTATGATATCTTGCTTGATTTTCCATACTTATGGCTATGAACACTTGAAACATAATATATCTGTTCCATTATATGAAAGCACTATATCTCTTTGGTAAGCGTAGTGCTTAAAGGTGATCTATCTCTTTGGTAAGCGGATCACCATATGAAATGATCTATCTCTTTGGTAAGCGGATCATGAGGCCATAAAGCATCTATCCCATTGGTAGGCGGATGCATGAGTATATAATGGAAAATGTGCTTAACATATGTGTTCTCTTTTGTTAATGAATATCCATGCGCAAGTATATGTTTTTCTTATATTCTTCTGTTACTGCCAAGTATATTAGTTTTATCTTATTGCCAAGATGTAATGAGAGGTATATAAAAAGACACGTAGGCGTACTCAATACAATATTCATGAAATATTGTGCTGACGTGTACCACATGTAATCTTTTGTTTATGTTGTGGTTATGCTCTTGAAGATCCAGGATAGTGAGAGTTGTGCAGTGAGCTGATGTACAGGTGGACCTGTTGTCTTAAGATCCTGTAGTTTAGTGGTAGTACATGTGTATGTATAGTTTGCTGTTCAATATGTAATATCAAATATTGTAAAAATTCATGTTGTAATTATATGTTGAATGGTGAACATGTGTTGTGGTTTGTTTATTGTTCATGTGCATGTGCTACTGTGTTTCCTTCTGACTCCCTTGAACTTCTTCTTCTTAGCCTAGTGTGGGATGTTTAAATTGGGATTCTCGCTGAGGTGAGGGTTTCAATTTGGACTTCACACATCAGATTAAGTTTTAGAAAATCCGGGGACGTCACAGGTGGTATCAGAGCATGAACAATAGCAAAGCCTAACATTTGCTCATTATGCAACTCAAAAACTAAAGAACCTTAAACCTTAATAATCTTTTAGGGTTAGATTAGTCGTCTTTTAGAGACTAGATCTGACCTAGACCCTAGGTTAGCACCTAGATGTCCGAGAACTAGGACTAGACTGGTGCTTGTTGTATAGCAAGTCCTTAGATGTCGTTCTTTCCTTGTAGTGCAGCGGTATGGGACGTTGCACTATTTGGAAATGACGTGCATCATGGGAAGAGAAACCCTAGACATATTGCGCACGTTGTCTAGAGTAGCTACACTAGTCTACCCCGTGTTCTCACCCTTTTCACTAGTTTTCATGACACTGTACTCTCTACTATGTGTGGGGCACTCGTCTCTGGATTTGGTTTTGGATTCCAAATGGATCGAACCTCGATTGTTTTCTCTGACGTTTGTTTTATCGGAGAAAAACTATATAATGTTTTATTATGTATATGTATTACAAAAATGTGTCCCCACACATGTACGAGTAGGAGGTGGTCATTCAACCTAAGTGAAAGTGATGACATCAGTCTAGAAGAGAGAGTAGTTCTAGATTAGATGTCTAGAGCCTTGTTGGAATATGTGATAGATGATATAAGTTTTGATGATATGATGTAAGTCTTATATAGATGACATAAGATGGTTATGATGATCTATGTTTGTCTTCAAGGAATTAAGTTCAGTTTTGAGGTTCTGAGATACGTTTTGATGATGTAAGTAAATAGGCTTCATGAGATAAGCTATGTTAAGACAAAGTTGTGAGTCAGCATGAGCCTCAAGCTCTTTTACAAAGGAGGACCTCTAGTGTTAGGACCAGTTTCGGGGTTAACTCTAGAGAGAGTGAGACCCATTGGGAGAAGGTTAGAGAACCTAAACTCCAAGATATGAGAATTTTGAGTTATGTGATATGATATGTCCTAAACTAGACTACTCCTGAGTGAATGAGTTGAGTTGCCTAATGCATGATTCCTATAGTCTTCTTGAACCCTAGATGTCCTTGGGAGGACCAAACCCTAGAATAGAGAGAGGCTGGTTATATATATGCAAATAAGGAAATATGAGTGCCTGCCATCTGGGTGAGGGAGAGAGCCCAAGACCCTGGAGGAGGTAGCCATGTTAGTTTTTGAGAAGCCTCATGCTCGGGTTGGTGGTTTCCCACGTAGGAATCTAGTGGTGTATATAAGAGAGCTGTGGGTATGATGTCTCATTGGTAGAAGACCTATGAAGAGAACGTCACAACATGTTTGGTTGTGCTTTTGTGGCTAGAGCTTGTAAGGCTATCTCTAGTGCCAATGAGGTATACCCGAAAACCCTAAACCAAGGAGGGAGAATAAAGCATGTGCATATGAGATACTCATAGAGTTGAGTTAGCTCAAAGAGTTTGAGCATGACAGTACCCTCGTGGTATGGGATAGGAGAACCTCAATTGGACTAGATTAAGTTTTAGATATATGTTTCATAAGCCACTTATATAAGTTTGTTTAGCACAACCCTGATATAATAAAGGTAAGGATGTGATCTAATTTTGAGATGTGATATATATATATATATATATATATATATATATACATGATATGATGGAAACCTAGATATGGTTTAATAGATATCAATGCATAGATAGTTAACCATACACCTGAATAATGATGATAATGTGAATGGTTGTCTAATCTCATGGGGAATCTCTAAAAGAGTTTATAACCTAATATGAGAAAGCATAATGAGATGACACTAATGATACATATTATATGAATCATGATGTAATATGGTTGGTGAATCTAGTGATAAACTCACTAATAAATTTGTAACTTAATAGGAAAGTGAAATGAGATCATCTTAATGACAAATAGTGATAATGACAGTGAATATGATCTAAAAATTTTGCACTATGTAATGATGTTGACAAAATAAAATGTTATGTTGGAATTTTGATGCTTGGCTGTAATGAGGATGAAAATCCTAAAATATGAGATATGTAATGACATAACCTAAGTTTCTAAACCTTGAGTTCCACCTTGAATGGAGTTTTGTTTTTGGATATGTTGCACAAGTGGTGGCCCACATGTGGATGAAGACATGGTAGTTTTCCTTGGAGTACGAGTATGGTTGACTTTCGAGGACGAAAGTTCTTTTAAGATGTATATGATGTGACAAAGTGGTTTTTTCTGGCTTTATTTTGAGGACGAAATATCTTTTAAGGTGTGAAGGATGTGATGGAGTGGACTTTTGGAATCATTAAAGGTCAAGGACATAAGTGAATTAATATGTTTAGTTTTTATATTGGAAGTTACAAGCTTTTTTTTATAAAGTCAGATTATTGATTGATGTTGATATCATGTTTAAGATCCATAAGTTTATGCCTATTTAAGGAATTTAATTTATTGGCCATATAGTTGAGTTTTAGCACCAAAGTTGGATGTGAGGTATCTTGGATAATGATTAACTTTTTGATGTATGTTTGACCCATGCTAACATATGTAAGCTTGGGATTTGATAAAATACTATGTCACGCTCATGTGTTAATCGTGTGCTGCTTGGAGAAGATTTGAGCTGGGTAGTCTCGATCCTATAGACAAAGCCTTGACATGAGCAGCCACAGATCAGGTTTTGTTAAGCACTTATCAGGGCCCTTAGATAGAATCGAACGGCTGAGGAGTTAGGAAGTTGTCTTCATCGCAGTGGTTACATGAGCAAAGGTGCCAGCTTCGTTGGACTCCCACGTCCAGGTCGTGGACTGAGGAAGCGAGAGTGGTGAGCGGTTTGTTCGTGTGAAAAGAACGGGGAACTAGTCCTTTTGCCTTGGGTTGCCGATAGCATAGTTCAAGCACTCGTATAAGGCAACTGGTCAGGGAGAATGAGACCCTGTCCCTCGGTTCTTCTCCATCGTGGTGAGCAGGTTGCGGCTAGCAGTTAGCAACTCAAGCTTAAGAGGCCGACGGCACAGAGAAGGACCAAGGAAGCGGGGACTCCTCGCTATGGTCTGATAGTCCAACAGAAAATCTGGAAGCCGATGACTCACAGAAGGAGTTGCAATGATGTACCCTGGGACACACCAGAGAAGAGATGTTGGCAGCATGACGCAGACACAGAAGGATCTTTTGGCCGCAGCAAGGTGAAGCCCACACTGGCGCTTCTATAGCAGACGACAACGACGTGCTTCTGTTTGCAAAAGCTTCCTGGAGCCGCGAGTGCCCAAATCTAGAGGCTGGGCAGAGAAGACACACACGGATCTTCTCAGAAAAAGAAGCTCGTCTTCAGGAGGAGGAGCTTGCAGCTAGCCTCGCCGGAGGAGCCTGGATCCAGCGGCGCCTGCATCTACGGAAGAAACCCACACACACAAGCAGCGCTATGGAAGGGGGGATATCGAGAGGAGACAAGAGTGCTTGATCTTTCACCAGAATCTCCCTTGCAGCGACGGAGGTCTGGGCCATGGAGAACAGAAGACGCTACGACGGCGCTCACGCACGCCCTGAACGGAGAGAGAACAGGCAGCCGATCGCGTCAAACGTGAGGGGAGAGAGAGAGAGAGTCCGATCGTGAGAGAATAGGGAAGAGAGACCGGTTGAACTGGGTCTAGAGCCAAGACCCGGACCAAGCGAGTGCCAGTGAGGAAAGAAGAGCAGCGTCAGGTCACGTGGCCGCTTGGGATTCGTCGAAAAAGGTAAAATCCTAGAAATAACTCAGATCGTAGATAAATCATAGAAATTAGCCCGTATATCCGAAAAATACAAGTAAGGTATCGAAATTCTCAGAATAATGTTTAGAACAACATGGAATGATAATATCAGGCTTTTGATGCATTAATATCAGGAATATCATGTAATATGTATTATGCTTGTTTAATAGATAATAAATATCAAATAATGACAAAGAATTATGGAAAAATGTCAGTAAACCTGTAATTATGTTTATAATTCATATGATGTCAGATATGATCATGTTGATGTACGAAATCATGTAATTTGATTAATATGTCTAATTAGGGCTAATAACCCTAAGTAAAATGCAATTAATGTATACATGCTCAATAAATGATGAAATTTACAGAGTAAGCTCATATCAGTATCTGGAACCTCATTATTAAATATGAGATCAATATGATACACATAATCTATGTTATACGAAGATGACCCATAATACACATGATGAAACCCTAATTTGAGTAATACATGTAACTTAGGGTTAATATGTATAAATAATGATATAGAACCTGATAATCAGATTATGTACCCCAATCTGGAATATAACATCAGTAACCTAATTACAAGATGATAAGACAAGTAATAAAGTACATATACTTAAGAGACTAAGTAAAGCCCTAATGAACACGATTAGGGTTAACATGATGAGAATCTGATGCTAGTATATGATCTTGCCTTAAGCAGGGGTTTGACCAAGATATAGTTGACATGAGGATATATCTGATATCAGGACATATGTGATTAGGTTGTCTTTCTTGATCAAGGTACACCATTACCTCTTACTTGGCTTATTATACAATATGCTTGTGCTATATGCATAGTAAAATACTTGGCATATGATATTGGATGAAATGATTGTTCTTGTATGATATCTTGCTTGATTTTCCATACTTATGGCTATGAACACTTGAAACATAATATATCTGTTCCATTATATGAAAGCACTATATCTCTTTGGTAAGCGTAGTGCTTAAAGGTGATCTATCTCTTTGGTAAGCGGATCACCATATGAAATGATCTATCTCTTTGGTAAGCGGATCATGAGGCCATAAAGCATCTATCCCATTGGTAGGCGGATGCATGAGTATATAATGGAAAATGTGCTTAACATATGTGTTCTCTTTTGTTAATGAATATCCATGTGCAAGTATATGTTTTTCTTATATTCTTCTGTTACTGCCAAGTATATTAGTTTTATCTTATTGCCAAGATGTAATGAGAGGTATATAAAAAGACATGTAGGTGTACTCAGTACAATATTCATGAAATATTGTGCTGACGTGTACCGCATGTAATCTTTTTTTTAGGTTGTGGTTATGCTCTTGAAGATCCAGGATAGTGAGAGTTGTGTAGTGAGCTGATGTACAGGTGGACCTGTTGTCTTAAGATCCTGTAGTTTAGTGGTAGTACATGTGTATGTATAGTTTGCTGTTCAATATGTAATATCAAATGTTGTAACAATTCATGTTGTAATTATATGTTGAATGGTGAACATGTGTTGTGGTTTGTTTATTGTTCATGTGCATGTGCTACTGTGTTTCCTTCTGACTCCCTTGAACTTCTTCTTCTTAGCCTAGTGTGGGATGTTTAAATTGGGATTCTCGCTGAGGTGAGGGTTTCAATTTGGACGTAACACATCAGATTAAGTTTTAGAAAATCCGGGGACGTCACTCCATCTCACATGTTAAATCTATATTAATTTGTTCAAAGTGTTTTGTAAAAAAGTGATTATGTTGGTTGATAAAGAAAAAGAAACATAAAAAAGTAACAAATACACCTTTCTTTGTTTCTGGGCAAGCCTTTGGGCCTGAAGATGTCTGCATCCTTCCCATCATAGCCCTAAACATCCTAATTTTTAAGTGGCTTGGATCCTAATCGCCTCAAGATATTCCACAATAGAGATCCCTCATTAGTGATTAGGACCAGTGTGTAGGAATCTACATGATGATGAGAGAATATGAATCAAGAAAACAAGATCCTATGCTCCACTTGATGAGATGAATAGAGATATGCAAATAGGTCATGTAAGTAGTTTAAGCACATATGAACAATTATATATAGTTAGAACAATTAGGATTGACAACATGATTCGCTGTCAGATTACCATTTTCATATCTCTATCATACCCTATTCGATGTATGCTTTACTTTATATTTCGTACTTGCATTCATGAAAATAACATCATCTAAATTTTTAGTTTCCCTTAGTTTCTTGGCCACCATTTTCATATAAACTCAATGAGTCACCTTAAACATTAATTAACTTCAATTCCTACCTACTAAGGGTTAAATTAATGTCTTTGCATTTTGACTAGATAAGAGTGACCAAAGTCACCGTGTCACACGCCTCATGATGTCTCATCTAATCATGCCTTTGTTGTTGGCATTGGATGAAGATCATCATGATACTGGTTATGTTCCACCTTGGGATTGATTCCCAACTTGAGTTGACACTGCACCCTCCCTCACTTGTGACTTCCTCTCACTCTAGACTTTTCCAAATGGGAATTGAATCTCATTATCTATCATGTTGTCTACTGAGACAGTTAACCCTATATTCTTTAGGGTATATATGAGCTGAGAGTTTGGACTAGACTAGAGTGTTTGATGTCACCACTTTACTCCTCCACATCAATGACTCACTATTTGTGTGCCAAGAATCTATAAATAAACCTTGTCAAACCTTCATCACATCCACCATAACAATTCTAAAACTCCCAACCTAGCCCGACCTTTGTGTCACATAGCTCCCAACTCTGACAACCGGTGTAGGACTTCTAAAGTTTGTCAGTGTGGCCCAGGTTGTAGTGACTCTCTAGAAGGGGTCGTTATGATCCCAGGAGCATCTAGGAAGCTTCATCTTCCCATGGTTTCATCAAAAGTTGTGTGGTTGATTTTCCCTCTTTTTTGAGTTTTGACTTCTTGCACATGGTTCAGCCAACACTTTTGTGTTTCTGATGGCCAGGATGATGTCTCTCTGTCTTTGGAATCATGATGATTGGCTATCTTTCCAAATACTAAACCTTGATAGTGAATTCCTTGGTTTCATTTTGTGTGTGTTGAGTTTCACATTTTAGCCATGGACAAAGTGGCATTGGCATCTTCTGTCATCCTCTGGCCTCTTCTTTAGGTTGTTAGGTAGTGGGAAGCTCTAAGGTATTAGTTCATGGGGTCACTTTGGGAGTTCACAAATGAACGCATCGAATAGATGGAAGATTGGGAGACCATCATCTGTACAGCTTGCATGGGATGTAGCAAGGAAGACGATGGACATTGCTTACCCAGAACAACCATGTGTTTAAATGATTTTGTCGTAAGTTTCAAGTGGCAATTTGGTTTTTCCAACAAGTAGTTGAATGTATATCATGCCCCACATAAATTTTTGATGAGACATGTTTCCCATGCCACACATAAATTTTTGATGAACCATGTGAGGGCACTGTGGTACATATTACTTTAATCTTCTTTTCATTTATAGTAAATCAATTAATATTTTGAAATGTTATAGTAATTAATCTAAACATAAAAAAATAATGTAATTTTTGTTTTATATTTCCAAAAGTGAGACGTATCATTTGGTGTTGCTTTAGAAGGTGAATAACTATTTTGTTGAAGTAAATCTTAGGGATTCATCATTCAAAAATAAATTAATCACAATGTATACTAAAATCTACCAAATTTGTGGTGATAGGTCTTTGAGACTTTGAAGTCCTAATTATATATCTTGGTGGATAACTACAATCATCAGCTGAGGTATATTACTAGTCCTCTATTTGATTGGGAAATTCATGTGTGACTATCAAACATATTTTACCATTGACGAGGCAAATGTCTTGATATTGAATGTGTTTCTTAAATCCTCTATGATAAACCGCCTCTCGGTCTTACATAATTACTTTTACCATTGAGATGCCACTTCATTGGTGATAAACCTTATTTATTTATTTGACATTGATAGTGTAAATCATTCATATTTTTCTTGATTATCACTTTAATCATTATATTGATTGATTGTGTTATCCATTATAATTGAATCATGTTTTAAATGAAACAAACTATATTTCCTTCTCTATTAGAAATCATTCTAGGTTTATTTGACTAGTTGTTCCAATGTAGGGGTACATTATAGGGTTGCATGTCATTGTACAACTTTTATTTATTGATAATTATGCTCTCACCTAGGTTCCGGTGCTCTCAACTTTTTTTAAAACTTTGTATAGAGGACTAGGGTGATGTCACCTCCTTCCTCGTCTCAAGATATGGAAGTGCCCCAACCCTACACATTGTTAGACTGATTAGGTTGTAATCTGCATGCAAACTTAATATTTATGTTTTGACATTATGTAAGGCAAGAATAATTGTGGTGGTTACATATTATTTCATTTATGGCCTCATCTCTCTTGTACTTATACATTCTTATGAATAACTAATCTTCTACTATCATTCCTTCTTCTAAATCATAATAAGAATTATGCTTGACCTTAATCTTTATTGCCAAATGTTTAATTTCATAGTAATACCCGTTTTACACTAATAAGAATCCCTATTTTTCTTTTCAAATTATGGGTGTTGTTCCCAAACCACTTAGGTACAGGTCTCATAGAAGAGGAGATTTAGGAGGAGCAACTCCTGACCCTAGAGTCTTGGGATATCCTGAAGTAGTCAGGTTTCCCTTTGCAGCTAGTACTCATAGTGTAGTCAGAGTTGCATCTTCCTTTTTTTATTTTCATTCATATGATTAGTAACAAATAATAAGGTAGTGTGAATAATTTGGTAATAGTTTATTTCTTTTCTTGATCAATGTAATAGTTTAATTTCGACTATTATATATTCAAAATTCTCTGTGTATTGTACATTTGAGAAATAAAAATGAATGCCATCATTCATACTTGTTGATGTGTTCAAAGGGGAATGGGTTTTGTTTCTCAATAGTAATGAGTGTATCCCCTGTCATGTCCCACTCATTACAAGTATGATTATAGAGAATTAGAAGTCAATAATGCTAACTATTTCAATTTATCCCATTTTGACCCTATACCCTTTCTGTGTGTGCACACTAGATAGACATGTAGTATAGTTTATATATCTAGCCCTGAGTTTTGGGATGACAAATTAGGGTTATAACCCCTTCATGATCTGGTCTAATCCATTTCCAAAATCCACCTTTAGCATCACCCTCACCTTTTTACTAGTAGTGGGAATTTACCTTATATAACACCTCATTCTTTATGTGGTAACTTGGCATTCTACTGTAATAAGAAAATTCAACTTGAAACCCTATAGACAAAATTGTGTGTAGGCTATCCTAAGTAGCTTTGTCTAAGACAAGACATATTACATGCCTTAACCCTCACTTGTTGTCTTCTAAATGTTCTATCAAATCTTCTCTTATCAATAATGAGTATGCCTAGATGACAACTTGGACCCCATCATAGGGCATACATTGATGGTACCCCTTTAACAAGTGCTGGATGGAAATACTCCATAATCTTTAGGCAATACTTGCCTTTAAGGTGGAGTTATCACAATCAAGATATTCCAAACCCCTTTATCATTGCGATTAGGTACCTTTATTCCTCAGTTGTGGATCGCTCATACAACTAGGTTTAGCTAAGGAATGATGTAGGGTATCCGTTAAATAGTCATTTGAATATATCCCTCTCATCTATATAATGTGAGTAGGACTCCCAGATATCCCCCTTTTGGTATCCATTTGATAAAAGTGGTAAGTATGGAGATGCAAGTATATACATTATGTTCTATAAGGACATTATAGGATTAAGACATAAAGTATCAAAAGTGTTTTCCTCATCCTTATGAGGTGAGATGTTCATGTGACTCTCTTACTTTCCCATGCTATGGTAATAAATTCTAGTTCAAGAGTGTTGATTTAGTGGAAATAGTACATGGTGGAGAATATACTGGATTAGGATCATTGAGTACTTGAAATCATCAAATAGGAAACCATATACCCCTCTCATATAAGGTAAGTTAAAAATATTAATGGCATAACATGTGTGATGCATAGAGTTATGGACTTTCTAGGTTTAAATAAGGGAGAATGAAGTACTTTGTGAAGATTTTGGTGTGGTGTAATTTTTTTGACTTGGTTTTTGGAATTCTTTTGGTTCCATTTTAGTAGTAAAATGTAAAGTTTCATTGTCAACATTATTTTACATTATTATAAAACATGTAAAAAAACTTTGCTGAATTTTGTCTGTAATTCTTGAATCAATTCACCATTTGATTAAGTAAGATGTACAAGAGAAACCCTATATAGAAGAACCATACAACTACTTATATCAAACCCTTGAACCCTAGATTTGGATGTAGATCATGCCATGCATATATATGGTGTAGTTGAGTTAACCTTATCATATATTTAAATGGTTAGTTATATTATAGGTTAATACTTTAAGGGGTGGAGATGAGTACTACATATATTTCTATATTTATAACTTAACTGTAGGGTTGATTACATTAATGATAAATGCATGAAGTGTGTGTAGGTTGAAATATCCAATGACTATGCAGGAAAAAAAGGAGGATGACAATAGTCATAGTTGGCTATAAATTAAATGAGATGAATAAGCTTACTCTAGTGTATGAAACTAACAACATTATAAACCTTTAACATAGTAAGGGTACACCCTAACCTCATATGTTATAAAAGAACCAAAGTGAAAAATTCTTAATACACCCTATTCATATCATGACTCTTTTCATACATTATTAATAATTTTAATAATAAATGAGACTCATGAAATATCATATAATTATTATAATGGTCAATGAGATATAGTTTCGATATTAATTGTATTCTTGAGTAGGAACCATTATTCAGGGATGTGGAAGTTTACTTGCAAAAACCTAATCATAGACATAAACAACACAACTGTACTCATTATTATATCATGATTCATGCCATTAGTTTAACATAAAAGTAACGTAATTAAAATTATTCATGTAAAAATGTCACATTTCAACCTAGTGAAATTGGAGGGAAGTACAAAAAAATAATATCAGGTTATATTTGTGAGAATCCATTACACTAAATGAGATTACTCAAGACATAAAACACAATCAATCACTAATTAATCGCATACCCAAAAATATTGGTAAATTAAAACCAATTTCCACATCAGCACCTGCTCAGAAACATTTGCATAAGACCCAAACATCTTTCTTTTATCCATACTAGGCCAAGAATTTGATACAAATGTTCTATTGCCTAAGACAAAAATTATATACACAAGAGAACAATATTCATATATACCACACAAACAAGCATTAACATGCTAACAAAAGTTCAATTTGTTTGAAACACCATATACAAACTTTTCCTGCCTAGACCTGAGAGTACAGGGAAGACTCTAGGACACATGATAGTCATCGATTTGCAGTATCAATCACTAAGATGGTTAATCCTAGAGTTTAAACCTTTTTTTACATCCGGTTTTAATAGTAGTATAGAAGGGTCGATCCCACAGGACAACTTTTTAGAGATTGTTCTTAGAACCCAAAGTTTGAAGAACTTATTATTTGTTTTTGGTAATTTTTTTTAGATTGGAACAGAATGTAAAAGTCAAGTTGGGGGTTTGATTGATTACACTAACACAAGAAAGAAAATGCACTTAACAAGAATAAAAAAAGCACAAGGAAAGATTATTGCTAGCACAAGAAAATCTATATGAATGATAAGACTAGGAATTAAAGGAAGCAAAAGTATGCGGTGATTAAATCAAGTGATGGAAATCGAGGCTCGTAGGGGTTTTCACCACCTTATCCTAGGCGATAACAACTAATTCTTAAGCGAAGATTCGATGAAGGTTTGTGAATTTAAAAACACATAAGAGATAAACTCCACATGAGCCCATTGGTCTTGGTGCTCATGCTTCCTAGTTTATCATCCTAAAAGATGAAAATCCACAGTCATATCAAAATGTCTATGTTATCGATTTTATTGTTCTAAATCCGGATTTCCATGGTCATTTCCATCCGGCTTAACATGGGATCCGAAGATCAGCCATCAATTAAAATTGATTACCATCTAATCGTCTAAGAAGAAGTCGTTAAAACCATGACTAAGGGGTTATGCCCCTTGCCTTGATAGAAGTCTACTCACTCATGGAGAAGGGGGAGACGAAGGAAGAAAGTACTGAAGCCATAGTCTAGCCCAAAATCAGGAGGTTAATCCTTATGCTAGAGACAATGAAATGGCTTAGTTCTTAGTTCCTTGCTCCAGAATTAGAGGACAGAGAAAAGAAGATTAAGACTAAGTCGGAATGAAGAGACAAGAACAAGTATGAAAGAACAATGCTTGAAATAAAATATACCTTATTGCAGAATAAGAAGATGATTACAAGAATAAATGCTTCAGAATCCCAATACAAAGAGAAATCCAAGATGCCATGAGGAGGTGGAAGTGCCCCTCCTTTTATAGGAGAGCAAGGGGGCACTTCTACAATTAGGTTGAAGGGTTTTTGAGGTTGGCGGTTGGGATTTTTGCTGTCTGCGGGCCACCAACTGACCGGTTTAGAAACGAACCGATCAGCTGGAAGGTTCTGGAGTGTGGAAACCAATCGATCGGCTACCAACCCTAATTAGGGTGGCAGCGCAGTCGAAACCACTCAGTGTCATTTCTTCTGGCATCAACCGAGCGTTTGGTTTAGGAATCGGGCAATCTCGGCCAGTCGTCTGATGAGAGTAGTGATCGAAGCTTGAAGGCGACTCGAGCGTTTCAATTTGTCAGATGATCGGGTTGAAGAGGTGAGACGATCGGTTGATCATGTGAGATGATCGTTTTAGGTCCTAAAACTGCAATAAAAATGCATATGATTGTCAGCTTTGTGATAAAAGTGAGAAAATATCAATTTGTGAAATTTTCAAGAGATGAATGGAGTATTTCTATGTGACAAGCTTAGTAATTCGCAGAATAGACGTGCTAAAATAACACGCATCAAAATACCGCGGACTTAAAGTTTTGCTGGTCCTCAAGCAATTGAAAAATAAAAAAAGATTAAAATTTTTTGGAATAACAAGTTCATCCTCCCTAGATTAGCAATTTTTCTATC
Organism: Alisma plantago-aquatica; assembly: GCA_963693085.1. Taxonomy (NCBI): domain Eukaryota; kingdom Viridiplantae; phylum Streptophyta; class Magnoliopsida; order Alismatales; family Alismataceae; genus Alisma; species Alisma plantago-aquatica. Next base: position 1,711,593,589 of record OY856409.1, on the reverse strand, counting down.
CTTTTCATGACCAAGCGACCCATCTCCTAGAACCACAAATTGCAAGCACTATGTTTCTCAAGAAAACATTTTTCATAAATTAATTTTTTAAACTTATACTTTGTAATGACAGTCTTGATCTAACTTGCGCTTCGACACTCATTTTTTTTGGTTGATTGTTGCACGAGAATAAAGAATTTGAGGTGTGACGGAAAAAATCCCTCCTCTATTTGACTTGGGATATAATTTTTCATGGACTTGTGATTACATTGACCACAAATTTTTTTGTGTGCCTTTTTTTTGGCATCTTTTGATGGTACGCCCCTTTGTGGGGTATGGAAGAAGGGCATGCCACCCCTGACTTAGGGTTTGGCGTGCAATTTATTTTTCCCGTGCAATAAAAAAACTCTTTTTTTTTTAATTTGTCATTGCATAAGATAGAAAAGACATGTAGCTACATTATATGAGAGTAAAAAGAATAAGTTAATCTAATGCTAAAATTAAGAAAATCTGCAATTGATTCTATTTGATACTTTGAGGCTTGCCACCGTTTCCAAAAATTTCTATCATGATAATAGGGAACTTGATATTGCAAAGTTTTTTTTGAAATAAATTTGATTATGCATTTGATTTTTGAGGATAAAGTACAACATTCGGCTGACTAGATAAAGGCCTTATGTTTGAAAGTAAACAAAGCAAAACAAATAAAAATGCAGAAGAAAATGTTGAAAAGGGAAGATAAAGGGTGGATCACGTACCACCCACCCCCACCCCGGACTTAGAAATTTGCTCGATCTGAGCAAAATCTAAGAGCGAGATGGAGGGAAGAGTCACTGTGGTGGAGGGTGTTGCTGGTGGGAGGAGTAGTAGTTTGCCCAATAAGGAGAATCAAGGCGTGAATAACTTTGTTGTGCTCCGTACTCATCATAAGTTGGTCGACTAGGGGCATAGTGACCGCAGTCCACATGCCAAGACTCCTGCGAACGTTGCATCAGGTACATGTGGTTGAGCTGGTGGCACTGTCTCTACTGCTCTTGCTGAATCTCATCCAGATGAGTCTGGATCTCGTAGAAGCCGTAAGGACCGGAATCGTCGTCTGGTCGCCGCCTGGTGCGACGTCTGGAAGGTGGAGGTGGCAGTCTAGTGTCGTTGTCGTGTGCCTCTAAAGAGAGGCTCCTCCTGTGAGGCTGAGGCTCGGGGATGGTGATTGGATCTGGATGCTCCAGGTAGAATCTCTGGATATGGCTCGGTAAATCAATCAACTCGTAGACGTAGTTTGCTGCTGCAAACCACAAATGTAACGAGAGCTGGAGGACAACCTGAGTGTCTTTGAACAAAAGGTAATAAACGCCCTCGGTGCCCAAACGGATAAACCTACTATTCTTCAAATAGTGGGTGTTGATGAGGTAATGTTTGAGCTCAAGCAAAGGAAAGGCGATGTGGGCATAGCCCAAAAAGATGGCGAGTTGGGTAACATAGTGGCCAATGCAAAAAGAAGAGGAAGTGGCTCGGTTAGCTTGGGTACCAAAATGCTCAATGATAGCATTGCCCCAGTTAAAAGGTTCTTCATGTAAAAGACACCAAATAGCATAAAGTTCTACCTGAGTAATTGTGCCTTGAGTACCTTCCCGACTGAAAATGGTGCAAGCCAAAATACGGTGAAGGTAACGGACCACCGGGTTGTGTATGCAGGAGGCCTTGGGCCCACTAGGAAGATGGGGAAGAAGCCCGATGATCTCTGCCCAAAACTTATCTTTGTCATAATGGTCTGGGTAGGAGTCATGAGACCGTGCCATACATTGTTCTAGCCAATAGTCATCCCTACCATCGAGGAGAAAAGAAGTGATCTGCTTGGCAGATGATTCCAAATTTCCCCCAAAAATATGGTATTTACAACTCGAGTTTCCGAAAGAACAGTGTAACTTGCGGAAAGTGCTCAAAAACTCAAGGGTAAGATCACAGTAGACGGAGGTGACATGGTAGGGAAAGTTAAGGAGGTGGTTTCTGCAGAGGATATTGTTGTCGGTGTCACAGATGCCCAAAGCATCAAGGGTTGTGCCGCACACCCAACGAGGAAAAGAAACACCAATTGCGAACATATCCTCATAACGCTGGCGGTGGTCAACGCTAGTGAACTAGTCATAGCTACCTGGAATAGGTGCAATACGGGGTGAACGGGGGGTGGTTGAGTCTGGATCATTGACTGCCTTTTGAGTTCCCTCCATCTCACGGAGAAGCTCATCCACCTCGTCGATGTCACTAAGCATCTCCTCGACTAACTTAGGAGAAGACTCACCAGTAGGAGAGGGCGTGCAGAAATGGATTCCGGGATGAGAACTGGAACGGCGAGGAGGATCCCTGGAAGAGGATGCATGGGCCTTGCCTTTGCCCTTGCGAAAGCAGCTGAACATCACTACTGCAGAGAGAAACCGATCGGTTGAGGATGTAAATGATCAGCTGGGGAGAATCAATCGATCGTCTGGTACATGAAACAGGCGTTTCGGCTGTCTGAGACGGGTGTCTGGAAACACCAAACGGTCGGTTGAGTCAGGATCTGAGCACTCAGCGGACCTAGCTGATGGCCGTCTTGTTGAGGAGGTCGAGCGGTGGCGATGCAGGCCCCGTCAGTCATCTTTCGATCAAGACGGGCGACGTCCGAGCCAGGCGGGCGGCTGAAACACCAGGTGGTCGGCTGAGGCGACCTGAGAACTCGGTGGATCTGGCTTCGTCTGTCTTGTTGAGGAGGTGGTGATGCTGGCCTCGTCAGTCGTCTGTCGATCGAGACGGGTGGCGTCCCAGCCAAGCGGGCAACTGAAACACCAAGACAGCAAGCGGAAAGGCCAAATGGCCAGCTAAGGGGAAACTAGACGGCTGAAGAGCTTGACCTTAGACGTCCGGCTGAGAATCAAGGCGGTCGTCTAAAGAGCGGGCAGAACTACGATCGAGCGATTGAGTGAAAAATAAGGGAGGTGGCTAGGGTTGGCGAGGAGATGGGAGAGTGGTCTTGCGTCTAGTGCATTATATAGAACAATGGATCAACGAGCTGATCAGTTGGATAGCCAGACGATCGGCTGGTCTGCCAAGGTGCCAGTCACAAGAAAGAAAAGGACAGAGGCTGCATTAAAGTTTTACGGAACGGTCGGCGGACGATTCGAGCGTTTGGAAGTCCAACCGGTCATTTTTCTAATCGAGTTGTCACAAATTCAGTCTCGAACCGAGCATCTGGTAATGGTAACCGATCGGCTCGACAATAGGAACATGGAAAAATAGAATGGAAAACAAAAATAAGAAAACAAACGAAAAGGGAAGATAGTGTTTGGCTGCCTCCAAACTAGCGCCTTATTTTACGTCGTGGCTCAACCAAGATCAGATTAATTGGAATCTGGGGGAGTTGAAGGGTCAGTGAGGTTCAGATCCTGCAAGGGTGGAAATTTGGTTGAGTTTGAAGCGACAAAATCTTTAGTGGTGATATATCTTTTAAGACGGTGCCCGTTGACCTTAAACTCGCCCAGAACTTTATCCCAAAGGAGAAAGGCACCATGTGGGTAAGCACATTTTACAATGTAGGGGCCATATCACCTTGACTTGAGTTTTCCTGGAAAAAGTCATAATCTTGAATTAAAAACTAAAACTTGATCCCCTTCTCTAATATCTTTGTGCTTAATATGACCATCATGCCACATTTTGGTTCGGTCTTTGTAGATTCTTGCGTTTTCATAGGCACTCATCCTAAGTTCATCAAGCTCATTTATTTGGAGAAAATGTTTCTCTGCAACCATGGAAAGGTCAAAATTCAAAGTTTTGATGGCCCAGCTTGCTTTATGCTCTAGTTCTATTGGTAAGTGACATGACTTACCGTAGATCAGTCTGAAAGGGGTGGTGCCAATGGGTGTTTTGTAGGCAGTACGATATGCCCGCAGAGCGTCATTGATTTTTAACACCCAATCTTTCCTAGTGCATCCAATAGTTTTTATAAAATTGATTTTATTTGTCTTTTGGATACTTATATCTGCCCACTGGTCTGAGGATGGTAAGGAGTGGCGACTTTGTGATAAACCCCATATAATTTCAAAAGAGTCTCAAAACTTTTCTCCAAAAAATGGGATCCCCCGTCAAAAATGACAGTGCAAGTGACTCCAAATCTAGGAAATATGATATCATTAAAAAGTTTCTTAATGGGTTTAGAGTCACATGTTTTAGTGGGTATGTCTTCAACCCACTTTGACACATAATCTACTGTGACTAAAATGTAAGCAAACCCATAAGAAGAAGGAAATGGGCCCATATAATCGATTCCCTAGACATCAAAAATCTCTAATTCCTACCAAGAGGTGAGAGGCATTTGGTCACGCATGGAAATATTACCCGTCCTTTGACATTGGTCACATGAAAGCACATAATAATATGAGTCTTTGAAGATGGTGGGCCAAAAGAATCCGCATTTTAGGACTTTTCTAGCTGTTTTTTGGGAACTCATGTGACCACAATAGGGGCCAGAGTGACATTGTTCCAAAATGGCGATGCTTTCTTCGTGGGATACACAATGACGATATAAACCATCAGCACAAAGTTGAAACAAATAAGGTTCATCCCAATAATAATTTTTGACGTCATGTAAAAATTTAGCTTTAGAGTGTCCCATATACTTGGGGTGCAATACACCTGCAGCTAAATAGTTTACAAAATCAGCAAACCAAGGAAATTGGGAGTCCACCTTGAGCAATTGGTCATCTGGTAAGGATTCATTTATGGGATGTTCATCAATGGGGCTATAGCTAAGTCTACTGAGGTGATCAGCCACGACATTTTCAGATCCCTTTTTGTCTAGGATTTCTAGATCAAATTCCTGCAATAACAAAATCCATCTTATGAGTCTAGGCTTGGCATCTTTTTTAGTCATGAGGTAGCGAATAGCTGCATGATCAATGTAAACAACAACCTTTGAACCAACATGATATGAGCGAAATTTATCAAATGCATAGACAATAGCTAGCATTTCTTTTTCGGCGACTGTGTAATTTCACTGAGCTTCATCTAAGGTCTTGGATGCATAATAAATGACATGGTGTTTTTTGTCGATTCTCTGTCCTAAAATGGCTCCTACAATAAAATCACTAGCATCGCACATAATTTCAAAGGGTAAGGTCCAGTCAGGAGCACGGATGATAGGAGTGGTGGTGAGAGCCTTTTTCAAACATAGGAAGCTCTCCATGCATGCCGTATCAAAATGGAAAGGCACCTCCTTTTGAAGAATATTGGTGAGAGGTTTTGTGATTTTGGAAAAATCACGGATGAATCGCCGATAGAAACCAACATGTCCTAAGAAGGCTCGGATGTCTTTGACTGAGGTTGGGGGAGGCAGCTTGGTGATGACCTCAATCTTAGCTTGGTCAACTTCAATGCCCTGGTTGCTCACCTTATGGCCTAGAACAATACCCTCTTTGACCATGAAGTGACACTTTTTCCAATTGAGGACTAAATGTGACTCAATGCATATATCAAGAACAAGGGAGAGGTTCCCAAGGAAAGAACTGAAACTATCTCCATAGAAAGAGAAATCATCCATGAAAAATTGCATGACAGTTTCAGTTAACCCTGAAAAAATGGCAGACATACATCTTTGAAAAGTGGCTGGTGCATTGCACAGGATAAAGGGCATTCGTCTAAAAGCATATGTACCAAAAGGGCATATGAAAGTGGTCTTCTCTTGGTCTTCAAGATGAATGGGAATCTGATAAAAACCCGAGTAGCCATCTAAATAGAAAAAGTATTGTTGATGAGCTAAAGGTTCACAAACTTGATCGAGGAAGGGAAGAGGGAAGTGATCTTTCCTAGTTTCTTTGTTGAGTTTCCTATAGTCAATGCACATCCTCCACCCTGTGACTGTACGGGTGGGGATGAGCTCATTCTTCTCATTCCTAATGACTGTGGTCCCACCCTTTTTGGGGAAGACATGGACAAGGATGACCCAAGGAGAGTTAGAGATGGGGTAGATGATTCCTACAGTCAAAAGTTTAATTACTTCAAGACGGACAACTTCCTTCATGTTTGGGTTGAGTTTCCTTTGCGAGTCTCGGGAGGGTTTACTATTTTCAATCATTGGGATTTTGTGGATGCAAATGGATTGATCTATCCCAACTAACTCCGTGATTTTGTACCCTAAAGCTGTTTTCCTTTTCCTAATTTCTCCCATAAGCATGTTTTCCTGTTCAATGGTAAGGTCAGACTTGATAATAACAGGGCGTAATTGTTGTTCATCCAGAAAGACATATTTCAGGCCTATGGGGAGAGTCTTCATTTCTGGGGCTTTCAGTGGTTCAGGTCGTTCTTCTATGGTGGAGATCATTTTAAGGTCTTCAATTTTAGCACATGGGATTTCCTCAAAGTTATCCAAATGAATTTTGAGTTGATTTGATGGTTCATTATCAAAATCACATTCAGCGGGGATGGTGAGAGCACTGCATAGGGGGTCATCAACTAATTCCCATTCTTGCCTTAGTTGGTTTAATTCATCAATACAATTAAGGAGGTAGACTTCTTCCTCAAGACTAGGTCCCCTCATGCTTTCAAACACCCTAAACTCTAGGATTTGCTTCCCTAGCCTTAACAAAATGGTACCAGCCTCAACATCAATTAAGGAACGAGCACTGGCTAAGAAGGGACGTCCAAAAATGAGAGGGTAGAGTAAATCCTCCTTGATATCCATGATCACAAGATCACATGGGACGTATGCATCATTTCCAACTTTAACCGAAATGTCTTCTATGATTCCCATGGGTTTAGTTGTGGATGAGTCTGCTAGTTGGATGGTCATGGCTGTGGGTAACATGTCATTTAATCCTAGTCTTTTACAAAGACTATATGGCATGATGGATATACTGGCTCCTAAATCTGCTAGGCCTTTTCTACAAGCATTGTCACCCAAGTAGCATCCTATTCCAAAAGAACCTGGATCCTTCTGGTTTTTTGGCATCTTACTTAGGATAATGTCTGAAGTGGTCCTATCAAGTTTAATAGTATCGTATTCCTTAGTAACATACTTCCTAGTCAAGAGAGATTTCATGTACTTGGACCAGGCAGGCATGTCTGCTAAAGCATCAAGGAAGGGAATGTCGACATGTATTTTTTTCATAGCATCCCTAAATTTCATGAAGCAGGCATCAAGTCTTGTTTGTTTGAGGCGGGCTTGATAGGGAGGTCGGGGTTTGTAGATTGGTTCTTCATCTTCTACTTGAGGGGTTTTAGGGACGAATGGTTTGGTTGTAGCTTCTGGTTCGACAACTACCATGTCCTCATCCTCGAATTCTAGAGGTGGATCTGAAGATTTTTCTGAAGGGGGAGGGGCGTGCACCTTTCCCGAACGAGTATAGACAAACTTGTGTTGTTTAGGATGTTTGGGGTTGTTTTTAGGCTGCCCTGCAAAAGTCCCAGTAGGAGGTTTTTGTTGGGCAAAAAGACGGGCCAACTGTGCGTCAGTTGCTTTTTGATGGGCTTGTATGGCCACGAGGGTTTGTTCTATGCTTGCCAAGCTAGGATGACTTGGGGGAGGAGGAGGGGGGCATTTTGAGGTGGCTGGGGAGGTTGAGGTTGGTTTAGATTTTGGGGTGGAAGGTTTAAGTTTTGGAATTGTTGGTAGTGTTGTCGGTTTTTGTGATTTCCAAAATTTCTTTGATTGTTGTATGGGAATCCAGGTGGTGGTCAATTGTTACCTTGAGGGTAGGGAGGCCTTTGTTGAAGTTGGTTAGAGTTCTCGACACCTAAAGGGTTCCCGTATTGAAAACCAGGGTGGTTTCTAGGTTGGTTGGGATTGTAGTAACTTTGGCCTGGTAATGTATGAATTGAATTGAGGTCTTCTGGTTGTTGTCCTACTTCAGGTTGCATGGGCATGTTGTAGAGATATTGACAGTGGCAGGTGGTATGGTCGTATCCTTGGAAAATACCACAAAGGGAATCCATGGCTTTTAGTTGTTGGGGTGACTCCCTAAGGGTGATCAAGGATGACTCTAACGATCTTGTTTTAAGGTAATTAATTTTAGGCTTTCCGCTATGCTTTGGATATCATTATTAACTTCTACCTTGGCTACCTTAAGGATTCTGCCAATCCCTCTTCTAGCCCTTGTTTTGGAAGCCCGTTTAACTACCTCCCATGCGCTAGTCAAACTTTGATGCATGAAATTTCCTCCAGATGAGGAATCGAGAAAGAATTTGGTAACATCAACAACACCACGATTGAAAATCTCAATGAGTTGGACTTGAAGAGATATCGTGGCGGGGGCACTTGCTAAGTAAGTCTTTGAACCTTTTCCAGGCTTCACCTAAAGACTCTCCTGGGGACATAGAAAAATAAGTTATTGGACCCCTAAGTTCATAGGTGAGAGACGGGGGGTAACATTTCTCAAGGAACTTGCTTTGTAGAACTTCCCAAGTTGTGACATGTTCTTCGCTCTCCATGGTGTTGTGCCAGCTACTAGCTTGGCTGGAGAGGGAATACTTAAACAACCTAAGGCAGATGGCATCTTCAGAGACACCCGGGAGTTTGTTCAAGGAGCAAAGGTCAATGAACCTTTGAAGATGATCTTGGCAACTTTCCCCATTGTTGCCTGAGAAGGGGTTGTCTTTCATCATGGTGATCCATTGTGTTCGGATTTGCGCATAGGCCTTTTTGGGAACAGAAAAGTCTTTTAATTATTTTTGCCTTTCGGCTTCCCTCCTATTGGCTCCTATGGTTTCTTGTTCGGCCCTAAAGGCTACTCGCAAAGTGGCTTCTCTTTCCACTTGTTCGGCTTGGATGAGCTCTCTTTGAGCTGCGAGAGCTTGGTCGATCCTATAGGAGAGTTTGTCTTCATTCATTCTCACTAGATTTTGATGGTGTAGACGATGAAAAGTCCATTCTAATTCCGGATCAAATGGTTGAAAATCGACGTTCGGGCGTCGCATGCACAATTAAAGAAGTTAATTCGTGTGCAGAAAAAACGTACTGCCGGAATGGAAACTCGGCAGAAAGAGGAATGCACTTCCGGAATGTTACTCGAAAGGCATGAAAAAAGAAAAAAAATATTTTCAAAATCGTTTTGGGGTTCGAAAAAACAATCAGTTGTCCCCCGCAACGGCGCCAAATTGATAGTCGTCGATTTGCAATATCAATCACTAAGATGGTTAATCCAAGAGTTTAAACCTTTTTTTACTTCCGGTTTTAAGGGTAGTATAGAAGGGTCGATCCCACAGGACAACTTTTTAGAGATTGTTCTTAGAACCCAAAGTTTGAAGAACTTATTATTTGTTTTTGGAAAAAAAATTTAGATTGGAACAGAAAGTAAAAGTCAAGTTGTGGGTTTGATTGATAACACTAATGCAAGAAAGAAAATGCACTTAACAAGAATAAAAAAAGCACAAGGAAATTTTAAGATTATTGCTAGCACAAGAAAATCTATATGAATGAAAAGACTAGGAATTAAAGGAAGCAAAAGTATGCGGTGATTAAATCAAGTGATGGAAATCGAGGCTCGTAGGGGTTTTCACCACCTTATCCTAGGCGATAACAAATAATTCTTAAGCGAAGATTCAATGAAGGTTTGCGAATTTAAAAACTCACAAGAGATAAACTCCACATGAGCTCATTGGTCCTGGTGCTCATGCTTCCTAGTTTATCATCCTAAAAGACAAAAATCCACGGTCATATCAAAACGTCTATGTAATCGATTTTATTATTCTAAATCTGGATTTCCATGGTCATTTCCATCCGTCTTAACATGGGATCCGAAGACCAACCTTCAATTAAAATCGATTACCATCTAATCGTCTAAGAAGAAGTCATTAAAACCATGGCTAAGGGGTTATTCCCCTTGCCTCGATAGAAGTCTACTCACTCATGGAGAAGGGGGAGACGAAGGAAGAAAGTACTGAAGCCATAGTCTAGCCCAAAAATCAGGAGGTTAATCCTTATGCTAGAGACAATGAAATGGCTTAGTTCTTAGTTCCTTGCTCCATAATTAGAGGACAGAGAAAAGAAGATCAAGACTAAGGTGGAATGAAGAGATAAGAACAAGTATGAAAGAATAATGCTTGAAATAAAATCTACTTTATTGCAGAATAAGAAGATGATTACAAGAACAAATGCTTCAGAATCCCAATACAAAGAGAAATCCAAGATTCCATGAGAAGGTGGAAGTGCCCCTCCTTTTATAGGAGAGGAAGGGGGCACTTTTACAATTAGGTTGAAGGGTTTTTGAGGTTGGCGGCTGGGATTTTTGTTGTCTGTGCGCCACCAACCGACCAGTTCAGAAGCGAACCGATCGGTTGGAAGGTTCTGGAGTGTGGCAACCAATCGATCAACTGCCAACCCTAATTAGGATGGCGGCACAGTCGAAACCACTCGGTGTCATTTCTTCTGGCATCAACCGAGCGTTTGGTTTAGGAATCGGGTGATCTCGACCAGTCGTCTGATGAGAGTAGTGATCGACGCTTGAAGGCGACTCGAGCATTTCGATTTGTCAGACGATCGGGTTGAAGAGGTGAGACGATCGGTTGGTCAGGCGAGACGATCGGTTCAGGTCCTGAAACTGTAATAAAAATGCATATGATTGTCAGCTTTGTGATAAAAATGAGAAAATATCAATTTGTGCAATTTTCAAGAGATGAATGGAGTATTTCTATGTGACAAGCTTAATAATTCGCAGAAAAGATGTGCTAAAATAGCACACATCAACACACTAGACATCTAATCAACTTTATCAAAGATTCATTACTATAGCTCCTCTTTGCTGCCACATGTTTGTTTTTGTCACTTCTGATTACCTAAAAAAGTGTGGCAAACCACAAGAGTGAGACCCATGTCTCAGCAAGAGATATAACCTCCGACAACATTTATTGATTACAACATTTTTAAGTAATTAAGCTGTTAAGCAGTTTAATCAGACATAACAAATAAGATCAGCAGTACTGATGATTAACAAAATACATAAAAGAGCAGATAATAACTATCATCATTATCCAGACTATCATCCTTTATCTTGTTGACAATATAATCAATTTAGTAGCATATGCATATCTAGCATAATGAGCAAGTCTAGTAACATAGCATAGCTAACAACATGATCATGTCTAATTGGTTGAACATATAAACATCATAAGAAGAGCAAACAACACAAGTATAACTATTTAGATAAGCATGATTAGCAATATATGCATCTCTAGTTACAAAGACATGGGTAACAACATTGAACATAGCTAGCAACAACATCTTTACCATCAGTGTCAGTATATTTGACAACATAACCATGTTAACAACATGAGCATAACTACAACATAAGCATGTCTACTATATCTAATGTACTGTACATGATCTCAGTGAAAAGAAAGCAAATAATGGTTATCATCCAATATGAAGAATAATGTATATCCCTAAAAAATATGATACATGGTTGTCTTACATCTTTTAGTATGACCTGAGAAAATTGAGGATACCACTCAAAATCCAATTGACCACTTCTAAGTCAAATCAGTGCCATATAAGATCTAGGAAGAGCTGGACTCCTAAGATCTTCTCCACCCCCGGTTAATATGGGTCCTCCACAGTGACACATAAGGTCAAGCTACTAACAGCCTAGTCCATCCTTGGTATAGGTCACGACACTAGTGAAAGGAGGTGGGTACCCATACCCTACCATCTGAGGTACAACCGCAGTTGTCCTCCAATCTTATCACATATATAATGACCGAGACACGACCACAATCATTCTCAATCACATCACATGTATGAGGCATGACCATACCCATCCTCCACAATCTGCATTGTGGATGACAAGGATATGTCATCAACTTGCCACCCCCACATACTCAACAATATGCAATCTGAATTTCCCTTAGGAATACTCGTTTCACCATTTGGAAAATTCGGACACTCAGATGGATCTATGGCCAAGGGCACTACATGATTAGAGTTTTACTTGATTAGTTATGCCAATTGGGTGAATTATGGTTGCATCAAACAAGTGGACATACAATCCCTAATTCACTTCTAACAAGAACATAAATATCACAACTTCATAAGATATAAAATGTGTGAAACATAATTACTTGAAACATCTAGGTCACCTAGGTCACCTAGGTCTAGGCGATCGTGAGGGAGATCTCGAGGCCGTCCTCGACCGGCGGCGCCGCCACCCCAGTTGGACACTCCGTCCACTGGGGGCCACCTGAGAGTAGTTTTCTGTGATGCTGATTGATCCTCCTTGGTCTGCGATTGCTTGACGGAGGATGCTTCGCCTTAACGTGAGAACAGCGGTGTCCGAAAGAAGAAGAAGGTTTATTTCATCGCAGATACCCACAGACAACGTCATCCAGGACCTTAATCGTCTGTGGAGAACGGACTCACGTGATCGGTTCACCATGAACGATCACCGAGGACAAAGTCGTAGATCTGAGCTATCCTCTCACAGGGTTCTGAACTGGAGAAATCAACCGGAGGGATCAAATTCTTTTCTTGTACCGAAGGATACTTGCTATCGGTGTCTGTAGAGAGGACATTGGCTGTCTCAGTGTAACAACCCTAGGGTCTGTTATCACTGCAAAGAATCGGGACACATCTCCAAACATTGCCACAGAAAGTCGGACGCGCCATCAAAACCTGATCTTGCTTCTCATGTCGCCTTTCCTCCGTTGTCGGGGGGGACTGCACCGATAGGACATTTAAACCATGTTCCGAAGAGAACAACAGTGCATCTTAACCCAGATTGTCCCATCAGAAAAGACTTTATGAGGTCCCTTGACCTTGCTCTAGGGGTATCATGGGTCGATAACATAGCATGGAGAGATCTTTCTTCGTTTCTCTGGAAGAGATGGCCACAGGCCATTGAGATCTTCAGGTATGAGGATAAAAGGGCAGTGGTATACTTTGAGTCATCGTATGAGGCCTGGCATCATCAGCAAGTACAGACGGTGAAGATGAATGAATCAACAATTTCTTTTTTATCTCTCAGAGATGGCGGTATGCACCACACCAAGGAGGCCGTCTGGTTTTGGTTTTGAAATATTCCATTGTACTGCAGAAATAAAGAATCCATTCGAGAAATCGTCAGTTCTTTCAGAGATATGATATGGATCTCCAACTGGCACAAGGAAGAGGATGATGCTTCGGGCATCCTGATTCTTGCAGAGGCTTTCAACGAGGATATACCCCAATTCATTGCCCTCTCGGACAATGTCTATAGAACTAATCTGAAACTTGATATTGTTGCTAAAGGACAGCTTGGAGATAACAATTATAAACTGACTGAGATCGGAAGAGAAATGCGAATCCCCCTATCTGCGCTACGTGTACCTCCTAATGAAGATAACCCAGATGTTCACCCTGATGATATCACACCTGACGAGATCATTCATTCTGTCATAGAGGAAGAGATAGATCAACCCACAGAAGCACTGCTGATCGATGATAGTGCTCCTATATCCAGAGGAAGAGTAGATACACCGAGATCTGAACTAAGAGATGAGCAAGGTACATACCGAGCATCATTAGCTTCTGAGAATAGAACGATCACCGACGCCGACGACAGAAGAAGGTTTCTACATCATAGAAACCTCAGTGATTTCATTCTACCATTGACAGCCATCAATACTCATAGAAGGGGAAAACACCTTGATCGTATTAATTCGAGGACGATAGAGTTTGGAAATTGGCAGAAAAGACACGATGATGACTCGAGTCTAGAAGACTGGTCAGAAGGCACACATGATGAAGGTAGAACGACGGAGAAGATCTCATCCCACAGAAGACAACTGACGAGAACGAACAGTGTTTGACTCGCTGTTAGTGGTTCAGGCTGTGGTGAGTAGTGTCCATTTGATGCAAGACTTCAACGTTCTCAGCTGGAACATAAGGGGAGCGGCGAATAATCCTACAAGGAGAGTTCTGTCTAGAATTTGTGATAAGTATAAGCCTCATTGTGTTGCCATCTTTGAACCGTTCATTCACGCGGAAAGAGCCATTGAATTGATCGATATCACTCGTCTCGATTGGGTTACTGACAACGAGAATGAGAGTGGCAAAATCTGGTGTTTTGCAGACAGTAGCCTTCGGCCTACTGTGATCAAGACTCATCGTCAGCACATCACGCTCAGATTTGAGCCGACAAGAGATCAGTTCATTTTCTTTACGGCTGTCTACGCCAGCTGTAACATATTTCTCAGGAGGGAACTGTGGCACGATCTCATTGACACCATGGACGCTTTCGGCGATTTTCCCTGGGTTATAGCGGGTGATTTCAACTCTATCAGAAGTTTTAACGAGAAAAGAGGAGGAGAGCAGCCTGACTTCCAATCGATGTGCGAGTTCAACAACTTCATCCATGATTTACAGCTCCTTGAGTCTAGCTTCGTTGGTAGCAGATATACCTGGGTTAACAAGCAGACAGGAACTCCCACTACCTGGGAGAGGTTGGATCGTGCTCTTCTTAACCCTAGATGGGATACTCAGTTCCCTTCTAGTGAAACTCGACACCTTACCAGACTTAGAGTGTCAGATCACTGTCCTATCTTGATCAAAGCAGCCAGCACACCCGCCATGAGAGGTAGTCAGAAGTAATTCACCTTCAATAACGCCTGGCTTGAGCATCCAGCGATTCTAGATGTTATTACGTCCGCTTGGTCAGATGATACGGATGATGATCCTTCTTTCACCTTCTTTTCCAAATCCAAGAAGCTCAAAACTCATCTCAGAAGTTGGAGTAATCAACATTTTGGCCACTTGAAACAACGCATTCTTGATGTTGAAGATATTGTTCATGTTGCCCAGATTGCTTATGATGATAATCCTATTCAAGCTAATGATATCACGCTCAGAACTGCTGAAGAGGAGCTAAATGACTTATTATCTCAAGAAGAGAACTATTGGAGAGACAGATCCAAAGTTAGCCGGCTTTATTGAAGGAGAAAGGAACACGGCCTTCTACCATGCTATTGTTAAGTCGAAGAGAAAGAGACGCCATGTCCGTAGGCTCATCCATGAAGATGGTACCGATATCACTGACCCAACCCTCATTGCTAAGACTGCAGCGAATCACTATGAACGATTCTTCAAGTCTGAAAGAGATGATCCTCTTTGCGACGATCTGCTAGGCCTCATTGAACAAATAATCACCATGGATGATAATATCACCTTGACTACCTGTCCCGCTGCCGAGGAGATACTCGACACCATCAAATGCATGAATCACAAGACAGCCCCCGGTCCTGATGGACTCACTATCCCCTTTTATCTATCTGCTTGGAGCATCATTTGCTATGACTTCATGATGTTGGCCACCCAGTTCTTTAGAGGAGAACCTTGTCACAGAAGCCTGAACACTTGCAAGATCGTCCTCATCCCGAAGGTTGACGATCCTAAGATTATTCAGACCGATGTCAGGCCGATTGCAATCAAAAATGTTTCTTTGAGAAATCTAGCCAGGGTGATTAGTAACAGGCTATCTATGATCCTCCCAAAGCTCGTATCTGAAGAGCAAGGCACTTATGTGAGAGGCCGTGATATCACACATCACATTAAGCTGGCGAAAGAGATAACTCATGATCTGAATAATGGCCATGCACACCCAAACATTGTCATCAAATATGACATGTCGCGTGCGTACGACAGGATCGAGTGGTCGATTCTAAGATCGATTCTCCATGCGTTTGGCATGAACCCAGAAGCGATTCATCTTTGTCTGAGATTCTTCAGTGACACTTGGATTTCGATTATAGTTGGTGACTACTCAAATGGATTGTTTCCTATTGAGAGAGGTTTGAAACAGGGAAATCCTCTTTCTCCTCTTCTGTTCATTTTATTCGAGGAGCCACTTTGTAGATACATCAAGAGCCTGACTGCTAATGGAGCTATTGGCACCTTCTCAACCAGAGGCGCTGCTAGTCCGCCCCCCATTCTTTTATACGTAGATGATTTAATCATGTTCTTCAATGCGGACACCTCATCGATGAATAATCTTAACAATGCTCTCAACTTGTATTCCTCATCAAGTGGGCAGAAGATCAATTACCTGAAATCATCATGTTTGATTGGTAAAACCGATCCATCTGTTCTCGATGACATTGCTCACATCCTGAACATTCCTATTGCTGATCGCACTATCAATTACCTTGGCGTTCCGATGTCTGTTGGTCCAAACAGACTCATCGACTATACCCACTTGCTTGAGAAGATCATGATGAAGATCGCCTCCTGGAAGGAGAAGCTCTTATCCTTTGCTGGGAGGAAGCTCCTCATTACACACACTTTATCCTCGATCTCTTTATACACAACCGCTGCGGTGGGTCTGCCCGCAGGTATTATTAAGCGTATAGAAGCAATGTGTTCTAGGTTCTTGTGGACCAACAGGAAGAACGAGTCTAGAAGAACGTGGATAGCTTGGGATCGCCTCGCCCAACCTATTCAGAATGGAGGTCTTGATTTCACACCGATTAGACACCTTGAAGAAGCTTACATTTACAAAGATTGTTGGGAGATCACTTCTGGCACCTCCTTATGGTCAACATTCTGCATAATCAAATATAAATCCCAGTTCAGAAACCCCCAAGGATACTACCCTCCTTATTTGAAACTAGGTTCTAAGCCTTCACCTCGCTGGAAAAAAATTTGGAGATCTTTCCCTAAAGTCATTCCCCTAACTAGATGGTTGATTGGTCTGGGAGATGTTTCCTTTTGGGACACAAGATGGTGCGAGCATCCATTACATATGTATGCTCTTAGTCAGAGTGATAGACAGAGAGACTTCCTCGTCAAGGACTTTTGGCTTTCTTTGAATGATTGGGACTGGGACACAATCGAACAGATCATTGACAGTGATGGTTGCCTCCTCATACGTAGATCGCAATCCAAGATAAGCCAACATTCTGATCAGCTTGCATGGAAACCTAATCCGTATGGCAGATTCAGTCTGAAATCGGCCACTCAGGTTATCAGCAACATTCCATACGATTCTGATTCAGTTTGGAACTAGATATGGTGTGCCTCCACACCCAAGGCTAGTGCTATCACTTGGAAATTGGGTATGAGAGTGCTCCCTACTGATGACAGAATTTCCAGTTGTCACATTATGATTGTCTCTAGATGCGAGTGTTGTGCTCATTACAACAGTGAAGATGATGAACACCTTTTCTTCCATAGTGAGCTTGCCAATAGTCTTTGGCACAGAGCCTCATTGTTAATGATGGATTCTAACTTTCCTCCAATCAATATACAAGACCTTCTCCTGAGAGGTAGCAGGCAATGTTAGAAAACGCTCAGAGGATGGTTAACCATTGAGCTGATGACTTTAATCTGTTGGCAGATTTGGAAGTCCAGATGTGCATCGAGATTCGACAACAAACCTCATGATATGAGAGTTATATGGAAGAACGTCACGAACATTATCAAATTCTATAGTCGACACCATTTCTTCAAACATGCTGGAGATCACGATCTCTTCCACCAGTTGTTAGCGGAGGATATCATCCAACCTAAGTTCAAGATCAGAAAGATGAACCTTGTTTGTTGGAACTTTCCTGACATCAATTCTTTAAAGATGAATGTTACTACTG
Source organism: Alisma plantago-aquatica (assembly GCA_963693085.1). Taxonomy (NCBI): domain Eukaryota; kingdom Viridiplantae; phylum Streptophyta; class Magnoliopsida; order Alismatales; family Alismataceae; genus Alisma; species Alisma plantago-aquatica. The sequence continues at coordinate 1,711,576,039 of OY856409.1, read as the reverse complement.
GGAAGCACAAGTGGATCGATGGATACATGAGGAGATGGGTAGCTGAGGTGGTCAGAGATAGGCAATGTAGATTCCGTTTAGCCTTTAGAACATGGCTCAATGCGAATGATCACATTGCTGCGTATATCAGTGGTATTTTGGTTGCGCTGAAGATTGCTGATGATCATAATCTCACTATCTCCAACGTCGAGGTGGACGATCCTCACGTGCACAAGATCATTTGGCACAATGATGCTGGGCCTTGGCACATTACTCACATTACCAGAGAGATTAGAGAAATCATGGACACTGAAGCCATCATGGGTTCTTTATGTCCGAAGATCATCAACTCGATTCCCAGAGAGTTAGGTAGATGGGGATGCACCTCTTATGAGAGCTTCATTACTACTGATCAGTATTCGATTCCTTTACAGATTCGTGGTATGAATACTCTTGAAAGATCCAAGACTCCATACCTTTTCTTCAGCTGGGAAGACATTTGATCGTTTCTGATGTGTCCTTACCACGATCGTGGTCTTTGACCACGGTCGTGTTAATCTTCGATCATCTTGATCGTTTTGTGGGAGATCGAAGGCTTCTTTGTATCTTTTCTTATGCTTCCATACCTGCTTAGTAAGTAGGAGATGTATCATCTTTGATTGATTTTAAAAAAAAGGAAGAGGAGGGGGCAAAAAAAAAAATTTCATGAGACCACACTGCTCATCATACTATCACAAGATATAAATCCTTTTCACAATATCACAGGGTATCAACCCTTATCAACACAAGAGGATTACACCTCATTCAGGGCTCAACCATGCCCAAAGGTCATTAAGACCATCATACTATCACATGATACAAATTCTTTTCACAATATCACATGGTAACAACCCTTATCAACACTAGAGGATTACACCTCATTCAGGGCTCAACCATGCCCAAAGGTCATTAAGACCATCATACTATTCCCTACAAGATCATCATTATCTTTGCATGCTTTATAACAAGGATCAACAATATTACTTACATATAACACACTAGATCAAAACAATATTTAATTAACGAGCTAGGAGATATTCATAATCAATCATAGTACAGTTATATGAACATTAAGAACATTCATTTATTACATCAATATGCAAGGAATATAGATATGATTAACACTCATCATATTCATAATGGACATGTTTAGCATAAGAAAGTATCAATCATGTGGCTATGATAACCAAAAATTAACATATTAAGGTTATGATCATATTAAGGAGGTTATTCCACCATAATTACATCATATAAAGATGTTAAAGATGAATACTAATCTTTATCTATTTGCATTAGAGTTAAGTTCAACAAGATAAATCATATTAATGTTACTAATCAACACTTATACCCAAATCCTAACTCCCAACATCCCCATTGGATCATGGATGCATAAGGTGAATCATCACTATCACATTCCATAATTTTCTCATGTTTGAACCCACAAACAAATCAAGGTGTAAGCATCAGGTTATAGCATACTAGGGTTTCAACAAAAATAGGAGAGTACTCCATGATAGTATTAATCATTCAAGGACTATTCTTACCCAATTACCATCATTTAGTTATATTAAAGCTAGGTATAACAAGCTATACCTCATTAGGGTTACATATCAACACAATATAGTTATCATCCCTTCTATTCATATGAGTGAATAGGTAAGACTACCTTATTAAGGGTAACCATCCATTTGTTCCATCATCATTCAACCCATATCACCATACCACAATGTCACCCAGAACCATTGGATGTTTAAAAGGTAAGACCATTGGTTATTTACTTAAGTAAACACCTTGGATAAACCACCTATGAAGTCCTTAATTTGTTCTCTAGAAAGAGACACCATCTAACCCTACACATCCCTTGATTAACAACACAAAAAGTTCCATTGAGAGTAGGGTAAAACCCACAATCGACTGTTCATTTAGAACAAGCCATCCATTGTGAACAAGTAAGCTCCTTAAGTTGATCATATAAAGGAAACCCTATAAATCATATTATTAGGTCCAACATATTAAATTAGACATCATTCCACTTTATTGGAGGAATAAACATTAGATCTTAACCATTGGGTCAAGTTCATATGTTAAAACCATCAATTACAGTATAGGTCTGACCATTGCATCAAGTGACCCAAGAAACCATTGGTATAAGGCTTAATTGATGCTATAACTATAATGATTAACTCACCATGGGTTGTAGAGACCTGATACACCATCATTAGTGACCATTAAGTCACCATATACTGTTAGATCAACACTATATTCAATAATTAGTATCAAATATTAAGCTATTGTCATCATTGATTGATAACATCAGTTGGGTACTTAATGGTTGATCATTAAACTTCTAATTGGTCCAAAACCTGACCTATGGGGGTGAACATAGGTTGCCACCATCATTTGACACCCTTCATTATGACCATAAATTGTTATGAAGACAACACCATAGGTTTGTTGCAATGGTACCATCACCGGGTCATGGTTTAATGAAGAAATAAGCTTTAAACCCTAAAATTGACCATTGGCTGATAGGTGCTTAACACCATAGGTTGTCAAATTAACCTGATCCATGTCATATTATACATTAGGAATAACATACACATGATCAAAGGTTCATATATAACTAAAATCAGAATAGGGAACATTATAAAAATCGAAATCCAAGTCAAGCATAGCTTTTTAGTGCATGAATCATCATTTTCAAGCAAGAACATGATCTAGAAAGCTTATGGTAAGCAATAAACGTGGAGCAAGTTATAAAACTTGCCTCTAATGAGAATATGAAACCCCACATAGAAGAAATATCGACCAGGTAGGGTAGAATATCCAAGAGTAAGGAATGAAATCGTCCATCTAGCACCTTTCTTCATCAAATGAGAAAACCCTAAGCATAAGGAGCAAGAAAGGTAGGATTTTAGAGCTTTAGAGAAATTTATACCATGGAACAACAAGGTTACGACCTAGAGAATACAATGAGGAAGGATAACAAAGAAATAGACGGAGTAAAGAAGGGAATTCTTACACTTTTAGGTCAAGATCACTAGAAAGAAGTTTTTTCAATCCTAAAATGAAGTCAATTTCAACCTTAGAGCCTTTCTCCAAGAAGATCCCCACTTTCTTCTCCCTTGAGCAGAACAATTCATATCTAAACAGAGGGAGAACGAGGTTGGGAGAAGGAGGGAGGTGGTGGAGAGAAAATGGCTCATTTTGGTGCTTGGGGATAAGTATATGACACTTTAAGATAAAGAAAAAGAAAAAGTTGAAGTTCTAGTATCTATCCAAGTGTCCATGACCTTAATTTATTAAGAATATACAAGAACACACACAAGCAAATAATTCAGCCATGTTATCTTTCCTTTGTCGAATTTTCCAGCCAATCAAATAATTCATGTGACATCCCCAGATTTTCTAAAACTTAATCTGATGTGTGACGTCCAAATTGAAACCCTCACCTCAGTGAGAATCCCAATTTAAACATCCCATACCAAGCTAAGAAGAAGAAAATCGAGGGAGTTAGAAGGAACATACATCAGTAGCACATGCACATGAGAAATAAACAAACCACAACACATGTTCACCATTCATTATATAATTACAACATGAATTGTTACAACATTTGATATTACATATTGAAGAATAACTTATACATATACATGTACTACCACTAAACTACAGGATCTTAAGAAAACAGGTCCACCTGTACATCAGCTCGTCATACAACTCTCAACTATCCTAGATATTCAAGATCATATGTCCACAACCTAAACAAAAGATTACATGTGGTACACGTCAGCACAATATTCAAGAATATTGTACTGAGTACGCCTACATGTCTCTTATATACCTCTCATCATATCTTGGAAATCAGATATAACTAATATACTTGGCAGTAACATAAGAATATAAGAAAAGCATACACTTGCACAAAGATGTTCATTAGAAAAACAGAACACATATCTTAAACTTATTGCCATCATATATCTCGTACATCTGCCCCTAGGGCTTTGATGTTTTTAGGCCTTGTCATATAAATCGTACATCTGCCCCTAGGGATTTGATGTTACATCTGCCACCAAGGGCTTTGATGTTTTTTCAATGCACTGTAATACCAAAGAGTTTAGTGTTATCATGTGATGGATCAAAATATTTTATATTTGATGTGTTCATAGCAATAAGTATGGAGAATCATGCAACATATCATACAATAACAATAATTTCATCCAATATTATATGCCAAGTATTTTACTACACATATAACACAAGCTTATTTCATAATAAGCCAAGTAAGAGGTAATGGCGTACCTTGATTAAGAGAAACCTAATACATATATACTCCTGATGTCATCTATATCCTTGTCAACCCTGATTAAGATACGATTACTTGTCACCATCAAGTTCACATCATCATACATCTCATCTTAACCCTAAGCATGTTCATATTAGGGTTTCACTTAGTTCATTAGGATATTCCCATCATTATTTGCATTCTTATCTTAGAGTTATCTTACTGATGTTATTTTCCAGATTATACTTCATTATCTGAACATTAGGTTCCATGTCATTTTTGTGCACATATTAACCCTAGTTTACATACATTATTCCAAATAGGGTTACAACTCATGTATCAAGGTTCATCTTAATATAACATGGATTTCATGCATATAACTGATATCAGAGTTCCACATTAGCTTCCAGTTACTGATATTAGGGATTTATGTAAATTTCATCATTTATTGATCATCAATGTATTTATTACATTTTATTTAGGGTTACTATCCCTAATTAGCCATATTAATCATACTATATGCTTTCGTGCATCAACATGACCATATCTGACATCATATGCATTATAAACATGGTACCTTATTTGAGGGTTACTGACATTTTTCCATCATTTTATATCATCATTTGATATTTATTATTCATGAAACAAGCATAATATATCTTACATGATACCACTGATATCAAAGCATTAAAAGGTTGATATTATGCTTCCTTATTGCTCTAGGCATTTTTTTGAGCATTTTGGTACCTTATTTGTATTTTTTTGATGCTCGAGCTAATTCCTATGAATTATGCAAGGTTTGAGGATTTTTGAGAATATATACCTCTTTGGGCCAATGGCGCGCCGCCACGTGGCCACCATGGGGACGCAGTTTCATTTGCTGGCTGCCTGGTTCAGTTGGTTCCGGTCTGGGGTCTTCTGGTTCGATGATCTAGTTTGGTTCGCGTGTCTCTCCCTCTCACGCGTTCGCTGAGTCCTAGCGGGACTCTGTTCTCACGCGAGGTACCGTGCCGCCGCCGAGCTTGGCTCCGACGAGCAATCCGTAGAGAGAAGGTGATCCTCATCAGCTTCAAGGGACTTTATTAGCTTCGTCCCCCTTGGGTGGACCTCCACAACTACTCTGCTCCTCATCGTTGGATGTGGAGTTCCTTCTCCACTAGGGCGCTGCCGCCTGGCCTTGATTGCGGCGGGACAAAGAGGCAAGCGGCCTCTTCTCAACTTCACACCAGATTGAAGCTTTGAAAAGCTTTGCAGGGTCTCTGTAAACTCGACCCTTGCCTTCACTAGCGGCGAGCAGCTCTCCCAACAGGTCTTCGATCTCCCAGTTCATGGGCGGCTGACCTGAGTTGGTCGGTCATGGGAATGACCACTTGAGCCCAAGTACTCAAGCACAGATGCTTCCCCAAGCCTTCTCATTGCTCCTCCCTTATTCCTCTTCCTCCAATCCACCTTCTACCTCCATATCCTCATCCCAGCCACCACCTGCTTCGTGCGGTGGAGAGAGCACTGAATGGGAGAGCTCTCTCTCCCTGCTCTCTTTGTCAAACAAGCCACTCAGGGTGTCATACGGTTCATAAAAGGGGAGGCAAGTCCCACTCCTCAACTACTTGTCCCCATCATCCCACGACCAGGTTGATCGTGGCGTCATGGCTGGACACGCCAAGCTCACAATCTAACTGAAAGTTTGAAGATGATATCTATGTTGTTGGTTCCTCATATGCGGCTAAGATAGATCCTACACAAAGCCAGATCTGTGGCTTCTCCCTTGTAAGGACCACAACTATCCAATTAGAGATTCAAGGCCAGAGAAGGGCCACACATCTGACTCCAAACAAAAGGGGCATGACACTCTCATTAAATCAACAAATTAGGTCAAAAATCACCACTAAATCAATTATTCCACCAATTTCAAACCTAAATATCTATCTCTAGGAACATCCAAATGCCACCAAATTTTAACCATAGCTTCTTTGCCTCTCGATCTACCTTTTACTCAAATTTGGTGACCAAAATCATCTATTAGACCATTCAATTAAATTCCTCAAAAGGCATTAAAAGAGATGTCTTAATCATTATGTCAACCGCACCTCAACACTCCTATTTTGTCAAAAGCTTAGAACTCTCAATATAACTCAACCATATGATTTCACTTATGTCATTGGACATTTAGGATTCTAAAAGTCCATTCCATCACATCCTACACACCTTAAAAGATATTTCTTCCTCGAAATTAAGCCAAAAGATCAAGTCCATCACATCATATACATCTAAAAAGAACTTTCTTCCTCGAAAGTCAACCATACTCGTACTCCAAGGAAAACTACCATGTCTTCATCCACATGTAAGCACCATTCAATGTGTAACATATCTACAAAGGTTTCCTAGAACCATGTATCCAAAGCACTATTAGGGGGGTTTTACAACCATCTTGGTTCACAAACACTTCATTCAAGGTTAAACTCAGGGTTTAGAAACTCTGATTAGGTCATGACATATCTCATTGTTAGGGTTTCATCCTTATTTTTACCCATGCATTAGGGTTTCCACATCATATTACCCTGTTCTAAAGGAGTTAACTAAGATTAACTCATACATCAAGATGTCATCAACATTTTATTTAGCTAATTTTTAGAACATATTCAACATTAACACATGCCTTTTAGGGGGGATTTAACAAAAGTTAACCCACTTTATCCATCTAGATCATATCAAGGTGTCATAATCATTATGTTGTGTTAACTAACAAACTATATTTTTTCATCTTTATTAGGCACTAAGATTAACACCTCATGTAACATGTTTCATTCACATGATCTTATTTCATTGCTCAAAATACATTACAACATTTACTAGTGATTTCATCACAAGATTAACAAACCATATCACATTATCATCATTATACATGTATATGGTTAACCACTTATGCATTAATATCTATTAAACCATTTCTAGCTTTCATCATATCATGTCTATATATCACGTCTCGAGATTAGATCACATCTTACATATACTAAATCATGATTGTGATAAAGAAACTTATATGAGTGGCTTGTTTGACATATATCAAAACTTTATATAGTCCAATCGAGGTTCTAACCCTTACCATGAGGGTAGTGTCATGCTCAGTCTCTCTAAGCTAACTCAACTCTATGAGTATCTCATAAGCACATACTTTATCTTTTCTCTCTTAGCTTAGGGTTCTCAGATTACCTCATTGGCACTAGTGATAGCTTTACAAGCTCTCGCTACATAAGAAAAAACCAAAGCATGCTATGACATACTCTTCATAGGTCTCTAACCATGAAATATCTTACCCAAAGCTCTCTTATATACACCACTAGATTCTTATGTGGGAAACCACCAACCTGAGCATGAGGCTTCACAGAAACTAACATAGCTACCTCCTCTAGGGTCTTGGGATCTCTCCCTCACCCAGATGGAAGGCACTCATATACATGTTCACATATGCACATATATAACCAGCCTCTCTCTATCTCTAGGGTTTGGTCCTCCCAAGGACATCTAGGGTTCAACAAGACTATAGGAATCATGCATTAAGCAACACAACTCATTCACTCAGGAGTAATCTAGTTTAGGACATATCATATCACGTATCTCAGAATTCTCATATCTTGGAGTGTAGGTTCTCTGACCTTCTCCCAATGGGTCTCACTCTCTCTGGAGTTAACCCTAAGACTGGTCCTAACACTAGAGGTCCTCCTTTGTAAAATAGTTTGAGGCACATGCTGACTCACAACTTGTCTTAACTTAACATATCTTATATCATAAAAGAAAGCATACTTGCATCATCAAAACTCATCTCAAATCCTCAAAACTAAACTTAAATCCTCAAAGACAAACATAGATCATCACAAACTATTTTATATCATCTATATATGACTTAGATCGTATCATCAAACTTATTTCATCTATTCCATCCATCATATATTCTAACAAGGCTCTAGACATCTAATCTAGAACTACTCTCTCTTCCAGACTGACGACATTCACTTTCACTTTGGCTACATGACCACCTCCTACTCGTACATGTGTGGGGACACATTTTTTTTAATACATATACATAATAAAATATTATATAGTTTTTCTCCGATAAAACAAGCGTCAGAGAAAACTATCGAGGTTTGATCCGTTTGGAATCAAAAACCAAATCCTCAAAACGAGTGTCCCACACATAGTAGAGAGTATAGTGTCATGAAAACTAGTGAAAAGGGTGAGAACAAGGGGTAGACTAGTGTAGCTACTCTAGACAACATGCGCAATATGTCTAGGGTTTCTCTTCCTGCGATGTACATCATTTCCAAATAGTGCAACGTCCCATACTGTTGCACCCCAAGGAAAGAATGACATCTAAGGACTTTCTACTCAACAAGCACTAGTCTAGACCTAGTTCTCAGACATCTAGGTGCTAACCTAGAGGCTAGGTCAGATCTAGTCTCTAAAAGACAACAAATCTAACCCTAAAGATTATTAAGTTCAAGGTTCTTTAGTTTTGAGTTGCATAATGAGAAAATGTCAGGCTTTGCTATTGTTCATGCTCTGATACAACCTGTGACGTCCCCAGATTTTCTAAAACTTAATCTGATGTGTGATGTCCAAATTGAAACCCTCACCTCAGCGAGAATCCCAATTTAAACACCCCATACCAGGCTAAGAAGAAGAAAATCGAGGGAGTCAGAAGGAACATACATCAGTAGCACATGCACATGAACAATAAACAAACCACAACACATGTGTACCATTCAACATATAATTACAACATGAATTGTTACAACATTTGATATTACATATTGAAGAACAACTTATACATATACATGTACTACCACTAAACTACATGATCTTAAGACAACAAGTCCACCTATACATCAGCTCGTCATACAACTCTCAACAATCCTAGATCTTCAGGATCATATGTCCACAACCTAAACAAAAGATTACATGCGGTACACGTCAGCACAATATTCCAGAATATTGTACTGAGTACGCCTACGTGTCTTTTATATACCTCTCATCATATCTTGGGAATAAGATATAACTAATATACTTGGCAATAACAGAAGAATATAAGAAAAGCATATACTTGCACAAAGATATTCATTAGCAAAATAGAACACATATTTTAAAATTATTTCCATCTTATATCTCATACATCTGCCCCTAGGGCTTTGATGTTTTTAGGCCTTGTCATATAAATCGTACATCTGCCCCTAGGGCTTTGATGTTACATCTGCCACCAAGGGCTTTGATGTTTTGTCAATGCACTGTAATACCAAAGAGTTTAGTGCTATCATGTGATGCATCATAATATTTTATATTTGATGTGTTCATAGCAATAAGTATGGAGATTCATGCAACATATCATACAAGAACAATCATTTCATCCAATATCATATGCCAAGTATTTTACTACACATACAACAGAAGCTTATTGTAAAATAAGCCAAGTAAGAGGTAATGGCGTATCTTGATCAAGAGAAACCTAATCACATATATACTCCTGATGTCATCTATATCCTTCTCAACCCTAATTAAGATAAGATTACATGTCACCATCAGGTTCACATCATCATACATCTCATCTTAACCCTAAGCGTGTTAATATTAGGGTTTCATGTAGTTCATTAGGATATTCCCATCATTATTTGCATTCTTGTCTTAGAGTTATCTTACTGATGTTATTTTCCAGATTATACTTCATTATCTGAACATTAGGTTCCATGTCATTTTTGTGCACATATTAACCCTAGTTTACATACATTATTCCAAATAGGGTTACAACTCATGTATCAAGGTTCATCTTAATATAACATGGATTTCATGCATATAACTGATATCAGAGTTCCACATTAGCTTCCAATTAATGATATTAGGGATTTCTGTAAATTTCATCATTTATTGATCATCAATGTATTCATTACATTTTATTTAGGGTTACTATCCCTGATTAGCCATATTAATCATACTATATGCTTTCGTGCATCAACATGACCATATCTGACATCATATGCATTATAAACATGATTATAGACTTACCGACATTTTTCCATCATTTTATATCATCATTTGATATTTATAATTCATGAAACAAGCATAATATATGTTACATGATACCACTAATATAAAAGCATTAAAAGGTTGATATTATGCTTCCTTATTGCTCTAGGCATTTTTTCTGAGCATTTTGGTACCTTATTTGTATTATTCTGATGTTCGAGCTAATTCCTATGAATTATGCAAGGTTTGAGGATTTCTGAGAATATATACCTTTTTGGGCCAATGGCGCGCCGCCACGTGGCCACCATGGGGACACACTTTCACTTGTTGGCTGTGTGGTTCAGCTGGGTCCGGTCTGGGGTCTTCTGGTTCGATGATCTGGCTTGGTTTGTGTGTCTCTCCCTCTCATGCATTCACTGAGTCCTAGCGGGACTATGTTCTCGCGCGAGGCACCGTGCCGCCGCTGAGCTTGGCTCCAACGACCAATCCGCTGAGAGAAGGTGATCCTCATCAGCTTCAAGGGCCTTGATTAGCTTCGTCCCCCTTGGGTGGACCTCCACGGCTACTCTGATCCTCATCGTTGTATGTGGAGTTCCTTCTCCACTAGGGCGCCGCCGTCTCTCCTTGATTGCGGTGGGACAAAGAGGCAAGCAACCTCTTCTCATCTTCACACCAGACTGAAGCTTTGAAAAGCTGCGTAGGGTCTCTGTGAACTCGACCCTTGCCTTCGCTAGCGGCGAGCAGCTCTCCCAACAGGTCTTTGATCTCCCAGTTCATGGGCAGATGACCTGAGTTGGTCGGTCATGGAAACGACATTTTTAAGTAATTTAGTAGTTAAGTAGTTTAATCATATATAACAGATAAGATTAGTAGTACTGATGACTAATAAAATACATAAAGGAGTAGATAATAACTATCATCATTGTCCAGACTATCATCCTTTATCTTGTTGAAAATATAAGCAATTTAGTAGCATATTCATATCTAGTATCGCGAGCAAGTCTAGTAACATAGCATAGCTAACAATATGCGCATGTTTAATTGGTTGAACATGTCAACTTCATAAGAAGAGCAAACAACCTAAGAATAACTATTTGGATAAGCATGATTAGCAATATATGCATCTCTAGTTACAAAGACATAGCTAGCAGTATTGAACATAGCTAGCAACAACATCTTTACCATCAGTGTCAGTATATTTGACAACATAACCATGTTTACAACATGAGCATAACTACAACATAAGCATCTCTACTATATCTTATTGTACTATACATTATCTCAATGAAAAGAAAGCAAACAAGGGTTATCATCCAATATGAAGGCGTTGTGTATAACCCTAAAGAGATATGGTACACAACTATCTTACATCTTTTATTATGCCATGAGGAAATTGAGGATGCCACTCAAAATCCAACTGACCACTGCTAAGTCAAAATCAATGCCATACAAGATCTAGGAAGAGTCAGACTCCTAAGATCTTCTTCACCCCTGGTCATTATGGGTCTGCCACATTGACACATAAGGTCAAGCTGCTAACAACCTAGTCCATCCTTGGTACAAGTCATGACACTAGTGAAAGGAGGTGGTTACGTATACCCTACTATCCGAGGTACGACCAGATTTATCCTCCAATCTTTTCACATATATAATCACCAAGACACGACCGCAACCGTTCTCAATCACATCAAATGTATGAGGCATGACCATATCCATCCTCCACAATCTACATTGTGGATAACAAGGACATATCCTCAACTTGCCACCCCAACATACTCAATAGTATCCGCTCCGAGTTTCCCTTAGGAATACTCGTTTCACCATCCAGAAAATTCTAACACTCAGATGGATCTATGGTACATGGCACTACATGATTAGAGTTTCACTTGATCAGTTATGCCAATTGGGTGAATTAAGGCTGCATCAAACAAGTGAATATACAAACCCTAATTCACTTCTAACAAGCACATAAATATCACATCTTTAAAAGATATAAAATGTGTGAAACATAATTTCTCATTTCATCAACACATGGTATTATTCACTTGCCATTCATGTGTTTACACTAGTCATCATACTATGACACGATATAAATCCTTTTCACAATATCATAGGGTATGAACCCTTATCAACACAAGAGTATTACACCTCATTCAGGGCTCAACCATGCCCAAAGGTCATTAAGACCAAAATACTATCACAGGATATAAATCTTTTTCACAATATCACATGGTATCAACCTTTATCAAAACAAGAGGATTACACCTCATTTAGGGTGCAACCATGCCCAAAGGTCATTAAAACCATCATACTATTCCCTAAAAGATCATCATTATATTTGCATGATTTATAACAAGGCTCAACAACATTACTTACATATAACACACTGGATCAACACAATATTGCATTAATGAGCTAGGAGATATTCATAATCAATCATAGCAGGGTTATATTAATATTAACAACATTCCTTTATTACATCAACATGCAAGGTATATAGATATGATTAATACTCATCATATTCATAATGGACATGTTTAGCATAAGAAAGTATCAACCATGTGGCTATGATAACCAACAATTAACATATTAAGGTTATGATCATATTAAAGAGGTTATTCCACCATCATTCCATCATATAAAAATGTTAAACATGAATACTCATCTTTATCTATTTGCATTAGAGTTAGGTTCGACAAGATAAATCATATTAATGTTACTAATAACACGTGTACCCAAATCGTAACTCACATCATCCCATTTGGATCAAGGATGCATAAGGTGAAGCATCACTATCACATTCTATACTTTTCTCAAGTATGAACCCACACATAAATAAAGGTGTAACCATCAGGTTATAGCATACTAGGGTTTCAACAACAACAAGAGAGTACTCCATGATTGTATTAATCATTCAAGGACTATTCTTACCCAATTACCATCATTTAGTTATATTAAAGCTAGGTATAACAAGCTATACGTCATTACGATTACATATTAGCACAATATGGACATCATCCCTTCTATTCATATGAGTGAATAGGTAAGACTACCTTATTAAGGGTAACTGTCCATTTGTTCCATCATCATTCAACCCATATCACCATACCACAATGTCACCCAGAAACATTGGATGTTTAAAAGGTAAGACTATTAAGTGTTTACATAAGTAAACACATTGATAAACCACCTATGAAGTCCTTGATTTGTTCTCTATAAAGAGTCACCATGTAACCCTAGACATCCTCTGATTAACAACACAAAAAGTTCCATTGAGAGTAGGGTAAAACCCACAATCGACTGTTCATTTAGAACAAGCCATCCATTGTCAACAAGTAAGCTCCTGAAGTTGATCATATAAAGGAAACCCTATAAATCACATTATTACGTCCAACATATTACATTATCCATCATTCCACTTTATTGGAGGAATAAACATTAGCTCTTGACCATTGGGTCAAGTTCATATGTTAAAACCATCAATTACAATATAGGTCTGACCATTGCATGAAGTGACCCAAGAAACCATTGGTCTAAGGCTTAACTGATACTACAACTACAATGCTTAACTCACCATGGGTTGTAGATACCTTATACACCATCATTAGTGACCATTAAGTCACCATAGGTTGTTAGATCACCACTATATTCATTAATCAACATCAAATATTAAGCTAATGTCATGATTGATTGATAACATGTGTAGGGTACTTAATGGTTGATCATTAAACTTCTAATTGGTCCAAAACCTGACCTAAAGGGGTGACCATAGCCTTCCACCATAATTTGACACCCTTGATCATGACCATCAGTTGTTATGAAGACAACACCATAGGGTTGTTGCAATGGTACCATCATCGGGTCATGGTTTATAGAAGAAATCAGCTTTAAACCCTAAAATTGACCATTGGTTGATAGGTGCTTAGCACCATAGGTTGTCAAACCAACCTGATACAAGTCCTATTATACCTTAGGAATAACATACGCATGATCACATGTACATATATAACTGAAATCAGAACAAGGAACATTATAAAAATCAAAATCCAAGTCATGCATAGCTTTTTAGTGCATGGATCCTCATTTTCAAGCAAGAACATGATCTAGAAAGCTTATGCTAAGCAATAAACGTTGTGCAAGTTATAAAAATTGCCTCTAATGAGAAGATGAAACCCCACACAGAAGAAATAGGGTAGAAAATCCAAGAGTAAGGTATGAATTTGTCCATCTAGCACCTTTCTTCATCAAATGAGCAAACCCTAAGCATAAGGAGCAAGAAAGGTAGGATTTTAGAGCTTTAGAGCAATTTCTACCATGGAACATCAAGGTTCCAACCTGGAGAAAGCTAGGAGGAAGGATAACAAAGAAATAGATGGAGGAAAGAAGAGAATTCTTACACTTTTAGGTTAAGATCACTAGAAGGAAGCTTTTTCAACCCTAAAATGAAGTCAATTTCAACCTTAGAGCCTTTCTCCAAGAAGATCCCCACTTTCTTCTTCCTTGGGAAGAAAAATTCGAAGTCAATTTTAACCTTAGAACCTTTTTCTCTTTTTATGAAAATTCTTACATGCTTCCCACCATATTACACATAAATATTGTTTTCACCCCCTCCATTTGAGTCTAACATTAACATCTCATGTAGATAACCAAGGACCAAAAACTCTATTGGTTTCTACAACGGATGAACAAAGAGGAGAATACAAAACTCTACCATTAGATCACAGCTGAAGACCTGCACCAACATCATTTGCCACTTGATGAAAGAATTGTGTAGCCATTGGAGTCACCCTTGTCTGTCAGACAATGGTTACACAATACCATAAATTGGTGGTCCTGTAGACTCACCAACATATGGTGGGGCAAATCAGTCACCGGTAGTCCAGTAGACCCATCACCCGATGGACACATAAGCTCATCAGTGATGGCCATTCAGACCTCACCAATCGACGCCTCACCTGTGACATCAGGTGATGGCCACTCTTCATCTCGCCAACCGATGGACCGCCTGCATCAACGACCAATGGCCATCTAGCATACCATCATCCGATGGTCATGCAAGTCTTATCAACTGAATGCCAAGGACTATAGCCACATGATGGCTATTAATCGATGGTGGGACTAACAAAGACATCACTCAAGACTGTTAGACACACATCATGAGGAAGACATCTCATTTTCTTGCGTGCAAGTAAAGGACCCTTGTCCTAGTACTTATAAATGGAAGACCTCCAGCCACATAGAGGGTGTCGTGCATTGCCCAAGATGTTGAACCACTATTAGAGAAGGATCTTACCACTTCTCATTGCCACTGTCATTGATTGGAAAGATAGGAGGATGATATTCCATCAAGTTCTACCCCTATTCTGTCATGTTGCTCCCTGACAAAAGAATTCATTCAAAGGAAGGAGGACATGGCCCAGGTTTTCATCACCATCATGTCCAACTTTGAGAAGGAGGTTATAGCCATTAGTTGTGGCCACCCATGGTCCATAGGTTGTGTATCCCTTACCTCCCCTACTTTAATTATTCTTCCTCACCCATTCTTCATCCCTCCTTCTCCAACTATACTTTATGTCCATGTTCTCTTGTAAATATGTAATGTCAATCATTAACATGTGTTGTAAAACTCATACCTTGTGTTGGGAGTATCCATTAAGGCTCTCCCAACATGTATGTACTTACATCCATTTGAATATATATGCTCTTACCAAAGATTATCTCCATACTCTTGATCTTAAAGCTTCACTTGCATGATTATCTACCATCTTTTGATGTTTGATTCTTAGTGCCTCAAAAGAGTAGTTCTAACTCTATCTAAGTGTTATGGAGTTTCATTAATGCATGAGAACATTGGAATGTGTAAGCTAAGGGTCATATGGTTATATTTGTGATTGATTGTTTTTCATCTCATGCGAGAGACGTCCTTATAATCTATATCTATCCTAAGCTCGAGAGAGGAGAGAATAAACATATATGGTGATTTCATATAATCATGCTAAGGGTATATAAAGGGTGTGAGTATTACATGTTGTTAAGAGACCTTAGATGGTGAAACCAGATCCAATTTCCCTTTCATATTTGTTGCTTCACATTTGCTTACTTTTGTGTTTTTGTTTTGCTTTAATAACTTTTCTTGTACTTGTTTTGATTGGTTGAAGTAATATCATTCCTTAAGGAACACAATCTTAATCTACCTTATTGGTTGGTGTAACTAAGATAAGGCTCTACATTCTTAGCACTTATGGTTACTTTTTTGCATAGTTCAACACTGATCTACTACATCGGACCCCGTATATCAGTTGTGAGAGCCTTAGTGTTGGGCTATAAATTTAAGAGTCTGACTACTCTAGATTCACTTGTTTTTGGACATGTGATTTAGGACGGTCAAATTTTTGGTGTCGTTTCTAGGGAAAAAGAAATCAGTACTACTAAGAACACAAGTCTACTCACCATTCACCCGTGCCTCAAGTCTAGTAATAAACTTGACTACACATTGTTTTTAATCTGATATTTAGTAGCTACCTAGTATACTACATTTAAATACATTAAGCTTCTAACTCAACCATGCGAACTATTTTAGGTAACCCAGGAAGAAGAAGATTACACGAGTAACAACCCACCTTGCCTTCATCATGTCACCTCATAGAGGATGACGTCAAGCTGGAGTCAATCGGAATGGAAGGGTTGAGATATCCCATGTAATTCATGAATCTAAATGGAAGGACTACAATCCTGAACAACCATGATGTGAGATCCCTCTAGGTAAGATACCTCCTCTACCATCAAGTGATCAAGAGTGTGAGGAACGATGATGTGATGAAGGATGCTATTTGAGGGTAAGGAAGAATAGAAGGAAAAATAATAACAACAACAACAACAAAGTAGAAGATAATGATGAGGCTGAAGAAGGTCATTCCCTATTTAACCGCGACAAGGGCCAATGAATCTAGATTCCCCAATTATCATTACAAGGTTCGATGTTGCAAACATTGAGATGAAATTGAGAGTCATCACCATGATCTAGAACAAAACCTTCAATGGTAGTTCTGGAGAGAAGAATGCTTATCACCATATAGACGTCTTTGAGAACTTCTGGGGTACAATCGAGATGAAGAGGGTATCTTAAGAGGTGATATATTATAAGCGATTCATCTTCTCATTAAGAGGAAAAGAACTATCTTGGTATCTTAGCTTATCTCATAGGTTCATAAATGGATGGGCACCTCTAGTTGACGCTTTCATCACAAAGTTTTATTGTATTGAGAAAACCATCAGGAATAGGCACAAGATCACTGGGGTTCTGAAAAAACATGGGGAGAATCTTTATGAAGCATGGGAACAGTTTCAAGAATGTAAGAGGGATTGTACTTATCATAACTATGACAAGGGTTTTCTTGTGACCACATTCTACAATGGGTTAACATATGCAGAAAGGACTTCACCGAATGTCGATGTAGGAAGTGATTTCCTTGGCAAAAAGCCAAACAAGACCATGAAGATCATCGATAACATGGTTGAGATGCAAGCAGACATAGACTATGATAAAAGTGACAAGGGTGAAGATAAGAAGACGAACACTGACGGTCCAACTACTGAGTCGGAGGCCCTAGAGACTATAACAACCAAAATTTGAAAGACTACCCTGGATGTTAAATAGTTGAAAAATGGAGGCAAGGGGAAATCCAAGACCAAGAAGGTCATGAAATGTGTCACTTGCGATGAAGGAGGGCACGATGTCGATAATTGTATCTACACTCAACCGAAGGATGATATCAAAAGAGATGAAAATGAAGAGACTGAGAATGTTTCTTATGTTACTTTTAAGAGACCATATCACCTTAATTTAAATTATGGAAGAAAATACACCGCTGAAAACTCCCACCAACTAAGTGGTTCAACTGAAACACCGCCAGGATTTGAGAGAGGAGGATTACCAACCACATCCACCATCAAAACAGAAATAATTAGCAAAGCTAAGGGCATTGTCATGGTAAAAAAAAAATTGAAACAAGAAAAATCAAGATCAAGGCTAGGCTAAGAGTAGCAACCAACCTGATATGATGTCTCAGCTATTTGAATTTTTGAAAAGGAAAGATTCAACGAATAACCCATTAACTCAAAGTGAAATAACCAAGTCAGGTGTCTTGACCTCAATGCAGACCCAAATGGCTGATATACATACACATTAAAGATGAATTGACCACCAACTGGAACAACTGTCTCAATCGATCAAGAATCCTCAGGGAAAGATCCCATCTAATATTGAGACTACAAAGATGGCCACCTTTACTTTGGAAGAACTCTGCAAAATTCTAATGAGAACAATACCTTTGAGAAAAGAGCAAATGTTGAGTGATGACCTGAGCCAATTGTTGTGGAGGAAGTGCATGAGAAATAAGAAGGACAAGCTTAAAGAGAAAGGCAAGGAAAAGAAAGCTACAAAAGAAAGAGAGTAAGAACAAGCAGAATAAGTTTTTTCCAATAAGAATCCATATTCTTCAAGGGTCTCTTTCCCTTACAAACTAATCAAGGCTCATCTAAAGAAGAGATAGGATACGTTTATGGAGGATGTGAAGAAGCTCCACCTAGATGTTCCATTTCTATATGCTATTTAAGAAATACCTACGTATGCAAAATTCATCAAGGAACTAATCACAAATAGGAGAAGAAGGGATCACATACAAACAATGCAACTTTCCAAAATGTCTAGTGCCTCTGTTCAATCTATGATGCCCACCAAAAAGAAAGATCATGGGCATTCACTATCCCCTTCAACATTGGAGATAAAGAAGTTAGACAAGGACTCACAGATCTTAGAGTAAGCATCAGTATGATGCCTCTCACTTTAGCTTGAAGGCTTGGAATCACCAAAATGGTGAAATTGGAATAAGAATTCAACTAGCACATCACACTTCCACAAAATTGGTGGGGATCGTGGAAGATGTTCCCACTCGTGCTGGGTGATTCTTTATTTCTTGCGACATTGTGGTGATTGACACGGTTGAGGACCCAACACATCCCATGATCATTGGAAGAACTTCCTCACCACTGGAAGAGCACTAATCGATGTTGTAGAGGGAATAATCACTCTTCATGTCAGAAATGATGTCATTGATTTTCACGTCCAAGCTTTTATGAGGAGACCCTCTCTATTTGAGTCGGCATAGTTCATGAATAGTTACACCCAATATTGTGAAGAAGTACAAGTAGAAAACACTATTGTCAATCCTCTCATGTGAGCTTTAAACAACTCTGGCCATACTATTGAGGACCCATATGTAGTTGAGATTCTTGAGTATTTAAATCAACCAGAATAGGGATGTAGTGATGATGAAGAGGAATCAATTGAGATGGTAAAGTATTCATCCTTAGACCAAACACTAGAAGAAAAGGGGGAACCTAAGCCTAAACCTGAGCTAAAGCAACTCCATGAGGGCTTGAAGAATGAATTTCTAGATTGTGAGGAAATGATCACATCATTATAAATTCCATCTTGATAGAAGACATTGATGAGAAGTTGATAATTGAACTCAAACTGCATAGAATAGCTATAGGATATTGAGTGGAAGATATGAAGCGTCTAAGACCTACTCTTTGTATGCATACGATAAACATGGAGGATGCGGATAAGCCATTAGTTCAACCACAATGGAAGCTAAACCAAATGCTCAAGGAGGTTGTCAAGAAGGAAGTAATAAAACTATGTGACACCAAAATTATATACCTTATCATTGATAGTAATTGGGTTAGACCAATTCATGTCATACCAAAGAAAGTAGGTATAATAGTCATTAAAGAAAAAAGTGGAGATGAGGTCACCACCTAAATGGTGATGGATGGAGAATGTGCATAGACAACATGAAATTGAATGTTGCCACAAGGAGGAACCATTTCACGCTACCCTTTATTGATCAGGTCCTGGAAAGATTGGTGCATCACTCATATTTCTATTTCTTGGATGGGTATTCAAGATTATACCAAGTGCCAATTCACCACTACTACAAAAAATGGTTTATACAACAATTCATTTTTCCATTTTACAACAGGTGTCAACTGTTGTATTAGATTGCATGGTCTTATGGGGGGGTTCTCTATACAATAGGTGTTGCTCATTTTGTAATATATGTATTTTATACAACAATTAATACATGTTGTAGTTCATTGAACACACCTGTTGTAATAGGGGTGTTGTATATAACATGTTCAGACAAAAGGAAAATACATCTAGAGACAAGGTTTCAAACTTGAGACCACTTGAAAGTAAGGCACGTCTCAAACCACTGAACCAGTTTCACTTTATGCAACACATATATTCTTTGTTGTACATATACAACAAATGACGTGCAAACCTGTTGTGTGATTGTGGTCTATTACAATGGGTAACTATTACATTAGGTGAAAGCATGTTGAGTAATTATAGTATACTACAATGGATTATAGTATGTTATGTAATGATGGTCTATTACAATGGGTTAACATATGTGATTATTACAACAGGTAAAGCATGTTGTGTAATTATGATCTTTTACAATGGGTTAGAGTATGTTGTGTAATGATGGTCTATTGCAACAGGTTAACATACATGACTATTACAACAGATTAGAGCATGTTGTGTAATTATGATCTTTTACAACAGTTTAGAGTATGTTGTGTAATGACGATCTATTACAACAAGTTAGCATACATGACTATTACAATGGGTTAGAGCATGTTATGTAATTATGGTCTTTTACAATGGGTTTGAGTATGTTGTGATATTATAGTCTACTACAACAATTTAGCACTTGTTGTAGTATCACATATACTACAAGAAGTTTGGCTCGTTGTATATAACTTGTGTTGTAAAAAATATATAATTTGCAACACACAAATAGACTTGTTGTAAAAGTTATTCTAACTACAACACAACCAATAGAACTATTGTGTTTTTCCCGTTGTAAAAATCATTTTCTGTAGTAGTGCACCCTGATGACTAGGAGAGACTACTTTCACACATATTAATGCCACTTACACTTTCAGGAGAATGACATTCTAACTATGCAATGCACCTACCACTTTCTAGTGATGCATGATTTCTATGTTCTCAGATTTCTTGGAGGACATAATGGAAGTCTTCATGGATGACTTTTCTGTATATGGTGATGATTTTGACCAATGTCTCATGAACTTATCCAAGATCCTATAGAGGTGTGAAGAAAAACAATTGGTTCTAAATTGGGAAATGTGCCACTTCATGGTACACAAAGGTATTATTTTGGACACAAAATCTTTAAAAAAGGAATAGAAGTCAACCTTTGTAGGATTGAAGCAATATGTAAGATCCCAACTCCTAAATCAATGACTGGAGTGAGAATTTTTCTGGGACATGCCGGGTACTACAGGAGGTTCATGAAGAAGTTTCCAAAAATTGCAAAATCTTTGCCAAATCTTCTAGTGAAGGATGTCGAGTTTAAATTCACTGACGAGTTCCTTAAGGGTTTCAACACTTTGAAGAATGCTTTGACAACAACTCAAATATTGCAAGCACCAGATTGGGAGTTTCCATTTGAAATTACGTGTGATGCCAAGGATTATGCCATTGTTGTTGTTCTGGGGCAAAGGAAGGACAAGAAACACCAAGTGATATACTACGTTAGCAAGACACTGAATAATGCTTAGGTCAACTACACAATAACTGAAAAGGAAATGTAGCACAGTTTTCTCCCTTAATAAATTTAGATCCTATTTAATAGGATCAAAGTTCAAGGTGTATATGGCCCACGGTGCCATTAAGTATCTAATGCTTAAGAAGGAAACCAATTCTAGACTTTTGAAGTGGGCTCTACTGCTATAAGAATTTGATCATGAAATTTTTGATAAAAAAGGGACGAAACATGTGGTTGCTAACCACTTGTCAAGGATAGCGATTACTGAAGAAAACCCATTGTTGGTCAACCCAAACTATACCAAAGAGGCCATGAAGATGGACAAGTATGTTGAACCCAACCTACCTTGGTTTGTCGATATATGTATCTATTCAACATGCAACAGTTTCTGCCTATCATCACATATAACCAGAAGAAAAAAGTATTCTGAGACCTAAAAAATTAGTATTGGGATGATCCACTCTTGTTTAAAAGATGTGTCAACAACATGTACTAAGGGTTCATTACAAAAGAAGAAGTCCCCCAGATCCTTTAGGAATACCATTTTGCGTCTTATAGACGACATCTAGGAGGAGAAAAGGTGGCAACAAAAGTCCCACAGTCTAGAGTTGACTCGCCCATGCTATTCAAGGATGCTCAAGCATACGTTAAGGCGTGTGATGAATGCCAACAAATGGGAAATATTTCATGGAGGAATGGAATGCTAATGTCTGATTCGATAGAGGTGGAAATTTTTGATGCTTGGGAAATTGACTATATGGGACCATTCCCATATACAAGGGGATATCAATATATTCTTGTCGATGTAGACTATGTCTCAAAATGGGTAGAGGTTGTTGCAACCACGACCTATGACTACAAAGCATTAATCAGGCTAATTGAGAAAACCATTTTTCCCAGATTTAGTGTCCCATGCACCATCGCAGGTGATAGGGGATCCAACTTGGGGAAGAGATAATTTGAAGCTTTTTTGAAGAAATATTGAGTAAGGCACAAGGCAGAAACACCCTACCGGCCACAAATGTCAGGACAAGTAGAAGTATAGAATCGATAAATCAAGATAATTTTGGAGAAATTAGTCAGGTAGACTCAGAAGGACTGGATTATGAAGTTTGATGATTCTGTACGGGCTTATCAAACCACATAAAAGACTTCAATAGGGACTACCCCCTACAAGATTATCTATGGGAAATATTCCATCTACATGTTGATCTAGGATACAAAGACTTTTAGGCTATTATGTTTCCAAATATGGACCCTAAAGAATAGCCAATAAGATATTTCTATAGCTGCAAGAGTTGGAAGAGTTGAGGATGCATGCCTATGAAAATGCCCACATCTACAACAAGAGAACCAAGGTGTGGCATGATGCCCACCTAAAAAGAAAGGATGTGTCAGAGGGAGATAAAGTCCTCTGGTTCAATTC
Organism: Alisma plantago-aquatica; assembly: GCA_963693085.1. Classification (NCBI taxonomy): domain Eukaryota; kingdom Viridiplantae; phylum Streptophyta; class Magnoliopsida; order Alismatales; family Alismataceae; genus Alisma; species Alisma plantago-aquatica. Next base: position 1,711,552,653 of record OY856409.1, on the reverse strand, counting down.
TAGCATCATGTTGTTCTCGGTAAACTCATGTCCAAATGGTCTAGCCCCTTCAAAGTTGTGAAGATATACCCATTTGGAATGATGTAAATTACCACTGAAAAGACATGTACTTTCGAAGTGAATGGGAAAATGGTAAAGAGGTACTATCAGGATGAAGCTTTTGTGAGGAGGTTGGAACTCTAGTTAGAAGAGCCCCAACATGCACCATTCAAAAAATCCTAAAGAGCCAAATAAGAGAGTCAAGCTAAAGACTATAAATTAGCACTTCTTGGAAACCCAATGATTTCTTGTTTCCTTCAAATTTTCAAGTTCTTCATTTCCTTTATTTAAACTTTAGATAGTTTACAACTTCTAGTCTTATCTCTGGTTTTCTTCATTTATCCAAGTAGTAGGAATGTACTAATCTTGTTTTGAAATCTCATCTTGAATTTGAGTAATTTCTAGTGTACATAGAATAAATTTAGCAAAAAAAATTGGATCTCATTTTTAACATTCGATAACAACAATATTCGATCCCTTTAGGGAGCCACTACAATCACATTGTCATTAAGTACGACCACCAATGGTTGATACCATTGGTAAAGCAAATAGGCAAACTATCGAGTGCAGACACTCCACGATACCACTATTTGATGAAGCAGTAACACCATCATATGTGGTTGTCTAACGCACCATCGGATGGTGGATCGAATAGAGCCATTAGTTGACCCACTAGTAAACCCATCAAGTGTTTGTACAACCCAACCGTTTGATAAGGGCCTTATGTCTTACAATTGGATGATAAGTCCATATGAACCATCAAATGTCACATCCAGTGGAGTCATAAGATGTATAGGACCGTAGAATGGTCATTGAGAAATAAAGCATCAGTTGACCTACACTTGGATCCACCATTTTTTGACAAATAATTATAGAACCACTAGTTGTTTACATCTGATGGCCATCCAAAGACGTAACATATAAAAAGAGGGACAAAGAAACCCCTCCCCCACTAATCCATTGGACGTAATAAACCCTAGATGTTATGAGTGCATCTGACTAGTAACAACCAAAGAGATAAAAATGCCCACGCGACACCATCGGTTGGTGACCTTCTTCTCCCTACCGATCAAATGCTATGAAGCTATGAACACCATCATTGCGCAAGAATGTCGCTCCCAACAACACAAGAATGACACCATAACATGTCTTCTTCTTATTGTACCAGTACCAATAGCCAATGATCAGAGGTCAAAGCTATGAATGTCGGCCTAATGGTAATCCCAAACCCTAGGTTCTGATCTTCCCGATTTCTGTTCATCATCTCCCCTCACTTTTTCTGACTATTTTCTAGACGATGTTGATAATCACCTAACCATTGGTTGTCGCTTTGTATCCCCCGACCATTGGTTCCACTGTTGGCTCTCCACAAGCACCCTTGTTCATCGATTGTTGGCATCAATTTTCTCTCATTTCTCTCCCCGACAACTGCCTAGTTCTAACCATCAGTTGTGGAGACCATCATTTGCTTTTCTTTCCCCAGCCACTGACGGCTGACTTGCTTATCAATGGCACATATCTCCATAATTTTTGGTCATCACAAGAACCATTAGTTGCCACAACCCTAGAGAAGCCATCGGTTGGTTTATTGAACCAACAAACATCGGTTGTTGACCATTCCTTGTTGACTCGTATATCGACAGGGCATCTTGCCATTAGTTTTTGTTGCTTCCTTTTTGGCCAACGACCTAATGATCAATTGTTTAAACTGACCACCACTTGGCTCCCTACTAACCAACCAACGGTTGATAGTTTGACCAAGTTTAATAGACCATCACTTCCCACCCCCTTTCATATACCATTGATTTACATCCATTTATTCCTCAAAACATTCCATAACCATCGAATGTTATTCAACCATTATTTATAATTATCCTAACAAAACTCTATCATTGTTTATCTAATTGGTCTTTCTAGAGATACCAAGTATCTACAAGTACAAGATGGTAGGAAAGCAAGACATGAGTCAAGAAATCCATGAGTTTAAATGTACCAGATGACTTAAGGCATCAATGACTCTAGAGGAGATGGAGAATACTGAAAAGTTAAATGATGAGATAGAGGATCACACAAAGATACATGAAGATCCTTCTAAGGAAACCATTAGATCCTAATTTGAGGCAGACAAGCTCAAGGTGCTAGCTGAGCCCGTACCTATGGAGTCAGAAGATGATGAGGAACAAATAGGGACATAGGTCTCTAAGTACACACCATAGGAAGAAATGTAAAACCCAAATAAAAGTGTTGCACCAATCCAAATCAAGAAAAAACTAAGAAGGTGGATAAGACATCTAGAGAAAGTCAATCATACAAGGAACCTACAAGAAACAAGAAATACTACAATAATTCCTCAACAATTTTCAACAGTGGGTAAAAGAGAACATCCGGATTATAACTTCTTAGCATGAAATGAGGAACATGGTGCAATCTAGTCTGAAATATTCTAGAGGAAAAAGTACAAAGCCACCAGGTGTGGTGATGTTGAGATCCTAAAGAAGCTAGGAATATATGATAGGGTAAAACAAAGTTGGGAGTAGTCAGGGATCTATAAATTATGCTTCAACAAGATGACTTCTTATGACTTTCTTACCCAAGAATTCATGTCCTACATAATGAAGATGCCAGTAGCAACTGGCAGAACAATAGAGTGCAGAGGGAAATATAATTGCAAATCTGTATCATAAAGAATGACTACATGCTTATAGAAAGACGGTTGAACTCAATCTTCACTAACTTTGATAAGCAAGCTGGATGAGACAATTTAGTTGGCGGAGACAAGTATGCAATGGGTTTTGTAACTGATAAAACCTTGGAGAAACTTTTAGGAGACCTCAAGTATAGTTCTAATCAATTAAACGTTGTTATGATGCACTCTGACTTCATGAGGGTAGCACACAAGATCTTCACAAACTCTCTGGCTTTCAGATCAAACATGGGAAACATGACTAGAATAGATCTCCATATATTATGGATCTTAATGGAGGGAAAATCCATAAACATAAGAAAAATCCTTATAGAGAAGCTGGAAGTTGCAATGGGACTAGAAGCTCCTCATGATTTCTATATTGGAGGAATAATATCATATATTAGACACTGGTTATTGTACCCTAAGAACAAGAAACACTTCCTAAGGTCAGACAGGGGTGATTTGGTGGATGAAAAATACCTAACCTCCACAAATGTCATGTCAAGGTCAAAATATACACATATATTTTATGTAGGACAAAATACTTGCTACCCCTCCTAGAATTGTGCAACTACAATTGTGAAAAATTGGTCTTCCCAGAAGAAGAAATCATAAGGTTGATATTTGAATGAGGTTTAAACACCAGTATGCCAGCTGAAAAAAGGAAGAAATAACCAAAGGAGATAGCAAAGAAACAAACAACAAGAAAAAGAGTAATCAAGTGCATTCCCAAAAGACTAGCAAAGAAAACCCATGCACCTAAAGTTATAGATCTATAAGAAGAGGAGAAAGAGGTTCCAAAGAGTCCTACCATTGCCGCTACACCAGAAGTAGTGGTTCCTAAACCCAAGGAAATCATCCATGGGAAAGCAATAGTAAAAACAAGCATCCCAAAAAAGGAACCACAACCAAAGATAAATACTTCCCTACACCACAATGAACATGAAGAAGCGAAGGTGGAAAGCATAGAAAACAAGTCATTGATATGAAGAAACATGAGATAAGAAACCCCTGAGAGGGAGGCGCCACAACCAAAACAAAGCACGTGTCTGAAAAAAGAACATAGAGAATCTACCAAATCAAATGAGGCGGGCCACAAAGTGAGCTCCATAAGCAAGCCAAAATAGCAACAATAGAAAATAATGCCAACAAAACTCATGGAAATAGGGAAGCAGATTGACGACCATCGTGTGATCGTATCAACCTATACCCTAAATATTATTAACTTAACTATAGATCTATCTACACTAACTATGTAGGTACTTAAATTATCAGCAAACATGTAGCTAGTTCTCAGTCTGCCACTCTAAATGCAGTAGTTAGTTACAAATGAGGTACAAGTTATGCAAGCATTAGTAGGGGTGACAAACGAACTCACCACACTATGCAAAGAAAGAGACGATCTAAACTTAGAGAACTTGTAGCTTCAAGAGGAGGAATCAAAGATAAAGGAAGCCACTCCCATTAGCAGTGGGACATCTATAAAAAGACAAAAGATAACCACCTCTGAACCATACCTCACGACATATATAGATGTACATATCGAGGACGATATGTTGATGGCTATTGTACAAAAAAGACATGAGGTGATCCTAGAGAAAATGGCTAATTCGGACTGTACTCTTCCACTAGAGGAGGATGAGTCAAGAGAGACTGCCAAGAGCAAGGGAATGCTCCCTAGGGATTATAAAATCACCACATCCCCAGCCTCGTAAGGGCATTTCAAAAACAACAACAAGGAAAAGGGACTCGAGGGACTGATGAATCAAGGTACCCTATAGCCAACATAATTGATAACTCCCATAGAAAATGAAGAAGTAGTGGGAGAGAACGAAGACAAAGCAAAATCATATGTAGCAAAGAGGGAGGTAACAAAAAAACTGATGATAGAATGGATAACCTTGACCCTCTCTTTGACTGCAAGGCTCCACCTCCACCATGTGATTATGAAAAATTTGTAAATGATTTTTTATTGGATGAACCCATACGAGTGGAGCATTCCCTATCTCTTTTGAGGCAAAAATTAAGCATGTCACATCTGAAGAAGATAAAGAAAATATGGAAAATATATTATTGATGATGCTCCTCTAAAATAAGAAAATTGTGTATTCGCTGACCCATCTATGATTTTCGACAATTGAGACAATTTGGGTCCAAATTCACCACCCCCTATACCATGCAAGATGGCAGATATAGACATGACTCCGATATCTGGAATGTTGGTACACAACATTCATGTACTATCTAACTTCATTGATGATGATAAGTCAGTATAGACTATCATCGACCGCAACAATCAGTACAATCTAACAAGGGATGACCTACGTTCTGTCTTTCTACAACAAGCAAATGTAAGAAGAAGCTTCTTCAAGGTCTTTTATAGGACCATCATAGGAGAGTTCATGGATAGAGATAAAGATTGGCCAGTTTCATTTCAACCTCTAACCTGGTTGTTTAAAGAAAGAAGTGACACAACATTTATTAAAGAACTACAAGATAACCTAAATAGAAACAAATCTTTGAAGTACGCCCCTCTTCCTTTCAAAGCCTTCAATCACTGGCTCCTCATGGTGGCTGGCCTTTCCAAAAGGAAATTCATCACATACAACTTTAGAGCCAAAGACCTATCTTGTGGACAAATGGTCTTTGAGAAAATGCAACATAGGGTGATACAAGAAGTTACAACCCATATAAAAAGGTTAATACAAGGAGTCAACGGGTGGTATCACCCAAATTGGAAAGAAATTTACGTCAATGGAAACATTCTCCAAGAAAAAAACAAAACTCTGAGGACAGTGCTTTCATAGCATTGAGGATGAGTGAAACCATAAGTGAAGGAATCCCAATAGAACATATTATCAATGAAGAGTTCCATGTGCTACTAGGAAAATATGTCATAGAGATAATTCAAGATAGGAGATTCTTCTTTTTCAGATAGATGGATGACAAACAAAGGATGATGTTTTACCAAATTCCCTTACCTAAAAAGTCCCCTTGTAGGGAGGAGCTATAAAAACTCATGGCCACAATAGAAGCCTCAGTACCTGAAGGAAGGATAGAAGACACAGTGTCCCCACCATCTTCCCAACCACCTCCCTCAATTGTATCCATAACAACTATTGATACCCCTACAACTCCAATAGTTTTTTCTAATCCTGAACAAGGTCTACTACCACGAGAAACCAAAGCACCAGCACCAAAAATTCACCATAAGTACCCCCCGTCCAAACCAATGTTGAGCTCATCATGGCAGAAACCATGACCCCAAAATAAAAATCTGATCAAGAGGCCGAGATGCACAGTGAAGGAGAACAAGAAGATGATCAACCAGAGGAAGGTCCAGTACCTACAAATTTGATTATGCCCACCTTCAAAAACTTTGACAAACTCACATGCTACAGGGTATCTGTAACAACCCCTCCCCCTATTATCCCCTATTCAGGTGGAACAAGAGGGTATGAGCCATTATCAATAATATTGGATCTCATGTTTAGCAATTAACCTAAAATAATTGATAAATTTTACTAACAGAATAAGATTTGTACAAATCGATATTACAAGATCTGGAATTTCTGAAGATGCAACATAAAATAAAATCTAACTAACTATAACCTCCATGTTTATATTAATGTTTCATCTTGTTTTTTCTTTCTGGATATCTAGTTTCATCATGATTGCAGAATGATAGATTATCCTAAAATGCCGAAAAACAAAATGTTGTTCAATATAACCATTTATGATGGTATGTGGTGAAAACAAAATGCTCACATATTCTTATAACAACATAACCACATCAATCATTTGTTAAAAAAAAAATTACATTTTCTTGATAACTGCCCAACCATTTTTACTCAACTTGTTGTATACCCTTTCAGGGTCTTGTCCCTATAGTGGAGAAAAGGGCCACATTCTCAATCTAGAGCCCATGTGCCATGTTGGTCTTCCCAATCTGGGGCCTGGCCTTAGATTACCTTTTTAATCCGGGGCTTGGTCTGATCTCATAGGCCTTCCCAATCTGGGGCCTAGTTTGACCTTATATGACCTTCCCAATCTGGGGCTTGGTCTGATCTCATGGACCGTCCCTTCCCAATTTGGGTCCTAGTCTTTGGTCATAGCCATGACTTTTCATTTCCTTCAATTAAAACTTCTAGAGTTGGTATGTCGGGTTCGAGCAAGTTATAAGAGTACTTTGTGATAGTCATAGTCACTTTATAGATTGTAGGAAAAAGAATTCATCCAAGAATTTAATTTCAAGCCATCAGTAAATCATCAGAAATTGTCAAGAAACTAGAGACCTTTTCTTTCATGCAGAACCAAGCAGAATACGTGAAGAACATTCAATTAATCCAATCAATAGATCCCATCAATTCAATAGTTAATCTCTATATAAGTCCTAAAGTGTCACCATCTCATATTAAATAAATTAAAACCTACTCGAGTCCTAGTCTAGGGTTTAGTTTTTCTTGATATCAATTTATCATTAGGGTCACACTTCAAAACCCTCATTACCATTAGGTGTAGCCATGATAATTAAAACTATCATATTATTGCATCATGAATACTTAGATCAGTTCTTCATTACAAATTATGAACTTTGTTCCTAAACATCCAATCTATCACCTTCTTACATTAATATTGCTCAGATTCACTTATTTAAAAGATGACAAGGTATAGTCTTTAATCCCTATTCATCATATTCATAAATATAATCTTTAACTATCATTATTATGATCATGAATCTATCAAATCACCATGGTATTCCATTTGGTTAGATAATAGAATAAAAGAGAGGTTTTTAATGGTTTCAACATATTAATGCACAAATCTAGGGTTCTTATACTTCAATTATCACTTTAACCCATGTTTACACTACCTTTAGAATAGGAAGCATGACTGGATTTCAAAAAAAAATTTATTTGGGTTCCTCTCATTTTGGTATATAATCTAGTAATTTTTGGACAACCCAACCATTTTCTATGAACTAAACAAGATATATTATTATACATTAATTGTGATGCCACATGGTGCCTACCTATTTGGTTGATACCTTCGAAACTATGCTAGCTGGGGACACAGTTCAGACATTGGCAGTCCCTAAACAACTCAATTTCCTCATGGATCAGCTAAAGGGATGTGGTTCGACTGACCCCTAAAGTCAATTTCTAAATACTGGAATACCCCTGGTACTTATGTACCTATGTTGGGGTGCTTAGGTCTTTTAGCTCCACCCCTTCTCTAACCTCGCGACTAGGCATGCTCCGATTAGCGGAGGTGGAAATCTCCATTTGGTCCAACTTCTCTCATCCACCCAAGGCCCGACAAGGTTGCCAGCGCAGTCAGCCTCCCGTCCTGGACCGACGTGTCCCTGGGCACTAATTGGAGTGGCCTTCACTAAGAGGACAAAGCCCCAAACTGGTTCAATTTAGCCTAATTTGTTGAATTGGAGATGCGGATGCAAGTCCTTACATACAAACACTGCCGATGGTAACTAGTGTTGGAGGGATCTCACAGGCAAACGACAACCCTGGCAGGACTTTGGGGAACACCTTGTACTCAGGCAGGTGCCTTATCATACAAACAAAAGAATGAGGAGGATAGGTGGTGCCAGAGAGATCAATGCCCAAGATGTTGTAGATATGAAAATTTTGTGATGAACCCAGGGAGGAATCCAGGGTGGATTAGATATAGAGACCAAGAGGGAGATGAGGGAGAAGTGTGGTTCAGTTAGTTGTGTATCAACCATGTGAACCTTGTATATATACCTATAGATCCTTTAATCTTCTTATCTATCTCTCCTCTCTTCTTTCTTGGGGTTCAAGGAAGACCTCATTATAGAATCCCATAGACACCATTTTCCCCTTTCCCTGTGTGTCATAAGATATTCTTTTTTATAATTCAATTTAACATCAACTAGAAATATGGCAAAAAGGCAAGTCAAAACTCTATATTCTTATCTTTGTCTTGCTTTTTATTAAGTGAAAACTCTTAGGGTTACTTCTAATGAAACCACAAGTCACGAAAAGGCACTACCATCTTCTTGTTAAGACTTTGTTTTGACAATAAACTACATCAAGGAAAGCACAAAACTTTATGGCACACATTGGATAATTGATTATTAATCTGTTTTGGAAACACTTATAATTGGGTTATTGATAGTTCTTTTTTTTATCTCTATTTGATATATTCTCGCAAATCAATTATCCTTATCTCAAGAAAACTCGTAATGCCTTCTCCAAATTATATTTAGTAATTTTTATTTATTGGGATGCCTTTCCCATACCAAACTTGCCAATTTTAAATGTTATGTAACACAATACCATTATCTCATGGAATATCCCTTTTTCTTCCAATTCTAGAATTCTCTTTCCTTCCCTTATTAAGAATATTTCAATCATTAAAATAAATCCTTTTCTCTTTCTTTCTCTTCTATTTTCTTTATTTCAATTACTTTGATTATTAGTAAGCATGTGAAACTAAAATCCAATTACTAGTGGCAGTTCGTACCACTTTCTAGATAATTCTATATGATTCTAACAAATATACTTAGTTATTATCTATTTTCTTTGGATTTTTGCTCATTATTGGATTTTCTTCTTATCCTTTTCCCTGATATTGAATATTGTATTAATAAAAATAAAAGAATTCATGTGATAGACATGGGAAATTTGCAAAGAAACCATTCTTTAAAAGAAATCACCCAAATGTCCAATTCGTCTCTTTTCATAGAATATTGGCATTTCAAGTTTTTAATTAAAGTGAAACTTGAGGTTATAACATCCTTCCCCTCTTGTAGGAATTTTGTCCTCAAAATTCGTCTACTCAACCAAACAACTCAGGATAAGACCTTTCCATCTCCTTCTTTAGCTCCCATGTGGCTTCATCCTTTTCATGGTGCTTCCAAGGAATCTCTACCATCTCTATCTTTTTATTCCTGAGCTCTTTCTCACCTTGGTATCTAATACCCTCATAGGTGACTCAGGGTATAGCCTCCCTTGGAGTTCAATAGGTTCAATGCTCAACACATGGCTCAGATCCTTCACATAGTGATTTTGATTGGACACATGGAATACATAATGCATCATATGTTATTGAGGGCGGGGTAATGCTAAACAAGAAATATCTTCACCCTTCTGTTCTAGAATTTCAAATGGACCCATGTATCGAGGACTCAACCTTCCTCTATTCTTAGTTATAGCTTGGAGGGGTCATCTTTTAGAAACACATGTTCACCCATAGTAAGTGTAAGCTAGTCCGCTTCTCATCAGCATACCACTTTTGTTGATCCTAGTCTCTCTTCACCCTTTTCTTGATCAAAGTGACTTTATCAACATACAACTCCAATTTCTCTGACCTCAATAATGTCCTTTCACTGACATCATCCCAGTGAAGCGGTGACCAACACGACCTCCCATAAAGAGGTTTGTACAGAGGCATCATGATACTGGCCTTGTAACTATTATCACAAGAAAACACACCTATGATCAGGTACTACTCCTATGATCCACCCCAATGGAGCACACTTGCTCTCAACAAATCCTCCAAGGTTTGAATCATCCCGTGTGACTGTCCATCAGTCTGGGGGTGATAATCATACTAATTTTTAATCTTGCACCAAGTTCTTCATGCTCTTACTTCCATATCTCCAAAGTGAAATTAGGATCAAAATAAAAAATAATCGAACTTGGAATACCATATAGACAAACTATTTCTCTAACATATAGTTCAACTAGGTATGTAACCTTGGCAGTGATCTGTAAGGTGTGGAAAAGTACTGATTTGGTTAGGTGGACCACCACAACCCATATTTGATCATCAACTCTCTTTGTCATGGTGATACCTACCATGAAATCCATAATGTTCTGGTCTCATTTCCTATTATGAATCTCATTTGGTTGTAGTAACACACCGGATTGTTGGTGGTCAACCTTCACTACCTAACAAATGAGACATCTGGATACATATGTTTCTATGTCTCTCTTCATTCTAGGATGCTAGAAATATCATTATAAGTATTCATAGTGCCTGGGTGTACGTGTATACTTAGAACCATGAGCCTCTTTTAGGATATGCGTCTTTAAGGGGAAATCCTCAGTATCTCAAAATAAACTTTCATATTGTATTACATCATTACCACCCATCGAGGGATGTGTTTGAGGCTCCACCATCAAACCCCTACATCTCAACTAACTCTGGATCATCTAACTGGGTTGTTCAGGCTCAATCAGCAAGTCATAATTGGTCTACCTTTTTTGGTACCTCAACTCTTGCATCCATTATTTTGATAACCAAATTCAAATCTTGTACCTATAGAATTCAAATTCCCCTTGATGATTATATCATCGCTTGAAATATTAATTTTATGATTACCTTTCTGACCTCGTATTCCAAACCATCTATCCAATATTCCTTCCTGAGGGTGTGGAAATTCCTACAATTATGAATTATCATAAAAATATTTCAACTTCTTATTCCTCATATCACTTCTATTCCTAGTATGGCATGCACCTGTCTCATCTCTCACACTCATAACAATATGAAATAAGATTTTTTTTGCAGTCCAAATACAAAGCTCATCATCTTCTAAGAGTAGAGAACATGCATCACACATCCCCATTATATTTCCAAGTCTAGTTTGAGTCATCCATGAATACAACCATTCCCTTAATTCCATGTATACATATAGGAAAAACTTTTCTCCTAACCTTTGAGTCTTATCATAACCCCTATTTATTATCCTTGGTCACTCTAGGGTTCTAGTACTTTTGGAGTGATCTCATCCTTATGCATCTAGATAGTGCCTCTCACATTTACCCCTTGGGCCACATGAACTCATGAGTGTGGCCAACCTCCTAACCCATGGTTCTCAGGCAAACATAGTTGTTACCTCCCGACCCTATGCTGTCATGCATTCAGGGAACAATCAACTCCTATTCCCACCAGTCTCATCCCTTCTTGACTTTAGGATTTACTAAGGATTCTATCGTTACTTTATTTTATTTCGTCGCATATTTTTCTTGTTGTTCCTTTGACAATATCCAGGCACATTGTATCCTTTAGATTTCTCACCCAAATTTCATTCATCTCTTAAGGCAGTCCTAGCTTTCCTTATGTCCCTTCATGGGAAACATGGTGACCTACCCATCTGGGCATGGCCCCACTCTTTTGATCACTTCACATTGACTTTTTTCATGTGGGATTTTTTTCATGTCCCTTTGACATAGTCATACTTGGGTATAAACAATCATACATAATCTATGTTCTTTTGTGCTTCATGCACTTAAATTCTCAAGTTTTTAAGTGACCTTTAATGTTACCTCCATTTTTAAACTAATTTTGGAACTCACTCTTTTAGGAAGGGTCCTTTCTAGAACCAAGGTTCACAAAAACATACTTGAATCCAAAATTTATATCATCACATGTAGGCATATTTCCTATTATTCCACCCATGCATGTAGCTAACAAGTTGAGAACTTATTAATCCATTTCTAAGTTTTTCATTATGTCATATACATTCACCATCTCTCAAGATTGGACCAGTTTCATACATACACATTATAACATGGTAGTTGTAAACCAACTTGTGTGAGTGTCTCATCAAACATATATTTCAGTCCAAGTGGGGTTTCCTTTAACCCAAATCTTGAGGGGGGGTGCCAAGCTTAATTTCTATGGAATCACTCAACCTTGTGAGCATTATATGCCTAGATAGTACCACTTCCCCTCTTTGAACTAGGTATATTGGGTTTACCTATTTAACATTGGTCATCTAAACTCCATGACTTATCTATTCAAGCGTGTACTAAACCAAAACATGCTACAACCCTTAGAGTCTACCCAAGAAACTACCAATATGAGTATGAGGCTTCACAACATATTATTGTTCCATACCTATCCAGGATCTTGGGACTCTCTTTCCCTCTCCTAGATGGTAGGTACTCATATCATTTACATTTTGAATAAGAAGCATCCTTCTCCATCTCTAGGGTTTGGTCCTTCCAAGGACATCTAGTGTAGAACAAGCCTCTAGGGATCATGCATGAAGCAACTCAACTCATCCACTAAGGGGTAGTCTAGTTCAAGACCTATCATACAAATTATCTTTGTGATTCCTCATATCTTGAATCTAGGTTCCCATCCTTCTCTTTTTGGGTCCCATCCTCTTAGGAGTTAACCTATCACTGATCCTAACACTTGGGGTCCCTTCTTTGTAGATGAGGTTGGGGCTCTTATAGATTTACATCTTACTCTCACATGGCTTACATTATATGATGAATTGTACTAGAAAATCTTATGTCCAAATGAGGTTATCATAAACCATATTATCTCATTACGTCACATGAAGATCCTCATCCCACCAGTATGCATATCTCATAATTGAACATACATCACCCCTCTGGCTTAGAACTAATCCTTTTTCCAACCTTCACATCCATGTAGGTGTATGCCTACCTCCTACTTGTACGTGAGTGGAAACACATTTTTGTTAGGGTTCCTACCTAGAGGAGTTTAAACTTTCTAGTCATAACCTGACCTTAGGGTTTATCTCTCTCTCTATGGTCATGTCTTTTGTCACTCCCACCATAGAAACTTTGGACACAAGACATCTCCAAATAGTACCAACTGTGATAGGGCATATACCATTGTCAGGCTTGAGCAACGGTGTAAGCAGCGCAGAAGCTATAAACTCTGCCAGACTCGAAGGGAACCTCCCTCCTAACCAAAGATTGACAACCAGAGTGATAGCACGTAGAAGTTCAGTGGCCACAACAGAACCCTCTCCACACATAGCATCAAAAAGGTGTTGAGCCCTCAAGCCGTCTCTACCACAAGAAGTCCCTTTTGGAAAGGACTTAATAGAATGAAGAATAGTGTCGACCTCTGCAACCATGGGGGCTTTAGAAAATAGAATATCTGTAATAGAAGGAGGTGTCTTGTATGGGTGTTTTGCCTCTAAGATCTTCACAATGTCTTCATTGTAAGGGGCCACACCTGAAGAAGATAACACCTTGACAATGGCCGTAAAGTGACCATCTGCTACCTCATTGAGGCATTGTTTAATGTTGGGATTCACCTTGATGTCCTCGTCCCTATCACTATCACCTTTGTGGTTGGTAGCCTTGTGAATAGGAAAGTTCAACAAATTATCCAGTAGTCTTGCAAATCCATCTTTTTCACCCCACGTAGCAAGTGCGCTCAAAATATAATTTTGTTGCAAGGACTGTCTATTGCCGAACCAGCTATCCTGTCTATTCTTGGGTCAAAACACCATAAAAGTACATCGAGGGAGGAGTAATAATTCCACCCAAGTAGCTATCGATCTTGGCACGACTATCACTTTGTAAAGAGATGTCTTCAATGCTTGAGAAAAAGCCAGATGACAACTATGAGGTATACTCTTCACAGTTGTGATTGGCTTTGCCATACAAAAAGGACTAGCGGCACAACTTTTTACCCACCTGTCACCTACTATAATGTAAACCACTATTATGATGAGCTACTAATTAGAGTAATAGTTTTTTATTTGTTATTATTTTTACTTTTATCACTTGGAGGAGGATGACTTAATCCCTACTATCCATAACCCTAGTACTCAGATTCTGATACTGAGAGTTGTTCTGATAATTATTGTAGTTTCTGTTTTGAAAGTTTCCTTTGAAGTTTCCTTGATTCCCAAAGTTTTGTTGTTGGTTAAACTGGAATCTTGATGGGCCTCTTGGTTGATTGTTGGGTCCGAATTGATGCGAGTTCATGGCTCCTGAAGGGTTTCCATATTGGAAGCCTGGGTGATTCCTATTTTGATTCGGATTGTAATAGTTCTGCTCAGGGATGGTATTGATAGCATTTAGATTTTCCATCTGGCAATTGTCTCCTTGTCCACAAGCATTGCTTAGAACAACGTCGTAGAGCACATTTCATGATAGAGTGGAATGGTCGGTGCTCTTGCATGCTTCACAGAACAGAGAAGTGGACTTGACCAGTTCTTGTTTCCTAGTAGGTGAATGTCCTCTTCCAATCGCAGCAAGGGATGATTCTATGTGATCCTGCTTTGCAACTAAGACCTTCAAGGTTTCTGCAATAGACTTGTACTCAAGGATAGCTTCAGCCATAGCTACCTTCAGGACCCCTTTTCCTACAGATCTGCCCCAATTGGCTTGATTCTCTACTCCCAAGGTGACGACTCTCCATGCGCTGTCGTAGCTTTGACGCGTGAAGTTTCCTCCAGATGAGGAATCTAGGAACATTTTAACATCATCCTCTACACCCCTATAGAAAATTTCTATGAGCTGATTCTTTGGAATTCTGTGGTGTGGGCATTTGCGTAGGAGCTCCTTGTACCTATCCCACGCTTCAGCGAGGGTTTCTCCAGGGACTTGAGTGAAATTTGTGATTCTCCCCCTGATTTCATATGTAAGAGATGGGGGGTAGAACTTTTCCAGAAATGCATTTTGGAGCTTCTCCCAGGTGGTGATAGGTACTTCACTCTTTAGTGAATTGTACCAACTAATGGCTCTATCAGCAAGAGAGTACTTGAAAAGATGGAGTCGAATGGCATCATCGGAGACCCCATTTTGCTTTGTCATAGCACATAAGTCGATGAATCTCAGAAGATGACCCTGGCTGTCTTCCGCTTGTTTGTCATAGAAAGGGTTGTTTTGAAGCAAAGTGATGCAATGGGCTCTAATCTCAAAGTTGGCAGCCTTGATGGGAGGAGGATGCACTGGGTGATAGACATTCGCAGCTTTTGGTATGGAGAATTCCCTAAGATCTTTCTGTAGTTCGGCTGCCTGCGATGCTGCTTGTGCTGCTAAGATTTCCTGTTGAACCGCAGCTCTGGCTTCTTGCATGAGCCTCTCTCTTTGTGCGTTGATGGCTTGAGCCACCCTTCGGGCTACTTCTTCTTCTTGAGCCATCCTGGCTTGATTCTCTCGGATGGGACGATGGAAGGTTCTATCAATTTCGGGATCAAAGCTTGCGGTGAGTCCGTGACTATCTGAACGATGCATGCACTATGCATTGAAGAACACCTGAAAATTGGAAAGATTTGAAAATGAGATCCACAAAGTAAGATCAAATACAAGTAGATAAGCGATAGTTTCAAAAGAAAAGTAAAATCCTAGATTAGTCTTAAAAGAATTAGATTAGACTGACTGATTCTGTTGTCCCCGACAACGGTGCCAGAATTTGACGTGGTGTTTGAATGCACTAACAAATTCACTCGGAGTTTAAATCCCCGAGCTTTTACCAAAACCAAGTGCAATAATACCACCCGCAAGCAGACGTGTCTTATCGCAGTATAGTTGAGGATCGAACCCAAAGGACAACAATTTTAAGAATCCTTGTCAGTTGAATCTAGCTTGAGTAAAACTAATATTTAGAACGATTGGTTGATTTGGGTTTGTTTAAACTAATTGCAAGAAAGTAAATGCGGAATTAAAGATAGGTTTAGATCAATGATCACATGTTTATAAGACTAATATTACAACATTTGGAATTTCTAAAGTTGCTACATAAAATAAAATCTAACTAATCATAACCTCCATGTTTACTTTAATGTTTCTTCATCTTGTGTTTTCTTCGTGGATATCCAATTTCATCATGATTGTAGAATGACAGATTATCCTAAAGCACCGAAAAACAAAATGTTGGTCAGTATAACAAGTTAAATTGGTATGCGGGGGAAACAAAATGCTCACATATACTTTCAACAACATGACCACAACAATTATGTGTCACAGAATCAAAATTCACATTTTCTTGGTAACTTCTCAACCATTTTTATTCAACCTCTGGTATACCCTTTCATGGTCTTGTCCTTGTATTTGACAAAAGGGCCACTTCTCAATCTGGGGCCCAGGTGCGATGTTGGTATTCCTAATCTGGGAACTGACCTCTGATGACCTTCCCAATTTGGGGCCTGGTCTGGTCTCATGGGACCTTCCCAATCAGTGTCCTAGTCTAACAGTATATGGCCTTCCCAATTTGGGTCCTAGTCTATGGTCATAGCCATGACTTTTCATTTCCTTCCATTCAAACCTCCAAAGTTGGTATCTCGGGTTCGAGCAAGTTATAAGCATACTTTGTGATAACCATAGGCACTTTATGGATTCCAGGAAATAAAATTCATCCTAGCATTTAATTTCAAGGAACTAGTAAAACATCAAAAAATGTCAGAACCTAGAGTGATTAGTCATAGGTGTAACCACATACCTTTGATTTCATGTAGAATCAAGAAAAATACCTTAAGCACATTCAATTAATCCTATCAATAGATCCAAGCAATTCAATAGTTAATATCGATATATGTCCTAAAGTGTCATCATATCATATTAATCAAATTAAAACATGTTTGAGTCCTAGTCTAGGGTTTAGTTTTTCTTGATATCGATTTATCATTAGGGTCACACATCGAAACCCTAATTACCATTAGGTACAAACATGATCATTAAAACTATCATATTATTTTTATCATGAATACTTAGATCAGATCTTCATTACAAATTATGAACTATGTCCCTAATCATTCAATCTATCACCTCCTTACATCAAGATTACTAAGATTCACTTATTTACAAGATGGAAAGATATGGTCTTTAATCCCAAATTCATCATATTTAGGATTATCCACATTAATAATCATTATTATGATCATGAATACGTCAAATCACCATTGTATTTCATTTTGTTAGATAATAACATAAAAGAGAGGATTTTAATGGTTTCAACATGTTAATGCACAAATCTAGGGTTCTCATTCTTGAATCTACACCTTAACCAATTTTTGCACTACCTTCAGAATAGGAAGCATAATTAGATATCAAATATATTTTATTTGAATTCCTCTCATTTTTCTGATCATTTTGATATATAATCTTGCTATTTTTATATAACCATATCATTTCCTATGATTAAAACACTATATACTACTATGCCATAAAGGTGATGCCATGTGGTGCCTCCCTATGGTTGATACCTTCAGCACAATGCTAGCTGGGGATGCGGTTCAGACTTTACATACCCTAAACTGCTTGGTTTCCTCTTAGACTAGCCAAATGGCTATGGTTCGACTGACCCTTATGTCAGTCTCTAAAGACCGGAATACCCATGATACATACGTACCTAGGTCGGGGTGCTTTGGTCTTTTAGCTCCACGCCTTTCCTAACCTCACGACTAGGTATGCTCAGATTAGCAGAGGCTATGATCTATTTGGTCTGACTTCTCCCATCCAATCAAGGCCCAACAAGGTTGCCAATACAACCGGCCTCCCGTCCTGTACTGACAGGTCCATGGGCATGAATTGGAGTGGCCTTCACCATGAGGACAGAGGTCCAAACTGGTTCAAGTTAACATAATTTGTAGAACTGGATATGAGGATGCAGACCCTTACTTATGAACACCACCAGTGGTTACCAATGTTGGAGGGCTAGCATAGGAGAATGAAAACTCTGGCAGGGCTTTTGGGTCATGCCTTGCACTCGGGTAGGTGTCTTATCATACAAATAAAAGAACAGGGAGGAGAGGTGGTACTGGAGGGATCACTGTTCAAAATGTTGTAGATACGATGATTCTATGATGGACTTGAGGAGGAATTTAGTGTATCTTGGATACTAAGACAAAGAGGGAGAAGTGTTGGTTCAGCTAGTTGTGTATCAACATGTGAACCATGTATATATATCTATAGATATTTTCCTCTTATCGTCTATATCTCCCCTCTTCTTCCTTGGGGTTCAAGGAAGACCTCATTATAGAATCCCATAGACACCATTGTCCCCTTTCCCTAAGTCTCATAAGATATTCTTTTTCATAATTCAATTTAGGATCAACTAGTTATATCGGAAAAAGGCATTGCAAAACTCTATATTCTTAAGTTTCTCTTGCTTTTTCCTAAGTGAAAACTCTTGGGTTTTATTCTAATAAAACCACAATTCATGAAAAGGCACTACCATATGTTTATTAACACTTTGTTTAGACAATAAAAGCCTTCAAGGAAAGCACATAAAACTATGGCACACATTGGATAACTGACCATTAATCTTTTTACGAAACACTTATAATTGGGTTCTAGATATTTCTTTTCTTTTCTCTCTTTAATATATTCCCCCAAATGAATTATCCTCACACAAGAAAACTCATAATTCCTTCTCAAAATAATATATAGTAATTGGGATGTATTGGGATGTCTTTCCCATACCAAACTTGCCCCTTTTAAATGTTATTTAAAACAATACAATTATCACATGGAATATCCCTTTTTCTCCCAATTATACAATTCTCGTTCCTTCCCTTATTAAGCATATTTCAATCATTAAAGTACATTCTTTTGTCTTTCTTTATCTTCTTTTTTCTTTATTTTGATTACTTTGTTTATTAGTAACCATGTGAAACCAAAATACAATTACTAGTGGCAGTTCTACAGAATTCTACATCATTCTCACAAATATACTTAGTTATTATCTAGTTTCTTTGGCATTTTACTCATTATTGGATTTTCTTTTCATCCTCTTCCTTGATATCCATTATTGGATTAATAAAAGTAGTAGAATTCACAAAATCCATCATTAATGGGAAATTTGCAAAGAAATTCTTTCTTTAAAACAAAGCACCCAAATTTCCAATCAAGCTCTTTTCATGGAATAATTGCATTTCAATTATTTAAATACAAGTGAAATTTGAAGTTATAAAAATATCCATCAAGGAAGCTAACTTTCTGTTACACACACTGCAATCAAGGGAAGATGACTTGTTATTATCTTTAAAAGGGATAATGTACAAATACTACTACCAGACCTCTATGACATCTTCACAACAAGAGGTTACATGACCGTAATCATCATGGCAGCATGTCAACCACTTTTGGCAGATGGCCTGATAGATGTATGCATGGTCTCATATGAAATAATAGGGGACATCATTCTCAAGAAGGAGTCTAGAGAACTGAAAAGTTTGGTCGATCACCTCCAATACAATGTCCCAAGGTGGATATTTGTTCCTATTCTACATGATGGTCATAGGGCACTAATATTTGTTGATACTATGAACAAGACAATCATTTTCTACAATATCTTAGATGCTTTGTTCATCCTGAAATGCAACACTTATCATAAAAATGCTAACAACATCAAAGAATAAAAGGCTTCTCAAGTGGCCATAAACATCATCGAGTTGATAAAATCATACTATCGTGGCATACAAGATGATTTGAAGTTTGATTAGCTATAGTTCTTCCACAAGATCCCACAACAAGAACCTCCATATAATGACTATGGATTCTACATGCTATTCTGGATCCATATGTTGGCCACATCAGACTAGAAGGTGGTGCACTACTGACGTGGTGTTTGAATGCACTAACAAATTCACTCGGAGTTTAAATCCCCGAGCTTTTACCAAAACCAAGTGCAATAATACCACCCGCAAGCGAACGGGTCTTATCGCAGTATAGTTGAGGATCGAACCCAAAGGACAACATTTTTAAGAATCCTTGTCAGTTGAATCTAGCTCGAGTAAAACTAATATTTAGAACGATTGGTTGATTTGGGTTTGTTTAAACTAATTGCAAGAAAGTAAATGCGGAATTAAAGATAGGTTTAGATCAATGATATGGAATCGCTGGGATGGTACCGGGTTTGAACACCGCGACACACACAAACATACTCCTTTGCAAACAATCCAGGCAAGATATAACACTCCAAGTAGAGCTGCTGCAGAACCCCCCATACGGGCGTTAGGTTCGCGTAAGCATCACCATAAGCATCAGATTTCTCGTCGCCATCCGGATCACATGTCTTACGGCTCTGAAGATATAGAAATCCACAGAGGTTTTGAACCCCCCATACGGGCGTTAGGCGCACAGAAGCGTCACCGAAGGTTAGATAGCTCGTCCCCTCGCAGATCATACACTTACGACCTCGATGAAATCCCATCCTATTTCTAGTTTGGGAGTCAGCCGCGTTAACCGATAAGTAAGCAGGCGGGTAGCATACTAGCAAACATCGACGATTAACAAGATGATACAAAATCCAACTAAGGTTGTGAACCCCCTATACATGCGTTAGGCGCACAATAGCGTCACCGAAGGCTAGATGGCTCGTCCCCTCGCGGATCATACATTTACTACCTCAAGGAATCCCCTTCTATTTCTAGTTAGGGAGTCAAACATGTGAAACGACGTTCAAGCCAATGCATTGAAGTTATTACAAAAAATGGAGCACAAAGATGAAAACAAGCACATAACCAACCTACAAGCTCAACGATAAATGACAAAATGAAGAGTTATATACATTGCCATGGAAAGTTTAACAAAAGAACATGGTTTGCATGGGCAGCGGGGCTAGTCCCCGCACCCCAGTGAAAAGGGACTACTCGCTCATGATGCGAGATACAAGAAGGATGAGAGACAAAGAAAGATCCGCCATGAGCTCGGTGCAGAGGGTGGACGCATCCCGGTGAAGTAGTTGCGCTCCTTGCTCCGTCTTCCTCCTCTCTTTGGCCTCCTTGGATGCAACACTAGCAGTAGGTGGAGTGGAACTTGATCGGGGTGGCGTTCTGGCAGCCTATCGGCGTCCGGATCCGATGCCTCCAAATGAGGACCTTGGGGGTCTATTTATAGGTTCAGATCTGATCCCAAACAGTTTGGATAAGTTGCTGGAAATATCTTCTCCAAACGGTCTAGAGACCGTTTGGGCGCCAAACGGTTTGCATCGATCGATCTTGAGGTCGGTCTCAGTTTCGCGTGGATGCGCGGCTTCAGTTCTCCAGTTGGTCTTCGCGCTTGCGTCAAACGGTCTTGGAAACTGCATGGACCCAAACGGTCTTGAGACTGCATGGATCTAAACGGGCTTGGGACTGTATGGACCCAAATGGTCTTGGGACAGTATGGACCCAAACGGTCTTGGGACCGCATGGACCCAAACGGTCTTGGGACCGCATGGACCCAAACGGTCTTGGGACCGCATGGACCCAAACGGTCTTTGGACTGCATGGACCCAAACGGTCTTGAGACCGCATGGACCCAAACGGTCTTGAGACCGCATGGACCCAAACGGTCTTGAAACTGCATGGACCCAAATGGTCTTGGGACCGTATGGATGGAATTGCTTGGTTTTCCTGCATTAATTGAATAATATTTAGTTAAAACCTTGATTAAGTAATTTTACACATTATGATTCATATTTGGGTAAAAAGGTGTGAATAAGAGTTGAATTTGTTCCAAGGAGGCAGTTGAATTCCATGATAAGTATGCCCTCATCAAAGCACCCCGAACTTAAATTGTTGCTCATCCTCGAGTAACATAAAGTTTGAAACTGTTGCCCAATGAAATACTTTCAATCTGTGTGATTGCTTCATCTTCACATCACCAATGTTTTCTTTCTGCTCAGTATGAAAGAGTACCTTAACTTCCTGGGACCACTAAACACGTCTTTCCATAGCTTCGTTCCTGAGTTCGTTTCCCAACAACGCTTCCTCCCCACTTTTTCCATCATCAAGCATGTCGAAAAGTTTTGTAAGAGTTCAGAGATACCCACAGAATCAACAAGCATGCATCCGATCTGACACTGGTGTAATTCAGGATGGTGGGGGCATGTATTGTGCCCTTAGGTAGAAAAAGGAGTGAAAGGTGGTATGGAAAGAAGAAGTAAATCTCTCCTCTATTCGACTCGAGATTTTTATTTTTTTTGCAATTTCATTTATAGCATATTTTTTTGTGCAGATCTCTCCTCTATTCGACTCGAGATTGGATTTATTTTTGTGTGCACTTTGGCATCTTTTGTTTGCAAATCTCTCATCTATTCGACTCGAGATTGCATTTTTGGTGGTACGCCCCTATTTGTTTGCGAGGGGTATGGAAGAAGCGGATAAGGGGGAAGTGGCGTGCCACCCCGAACTTAGGGTTTGGCACATATTCGGCTATTTTGGTGCTTTTGATGGATGGAAGGGTACGAAGATGATAGAAGAAGTGTAGAAGAGAGTTCAGATCAGAATGGAACTTGATTTACAATTCAAAATTGGGTTATTCTCTTTGTCATACTCTGCTCAAATAATGACTTGATGCGGATCCGGTGGGGATTCTGAAGCATTGTTCCACTAGTCAGTTAGGAAGCACGACGTGTTTGATCCCTCTCAGTTTGACAGATACTTATCATTTTTGTAAAAGGTATTATGATGTTAGGAATCATAAGCTTCACAGGATGATTTCAGGCAAAAGGCAAGTTTCAAAAGTCAGTCCTCTTGAGGATTTGCTTCGAATAAGGGGGATATTATGATAGAAGATGCATAGCAAAATAGTGAGTTACATGTTATCAACAAGTGTCCAAAAATTCCATCAAGTATCTGTTCAGAAATTTGAAAAGTTTTGAATTTTTTTTTTATGATAAAGACAACTTGAGTATGAAAAGAGGGTGGGAATGAAGTACGTACCACCCACCCTCCACCCCGAACTTAGAAATTTGCTCATCCCGAGCAAACCCTAAATCCAAGATGGAGGGGAAAGGTTACACCAGTTATGACCGCCGAGTGTGATTACAATTTAATCAGCGCGACTCCGATCTTTTTTCTGAAAGAAAAACTATCTCAAAAGGAAAGTTTTATTTAAGGGAAAGTTAACTAGAAAACAAAATTTGAAAAGGAAAAGTAAAATAGAATTATTGATCGGGTTGCCTCCCGACAAGCGCCTTTGTTTTACGTCGATGGCTCGACAGAGTCCTTCGGTATCATGGTGGGTCCTTTGGATTGGCGAGTTCCAACATTATTTAGGTGCCTATGTCAGTTGAAGTGAAGTATCTTTTCAAGCGGTGACCATTTGCAATAAACTCGCCTGACTTTTCACTCCATAAAGAGAAAGCACCATGTGGAGAGATGCTTTTGACGATGTAAGGTCCACACCAACGTGAGCGGAGTTTCCCTGGGAACAATTTTAATCCGGGGTTGAATACTAGAACTTGGTCTCCTACCTGTATGTCTTTTCTTTTCAGATGTCCATCATTCCAAAGTTTTGTACGTTCTTTGTAGATTTGTGCATTCTCATAGGCTGTCATTCTTAGTTCATCCAGCTCGTTGAGTTGCAGAATCCTGGCTTGCCCCGCTTCTTTAATATCGAAGTTCAATTGTTTAATTGCCCACCATGCCTTATGTTCTAATTCGATAGGAAGGTGACAAGCTTTTCCATATATCAATCGAAAAGGGGTAGTCCCAAGGGGAGTTTTATGAGCAGTACGATAAGCCCATAGGGCATCGTTGATTTTCGTTGACCAGTCTTTTCAATTACGTCTAACGGTTTTCTCAAGGATAGCTTTTAGTTGTTAGTTAGAGACCTCTACCTGTCCATTAGTTTGTGGATGGTAAGGTGAAGCTACCTTGTGTGAGACACCATATCTTCTCAGTAAAGCTTCAAAGCTTCTTTCAATGAAGTGGGAGCCACCGTTAGATATCACGGTTCGCGGTACTCCAAACCGTGGGAAGATGACATCTTTGAATAATTTGATGACGGGTTTTGAATCACTAGTGACGGTTGGTATAGCTTCAACCCATTTGGATATGTAGTCCACCGCCACTAGGATGTACGACAATCCATTAGATGATGGGAATGGACCCATATAGTCCACCCCCCAAACATTGAATATTTCGACTTCTTGCCATATATTCAGCGGCATTTCATCTCTCTTGGTTATATTGCCAGATCTTTGACATTTGTCACAGGATAGGAAAAAATCGTAAGAGTCCTTGGATAAGGTTGGCCATAAAAATCCACATTGGAAAACCTTTAAGGCAGTCTTTTTAGAGCTCATATGCCCACCTACGGGTCCTGAGTGGCATTTTTCTAGAATAGATTGAGCTTCCTCTTCGGCGATACATCGTCTATACAGACCATCAACGCAAAGTTTAAAAAGATATGGTTCATCCCAGTGATAGTGCTTCACATCATGCATAAATTTCTTTAATGCATTCCCAGTGCATTGGGGATGGATGATTCCAGCAGCAAGGTAATTTACAATATCAGAATACCATGGTATAACTTCTGAGATCCTCATAAGCTGATCATCTGGTAGGGAGTCATTGATCAGAATCTTCTCAACATCCAAAGTGTGGATGTGACTGAGGTGATCTGCTACAACATTTTCCATCCCTTTTTTATCTGTTATTTCCAAATCAAATTCCTGTAGTAAGAGGATCCATCGTATCAGCCTTGGTTTAGCATCTTTCTTTGCCATTAGGTAGCGAATAGCATCATGGTCAGTGTAGACAATGACTTTCGAACCGATGAGGTATGACCTAAATTTGTCGAAAGCATATATGACTGCTAGAAGTTCTTTCTCAGTTGTAGCGTAATTCCTTTGAGCTTCGTCGAGAGTTTTCGATGCATAGTAGATCACAAAATGTTTCTTTTCTATGCATTGCCCTAAGACGACACCCACTGCGTAATCACTGGCATCACACATAATTTCAAAAGGATGGTCCCAGTTGGGAGCTCTAATGATGGGGGTAGTGTTAAGGGCGTTCTTCAGTGTGTCGAAGATTTTGACGCATTCTTCATTGAAATTGAAATCAACACCTTTCAGAAGCAGGTTGGTCATTGGCTTAGTTATCTTGGAGAAATTTCTTATGAATCTTCTATAGAATCCAGCATGACCAAGGAAGGTGCGAACTTCTTTTACATTCGTGGGGATAGCCAATTTGGATATCACTTCAATCTTGGCTTTATCAACTTCAATTCCTCTTCTGCTAACCCTATGGCCCAGGACAATGCCTTCCCTAACCATAAAGTGGCATTTCTCCCAATTTTGTACTAGATGCACTTCTTCACAACATTTGAGAACCATAGAGAGATGCTTAAGATAAGAATCGAATGAGTCTCCATATGCAGAGAAATCATCGATAAAGATTTCCATAATAGTTTCAGTAAGCCCCGCGAAGATTGCAGCCATGCAACATTGGAAAGTTGCGGGAGCATTACAGAGACCAAATGGCATTCTTTTAAAAGCATACGTCCCGAAAGGACAGGTGAAATTCATTTTTTCCTGATCATCTGGATGTATGGGAATCTGATAGAATCTAGAGTAACCGTCAAGGTAACAAAAATATTGTTGGTGAGCTAATCTCTCCAAGACCTGATCGAGGAAAGGCATAGGAAAATGATCTTTTCGAGTAGCTTTATTTAATTTTCTATAATCAATGCACATCCGCCACCCGGTGACTGTTCGAGTGGGGATGAGCTCATCATTTTCATTCCTTATAACAGTTGTTCCACCTTTCTTTGGCACAACATGTACTGGGCTCACCCATGGCGAGTCTGATATCGGATAGATTATTCCAGCTGTGAGAAGTTTCATGATCTCGCGATGGACAACTTCTTTCATATTTGGATTCAACTTTCTCTGATGCTCGATAGTCGGCTTGTGATCTTCTGTCATAGGGATCTTATGCATACATAGAGCTTGACTGACCCCTGTGAGGTCGCTCATTTTATAGTCGATGGCTTTCTTTCGTCCTCTTAATTCTTCTAGAAACTTCTCTTCTTGTTCAGTTGTTAAATCGGAATTTATAATGACAGGACAGATTTTGAGATTGTCTAAAAACATGTACTTCAGTCCTTCAGGTAGGGGCTTCATTTCGGGAGCTTCAAGTTTTTTGCGTCTTTCTTCTGTAGTTTCAGTAGCCTTGAGTTCCTCATAGGTTGTGTTCATGTCTTCTTCAGCAGATTCGAGGGGTTCAATGCAATCCTCTGCTTGATTGTCTATAGGTACATTGATTGGTGGGTCAGATAAAGCAATTTCCAAGGGTTCGTCTGATTCATCATATTCTTGAGTTAGTTGTGACAATTGCTCAAAGCAATCAATCAGATAGAATTCTTCATGTATACTTGGTCTCCTCATACTTTCAAAAACCTTGAACTCCAGAGTTTCTTTGCCTAACCTGAGCAGTAAGGTACCTGCTTCAACATCAATGAGGGCTCTAGAAGTGGCGAGGAATGGACGCCCAACGATAAGAGGATATCTGGTGTCTTCTTTTATATCCATAATGACGAAATCACATGGAACATATGCGCCCTTTCCGACCTTAACCGGGATGTCTTCGAGGATTCCTAATGGTCTCTTTATCGAATTGTCCACAAGTTGAATAGTCATAGCAGTTGGAAGCAATTCTGCGAACCCTAATCTCTTGCACAGACTTGATAGAAATACTTGCGCCAAGATCTGCCAATCCTTTCTTGCATGATGAGTCACCAATGTGACATGAAATTCCAAAGGATCCTAGGTCTTTCTGTTTCTTCGGCATCTTGCTCAGTATAATATCAGATTTGGTTGTAGCCAGTTTTATAGTTTCATACTCTTCAGTTATGTGCTTCTTGGTGAGAAGTGACTTTAGATACTTAGTCCAGGATGGTATCTCAGCAAGAGCGTCTAAGAAGGGTATGTCAACATGGAGTTTCTTCATGGCCTCTTTGAACTTGACGAATCTAGTATCAAGCTTTGTTTGCCTTAGGCGGGATGGGAAGGGTACACGAGGCTTATATACTGGAATATACGTCTCTGGTGTTTCATTTTCTTCATCAATAGATTTTTCAGGAACTTCCTTGTCAGTCTTATCTTCCATTGGTTGCGATTCTGGTGTTGTCGAGTTTTGGACCATCACAGGTTCATCTTCGTCAACAATAACTACAGGTGTCTTTACTGGGGGATTCGAATAATCCTTCCCTGATCTGGTGTTGACAACCTTTAACTGTTCAGGATGTTTTAGATTGTTTTCAGGTTGTCCAGCAAAGACTCCAGCTGGTGGCTTTATGCTAGCAGCCAGTTGAGCTAGTTGAGTTTCAATAGCTTTTTGCTGAGCCTGCTGGTTAGCTATCATAGTTTGTTGAGTTTGTAACATCTTTTCAATAGTGGATAGCTTGTCATCAGGGATAGCTCCTATTTGTCCTTGTTGTTGATTCAGATTCTGATACTGAGAGTTGTTCTGATAATTATTGTAGTTCATGTTCTGAAAGTTTCCTTTGAAGTTTCCTTGATTCCCAAAGTTTTGTTGTTGGTTAAACTGGAATCCTGATGGGCCTCTTGGTTGATTGTTGGGTCCGAATTGATGCGAGTTCATGGCTCCTGAAGGGGTTCCATATTGGAAGCCTGGGTGATTCCTATTTTGATTTGGATTGTAATAGTTCTGCCCAGGGATGGTATTGATAGCATTTAGATTTTCCATCTGGCAATTGTCTCCTTGTCCACAAGCATTGCTTAGAACAACGTCGTAGAGCACATTGCATGAAAGAGTGGAATGGTCGGTGCTCTTGCATGCTTCACAGAACAGAGAAGTGGACTTGACATGTTCTTGTTGCCTAGTGGGTGAATGTCCTCTTCCAAACGCAGCAAGGGATGATTCTATATGATCCTGCTTTGCAACTAAGACCTTCAAGGTTTCTGCAATAGACTTATACTCAGGGATAGCTTCAGCCACAGCTACCTTCAGGACCCCTTTTCCTACAGATCTACCCCAATTGGCTTGATTCTCTACTCCCAAGGTGACGACTCTCCATGCGCTGTCGTAGCTTTGACGCATGAAGTTTCCTCCAGATGAGCAATCTAGGAACATTTTAACATCATCCTCTACACCCCTATAGAAAATTTCTATGAGTTGATTCTTTGGAATTCTGTGGTGTGGGCATTTGCGTAGGAGCTCCTTGTACCTATCCCACGCTTCAACGAGGGTTTCTCCAGGGACTTGAGTGAAATTTGTGATTCGCCCCCTGATTTCATATGTAAGAGATGGGGGGTAGAACTTTTCTAGAAATGCGTTTTGGAGCTGCTCCCAGGTGGTGATAGGTACTTCACTCTGTAGTGAATTGTACCAACTAATGGCTCTATCAGCAAGAGAGTACTTGAAAAGACATAGTCGAATGGCATCATCGGAGACCATTTTGCTTTGTCATAGCACATAAGTCGATGAATCTCAGAAGATGACCCTGGCTATCTTCCGCTTGTTTGCCATAGAAAGGGTTGTTTTGAAGCAAAGTGATCCAATGGGCTCTAATCTTGAAGTTGGAAGCCTCGATGGGAGGAGGTTGCACTGGGTGATAGACATTCGCAGCTTTCGGGATGGAGAATTCCCTAAGATATTTCTATAGTTCGGCTGCCTGCGATGCTGCTTGTGCTGCTAAGATTTCCTGTTGAACCGCAGCTCTGGCTTCTTGCATGAGCCTCTCTCTTTGTGTGTTGATGGCTTGAGCCACCCTTCAGGCTACTTCTTCTTCTTGAGCCATCCTGGCTTGATTCTCTCGGATCTGACGATGGAAGGTTCTATCAATTTCGAGATCAAAGCTTGTGGTGAGTCCGTGACTATCTGAACGGTGCATGCACTATGCATTGAAGAACACCTGAAAATTGGAAATATTTGAAAATGAGATCCACAAAGTAAGATCAAATTCAAGTAGATAAGCGATAGTTTCAAAAGAAAAGTAAAATCCTAGATTAGTCTCAAAAGAACTAGATTAGACTGATTGATTCCGTTGTCCCCGACAATGGCGCCAGAATTTGACGTGGTGTTTGAATGCACTAACAAATTCACTCGGAGTTTAAATCCCCGAGCTTTTACCAAAACCAAGTGCAATAATACCACCCACAAGCAGACGGGTCTTATCGCTGTATAGTTGAGGATCGAACCCAAAGGACAACGTTTTTAAGAATCCTTGTCAGTTGAATCTAGCTCGAGTAAAACTAATATTTAGAACGATTGCTTGATTTGGGTTTGTTTAAACTAATTGCAACAAAGTAAATGCGGAATTAAAGATAGGTTTAGATCAATGATCACATGTTTATAAGACTATTACTACAACATTTGGAATTTCTAAAGTTGCTACATAAAATAAAATCTAACTAGTCATAACCTCCATGTTTACTTTAATGTTTCTTCATCTTGTGTTTTCTTCCTGGATATCCAATTTCATCATGATTTTAGAATGACAGATTATCCTAAAGCACCGAAAAATGAAATGTTGGTCAGTATAACAAGTTAAATTGGTATGCGGGGGAAACAAAATGCTCGCATATACTTTCAACAACATGACCACAACAATTATGTGTCACAGAATCAAAATTCACATTTTCTTGGTAACTTCTCAACCATTTTTATTTAACCTCTGGTATACCCTTTCATGGTCTTGTCCTTGTATTTGACAAAAGGGCCACTTCTCAATCTGGGGCCCAGGTGCGATGTTGGTATTCCTAATCTGGGAACTGACCTCGGATGACCTTCCCAATTTGGGGCCTGGTCTGGTCTCATGGGACCTTCCCAATCAGTGGCCTAGTCTAACCATATATGGCCTTCCCAATTTGGGTCCTAGTCTATGGTCATAGCCATGACTTTTCATTTCCTTCCATTCAAACCTCCAAAGTTGGTATCTCAGGTTCGAGCAAGTTATAAGCATACTTTGCGATAACCATAGGCACTTTATGGATTCTAGGAAATAAAATTCATCCTAGCATTTAATTTCAAGGAACTAGTAAAACATCAAAAACTGTCAGAACCTAGAGTGATTAGTCATAGGTGTAACCACATACCTTTGATTTCATGTAGAATCAAGAAAAATACCTTAAGCACATTCAATTAATCCTATCAATATATCCAAGCAATTCAATAGTTAATATCCATATAAGTCCTAAAGTGTCATCATATCATATTAATCAAATTAAAACATGTTTGAGTCCTAGTCTAGGGTTTAGTTTTTCTTGATATCGATTTATCATTAGGGTCACACATTGAAACCCTAATTACCATTAGGTACAAACATGATCATTAAAACTATCATATTATTTTTATCATGAATACTTAGATCAGATCTTCATTACAAATTATGAACTATGTTCCTAATCATTCAATCTATCACCTCCTTACATCAAGATTACTAAGATTCACTTATTTACAAGATGGATAGATATGGTCTTTAATCCCAAATTCATCATATTTAGGATTATCCACATTAATAATCATTATTATGATCATGAATACGTCAAATCACCATTGTATTCTATTTTGTTAGATAATAACATAAAAGAGAGGATTTTAATGGTTTCAACATGTTAATGCACAAATCTTGGGTTCTCATACTTGAATCTACACCTTAACCCATTTTTGCACTACCTTTAGAATAGGAAGCATAATTAGATATCAAATATATTTTATTTGAATTCCTCTCATTTTTATGATCGTTTTGATATATAATCTTGCTATTTTTATATAACCCTATCATTTCCTATGATTAAAACACTATATACTACTATGCCATAATGGTGATGCCATGTGGTGCCTCCCTATGGTTGATACCTTCTGCACAACGCTAGCTGGGGATGAGGTTCAGACTTTACATACCCTAAAATGCTTGGTTTCCTCTTAGACTAGCCAAATGGCTATGGTTCGACTGACCCTTATGTCAGTCTCTAAAGACCGGAATACCCATGATACATACGTACCTAGGTCGGGGGTGCTTTGGTCTTTTAGCTCCACGCCTTTCCTAACCTCACGACTAGGTATGCTCATATTAACAGAGGCTATGATCTATTTGGTCTGACTTCTCCCATCCAATCAAGGCCCAGCAAGGTTGCCAATACAACCGACCTCCCGTCCTGTACTGACAGGTCCATGGGCATGAATTGGAGTGGCCTTCACCATGAGGACAGAGGTCCAAACTGGTTCAAGTTAACATAATTTATAGAACTGGATATGAGGATGCAGACCCTTACTTATGAACACCGCCATTGGTTACCAATGTTGGAGGGCTATCATAGGAGAATGAAAACTCTGGCAGGGCTTTTGGGTCATGCCTTGCACTCGGGTAGGTGTCTTATCATACAAACAAAAGAACAGGGAGGAGAGGTGGTACTGGAGGGATCACTGTTCAAAATGTTGTAGATATGATGATTCTATGATGAACTTGAGGAGGAATTTAGTGTATCTTGGATACTGAGACAAAGAGGGAGAAGTGTTGGTTCATCTAGTTGTGTATCAACATGTGAACCATGTATATATATCTCTATAGATACTTTCCTCTTCTCGTCTATATATCCCCTCTTCTTCGTTGGGGTTCAAGGTAGACCTAATTATAGAATCCCATAGACACCATTGTCCCCTTTCCCTAAGTCTCATAAGATATTCTTTTTCATAATTCAATTTAAGATCAACTAGTTATATCGGAAAAAGGCATGGCAAAACTCTATATTCTTAAGTTTCTCTTGCTTTTTCCTAGGTGAAAACTCTTGGGTTTTATTCTAATAAAACCACAAGTCATGAAAAGGCACTACCATCTGTTTATTAACACTTTGTTTTGACAATAAAGCCTTCAAGGAAAGCACATAAAACTATGGCACACATTGGATAATTGACCATTAATCTTTTTACGAAACACTTATAATTGGGTTCTAGATATTTCTTTTCTTTTCTCTCTTTAATATATTCCCCCAAATGAATTATCCTCACTACAATAAAACTCATAATTCCTTCTCAAAATAATATATAGTAATTGGGATGTATTGGGATGTCTTTCCCATACCAAACTTGCCCCTTTTAAATGTTATTTAAAACAATATAATTATCTCATGGAATATCCCTTTTTCTCCCAATTATACAATTCTCGTTCCTTCCCTTATCAAGCATATTTCAATCATTAAAGTACATTCTTTTGTCTTTCTTTATCTTCTTTTTTCTTTATTTTGATTACTTTGTTTATTAGTAACCATGTGAAACCAAAATACAATTACTAGTGGCAGTTCTACAGAATTCTACATCATTCTCACAAATATACTTAGTTATTATCTAGTTTCTTTGGCATTTTACTCATTATTGGATTTTCTTTTCATCCTCTTCCTTGATATCCATTATTGGATTAATTAAAGTAGTAGAATTCACAAAATCTATCATTCATGGGAAATTTGCAAAGAAATTCTTTCTTTAAAACAAAGCACCCAAATTTCCAATCAAGCTCTTTTCATGGAATAATTGCATTTCAATTATTTAAATACAAGTGAAATTTGAAGTTATAAAAATATCCATCAAGGAAGCTAACTTTCTGTTACACACACTGCAATCAAGGGAAGATGACTTGTTATTATCTTTAAAAGGGATAATGTACAAATACTACTACCAGACCTCTATGACATCTTCACAACAAGAGGTTACATGACCGTAATCATCATGGCAGCATGTCAACCACTTTTGGCAGATGGCCTGATAGATGTATGCATGGTCTCATATGAAATAATAAGGGACATCATTCTCAAGAAGGAGTCCAGAGAAATGAAAAGTTTGGTCGATCACCTCCAATACAATGTCCCAAGGTGGATATTTGTTCCTATTCTACATGATGGTCATAGGCCTCTAATATTTGTTGATACTATGAACAAGACAATCATTTTCTACAACAGCTTAGATGCTTTGTTCATCCTGAAATGCAACACTTATCATAAAAATGCTAACAACATCAAAGAATAAAAGGCTTCTCAAGTGGCCATAAACATCATCGAGTTGATAAAATCATACTAACGTGGCATACAAGATGATTTGAAGTTTGATTAGCTATAGTTCTTCCACAAGATCCCACAACAAGAACCTCCATATAATGACTATGGATTCTACATGCTATTCTGGATCCATATGTTGGCCACATCAGTCTAGAAGGTGGTGCACTACTGACGTGGTGTTTGAGTGCACTACTGACGTGGTGTTTGAATGCACTACCAAATTCACTCGGAGTTTAAATCCCCGAGCTTTTACCAAAGCCAAGTGCAATAATACCACCCGCAAGAGGACGGGTCTTATCGCAGTATAGTTGAGGATCGAACCCAAAGGACAACGTTTTTAAGAATCCTTGTCAGTTGAATCTAGCTCGAGTAAAACGAATATTTAGAATGATTGGTTGATTTGGGTTTGTTTAAACTAATTGCAAGAAAGTAAATGTGGAATTAAAGATAGGTTTAGATCAATGATATGGAATCTCTGGGATGGTACCGGGTTTGACCACCGCAACACACACAAATACTCCTTTGCAAACAATCCAGGCAAGATATAACACTCCAAGTAGAGCTGCTGCAGAACCCCCCATACGGGCGTTAGGTTCGCGTAAGCATCACCATAGGAATCAGATTTCTCATCGCCATCCGGATCACATGTCTTACGGCTCTGAAGATACAGAAATCCACGGAGGTTGTGAACCCCCCATACGGGCGTTAGGCGCACAGAAGCGTCACCGAAGGTTAGATAGCTTGTCCCCTCGCAGATCATACACTTACGACCTCGATGAAATCCCATCCTATTTCTAGTTTGGGAGTCAGCCGCGTTAACCGATAAGTAAGCAGGCGGGTAGCATACTAGCAAACATCGACGATTAACAAGATGATACAAAATCCAACTAAGGTTGTGAACCCCCTATACAGGCGTTAGACGCATAGAAGCGTCACCGAAGGCTAGATGGCTCATCCCCTCGCGGATCATACACTTACTACCTCAAGGAATCCCCTTCTATTTCTAGTTAGGGAGTCAAACATGTTAAACGACGTTCAAGCCAATGCATTGAAGTTATCACAACAAAGGGAGCACGAAGATGAAAACAAGCACATAACCAACCTACAAGCTCAACGATAAACGACAAAATGAAGAGTTATATACATTGCCATGGAAAGTTTAACAAAAGAACATGGTTTGCATGGGCAGCGGGGCTAGTCCCCGCACCCCAGCGAAAAGGGACTAATTGCTCATGATGCGAGATACAAGAAGGATGAGAGAGAAAGAAAGATCCGCCATGAGCTCAGTGCAGAGGGTGGACGCAGCCCGGTGAAGTAGTTGCGCTCCTTGCTCCGTCTTCCTCCTCTCTTTGGCCTCCTTGGATGCAACACTAGCAGTAGGTGGAGTGGAACTTGATCGGGGTGGCGTTCTGGCAGCCTATCGGCGTCCGGATCCGATGCCTCCAAATGAGGACCTTGGGGGTCTATTTATAGGTTCAGATCTGATCCCAAACGGTTTGGATAAGTTGCTGGACATATCTTCTCCAACGGTCTGGAGACCGTTTGGGCACCAAACGGTTTGGAGACCGTTTGGGCGCCAAACGGTTTGCGTCGATCGATCTTGAGGTCGGTCTCAGTTTCCCGTGGATGCGCGGCTTCAGTTCCCCAGTTGGTCTTCGCGCTTGCGTCAAACGGTCTTGGAAACCGCATGGACCCAAACGGTCTTGAGACCGCATGGATCCAAATGGTCTTGGGACCGCATGGACCCAAACGGTCTTGGGACCGCATGGATCCAAACGGTCTTGGGACCGCATGGACCCAAACGGTCTTGGGACCGCATGGACCCAAACGGTCTTGGGACCGCATGGACCCAAACGGTCTTGGGACCGCATGGACCCAAACGGTCTTGGGACCGCATGGACCCAAACGGTCTTGACACCGCATGGACCCAAATGGTCTTGGGACCGTATGGATGGAATTGCTTGGTTTTCCTGCATTAATTGAATAATATTTAGTTAAAACCTTGATTAAGTAATTTTACAAATTATGATTCATATTTGGGTAAAAAGGTGTGAATAGGAGTTGAATTTGTTCCAAGGAGGCAGTTGAATTGCATGATAAGTATGCACTCATCAAAGCACCCCAAACTTAAATTGTTGCTCGTCCTCGAGTAACATAAAGTTTGAAACTGTTGCCCAATGAAATACTTTCAATCTATGTGATTGCTTCATCTTCACATCACCAATGTTTTCTTTCTTCTTAGTATGAAAGAGTACCTTAACTTCCTGGGACCACTAAACACATCTTTCCATAGCTTCGTTCCTAAGTTCGTTTCCCAACAACGCTTCCTCCCCACTTTTTCTATCATCAAGCATGTCGAAGAGTTTTGTAAGAGTTCAGAGAAACCCACAGAATCAACAAGTATGCATCCGATCTGACACTGGTGTAATTCAGGATGGTGGGGGCATGTATTGTGCCCTTAGGTAGAAAAAGGAGTGAAAGGTGGTATGGAAAGAAGAAGTAAATCTCTCCTCTATTCAACTCGAGATTTTTATTTGTTTTGCAATTTCATTTATTGCATATTTTTTGTGCAAATCTCTCCTCTATTGGACTCGAGATTGCATTTCTTTTTGTGTGCACTTTGGCATCTTTTGTTTGCAAATCTCTCATCTATTCGACTCGAGATTGCATTTTTGGTGGTACGCCCCTATTTGTTTGTGAGGGGTATGGAAGAAGCGGATAAGGGGGAAGTGGCGTGCCACCCCGAACTTAGGGTTTGGCACATATTCGACTATTTTGGTGCTTTTGATGGATGGAAGGGTACGAAGATGATAGAAGAAGTGTAGAAGAGAGTTCAGATCAGAATGCAACTTGATTTACAATTCAAAACTGGGTTATTCTCTTTGTCATACTCTGCTCAAATAATGACTTGATGTGGATCCGGTGGGGATTCTGAGCCATTGTTCCACTAGTCAGTTAGGAAGCACGACGTGTTTGATCCCTCTCAGTTTGATAGATACTTATCATTTTTGTAAAAAGGTATTATGATGTTAGGAATCATAAGCTTCACAGGATGATTTCAGGCAAAAGGCAAGTTTCAAAAGTCAGTCCTCTTGAGGATTTGCTTCGAATAAGGGGGATATTATGATAGAAGATGCATAGCAAAATAGTGAGTTACATGTTATCAACAAGTGTCCAAAAATTCCATCAGGTATCTGTTCAGAAATTTGAAAAGTTTTGAAAAAAAAAGTATGATAAAGATAACTTGAGTATGAAAAGTGGGTGGGAATGAAGTACGTACCACCCACCCTCCACCCCGAACTTAGAAATTATGCTCGTCCTGAGCAAACCCTAAATCCAAGATGGAGGGAAAAGGTTACACCAGTTATGACCGCCGAGTGTGATTACAATTTGATCAGTGCGACTCTGATCTTTTATCTGAAAGAAAAACTATCACAAAAGGCAAGTTTTATTTATGGGAAAGTTAACTAGAAAACAAAATTTGAAAAGGAAAAGTAAAACAGAATTATTGATCGGGTTGTCTCCCGACAAGCGCCTTTGTTTTACGTCGATGGCTCGACAGAGTCCTTTGGTATCATGGTGGGTCCTTTGGATTGGCGAGTTCCAACATTATTTTGGTGCCTATGTCAGTTGAAGTGAAGTATCTTTTCAAGCGGTGACCATTTGCTATAAACTCGCCTGACTTTTCACTCCATAAAGAGAAAGCACCATGTGGAGAGATGCTTTTGACGATGTAAGGTCCACACCAACATGAGCAGAGTTTCCCTGGGAACAATTTTAATCTGGAGTTGAATACTAGAACTTGGTCTCCTACCTGTATGTATTTTCTTTTCAGATGTCCATCATGCCAAAGTTTTGTACGTTCTTTGTAGATTCGTGCATTCTCATAGGCTGTCATTCTTAGTTCATCCAGCTCGTTGAGTTGCAGAATCCTGGCTTGCCCCGCTTCTTTCATATTGAAGTTCAATTGTTTAATTGCCCACCATGCCTTATGTTCTAATTCGACAGGAAGGTGACAAGATTTTCCATATATCAATCGAAAAGGGGTAGTCCCAAGGGGAGTTTTATGAGCAGTACGATAAACCCATAGGGCGTCATTGATTTTCGTTGACCAGTCTTTTCGATTACGTCCAACGGTTTTCTCATGGATAGATTTTAGTTGTCGGTTAGTGACCTCTACCTGTCCACTAGTTTGTGGATGGTAAGGTGAAGCTACCTTGTGTGAGACACCATATTTTCTCAGTAAAGCTTCAAAGCTTCTTTCAATGAAGTGGGAGCCACCGTCAGATATCACGGTTCGCGGTACTCCAAACCATGGGAAGATGACATCTTTGAATAATTTGATGACGTGTTTTGAATCACTAGTGACGGTTGGTATAGCTTCAACCCATTTGGAGACGTAGTCCACCGCCACTAGGATGTACGACAATCCATTAGATGATGGGAATGGACCCATATAGTCCACCCCCAAACATCGAATATTTTGACTTCTTACCATATATTCAGTGGCATTTCATCTCTCTTGGTTATATTGCCAGATCTTTGACATTTGTCACAGGATAGGACAAAATCGTAAGAGTCCTTGGATAAGGTTGGCCAGAAAAATCCACATTGTAAAACCTTTAAGGCAGTCTTTTTAGAGCTCATATGCCCACCTACGGGTCCTGAGTGGCATTGTTCTAGAATAGATTGAGCTTCCTCTTCGGCGATACATTGTCTATATAGACCATCAGTGCAAAGTTTAAAAAGATATGGTTCATCCCAGTGATAGTGCTTCACATCATGCATAAATTTCTTTAATGCATTCCCAGTGCATTGGGGATGGATGATTCCAGCAGCAAGGTAATTTACAATATCAGAATACCATGGTATAACTTCTGAGATCCTCATAAGCTGATCATCTGGTAGGGAGTCATTGATCAGAATCTTCTCAACATCCAAAGTGTGGATGTGACTGAGGTGATCTGCTACAACATTTTCCATCCCTTTTTTATCTGTTATCTCCAAATCAAATTCCTGTAGTAAGAGGATCCATCGTATCAGCCTTGGTTTAGCATCTTTCTTTGCCATTAGGTAGCGAATAGCATCATGGTCAGTGTAGACAATGACTTTCGAACCGATGAGGTATGACCTAAATTTGTCGAAAGCATATATGACTGCTAGAAGTTCTTTCTCAGTAGTAGCGTAATTCCATTGAGCTTCGTCGAGAGTTTTCGATGCATAGTAGATCACAAAATGTTTCTTTTCTATGCATTGCCCTAAGACGACACCCACTGCGTAATCACTGGCATCGCACATAATTTCAAAAGGATGGTCCCAGTTGGGAGCTCTAATGATGGGGGTAGCGGTAAGGGCGTTCTTCAGTGTGTCGAAGATTTTGACGCATTCTTCATTGAAATTGAAATCAACACCTTTCAGAAGCAGGTTGGTCATTGGCTTAGTTATCTTTGAGAAATTTCTTATGAATCTTCTATAGAATCCAGCATGACCAAGGAAGGTGCGAACTTATTTTACATTCGTGGGGATAGCCAATTTGGATATCACTTCAATCTTGGCTTTATCAACTTCAATTCCTCTTCTGCTAACCCTATGGCCCAGGACAATGCCTTCCCTAACCATAAAGTGGCATTTCTCCCAATTTTGTACTAGATGCGCTTCTTCACAACATTTGAGAACCATAGAGAGATGCTTAAGATAAGAATCGAATGAGTCTCCATATGCAGAGAAATCATCGATAAAGATTTCCATAATAGTTTCAGTAAGCCCCGCGAAGATTGCAGCCATGCAACATTGGAAAGTTGCGGGAGCATTACAGAGACCAAATGGCATTCTTTTAAAAGCATACGTCCCGAAAGGACAGGTGAAATTCATTTTTTCCTGATCATCTGGATGTATGGGAATCTGATAGAATCTAGAGTAATCGTCAAGGTAACAAAAATATTGTTGGTGAGCTAATCTCTCCAAGACCTGATCGAGGAAAGGCATAGGAAAATGATCTTTTCGAGTAGCTTTATTTAATTTTCTATAATCAATGCACATCCGCCACCCGGTGACTGTTCGAGTGGGGATGAGCTCATCGTTTTCATTCCTTATAACAGTTGTTCCACCTTTCTTTGGCACAACATGTACTGGGCTCACCCATGGCGAGTCTGATATCGGATAGATTATTCCAGCTGTGAGAAGTTTCATGATCTCGCGAAGGACAACTTCTTTCATATTTGGATTCAACTTTCTCTGATGCTCGATAGTCGGCTTGTGATCTTCTGTCATAGGGATCTTATGCATACATAGAGCTTGACTGACCCCTGTGAGGTCGCTCATTTTATAGTCGATGGCTTTCTTTCGTCCTCTTAATTCTTCTAGAAACTTCTCTTCTTGTTCAGTTGTTAAATCGGAATTTATAATGACAGGACAGATTTTGAGATTGTCTAAAAACATGTACTTCAGTCCTTCAGGTAGGGGCTTCATTTCGGGAGCTTCAAGTTTTTTGCGTCTTTCTTCTGTAGTTTTAGTAGCCTTGAGTTCCTCATAGGTTGTGTTCATGTCTTCTTCAGCAGATTCGAGGGGTTCAATGCAATCCTCTGCTTGTTTGTCTATAGGTACATTGATCGGTGGGTCAGATAAAGCAATTTCCAAGGGTTCGTCTGATTCATCATATTCTTGAGTTAGTTGTGACAATTGCTCAAAGCAATCAATCAGATAGAATTCTTCATGTATACTTGGTCTCCTCATACTTTCAAAAACCTTGAACTCCAGAGTTTCTTTGCCTAACCTGAGCAGTAAGGTACCTGCTTCAACATCAATGAGGGCTCTAGCAGTGGCGAGGAATGGACGCCCAACGATAAGAGGATATCTGGTGTCTTCTTTTATATCCATAATGACGAAATCACATGGAACATATGCGCCCTTTCCGACCTTAACCGGGATGTCTTCGAGGATTCCTAATGGTCTCTTTATCGAATTGTCCACAAGTTGAATAGTCATAGCAGTTGGAAGCAATTCTGCGAACCCTAATCTCTTGCACAGACTTGATAGAAATACTTGCGCCAAGATCTGCCAATCCTTTCTTGCATGATGAGTCACCAATGTGACATGAAATTCCAAAGGATCCTAGGTCTTTCTGTTTCTTCGGCATCTTGCTCAGTATAATATCAGATTTGGTTGTAGCCAGTTTTATAGTTTCATACTCTTCAGTTATGTGCTTCTTGGTGAGAAGTGACTTTAGATACTTAGTCCAGGCTGGTATCTCAGCAAGAGCGTCTAAGAAGGGTATGTCAACATGGAGTTTCTTCATGGCCTCTTTGAACTTGACGAATCTAGTATCAAGCTTTGTTTGCCTTAGGCGGGATGGGAAGGGTACACGAGGCTTATATACTGGAATATACGTCTCTGGTGTTTCATTTTCTTCATCAATAGAATTTTCAGGAACTTCCTTGTCAGTCTTATCTTCCATTGGTTGCGATTCTGGTGTTGTCGAGTTTTGGACCATCACAGGTTCATCTTCGTCAACAATAACTACAGGTGTCTTTACTGGGGGATTCGAATAATCCTTCCCTGATCTGGTGTTGACAACCTTTAACTGTTCAGGATGTTTCAGATTGTTTTCAGGTTGGCCAGCAAAGACTCCAGCTGGTGGCTTTATGCTAGCAGCCAGTTGAGCTAGTTGAGTTTCAATAGCTTTTTGCTGAGCCTGCTGGTTAGCTATCATAGTTTGTTGAGTTTGTAACATCTTTTCAATAGTGGATAGCTTGTCATCAGGGATAGCTCCTATTTGTCCTTGTTGTTGATTCAGATTCTGATACTGAGAGTTGTTCTGATAATTATTGTAGTTCATGTTCTGAAAGTTTCCTTTGAAGATTCCTTGATTCCCAAAGTTTTGTTGTTGGTTAAACTGGAATCCTGATGGGCCTCTTGGTTGATTGTTGGGTCCGAATTGATGCGAGTTCATGGCTCCTGAAGGGGTTCCATATTGGAAGCCTGGGTGATTCCTATTTTGATTTGGATTGTAATAGTTCTGCCCAGGGATGGTATTGATAGCATTTAGATTTTCCATCTGGCAATTGTCTCCTTGTCCACAAGCATTGCTTAGAACAACGTCGTAGAGCACATTGCATGAAAGAGTGGAATGGTCGGTGCTCTTGCATGCTTCACAGAACAGAGAAGTGGACTTGACATGTTCTTGTTGCCTAGTGGGTGAATGTCCTCTTCCAAACGCAGCAAGGGATGATTCTATATGATCCTGCTTTGCAACTAAGACCTTCAAGGTTTCTGCAATAGACTTGTACTCAGGGATAGCTTCAGCCATAGCTACCTTCAGGACCCCTTTTCCTACAGATCTACCCCAATTGGCTTGATTCTCTACTCCCAAGGTGACGACTCTCCATGCGCTGTCGTAGCTTTGACGCATGAAGTTTCCTCCAGATGAGGAATCTAGGAACATTTTAACATCATCCTCTACACCCCTATAGAAAATTTCTATGAGCTGATTCTTTGGAATTCTGTGGTGTGGGAATTTGTGTAGGAGCTCCTTGTACCTATCCCACGCTTCAGCGAGGGTTTCTCCAGGGACTTGAGTGAAATTTGTGATTCGCCCCCTGATTTCATATGTAAGAGATGGGGGGTAGAGCTTTTCCAGAAATGCGTTTTGGAGCTGCTCCAAGGTGGTGATAGGTACTTCACTCTGTAGTGAATTGTACCAACTAATGGCTCTATCAGCAAGAGAGTACTTGAAAAGATGGAGTCGAATGGCATCATCGGAGACCCCATTTTTCTTTGTCATAGCACATAAATCGATGAATCTCAGAAGATGACCCTGGCTGTCTTCCGCTTGTTTGCCATAGAAAGGGTTGTTTTAAAGAAAAGTGATCCAATGGGCTCTAATCTCAAAGTTGGCAGCCTCGATGGGAGGAGGCTGCACTGGGTGATAGACATTCGCAGCTTTCGTGATGGAGAATTCCCTAAGATCTTTTTGTATTTCGGCCGCCTGCGATGCTGCTTGTGCTGCTAAGATTTCCTATTGAACCGCAGCTCTGGCTTCTTGCATGAGCCACTCTCTTTGTGCGTTGATGGCTTGAGCCACCCTTCGGGCTACTTCTTCTTCTTGTGCCATCCTGGCTTGATTCTCTCAGATCTGACGATGGAAGGTTCTATCAATTTCGGGATCAAAGCTTGCGGTGAGTCCATGACTATTTGAATGGTGCATGCACTATGCATTGAAGAGCACCTGAAAATTGGAAAGATTTGAAAATGAGATCCACAAGGGAAGATCAAATTCAAGTATATAAGCGATAGTTTCAAAAGAAAAGTAAAATCCTAGATTAGTCTTAAAAGAACTAGATTAGACTGACTGATTCCGTTGTCCCCGACAACGGCGCCAGAATTTGACGTGGTGTTTGAATGCACTAACAAATTCACTCGGAGTTTAAATCCCCGAGCTTTTACGAAAACCAAGTGCAATAATACCACCAGCAAGCAGACAGGTCTTATCGCAGTATAGTTGAGGATCGAACCCAAAGGACAACGTTTTTAAGAATCCTTGTCAGTTGAATCTAGCTCGAGTAAAACTAATATTTAGAACGATTGGTTGATTTGGGTTTGTTTAAACTAATTGCAAGAAAGTAAATGCGGAATTAAAGATAGGTTTAGATCAATGATATGGAATCGCTGGGATGGTACCGGGTTTCACCACCGTGACACACACAAACATACTCCTTTGCAAACAATCTAGGCAAGATATAACACTCCAAGTAGAGCTGCTGCAGAACCCGCCATACGAGTGTTAGGTTCACGTAAGCATCACCATAAGCATCAGATTTCTCGTCGCCATCCGGATCACATGTCTTACGGCTCTGAAGATACAGAAATTCCGCATGGACCCAAACGGTCTTGAGACCGCATGGACCCAAACGGTTTTGAAACCGCATGGACCCAAACGGTCTTTGGACCGTATGGATGGAATTGCTTGGTTTTCCTACAGTAATTGAATAATATTTAGTTAAAACCTTGATTAAGTAATTTTACACATTATGATTCATATTTGGGTAAAACGGTGTGAATAGGAGTTGAATTTGTTCCAAGGAGGCAGTTGAATTCCATGATAAGTATGCACTCATCAACTACCAAGACAATGACTATCGTCACCTTTGAGGCTAATATGCGATGATGACCTTATGCTTTGAATGGGCTCTATTTTTAAAATCAACCCTAATTTGCCTATTCTAGATCAAACCCTTTCCTTGAGACATTGAGGAAATGGTGGATGCTAAGTTCAGGGGAGGGTGTTTGAATAGGAGAATATGGTATCTCTCTACACTTAATTGTAATTTTGAAAATTTTCTTGTTTAACTGAAATTTTGAAAATTTTGAAATGTTTTGAACAGTCAACTTTTTGGTAATTGTTTGCACATGTACATGCTCTTATTTCCTTGAAAAAAATTGATACACAAAAAGTTTAAAAAGGAAAATTTCATATCCAACTTTTAGGATATAGTCATAACTCCCACTCTTAGGCTTACTTGTCTCTAGGCTAACTCTTAGGATAATTACTTCAAGAATGAGTGATTTGGGGTATTCAATCTACTTAAAATTCTAAGTATGATAATGTCTTAATGTCAGCCTTACCTAGAGATAATGTAGAACACACATGGATATTTTCCCCCAAGATAAATACCCAAAATAAGGAGGACATAGCCTGATACACTCTCGATTGATCACCCTTTTCAGATATACAGGTAGGAAAGAACATAACCTTGTCAAGGAGGAAAAAGTTAAGCCATCTATTGCTAAAATCTTTGCTTCAGAATCAAAAGAGGCATGGTGGACCAAAATCCCCTTGAAAACCCATCATCCCAAAGATTGTGAGCAAAATAAAGCTAAGAGGAATAAAATCATGATAGTTGTGTTCGGGAACATGCTGAAGGGCCTCACTCAGACAATGTATCACTTCATTAAAGAATGTTGATATGTCATGCCCGGTAGAGAGGTCTTGACGCCAACTATTATACACCTTTTCAAAGGAAATTTCACACAACTACCATACACTACATCAGGGCCTAATCGGGCTACTCTATCTTATGATAGCAAACATGGTTGATGTGAACATGTGAAAGATAGGGA
Organism: Alisma plantago-aquatica; assembly: GCA_963693085.1. Taxonomy (NCBI): domain Eukaryota; kingdom Viridiplantae; phylum Streptophyta; class Magnoliopsida; order Alismatales; family Alismataceae; genus Alisma; species Alisma plantago-aquatica. The sequence goes on along the minus strand of OY856409.1, from coordinate 1,711,508,321 downwards.
AACACTACAGCCCAAGCCTACCCAAGCATGATAGCTAGGATATGTAAGAAAAATAAAAGTTGGGTGTGAAAGTTGTAGGGAAATATGGTACGGAGAAAGCAACATAATTTAAAATTTTATTACCATATTCCCCATAAACAGTAGATCGTGTCAATAACTGTAATGTAGGAAGGATGGTTTATGGGATATACCTTGTCCTGGAGCAAGTCTAGCGACAATACTCATCATTGTAGATGCACAACTCTAAATCCTACTTGCACTTTGACTCGTCTGACATTTGCACCTCTTGGTCTGCACCACAGACTGCAGCCATGAATGTCATCTTCTCTAGTAGCTCCTTTTATCATAGAATGTTGGTTGATGTTGTCTTCCAAGAGGCAAACAATGACTTCCCTCCTCTATGGTAGTCCACAAGGACTGCCAAGAACTCTTGTTGTCCTTATAGACCAGATAGGAAGGAGTTGTCCCTCTCCATTAGTGTACTAGTCACCAACTTGCTCTCCCACAAGAAGAACTCTTAGTTGTTCTAACCCATGGTTGTCCCTCCCTTGTCAGGTAGGACTTGTCTAGGAACTCATGGTTACCACAACAAGAGAGGACAACAATTGTCAAAGGAATTGATTCTTAGTTATCTATCTTGTACATAGTTGTACTTTGATAAGCCCCCAATACCCTTCTATATATAGGATGAGTTAGGTTCAGGGTTCCCAGTCCCCACCAATGTGGGACTAAAGTGCGGGAGTGGAAAGGACTGATAGAACTCGAATTTTCATAACAATTCTAGAAATTGCACAACCTATGACACCCAAAATAGTCGTCTTGCATACAAGATGGCCATTTTGCAATTTCCAATTGTGTACGAATTTGGCAAAGCAATTCCCATCAATGTTAGACATTGATTTCCTTGAGAAACAAGTATTGCCCAAGGGAAACGAATTGGAAAACAACTAGAACCTTCCCTGGCCGAGATGGACCATCTCACCTATGCTAGAAGACCATCTCAGTTCACCCAGATAGACGTCTGGTGACCTGATTCTAGCCTGTTTGGCTGGGTTGGTTTGCTCCATTGGCAATTTCAACTTACAACTAGGCCTAACACCCATACGCCCATCTCAACTCTTGAGACAACCATCTCAATAGTTGAGATGGGCATTTAGCAGTGTTGTCAACATGTTTGTTTCCTGAAACAAATGCCTAAACACTTCGGCACATTGAGATCAAAACTCCTCTTCTAGGTCAAGACCTATGTGTGTGACCCTATAGGTCCCACATTATGTTAGAGGTGAATGTCCATAAAAACTTATGACATCACAAGCAAAGAGTGGTGTCTAGTCGCGTATTATTTATATCCAAGTAAATGGACAAGTTGGGGAACAACTTCATCCTACAATCTGTGTATGGTGTTGTAGTGTTTGCATAGTTTCTTTGTCACTAATGCCCAGATTGAACTAGAGGCATGGAGTTGTCACCGTCATTATTATTAGTCTTGTTTCTTGAACCAAGAGCAGACTATATGAGATATATGTAAGCTCAATATTACATATTGACTCAGGTGTGCATGGCTATGCTTTTATCAGTCTCTCTAATCAAGAGGACTAGGATATCACACTTTAGTAGGAGGGATAAATCCCATGTCTATCACTCATAGTCAATCCTCACGTGTCAAAGCCACCCAATCATTACTGTTATAACAAACCATGTTTTAGGACTACATTTGATGATGTCAAATTGTACCCAATGACATGTATTGAGTGCAGTGATTTTAGGTCTAAGAACAAAAACCACCACCATCAATTTGAGAGGTGACTATGACTTCCATGATGATGGCTTCCATGATTCAGTCTCATGGTGGGATTGTCTGATACACTATTCTCTAACATGTATCTATGTGCTTGGTTTAATATTGCCATATCATGACTAATGAGTTCTATTCATCAACCAACTCACACTCTGATCTTATGTGTCATTGTTGTCTATCAACCTTCCATAATAACAATCAATCAAGCACATAATGGGAATATGTATATGTACTCTTAACATTTGTATGATCTCATCCACAAGGTTAGTAACTTGGTTTCATACGTCATTGAGTAATATAACTCTCTAGACATTTAAAATGTTATTTCATTATCTCATAACTGAACAAAATGAATAAATTGTAAGTTGGCCTTTTATAAATAATCAAATCATTTTTACATGATATGCCATTACAATCATCACATGATTGTCTCTATGGGCATACATAACCAACAAACTCCCACTAGTACTTAGAGCCAACCACCCACAAATTTTATTCTGAGCAATCTAACATAACCCTCATGCTTCTGCTATGAAATATCCTTTGTCAAGGGATCAATAACATTGCTCTCAGTTGGAATTTGCAAATCTTAACATATCCTTGTTGTATGATTTATCATATGAGATGATACCGCCTTTGTATATTCTTTGAACACTGATGCGAGCTGGGTTCCTTAGCTTTCCCAATAACTCCATTGTTGTTACAATATAGATCAATTGTCTCACTGATACTAGGAATGAACCCAAGTTCAGTAATGAACTTCTTGATCCATACAACCTCCTTTGTTTCACTTGATGCAACAATATAGTCGATCTCTATTGTAGAATCGACAAATGTCACTTTCTTGGAACTCTTCTAGCTTATAGCTCTGTTGTTTAGGCAAAACACAAATCCTGGTTGTGATTTGTAATCATCATGATTAGTCTGGAAGCTTGCATCGGTGTAACTTTTTACCACCAACTCTTCCTCTCCTCCATAGACCAAGAACCGATCCTTAGTATTTCTAAAGTACTTGAGTATGTTCTTCACAACTATCCAGTGAGCATCACATCGATCTGACTGATATCTGCGCATCATGCTCAAGGCATACGAGACGTCTGGACGGGTGCACAACATTGCATACATGATTGATCCAATTATCGAGGCATATGGAATCACACTCATGCATTCTCTATCTTTACAAGTATTGGGACATTGAGCTCTAGAGATGGGGATAACATGGCGTATGGGAAGGTTTCCTCTCTTTGAGTTCTCCATGATGAAACACTTTAGCACTTTGTCAACATATGTGTTCTGACTTAGTCTGAGTAGTCTTTTGAATCTATATCTATAGATATTTATCCCCAAGATGTAGGATTATTCTCCCAAGTCTTTCATAGAGAATGTATTTGTAACATACTAGATCTAAGACCCTATCCTGGAAGTTGACATTTTGGACTTAGCCAAACAAGGTTGAAGGTTAGACCTAAATAGATGTTTAGTATAACCCCAATGAGCTAATTCATGTATAGATCACCTTAATGTAACTAATGTTCTAACATTAATCTTAGGTTTATAGTGGATACATAAAATATTCCACATAACTCATTTTGGTGGTTATATGGATATAAGAAACTTAACAGGATGAATAATTTAGATAAAGGGAAATTAATGGGCCATATGACATATCTCATAAAAAGAATTCTAAAAAAAACAAAATTCAAATTTGAAATCTACATATCAAAACTAGCCTACATGTTAAGTTTCATCTAATTTGGACCACCTTGAAATATTAGGATAAGTTTAGGAGAGAGAAAATGAGTACAAGGCATAAGTAATGAATAATGTGATTATATAACTTTAAATTATGGAAATAATGGGAAATTAATGTTAAGTACATCAAATATAAATTGTAGATGAAGTTTGCTCCAGTTTGGATGTTGTTTATGCAAGTTATGCAATTTTAGGTACATTATGGGCTTTTCTGCAATTTACCTAATTGGGAGATTTTCTTTGCAAATTGTCACATGAATTATAATCCTTATATATTCCCTTATCATTCTCAAGTTCTTGAACCATAGGGAACCTAGTTTCACCTTGGTTTGAAGGTGCTACTTTCCAAGGGCATTATAGAGATTACCCTCTTTATAAATGAGCTTATCTTTAAAAGCTATCAACCAATGGGGTTATTTCTTTCGTTTAAGGACGGTGGGGATGGTTTAGAAGTCTCCAGGGGCTTTTAGGACTGACTTTTGATATAGAATAAGTTTCTATGAGTTGTCCTCTTACATGGCCATGAAGCCCTAGGCTAGGGACACATGGAAATTCCCATAGACCTCATGCTCGCCCCCTTCTTTATAAAGCCATGCCTACCCCTTCCCACCTCCCAATCTAAGAAGCGATCCTCTCCTTATCTTTCCTCTAGCATAGAGAATCATTCCTTCTATGTTTGTCCATGAAGTTTCTGTCCCAAGGTAAAAGAGGGTGCCTACCTTGGTGAAGAAGGCTCCTAGGGTTCCTAATTTCTCTATTTAGGATTTCTTAAGCTCCTCCTTGGTGATTTTGACCAAAACTAGTAAGTATCCTCCTTTCCCTCCTTATTTTCATGCTTTTATTATTCTACCCACATTCTTCTAGGTCATAACTATGACCGTCCATGGTAAAACTCCACCTAGAACCCTAAAACATCTCATCTCCATGCCCTTTAGCAAGGGTTTGCACCTCTAAAGTGGAGAAGGTGATCTTTGCTCAAGAAAGGAGCTTGGCTTGGAGCAACCAGACCTTCTAATCTCAGGATCCTTGCTCTTTGTACCTTCTTAGCTTCCTAGAGGTGAGTTTTGTTAACCCCCTTCTCATATATTGCTTAATATATGCTTAAAACGCATACTTCTATGTTTAAAATCGATGAATTCCATCTCTTTTTACCGTATTCTTCTAGGGTTTTGGTTTCTTCCTATTTTACCTTCTCTAGAAGCTCAAGTTTAGTTACCTATACAACTTCAAACTTGATCTTGGGTCAAATATTGTTTTCTCCCTCTCCCTCTATCTTCAATTATCTCGATCGGTTTGATCATGTGGCAATTTCCTATTGGTCAGTATTGAAAAATTCATATCTTCTAATCCGCTTATCAAAATTTGACAAATAAATATGCTTTAGAACTAAAAAATTAATCTCTATCTAAAAAAAATATTTTCAAGGTCTTATTTTATGGTTTAACGAAGGGTGGTTTTTGTAAAATGAATATGATGCATAAAATCCGTAAAAATTACATCTTAATCATTATAACTCCAAAATTAATATAAAAATATGTTTTCATCATTAGGAGAACCTAATAAGTTCATTGGTGATATTTTCAAAATCTAAATCTGAGTTTTTTAAAATGTTCTAAAATTAGGGTTTCTATACATTAATGTGCACTATGTTCTCTAATACATATTAATACATGACTTGGAATATTATCACACTAAAAAACTCACTCGGGGTTGAAATCCCCGAGATTTTACCAAAACCTTTGTGCAATAATGCCACCCGCAAGTGGATGGGTCTTATCACATTATAGTTAAGGATCGAATCCCAAAGGACAACATTTTTAAGAATCTTTGTCAGTCGAATCTAGCTCAAGTAAGACTAATATTTAGAACGATTGGTTGGTTTATGGTTAATTAAACTAAATGCAAAAAAGTAAAGGAGCAGAATTAAAGTTGGTTCTAGATTAAATGATACGAAATCACTGGGATGGTATCGGGTTTCACCAACACTGCTCATGCAGACACATCCAAACACATTACATCTAGGCAAGCATCTAACTATCCAAATGGAACTGCTGCAAACCCTCCCGGAGGGATGTTTAGGCCCATGTAAGCATCCCCTTAGGCATCAGATTTCTCGTGGCCATCCAGATCATGCACTTACGGTTCCAAAGATACAACATCCAACTAAGGTTGTGGTCCTCCATGAGGGATGTTTAGACCACAGAAGCATCACAGTGGGCTAGATTGCTCGTCCCCTCATGGATCATACACTTACGACCTCAAGGAACCGCATTCTATTTCTAGTTTGGGAGACAACCGTGCTAATCGACACACATGTAGGCAATTAGTCTACAGGAAAACATCGATGATTAACAAGAAGATACAACATCCAACTAAGGCTGTGGTCCTCCCTGAGGGATGTTTAGACCACAGAAGCATCACTGTTGGTTAGATGGCTCGTCCCCTCACGGATCACACAGTTATGACCTCAAGGAACCCTATCAAATTTCTCATCAAGGAGTCTACCTCATTAATCGACATTCTATACTACGAAGAGAAGAATAAGATGAAAGTAAGAAGGTAATCAACTACAAGCATATCAATTAGCAATAAAATGAAAAGTTATATATATTTCCTTGGAAAGTTAAATGTAAAGACATGAATGCATGGGCAGCGGGGCTAGTCCCCACACCCCAGTGAAAAGAAACTACTCGCTCATGATGCGAGAAACAAGAAGAATAAGAAAGAGAGAGGAATCCACCATGAGCATGATGCAGAAGGTGGTCGCAGCTTGGTGAAGATGATATGGTCTTCTACATCATGTCGGAGAAGATCTGGACGAGGAATGAAGGATGCCAAGATATGTGGGGCAGTCTTTCTCACTCCTCCTTCCTTCTCTTCTCAGTCTCCTTGAGTTGCAGTACGAACGGCAGGTGAAGTGACAGTAATGTGGGTGGACCTGGATCGAACCTATGTACTGGAAGCCTGTCGGTGTCCTAGATCCGATGCCCAAATGAGGACCCTAATGGTCCTATTTATAGGCTCAGGTCTGGCCCTCACGCTTTTGGTGTGAGTCCAAATGGTTAGGTAGATTTTTATCTTCAAACGGTCTTGGAGATATCAGTCCCAAACTATCTTTGTATCTTTTACTCAAATGGTCTTAGATGAGTATTTTTCAAATGATTTTGGAAAAATGACCATACAGTCTTAGTATGCACTGACCAAATGGTCCAGCAATGCCTTTTCCATTCGGTTTGCTAATATTCTCTCCATATAGTTTTCTAGTGCTTGCACTTGCAAATGGTCTCACACAAGTTCGGGTGATCTAACAATTTGGTTACAGTTGAACAAACAGTCTTGGACTTACGTACATATCTCAAACGGTTTCATGCAAGAGTGACCAAATGGTTTTGATATGAAATCGATCATTCGGTTTTGGATCAGTAGTAGATGATCTTTAGCAGTAAACAATTTGGGGAGTGCTCAACCTTCATACGGTCATGTGTTCTGCGGGCATCCAAACAGTCATCGCTCCTTGCCAAAATGGTTGTTTCTCCTTGCCCAAATGGTTGTCGCTTGCTCGTTCTTCATTGTCTCACAGACCATTTGTCGATGAAATGGTCTTGGATGGCTTCTCTATCAGTCTCACATACCGTTTGCAGGTAGCGACGATGATGGTGGCAGACGCGGTGGCTGTCGGTGCTACAGCTGGAGTTGCGGTTGGAACCGGAGATGCTACAGGTGCGGGAGTGTTTCTGGTGGAGGTGTGGTGGCCGGTGCTATTGCAGATGTGCCATACTTGATCATTCTTTGAAGATGATAAGTACAAACAGTTTTGGTTTGGTTTCTTTTCACTCAAACGGTTTGCATGCAAATCACAGCTCTAAACGGTCATGGAGTGGCAAGCCCATACGGTCCTGCATGCTTTTATCAAATGGTCTGGAAGTCAGCCTCGAACGGTCTCAACAGACTTGTACTCCTCAAATGGTCTTGCAAACCGGTACTCCTCAAATGGTCTCGCAAATCGGTACTCCTGAAACGGTTTTACAAAAAGGTACTCCTCGAACGGTCTCACAGACCAGTACTCTTCAAACGGTCTCGAAATTCCCAGCTCCAAATGGTTCTGAGGTGAGCATGTCCATTCGATCTTGAGACCGTATGGATGAAACCGTATTGGCGAGACCGTATGGATGAAACCGTATGGGAGAGCCCGTATGGATGAAACCGTATGGGCGAGCCCGTATGGATGAAACTTTATGGGTGAGACTGTATGGCTAAGACCAAGGGTGAGTGAGGGTGGATCAAGGGCAGATAAAGGTGGGTCCTAGTTGATTGTTCAATCTCATCAAGACCTGCATAAAATTGATATAAACTCAGTTAGGAACCTTGATAATTGAACCAATTAGGAAATTTTGCATATTGTGGTATTTAGTAACTGAAATTGGATGTATTGAATTAAAAAAAACGAGAAGGCGAATGAAAATCATGATGAATATGCATTCATCAAAACACCCTGAACTTAAATTTTGCTCCTCCTAGAGTAACACAAAATCTAAAATAGTCGCCAAATGAATACTTTCTGGTCATGTGATTGCGTCCTCTTCACATCATGATTATTTCCTTTTTTCTTAGTATGACTACGCATCTCAACTTCCTAAGATCACTGAATACATCTTACCATATCTTAGTTCCTAAATTTGCTTTCCAACTTCACTTCCTCCTCACTTTTTTCAACAATAAGCATGTCAAAGAGGTTTGTAAGAGTCTAGAGATACCTGTTGAACAACAAGCGTGCATCTAATCTGACAATGGTTTATTTCAGGGTGGTGGAGGCATTTATTTGTGCTTTTAGGTAGAAAAGGGAGTCGAGGGAGGTATGGAAGGAAGAATTAAATCTCTCCTCTATTCGACTTGAGATTTTTATTATATTATTTGCAATTTCATTTATTGCATTTTTTGGGTGCGAATCTCTCCTATATTCGACTCGAGATTGCATTTCGTTTTATGTGCGCTTTGGTATCTTTTCTTAGTGGTACGCCCCTATTTATTTGTGAGGGGTATGGAAGAAGAGGATATAGAGGGAAGTGGTGTGCCACCCCAAACATAGGGTTTGGCACTATTTTGGCTATTTTTGTTTTTTTTATGGATAGAGGGGTACGAAGATGATAGAAGAAGTGTAGAAGAGAGTTCATATCATAATGCAACTTGATTTACAATTTTGTGCACTCGGTCGTTCTCTTTATCATACTCTGCTCAAATAATGACTTGATCAGGATCCGGTGGGAATTCCATGATGTTGTTTCACTAGTCAGTTAGGAAGCACAATGTGTTTGATCCCTGTCAGTTCGACAGACACTTGCCATTTTTGCATAAAGATCATGATGTTAGGATTCATAAGCTTCACAATATGATTTCAATCAAAAGACTAGTTTTCAAAAGAAGGTCCTTTTGAGGGTCTACTTCGAATAAGGAGGGTATAATTATTCAAAAAGTATAGAGATTTAAAAAGTTTCAAACTTCATCCAGTATATATTCAAATTTCTTTTGAAAATATTAAAATTTTGAAAATTTTATTTGAAAATTTTGAAAACATAGGTCAAAAATGCGATAATGAAATCTGAAGTCTGATTTAGATGGGTGAAGGTGGAAAGTAAGATACGTACCACTGACGTGTATTTTACTACGCGCTAAAAATGCAACTGTACGCGTCGAGTAGTACAGGCCTTGTGAGGCCCGAGTCGAACACAGGGATACTCAGAAATGTTGGAGACTCCTACTAAGTATTTGCGATCAGCTAAGCCGAATAACAAATTGGGGTTGTTGAATAAAATTAAAAGAAACTAAAAATAAAACAAAGCAAACAATCGATTAAAGGTTAATTTAATCAATTCCAAAGGATATCTTTAGGATTGCGGTTTCACCACGGGTTTTCATTGTATTAGATTTTATATAATGCCTCAATCTCCTCTCTTTATCCGGGTAGTGGCCTGAAAACAGAATTGCCCACTGTCGTGGTGCAATTCACTACTTAGGTTTAGGTCGGTTCCACCGTCGTAGTAACCTATCCCCTAAACTAAGTGCATTACGAACGATCTCTCAGTATCCACCATTAATTTTACACCACCTTGTTTAAGGGATTTATCGATTAATGTAGGTTTCGTCTCTTTTCAGCCGTTAATCCTTCTGTCGAAGTGATTAAGGGCATTAGGTTATTATTATGGTGATCAAGCATAACAATATATGGAGAAAACGAAGCTATGCCACGGATTTAAGAGAGAAAATATGAATTACTATTATAAAAGTGTCATACAATGAATTCCTGGGCTACTCCCGGTCCTAAAGATGGAGGGGATTAACCCCGCATGTTCATCTCACACAAGTACATGGTAGAAATAGGGGAAATCATATGAAAAACATGAATTGAATGCGAAAACCCCTGAACGGAGAAGAACCGGTTGATCCTTTGCGTAGAACACGTGCTTTCCCGCCTCTCGGTGGTGAAATCCATCTTCGGCCTCCGTTCTCCTCTCCACTTCTCCTCGGTACTTGTGCAATGGTTAATCAGATTCCCCTCCCCTCTGGGCGGCCGTCATTAGGTATATCTCGGTCATTAAGTCACTCATTAACCGTAGCCGTCCGATTGAGATCATTAGAAAGCAAACTCATATCCTACGACATCGATACCATCGACGCGAGTCGATGGTATCGACCCGCTGTAGTAGCGAACCCTTCCTTTGTCGCGCCCGACATCATCTTGATACCATCGACTCGGGTCAATGGTATCGACTTCCTTTAGGCATCGGTTTTGTCATTTTGCGACGCTGTAGCCTCCATGTGTCGATGGTATCGACTTGGTGTCGATAGTATCGACTGTTTCTTCGCCAACAACCTGAAGGTGACTCGATACCATCGACATCAAAGTCGATAGTATCGACTTTTTCCTGCTTCTTTCGGCTGGCAACCTGTGACCATGTCGATGGTATCGACTTCCGTCGATGGTATCGACGGAAGCAAATACTCGTTTGTCCTGAAATTCAAAGACAAGATCACATCAATTCACACAAATAATAATAATTTGACAATTAATGCTCAAAATGATGAAATAAAGGGGATTTGACATAAAATAGTGGCAAAGACCAAAATGGATGAATTATGCAATATTAACCATAAAAATGACTAATTACGGCATAAAACACATATAAAATAGGTCTATAAATGCGACTCAAAATCATCGCATCAAACTCCCCTAAGCTTGAACGTTGCTTGCCCTCGAGCAACTAATCCTTAGAATAGAATTTCTAATGTCAACTGAAAAAAAACACAAAACACACAACATCCCATATGACTCCCACTGGACATTCACATACCGGCCCTCTCTAACCACAGAATGGTAATTACCCTGCAGGCGACAATAATCATCCATAAGAGAAATTGACCTCAAAACTGATGAACACTATCACATAAGGCAGTTAACATAATAAAAATCGCCGATTCAGACTTGGTGCATCTTGTGATCTCCTAAACTACGTTGCTCGCCCTAACTACCATCTAAATGGAAGCAGTTCTCCTGATATACATTAATGAGGAGAAATTCACGGTGGCCTACCAATCCGAGCAACGGGTGGATGAAATGGGTGGCTCATGGAAGAAAGTGGAAGTATCGTACTGTTTCAACATGCATAAAACAAAAATGCCCTAAATGATGCAAATGCACATGAGAAATGCCCTAATGTCTAAGATTAGGTGGAATGATGCATGCACTAACCATCCGTCTCAAAATGAGATGGATATTGAGTTAAGTTACATCATGTACTCAATTATCTTGAAATGTAGGTGATATTACGTTCCTTTCTCCTTCTTATTCTACTTTCTTCTAAATAACTCTTTTTTTTCATTGTGCTGATATTTTTTTCTACTTTCTTCAGAAATTTGCACTAATTAGAAGGTATGGAACAATTTAATTCACCATTGGAGAAAAATTGAGATACATGATATACTTTATGCATGAAAATTATGAATGCAAATACATGGCATGCACCTAAGGGTAATGTGCATGAATCACTATACTTCATTTTTTTTTCTTTTAATACAAAACATATGGAAAGTTGCGATGCAAGTCCTATCTACATGCTATGCAAACAAAAGGAATTAAAACTGCACTTTACTTCCAATTCTTTGGTGGATTATGGAAAAATGAAATGGAAGGATCACAAGACTAGATGACTGAACCTTAGAAAGATATTATGCATCCCTCCTTACTGACCTGTGTAGTAGTTTAGAGGGTTCTCTCTCTGACATCCAATTAAAGTCTCATTACCATTTGGTCAGATTAGGCTCAAACAACCATTTCCGTCCACTTTCATGAATCATTAGGAGTATAGGTGTGAGTTGTTGTTTTAGAATTGACAGAACCAATCATTTTCATAGGATGTGTGCCCAAGGTCAAATAAAACAAGCTATCCAAACACACAAAAATTTTCAAATTTCCCTTGAATTCCCCATGCACTAACAATGAGATGACACAACTTTACGACATCCACAATTACACTAGATAGCATGTGGATCCTACAAAAGCTAAAATTGCAAGAAACAAATAACAAGAAACAAAGGCAATAATGTTAAAACTAAAAATAATAAAAGATAAAACTGTTCCAACTACCCCCCCAAGCTTGAATTCGACTATGGCCTCATAGTCAAAAACAAACTTAAAGATTAGAACAGGGATACCAGATCACTCTTGTGGAGGTGGAGGTGGGTACTGCGGAGCCGTAGGATCCCAAGATGGGTATTGCCCCTGAAAGGTCGGATCATACTGGGGCATTGGAGGAGGTTGTGGGTACCCCCCAAAGTAATTTTGGCTCCAGTAATGATCATAAAACGGCTTCTGCTGCTGCTCCATCCTGTGCAGCCGATCGCGGATGTTCTCTTGATTGGCGAAAAGAAGGCGCTCATTCTCGAAGATCGCCTGTTGGTTGACATAGAGCCGGTTGGTGGTGTCTTGAATACCAGCATAGGCAGCTATGTGGCTATGCTGCGTCTACTGGATGTCTTGAAGCATTGTGTACATCCCTTGCATAGAATAGACATCCTCGCTCAGTTGCGAGGGCTGTGGTGGTGGAGGCCGATGCGGAAAAGATGAAGATGCACCCGGATGCATCCAGGGCGCTTCCGGGGTGCCACTCGTGATCGAAGAGGTGTGAACGCCTCTTCCTTCTCTTTCGCCGCCTCGTCGTCGCCGCCACCGTTGTTTCCTCCGTCTTCTTCATCGGAATCGATGGCTATGATTGGCCACCGGAAATGTTGTGTGTCGTCGATGTTGAAGACGGCGTCGGGTAGAGAACACTCCTGATATGCTTAATTTACGTGGCAGTGTGCGAACGCCACGCCATCTCGGAGAAGAATGAGATTGGACCGGTGTAAATGTTGCAAGTTCACCTTGCTCTTAGTAGATAGAGGAGTGAGGGTATGGAAATTCAAGCCGAGGTATGAAGCCAGCTTGGTGATTAGCCCATCGAAGTGAATCGGCGCTTTCCTCGTACTCCGCTTCACCGCCAAAACTCGTTGCAGAAAGAAGGCACCCCAGTTGCACTCTTGTTGCGTCAGGAGCTTGTATAGAAAGAAAAGGTCAGGCTCCTGAAACTTGCTAAGGGCTAGGTCACCCCGAGCAAACAAGGTGGAGCTCAACATCCGGTGCAAGACCCAGACAAATGGGTGCTCGAAGTCGGCTACCGCGGCGTTGTGGTATCTAACCGACTTCCCTTGTGGCACCGTCACCAACTCAGAGAAGATAACGTCGTAGTTGGTGCGGTTATCCGGCCTCCTGTAGTCGTACCGCGAGTGATTCCAGTTGAAGATGTCATTGAACTACTCGAGGGTGATGGTGTAGTCACGGTTGTACAGCCGAAAAAACACCCTGCCCTTTTCCCACTCGCGGTCGCTTGCTGATATCTCATTGGGCACAACACAGACGTCCAGTGACGCCATGAATTCCGCCACCAGCTCTTTGTACGTTGGCCACTCGCCGAAAAATGGCTGGCCGTCTTCATGGTACTCAAGCTCATCGTGTCCACAGCCCGTTTGGTGGGCCTGTCCCTTCAGTACGTAATCCAGATTGGCCTTGAAGCCAAGATCACGGAGCATCTCTGGATCCACGTATCGGGTGGGCTCGATCTTGCGCTTCAGGATTTCTTCGTAAACCTTCTTCACATCCGTGGATGGGTGGACAAGTCGAGGACGTGCAACCGATGATGGCGGTGGTGGCACGAACTCGGGGATGTCAATCATATGAGTGCGCGAGGAAGAAGCTCCGGTTGGATGCACCATTGTTGCGACGAGAAAAGGATTAGAAGAAGAGCTCGGTGAAGATGGAGAATTGAATCTTCGCTCGATGAAGACCGTCGCTCGTTTCTGCTGTTCTTCGGGCTTGGATGGCTCGGGGGAGTGCTCGGCACAAAGGAAGAAGAGAGCTCTGAAGGTGTGACGTTAAATGACGTCATGAATCTCCTTATATAGACTTGGTCGGCGCCACTGTTGGTCCGTCGATACCATCGACGTGATTTGATGGTATCGACACCTGTCGATGCTATCCGCCTCCCTCGCGAGTATCGATGGTCATCGATGGCTGGATCTTGAAACCCGGATCGTTGACGTGTCGATACCATCGACATGGGTCGATGGTATCGACGCTGCACCCGGATCGATGACGTGGAAGCCGTGATCGCCGTCAATGTATTTGCGCGGATCGGTGACATGGATGGTCGATACCATCGACTTGGGTCGATGGTATCGACTTTTCTTCATTGCGACACCGCCACTTTGCATTTCACCTGTAACCATGTCGATACCATCGACGAGGCCGTCGATAATATCGAGTTGATTGAGACAAATCGGTATGCACTTCTCCAGAGATCTCGATGGTATCGACTCCTATGTCGATACTATCGACTTTTCCTTCTCGACCACCTGTAGGTATGTCGATACCATCGACGATGCCGTCGATGGTATCGACTCAGAACAAAATATGTAGTCATCAACCTGTACCCTTGTCGATACCATCGACCAGTGTGTCGATGGTATCGACTCTGCCTCAGTCTGCACAATGAACAAACGGATCAAGGTATCTTCCTTACACTAAACATTGAACAAAAATAAAGCAACCTACGATTATAAATAAACTATTCTAATGTACCGATTGTTGGGTTGCCTCCCAACAAGTGCCCTTATTTAACGTTTTAGGCTAGACGGTATGAAGCTCATCATCTTTTCACTTTGGGAACTGAGCTTAGAGGATCATGTGGTAATTTGAATTCAACTTGATCTCCTCCAATTCCCAAGGACAAAGTACCTCTCCCTAAGACAGTCATGACATCCGCCGTTGCTTGAAAAGATCTTCCTAGAAGAATTTCACAGCTTTGGAGCGGTGGCATATCCATGACAACAAAATCCACCAGGAATATGAATCTATCCACTTTGACGAGAACATCCTCACACACACCATATGGTCTCACTATAGACCCATCTGCTAATTCAATTGTCGCGGCCGACTTCTTGATCTCTTTTAACCCAAGTTTTTGAAATGTCGCCAGAGGCATGAGATTTATGCTGGCGCCGGAATAACATTGCGCTTTAGGAAAATGTCGACCACCTATTGAGCAAGGAATGTAGAAGCCCCCTGGGTCTTTTCTCTTCTTTGGCGAATTCCCATGAATGATAGAGCTCACCGTCTCATTTATCCGACAAATATCACCGTCTTTTATCCGCCTCTTCTTATTGATGATTTCCTTGATGAACCTACCATGGGCAGGCACCTTCTCGATCATCTCCACTAATAGAATATTGATGTGGAGTTTTCATAATATTTCCAAGAATTTCCTAAAATGACGATGCTCTTTCTTTGACTTTGGATTGACCAGTTTTGAAACATCTGCTGCATCAACATACCTGTGAGGTGGCACATATGAGATTTTCGGGGTCAACTCCCCTAAGCTTGCTTCAATCACTCCCTCTGACGTGGGCTTTGGCGAGACATCATCAACAGTAATAGCTTGTTGTGGTTCCTCTCTCGCATTAGATGTTTCCACACGTGCACAAACAGCCTTCAATTGTTCTTCCTGCCTAGATGGGGATGCAATATTCATAACTCGCTGTGATTTTCTGAAGAAAGGGTTTCCGCCCGACAGTCCATAGTAAGTGCGTGGATACGGTATCACCGGTGACGCATGCGTATTAAAAGTCATTTTTCTTTCTTCTTTAGCTTCTTGCACCTGAGATTCCTCCTCATTGCTTACCACAGACATATACTTGACCTGATGGTGTGCTTGGGCCACGTTTGCATTCTTGGCCGGTTTCTGTTGATTGGCGTGCTTGATGGCCACCACTTCACTAGAAATCTGTGCCATGGTGGTTTCTAATGCCCGCATCTGTGCTCCATGGCTTTGTAGCGTCTGCCCAAATTTGGTTAGAATATCACCTTGAGATTGTAGTTGTTTACCAAACATAGCCATCATCTCCTGATTTTGCTGCACCATTTGACTAAGTAATTCAGTGTTCTTATCCTCTGCTCTAGGTTGTGGCTTGGCATCCAGATCTTGCAGAAAATTATTCGGATCCTTCCATGAAAACTTTTTATCCTTCCTCCATGCATAGTCATTGTTTCTATAGCCCTGTTGTTGCATGAATTTCACTTGGGCTTCCTCATCCTCAGATGCATCTTCCTTAGATAGCAGCTTCTTGGCTAGAAGATCTAACTTATCGTTCAGCTCCTTAACTACTCTAGATTTGCCAGCAGCTCTGACCTACTCCACAGCACCTCTGTCACCCCATGACTGTTTCCTAGCCATGTTCTTTAATATCTCCCAACATCTGGTATCTGTATTATTCAGAAAGAATCTGGATCCAGCTGAATCAAGGTTACTTCTATCGTGCTCGGAGAGAGAAAAATAGAAGATTTTCACTTGTGTCTCTTTATCCAGCCCGTGATGCGGACACCTCTTCAGCATAACCTAAAATCGCTCCCAGGTCTCAGAATATGTTTCACCGGCCTGTTGGGTGAAATTATGAATCTTCCGGATCATGTCATTAGTCTTCTCAGGAGGGAAAAACCTCTCAAAGAAGACCTCCACCATATGGTCCCAAGACTCCACGAACTCATCGTCTAGATTATGTAACCACTCTTGTGCTGCTCCCGCCAATGAACTTGGGAAAAGCTTGAGATATAATGCATCTTGTGGGAACCTGTCAATTTTTACCATGTCGCAGTTCTCAACAAACTGGCTGATGTGTGCAACAGGATCCTCATTCTTCAGCCCATGGAACGCATTTGATTTCACTAAATTTATCAACGCTGGATCGATCTTATATGTCAGTATGTTGATTTCCTGCTTCTTTATAGGCCCCTTTGAAGCTGATGAGGAAGAAGCTTTGATCTTCTCCCATATGGTCTGTGGCTTGGCCATGTCTTCTTGTTCAGATTCAGAATCTATCTCTTCTTGGTGCTCTTGTTCGTAATACTCCTCGTCCTCAGGTCCCGGAAGTGGAACCCCGGGTGTGCGATTATCGTAGTCCGTACTATGTGTCTGCACCATGCAACATACGTGAAATGAGAAAATTCGAGTTCAGTACTATGCTTAGACGAGTATAAACATTTATAGAGAAATTTAGAAATATTTGAAGTTGTTTCAAAAATAAAAAAAATGGCCTAGAGTGGTCGCTCGTAGCACTCGAAGTGCCAACAATTCGCCGTATCCCCGGCAACGGCGCCAAAAACTTGACGTGTATTTTACTACGTGCTAAAAACGCAAGTGTACGCGTCGAGTAGTACAGGCCTTGTGAGGCCCGAGTCGAACACAGGGATACTTAGAAATGTTGGAGACTCCTACTAACTATTTGCGATCAGCTAAGCCTAATAACAAATTGGGGTTGTTGAATAAAATTAAAAGAAACTAAAAATAAAACAAAGCAAACAATCGATTAAAGGTTAATTTAATCAATTCAAAAGGATATCTTTAGGATTGCGGTTTCACCACGGGTTTTCATTGTATTAGATTTTATATAATGCCTCAATCTCCTCTCTCTATTTGGGTAGTGGCCTGAAAACAGAATTGCCCACTGTCGTGGTGCAATTCACTACTTAGGTTTAGGTCGGTTCCACCGTCGTAGTAACCTATCCCCTAAACTAAGTGCATTACGAATGATCTCTCAGTATCCACCATTAATTTTACACCACCTTGTTCAAGGGATTTATTGATTAATGTAAGTTTCATCTCTTTTCAGCCGTTAATCCTTCTGTCGAAGTGATTAAGGGCATTAGGCTATTATTATGGTGATCAAGCATAACAATATATGGAGAAAACGAAGCTATGCCATGGATTTAAGAGAGAAAATATGAATTACTATTATAAAACTATCATACAATGAATTCCCGGGCTACTCCCGGTCCTAAAGATGGAGAGGATTAGCCCCGCATGTTCATCTCACACAAGTACATGGTAGAAATAGGGGAAATCATATGAAAAACATGAATTGAATGAGAAAACCCCTGAACGGAGAAGAACTAGTTGATCATTTGCGTAGAACACGTGCTTTCCCGCCTCTCGGTGGTGAAATCCATCTTCGGCAGTGTCCGGATCGACAGGTATGAACTTCTGGCCTTCGTTCTCCTCTCCACTGCTCCTCGGTACTTGTGCAATGGCTAATCAGATTCCCCTCCCCTCTGGGCGGCCGTCATTAGGTATATCTCGGTCATTAAGTCACTCATTAACTGTAGTCGTCCGATTGAGATCATTAGAAAGCAAACTCATATCCTACGGCGTCGATACCATCGACGCGAGTCGATGGTATCGACCCGCTGCAGTAGCGAACCCTTCCTTTGTCGCGCCCGACATCATCTCGATACCATCGACTCGGGTCGATGGTATCAACTTCCTTTAGGCGTCGGTTTTGTCGTTTTGCGACGTTGTAGCCTCCATGTGTCGATGGTATCGACTTGGTGTCGATACTATCGACTATTTCTTCGCCAACAACCTGAAGGTGACTCGATACCATCGACATCAAAGTCGATAGTATCGACTTTTTCCTGCTTCTTTCGGCTGGCAACCTGTGACCATGTCGATGGTATCGACTTCCGTGGATGGTATCGACGAAAGCAAATACTCGTTTGTCCTGAAATTCAAAGACAAGATCACATCAATTCACACAAATAATAATAATTTGACAATTAATGCTCAAAATGATGAAATAAAGGGGATTTGACATAAAATAGTGGCAAAGACCAAAATGGATGAATTATGCAATATTAACCATAAAAATGACTAATTAAGGCATAAAACACATAGAAAACAGGTCTATAAATGCGACTCAAAATGATCGCATCAAACTCCCCTAAGCTTGAACGTTGCTTGCCCTCGAGCAACTAACCCTTAGAATAGAATTGCTAATGTCAACTGAAAAACAACACAAAACACCCAACATCCCATATGACTCCCACCGGACATTCACATACCGGCCCTCTCTAACCACATAATGGTAATTACCCTGCAGGCGACAATAATCATCCATAAGAGAAATTGACCTCAAAACTGATGAACACTATCACATAAGGCAGTTAACATAATAAAAATTGTCGATTCAGACTTGATGCATCTTGTGATCTCCTAAACTACGTTGCTCGCCCTAACTACCATCTACATGGAAGCAGTTCTTCTGATATATGTTAATGAGGAGAAATTCACGGTGGCCTACCAATCCGAGCAATGGGTGGATGAAATGGGTGGCTCATGGAAGAAAGTGGAAGTATCGTATTGTTTCAACATGCATAAAACAAAATGCCCTAAATGATGCAAATGCACATGAGAAATGCCCTAATGTCTAAGATTAGGTGGAATGATGCTTGCACTAACCATCCGTCTCAAAATGAGATGGATATCGAGTTAAGTTACATCATGTACTCAATTATCCTAAAATGTAGGTGATATTACGTTCCTTTCTCCTTCTTATTCTACTTTCTTCTAAATAACTCTTTTTTTCATTGTGCAGATTTTTCAGATTTTTTCTTTTTATTTCTTCTTTTCCAGCCCTTATATCCATAATTGCTTAAAGATAATTACATTGGTCTAATTTTTCTTCATACTCAGAAATTTGCACTAATTAGAAGGTATGGAACAATTTGATTCACCATTGGAGAAAAATTGAGATACATGATATACTTTATGCATGAAAATTATGAATGCAACTACATGGCATGCACCTAAGGGTAATGTGCATGAATCACTATACTTCATTTTTTTTTCTTTTAATACAAAACATATGGAAAGTTGCGATGCAAGTCCTATCTAGATGCTATGCAAACAAAAGGAATTAAAACTGCACTTTACTTCCAATTCTTTGGTGGATTATGGAAAAATGAAATGGAACGATCACAAGACTAGATGACTGAACCTTAGAAAGATATTATGCATCCCTCCTTACTGACATGTGTAGTAGTTTAGAGGGTTCTCTCTCTGACATCCAATTAAAGTCTCATTACCATTTGGTCAGATTAGTCTCAAACAACCATTTCCGTCCACTTTCATGAATCATTAGGAGTACAAGTGTGAGTTGTTGTTTTAGAGTTGACAGAACCAATCATTTTCATAGGATGTGTACCCAAGGTCAAACAAAACAAGCTATCCAAACACACAAAAATTTTCAAATTTCCCTTGAATTCCCCATGCACTAACAATGAGATGACACAACTTTACGACATCCACAATTACACTAGATAGCATGTGGATCCTACAAAAGCTAAAATTGCAAGAAACAAATAACAAGAAACAAAGGCAATAATGTTAAAACTAAAAACAATAAAAGATAAAGTTGTTCCAACTACCCCCCCTAAGCTTGAATTCGACTATGGCCTCATAGTCAAAAACAAACTTAAAGATTGGAACAGGGATACCAGATCACTCTTGTGGAGGTGGAGGCGGGTACTGCGGAGCCGTAGGATCCCAAGATGGGTATTTCCCCTGAAAGGTCAGATCATACTGGGGCATTAGAGGAGGTTGTGGGTACCCCCCAAAGTAATTCTGGCTCCAGTAATGATCATAAAACGGCTGCTACTGCTGCTCCATCCTGTGCAGCCGATCGTGGATGTTCTCTTGATTGGCGAAAAGAAGGCGCTCATTCTCGCAGATCGCCTACTGGTTGACATAGAGCCGGTTGGTGGTGTCTTGAATACCAGAATAGGCAGTTGTGTGGCTTTGCTGCGTCTGCTGGATCTCTTGAAGCATTGTGTACATCCCTTGCATAGAATAGACATCCTCGCTCGGTTGCGAGGGCTGTGGTGGTGGAGGCCGATGCAGAAAAGATGAAGATGCACCCGGATGCATCCTAGGGCTCTTCCGGGGTGCCACTCATGATCGAAGAGGTGTGAACGCCTCTTCCTCCTCTTCTGCCGCCTCGTCGTCGTCGCCACCGTTGTTGCCGCCGTCTTCTTCATCGGAATCGATGGCTATGATTGGCCACCGGAAATGCTGTGTGTCGTCGATGTTGAAGACGGCGTCGGGTAGAGAACACTCCTGATATGTTTGATTTACGTGACAGTGTGCGAACGCCATGCCATCTCGGAGAAGAATGAGATTGGACCGGTGTAAATGTTGCAAGTTCACCTTGCTCTTAGTAGATAGAGGAGTGAGGGTCTGGAAATGCAAGTCGAGGTATGAAGCCAGCTTGGTGATTAGCCCGCCGAAGTGAATCGGCGCTTTCCTCATACTCCGCTTCACCGCCAAAACTCGTTGCAGAAAAAAGGCACCCCAGTTGCACTCTTGTTGCGTCAGGAGCTTGTATAGAAAGAAAAGGTCAGGCTCCTGAAACTTTCTAAGGGCTTGGTCGCCCCGAGCAAACAAGGTGGAGCTCAACATCCGGTGCAAGACCCGGACAAATGGGTGCTCGAAGTCGGCTACCGCGGCGTTGTGGTAGCTAACTGACTTCCCTTGTGGCACCGTCACCAACTCGGAGAAGAGAGTGGCATAGTTGGTGCGGTTATCCGGCCACCTGTAGTCGTACCGCGAGTGATTCCAGTTGAAGATGTCATTGAACTGCTCGAGGGTGATGGTGTAGTCACGGTTGTATAGCTGAAAAAACACCCTGCCCTTTTCCCACTCGCGGTCACTTGTTGATATCTCATTGGGCACAACACAGACGTCCAATGATGCCATGAATTCCGCCACCAGCTCTTTGTACGTTGGCCACTCTCCGAAAAATGGCTGGCCGTCTTCATGGTACTCAAGCTCATCGTGTCCACGGCCCGTTTGGTGGGCCTGTCCGTTCAGTACGTAATCCAGATTGGCCTTGAAGCCAAGATCACAGAGCATCTCCGGATCCACGTACCGGGTGGGCTCGATCTTGCACTTTAGGATTTCTTCGTAAACCTTCTTCACATCCGCGGATGGGTGGACAAGTCGAGGACGTGCGACCGATGATGGCGGTGGTGGCACAAACTCGGGGATGTCAATCATATGAGCGCACGAGGAAGAAGCTCCGGTTGGATGCACCATTGTTGCGACGAGAAAAGGATTAGAAGAAGAGCTTGGTGAAGATGGAGAATTGAATCTCCGCTCGGTGAAGATCGTCGCTTGATGCTGCTGTTCTTCGGGCTTGGATGGCTCGGGGGAGTGCTCGGTGCAAACGAAGAAGAGAGCTCTAAAGGTGTGACGTTAAATGACGTCATGAATCTCCTTATATAGACTTGACCGGCGCCACTGTTGGTTCGTCGATACCATCGACGCGAGTCGATGGTATCGACACCTGTCGATGCTATCCGCCTCCCTAGCGAGTATCGACGGTCGTCGATGGCTGGATCTTGAAACCCGGATCGCTGACGTGTCGATACCATCGACATGGGTCGATGGTATCGACGCTGCACCCAGATCAATGACGTGGAAGCCGCGATCACCGTCGATGTGTTTGCGCAGATCGGTGACATGGATGGTCGATACCATCGACTTTTGTCGATGGTATCGACTTTTCTTCATTGCGACACCGCCACTTTGCATTTCACCTGTAACCATGTCGATACCATCGACGAGGCCGTCGATGGTATCGAGTTGACTGAGACAAATCGGTATGCACTTCTCCAGAGATCTCGATGGTATCGACTCCTATGTCGATACTATCGACTTTTCCTTCTCGACCACCTGTAGGTATGTCGATACCATCGATGAGGCCGTCGATGGTATCGACTCAGAACAAAATATGTAGTCGTCAACTTGTACCCTTGTCGATACCATCAACCAGTGTGTCGATGGTATCGACTCTGCCTCAGCCTGCACAATGAACAAACGGATCAAGGTATCTTCTTTACACTAAACATTGAACAAAAATAAAGCAACCTACGATTATAAATAAACTATCCTAATGTACCGATGGTTGGGTTTCCTCCCAACAAGCGCCCTTATTTAACATCTTAGGCTAGACGGTATGAAGCTCATCATCTTTTCACTTTGGGAACTGAGCTTAGAGGATCATGTGGTAATTTGAATTCAACTCGATCTCCTCCAATTCCCAAGGACAAAGTACCTCTCCCTAAGGAAGTCATGACATCCGCCGTTGCTTGAAAAGATCTTCCTAGAAGAATTTCACAGCTTTGGAGCGGTGGCATATCCATGACAACAAAATCCACCGGGAATATGAATCTATCCACTTTGATGAGAACATCCTCACACACACCATATGGTCTCACTATAGACCCATCTGCTAATTCAATTGTCGCAGCCGACTTCTTGATCTCCTTTAACCCAAGTTTTTGAAATGTCGCCAGAGGCATGAGATTTATGATGGCGACGGAATCACATTGCGCTTTAGGAAAATGTTGACCACCTATTGAGCAAGGAATGTAGAAGCCCCCTGGGTCTTTTCTCTTCTTTGGAGAATACCCGTGAATGATAGAGCTCACCGTCTCATTTATCCGACAAATATCACCGTCTTTTATCCGCCTCTTCGTATTGATGATTTCCTTGATGAACCTACCATAGGCAGGCACCTTCTCGATCATCTCCACTAATGGAATATTGATGTGGAGTTTTCGGAATATTTCCAAGAATTTCCTAAAATGACGATGCTCTTTCTTTGACTTTGGATTGACCAGTTTTGAAACATCTGTTGCATCAACATACCTGTGAGGTGGCACATATGAGCTTTTCGGGGTCAACTCCCCTAAGCTTGCTTCAATCACTCCCTCTGACGTGGGCTTTGGCAAGACATCATCAACAATAATAGCTTGTTTTGGTTCCTCTCTCACATTAGATGTTTCCACACGTGCACAAACAGCCTTCAATTGTTCTTCCTGCCTAGATGGGGATGCAATATTCATAACTCACTGTGATTTTCTGAAGAAAGGGTTTCCGCCCGGCAGTCCATAGTAAGTGCGTGGATACAGTATCGCCGGTGACGCATGCGTATTAAAAGTCATTTTTCTTTCTTCTTTAGATTCTTGCACCTGAGATTCCTCCTCATTGCTTACCACATACATATACTTGACCTGATGGTGTGCTTGGGCCACGTTTGCATTCTCGGACGGTTTCTGTTGATTGGCGTGCTTGATGGCCACCACTTCACTAGAAATCTGTGCCACGGTGGTTTCTAATGCCCGCATCTGTGCTCCATGGCTTTGTAGCGTCTGCCCAAATTTGGTTAGAATATCACCTTGAGATTGTAGTTGGTTACCAAACATAGCCATCATCTCCTGATTTTGCTGCACCATTTGACTAAGTAATTCAGTGTTCTTATCCTCTGCTCTAGGTTGTGGCTTGGCATCCAGATCCTGCAGAAAATTATTCAGATACTTCCATGAAAACTTTTTATCCTTCCTCCATGCATAGTCATTGTTTCTATAGCCCTATTGTTGCATGAATTTCACTTGGGCTTCCTCATCCTCAGATGCATCTTCCTTAGATAGCAGCTTCTTGGCTAGAAGATCTAACTTATCATTCAGCTCCTTAACTACTCTGGATTCACCAGCAGCTCTGACCTGCTCCACAGCACCTCTGTCACCCCATGACTATTTCCTAGCCATGTTCTTTAATATCTCCCAACATCTGGTATCTGTATTATTCAGAAAGAAATCGGATCCAACTGAATCAAGGTTACTTCTATCGTGCTCGGAGAGAGCAAAATAGAAGATTTTCACTTGTGTCTCTTTATCCAGCCCGTGATGCGGACACCTCCTCAGCATAACCTGAAATCACTCCCAGGTCTCAGAATATGTTTCACCGGCCTGTTGGGTGAAATTATGAATCTTCTGGATCATGTCATTAGTCTTCTCAGGAGGGAAAATCCTCTCAAAGAAGACCTCCACCATATGGTCCCAGGACTCCACGAACTCATCGTCTAGATTATGTAACCACTCTTGTGCTGCTCCCGCCAATGAACTTGGGAAAAGCTTGAGATATAATGCATCTTGTGGGAACCTGTCAATTTTTACCATGTCGCAGTTCTCAACAAACTGGCTGATGTGTGCAACAGGATCATCATTCTTCAGCCCATGGAACGCATTTGATTTCACTAAATTTATCAATGCTGGATCGATCTTATATGTCGGTATGTTGATCGCCTGCTTCTTTATAGGCCCCTTTGAAGCTGATGAGGAAGAAGCTTTGATCTTCTCCCATATAGTCTGTGGCTCGGCCATGTCTTCTTATTCAGATTCAGAATCTATGTCTTCTTGGTGATATTGTTCGTAATACTCCTCGTCCTCAGGTCCCGGAAGTGGAACCCCGGATGTGCAATTATCGTAGTCCGTACTACGTGTCTGCACCATGCAACGTACCTGAAATGAGAAAATTCGAGTTCAGTACTATGCTTAGACGAGTATAAACAATTATAGAGAAATTTAGAAATATTTTTAGTTGTTTCAAAAATAAAAAAAATGGCCTAGAGTGGCCGCTCGTAGCACTCGAAGTGCCAACAATTCGCCGTATCCCCGACAACGGCGCCAAAAACTTGACGTGTATTTTACTACGCGCTAAAAATGCAAGTGTACGCGTCGAGTAGTACATGCCTTGTGAGGCCCGAGTCGAACACAGGGATACTCAGAAATGTTGGAGACTCCTACTAACTATTTGCGATCAGCTAAGCCGAATAACAAATTGGGGTTGTTGAATAAAATTAAAAGAAAGTAAAAATAAAACAAAGCAAACAATCGATTAAAGGTTAATTTAATCAATTCAAAAGGATATCTTTAGGATTGCGGTTTCACCGCAGGTTTTCATTGTATTAGATTTTATATAATGCCTCAATATCCTCTCTCTATCCGGGTAGTGGCCTGAAAATAGAATTGCCCACTGTCGTGGTGCAATTCACTACTTAGGTTTAGGTCGGTTCCACCGTCGTAGTAACCTATCCCCTAAACTAAGTGCATTACGAACGATCTCTTAGTATCCACCATTAATTTTACACCACCTTATTCAAGGGATTTATCGATTAATGTAGGTTTCATCTCTTTTCAATCGTTAATCCTTCTGTCGAAGTGATTATGGGCATTAGGTTATTATTATGGTGATCAAGCATAACAATATATGGAGAAAACGAAGCTATGCCACGGATTTAAGAGAGAAAATATGAATTACTATTATAAAATTGTCATACAATGAATTCCCGGGCTACTCCCGGTCCTAAAGATGGAGGGGATTAGCCCCGCATGTTCATCTCACACAAGTACATGGTAGAAATAGGGGAAATCATATGAAAAACGTGAATTGAATGGGAAAACCCCTGAATGGAGAAGAACCGGTTGATCCTTTGTGTAGAACACGTGCTTTCCCGCCTCTCGGTGGTGAAATCCGTCTTCGGCAGCGTCCGGATCGACATGTATGAACTTCTGGCCTCCGTTCTCCTCTCCACTACTCCTCGGTACTTGTGCAATGGCTAATCAGATTCCGCTCCCCTCTGGGCGGCCGTCATTAGGTATATCTCGGTCATTAAGTCACTCATTAACCGTAGCCATCCGATTGAGATCATTAGAAAGCAAACTCATATCCTACGGCGTCGATACCATCAACGCGAGTCGATGGTATCGACCCACTGCAGTAGCGAACCCTTCCTTTGTCGCGCCCGACATCATCTCGATACCATCGACTCGGGTCGATGGTATCGACTTCCTTTAGGCGTCGGTTTTGTCGTTTTGCGACGTTGTAGCCTCCATGTGTCGATGGTATCGACTTGGTGTCGATACTATTGACTGTTTCTTCGCCAACAAACTGAAGGTGACTCGATACCATCGACATCAAAGTCGATAGTATCGACTTTTTCCTGCTTCTTTTGGCTGGCAACCTGTGACCATGTCGATGGTATCGACGGAAGAAAATACTCGTTTGTCCTGAAATTCAAAGACAAGATCAGATCAATTCACACAAATAACAATAATTTGACAATTAATGCTCAAAATGATGAAATAAAGGGGATTTGACATAAAATAGTGGAAAAGACCAAAATGGATGAATTATGCAATATTAACCATAAAAATGACTAATTAAGGCATAAAACACATATAAAACAGGTCTATAAATGCGACTCAAAATCATCGCATCAACCACCCACCCTCCATCCCGAACTTAGAAATTTGCTCGTCCCGAGCAAACTCTAGATCTGAGATGGAGGGGAAAGTTCAAGCCATATGGACCACTGGATGTGGTTGCGTTCCAATCAGCGTGTTTCCTCCATCTGAAAATCTCAAACCTAAAGACCATTCAGAACTCAAAATAGCATTTCGCGATGCAATTTTATTTTGTGTAAAATTATCTAAAAGGTAAAAAAAATTAAGGAAAAATCCTAATTCAAAATGAAAACTAAATATGAATTTATTTATCAGGTTGCCTCTCGACAAGTGCCTTTGTTTTACGTTGATGGCTCGACTTGATTTCTTCAACTTCTACAGTGGATATGTTGGATTGGTGAGATCCAATATCATTTCAGAGCATGTATCAGCAGAGGTGAAATATCTCTTCAATCATTGACCATTTGCCACAAATTCATCTGACTTTTCACTCCATAAAGAGCAAGCACCATGTGGGTAGATGCTCTTGACAATGTAAGGTCCTGACCAATGAGAATGGAGTTTTACTGGGAATAATCTGAATTTGGAATTGAATAGAAGAACTTGGTCTCCCACTTGTATGTCCTTTCTTTTTAGATGGCCTTCATGCCAAAGCTTATTACGTTCTTTAAAGATTCTTGCATTCTCGTAAGTTGTCATCCAGAGTTCTCCAGCTCTTAGAGTTGTAGAGTCTTGGCTTGGCCTACTTCCTTCATATCAAAATTGAGTTTTTTAACTGTCCACCATGCTTTGTGTTAAAGTTGAACATGCAAGTGGAAAGCCTTTCCATATATTAATCTGAATGGTGTAGTTCTGAGGGGAGTTTTGAAAGCAATCTGATAGGCCCACAATGCGTCATTAATTTTCATAGACCAATCCTTCTGATTGCGGCCTACAATCTTTTCCAAAAGAGCCTTGAGTTGTCGGTTAGAAACATCCACCTGTCCACTCATTTGTGGGTGGTAGGGCGAGGCTACCTTGTGAGTTACACCATATTTTCTTAGTAAAGCTTCAAAGCTTCTTTTAAGGAAATGAGACCCTCCGTCAAATATCAGAGTTTGTGGTACTCCAAAATGGGGGAAAATAATATCTTTGAATAATTTGATGACGGGTTTGCAATCACTAGTGACGGTTGGTTCAGATTCAACCCATTATTAGATGTAGTCCACCACCACTAGGATGTATGAAAATCCCTGAGAAGATGGGAATGGACCCATGTAGTCCACCCCCCAAACATCGAATATCTCTACTTCTTGCCACATATTTAGTTGCATCTCATCTCTCTTTGTTATTTTGCCAGATCTTTGACATTTGTCACATGATAGGAAAAAGTCATGGGAATCTTTGGATTTGGTTGGCCAAAAGAATCCACATTGCAAAGCCTTCAAGGTAGTCTTCTTAGAGCTCATATGTCCTCCAACTGGGCCTGAATGACACTGCTCCAAAATAAGTTGAGCTTCTTCTTTGGTGATACATTGTCTGTATAGACCATCAACACATAGTTTGAAAATGTACGACTCATCCCAGTAGTATTGTTTCACATCATGCATAAATTTCTTCAGTGCATTTCTGGTGCATTGAGGATGGATAACCCCAACAACAAGATAGTTCACATTATCTGAGTACCACGGTGTAGCTTCTGAGACCTTCATTAGTTTATCATCTGGAAGGGAATCATTAACGAGAATCTTCTTGATATCCAGAGTGTGGATGCAACTGAGGTGGTCTTCTACAAAATTTTCTACACCCTTTTTATCTCTTATCTCCAAATCAAATTCTTGCAATAGGAGAATCCATCTAATTATCCTACGTTTTGCATCTTTCTTTGTCAAAAGGTAATGGATGGCGGAGTGATCTGTGTAGATAATGACTTTTGAACCAATAAGGTAGGATCTAAATTTATCAAAGGCATACACAAATGCCAGAAGTTCTTTTTTGATAGTTGCATAATTCCTTTGAGATTCGTCAAGTATCTTCGATGTATAGTAGATTACATAGTGTTTCTTTTCTATACATTGGCCCAAGACATCACCCACCGCGTATATGCTCACATCACACATAATTTCAAAAGTATGGTCCCAATTGGGAGCTCTAATGATGGGTGTGGTTGTAAGGGCATGCTTTAGTTTGTTGAAACTTTTAACACATTCTTCGCCAAAATTGAATTCAGCATCCTTTATTAACAGATTTGTCATCGGCTTGGTTATATTTGAGAAGTTCTTTATAAACTGTCTGTAGAATCCTGCATGACCTAGGAATGCTCAAACTTCCTTTACATTGATTGGGATAGAGAGCTTGGAAATCACTTCAATCTTGGCCTTATCTACTTCAATTCCCCGATTACTGACCCTATGGTCGAGGACAATTCGTTCCTTTACCATAAAGTGACACTTCTCCTAGTTGAGCACAAGATGTGCTTCTTCACATCGTTTGATAACAAGGGAGAGGTGTTTTAGGCATGAATTGAATGAGTCTCCGTACACAGAAAAGTCATCCATAAAAACTTCCATAATTGTTTCAGTGAGACCGGCGAATATGGCAGCCATGAAACGCTAGAAAGTTGCAGGTGCATTACATAGGCCAAACGACATTCTTCTAAATGTGTATGTTCCGAATGGGCAGGTGAAAGTAGTTTTCTCCTAGTCATCTGGATGTATAGGTATTTGATAGAATCCACAGTAACCATCAAGGTAATAAAAGTATTCTTTATGGGCCAACCATTCTAATACTTCATCAAGAAAAGGCATTGGAAAATGATCCTTTCGAGTTGCCTTGTTTAACTTCCTATAATCAATGCACATCCTCCACCCTATGACTGTTCGAGTGGGGATGAGTTCATTGTTTTCATTTTGTATCACAGTTGTTCCACCTTTCTTTGGGACTACATGCACTGGGCTCACCCATGGTGAGTCTGATATTGGATAGATTATTCCAACAGTGAGCAGTTTAATGACCTCACGACGGACTACTTACTTCATGTTTGGATTCAATTTCCATTGATGCTCAATAGTTGGCTTGCGATCTTCCATCATAGGGATCTTGCACATACATAGTGTTTGACTAACCCAGTGAGGTCACTCATCTTGTAGCCGATGGCCTTCTTCCTTTCTTTAATTCTCTCATGAGTTTATCATCCAGAAATATGTACTTCAGTCCCTCAGGCAGGGGCTTCATTTCGTGGGCCTCTTGTTTTTTGCATGTTTCTTCGATAGCTTCCACAACCTTGATCTTCAATCTTGGCTTCTGGATCTCCTTTGACAGTGTCAAGGTCAAGAACACACTATTTAACTTGTCCATTGATGGAATTATAAACAAATGGGTTTGTTAGTGTCACTTCTAAAGGATCGTCTTATTCATATTCCTCTTGTGTGAGGAGTGACATTTGCTCAATGCAGTCAATCAGATAGACTTCTTTTTGCATACTTGGTCTTCTCATGCTTTCAAAGACTTTAAACTCAAGAGTTTCTTTGCGTAATCTAAGTAGCAAGGTTCTAGTTTCAACATCAATTAGGGCTCTTGTAGTGGCAAGGAATGGACGACCAAAGATAAGAGGGTATCTGGCATCTTCTTTTATGTCCATGATGACAAAATCACACAGGACATAGGAATCATTGCCCACCTTGACTGGGACATCTTAGATGATTCCCATGGGAAGAGTCACAGAGTTGTCCGCAAGCTGTATAGTCATGCCGGTTGGAAGCAATTCTACAAACCCCAACATCTTGCAAAGGCTAAGTGGCATGATAGAGATGCTTGCACTGAGATCCACGAATCCTTTCTTACATGATGAGTCACCAATATGACATGAAATTCTACAGGATCCCGGGTCTTTTTGTTTCTTGGGCATCTTGCTCAGAATGATATCATACGGGGTTGTCACCAACTTTACTGTCTCATATTCTTCAGTTATATACTTCCTTGTAAGAAGTGACTCTAAGTACTTAGTCCAGGCTGGTATCTCAGCCAGAGCATCAAGAAAGGGTATTTAAACATGAAACTTTTTCATTGCTTCTTTGAACTTGTTGAATCGGGTATCAAGCTTAGTTTGCCTTAGACGAGCCAGAAAAGGTATACAAGGTTTGTACACAGGGATATCAGGTTCTGGTGTTGCTTCTTCCACTTCTTGAGTAGATTTCTTAGAACTTTCTCTATTTGACTTACCATTAGTTATTGGTTCTTTCGGTTGAGATTTAGGAGTTGTGGAGCCTTGTATAATCACAAGTTCATCTTCATCTATGACTACCATAGGTGGCTTGACAAGAAGATCAAAATAGTCTTTTCCAGATCTGGTGGTGACAGCTTTTAGTTGTTCAGGATGCTTAGGATTGTTTTCTGGTTGGCCAATAAAAACTCCAGGTGGCTTTATGCTAGCTGCGAGTTGAGCTAGTTGAGATTCAATAGCCTTCTGTTGGGATTACTGGTTAGCTATCATAGTTTGCCGAGTTTGCAACATTTTTTCAATGGTTGATAGCTTGTCATCAGGAGAGGTGGGTCCTACTTGTTGCCCTTATTGTTGATAAGGAACTTGGTTAAGACTCTGATACTGGGGGTTGTTTTGATAATTATTGAAGTTCCTATTCTGAAAGTTTCCCTTGAAATTTCCTTGATTCCCAAAATTATATTGTTGATTATATTGGAATCCTGGTGGGCCTCGTGGTTGATTGTTTGAACCAAGTTGATGTGAGTTAATTTCTCCAGTGGAGTTTCCATATTGGAAACCTGGATGGTTCCTATTCTGATTTGGATTGTAATAACCTTGGTCAGGAATGGTGTTAACATCATTAAGATTCTCCATTTGACTATTATCTCCCTGCCCACATACATTACTTAGAACCACATCATAGAGAAGATTGCATGTGAAAGTGGAATGATTAGTGCTTTTACATGCTTCATAAATAGTGAAGCATACTTGATATGTTCTTGTTGTTGAGGGGGTGGACGTCCTCTTCCAATCGCAGCAAGGGATGATTCAATATGGTTTTGCTTGGAAACTAAGAGTTTTAGGGTTTCAGTTATAGACTTGTACTCAGGAGTAGCTTCAACCATAGCTACTTTCAAGACTCCTTTACCTACAGATCTACCCCAATTAGCTTGATTTTCAGCTCCAAGGGTGACGACCCTCCATGCGTTGTCATAACTTTGATGCATGAAGTTTCCTCTGGATGAGGAATCTAAAAACCTTTTGATATCATCGACCACACCCCTATAGAAAATTTTGATGAGTTGGTTCTTAGGAATTCCATGGTGTGGACACTTGTGTAGAAGCTCTTTGTGTTGATCCCATGCTTCAACAAGGGTTTCTCCAGGGACTTGAGTGAAATTTGTTATTCGGCCTCTAATTTCATAGGTGAGAGATGGAGGATAGAATTTTTCTAGAAAGACATTTTGGAGTTGTTACCAGGTTGTGATGGGTATTTCACTTTGCAACGAATTGTACCAAATCATAGCTCTATCAACCAACAAATACTTGAAGAGATAGAGTCTAATTGGATCATCGGATACTCCCTTTTGCTTTATCATAGCACATAGATCAGTAAACCTTAAAAGATGTTCCTGACTATCCTCTCCTTGTTTGTCATAGAATGGGTTGTTTTGAAGAAATGTGATCTAATATCAAAATTGGAAACATTGATGGGAGGAGGTTGTACTGGATGATGAACATTAGCAGATTTGGGGATAGTGAACTCTCTAAGATCCATTTGTAGTTCTACTTCTTGTGATGTTTCTTGTGCTGCTTGAATTTCTTCTTGAACTACGGCTCTGGCTTCTTGCATGAGCCTCTCTCTCTCTCTATGCATTGATGGCTTGAGCCACCCTTCGAGCTACTTCCTCTTCCTAAGCCATTCTTCCCTGATTTTCTTTGTTTTGACGATGAAAGGTTTTGTCAATCTCCTGATCAAAGATGGTGGTGAGTCTGAGACTGTTCAAATGGTGCATCCATAGTCCTTCTTGAAGTACCTGAAATAAAAAGATTTGAAGTAAGATTGATGGAGTAGAGTGAAAATCAAGTAGATGATCAATGGTTTCAAAAAGAAAAAGTAAAATCCTAGATTAGCCTTAAAAGAACTAAATTTGACTAACTGATTTTTTTGTCCCCGACAATGGTGCCAGAATTTGACGTGGAATATTATCGCACTAACAAACTCACTCAGGGTTGAAATCCCCGAGCTTTTACAAAAACATTTGTGCAATCGTACCACCCGCAAGTGGACGGGTCTTATCGCAATATAGTTAAGGATCGAATCCCAAAGGACAACATTTTTAAGAATCTTTTTCAGTCGAATCTAGTTCAAGTAAGAATTATATTTAGAACGATTGGTTGGTTTGTGGTTAATTAAACTAAATGCAGGAAAGTAAAGGAGTAGAATTAAAGTTGGTTCTAGATTAAATGATATGGAATCGCAGGGATGGTATCGAGTTTCACCACCACTGCACATGCAGACACATCCGAACACATAACATCTAGGAAAGCATCTAACTATCCAAATGGAACTGATGTGAACCCTCCCGGAGGGATGTTTAGGCCTGCGTAAGCATCCCCTTAGGCATCAGATTTCTCGTCGCCATCCGAATCATGCACTTATGGTTTCGAAAATACAACATACAACTAAGGTTGTGGTCCTCCCCGAGGGATGTTTAGACCACAGAAGTGTCACCGTGGGCTAGATGGCTCGTCCCCTCATGGATCATACACTTACGACCTCAAGGAACCCCATTCTATTTCTAGTCTGGGAGTCAACCGTTCTAATCGACATGCATGTAGGCGATTACTCTGCAAGCACACATCAATGATTAACAAGAAGATACAACATCCAACTAAGGCTGTGGTCTTCCCTAAGAGATGTTTAGACCACAGAAGTGTCACCGTAGGTTAGATGGCTCGTCCCCTCACGAATCACACACTTACAACCTCAAGAAAATCTATCATATTTCTCGTCAAGGAGTCTACCTCATTAATTGACATTCTATACTACAAAGAGAAGAACAACATGAAAGCTAGAACGCAATCAACTACAAGCATATCAATTAGCAATGAAATGAAAAGTTATATATATTGCCTTGGAAAGTTAAATGTAAAGACATGAATGCATGGGCAGCGGGACTAGTCCCCGCACCCCAGCAAAAAGGAACTACTCGCTCATGATGCGAGAAACAAGAAGAATAAGAAAGAGAGAGGAATCCACCATGAGCATGATGTAGAAGGTGGTCACAGCTCGGTGAAGATAATGCAATCTTCTACGTTGTGTCTGAGCAGATCTAGACGAGGAACGAGGGACGCCAAGACAGACTGGGCAATCTTTCTTACTCCTCCTTCCTTCTCTTCTCGGTCTCCTTGAGTTGCAGTAGGAATGGCAGGTGAAGTGACAATAGTGTGGGTGGAACTAGATCGGACCTGTGTACTGGCAGCCTATCGGCATCCCGGATCTGATGCCCAAATGAGGACCATGCTGGTCTTATTTATAGGCTCAGGTCTGGCCCTCACGTTTTTGGTGTGAGTCCAACAGTTTGGTAGCTTTTTATCTCCAAATGGTCTTGGAGATGTCAGTCTCAAATGGTCTTTGTATCTTTTACTCAAATGGTCTTGGATGAGTATTCTTCAAACGATTTTGGAAAAATGACCATACGGTCTTAGATGCATTGACCAAACGGTCCTGCAATGCCTTTTTCCATTTGATATGCTAATGTTCTCTCCATATGGTTTGCTAGTGCTTGCACTTGCAAACGGTCTCCCACAAGTCTGGGTGATCAAATAGTTTGGTAACAATTGACCAAACGATCTCGAACTTATGTACATGTCTCAAACGATTTCATGCAAGTGACCAAATGGTCTGGATATGAAATTGACCATTCGGTCTTGGATCAGAAATAGACGGTCTTTAGCAGCAAACAGTTTGGGGAGTGCTCAACCTTCATATAGTCTTGTGTTCTGCGAGCGTCCAAACGGTCATCACTCCTTGCCCAAACGGTCGTCGCTTACTCGTTCTTCACGGTATCATAGATCGTTTGCCGATGAAACGGTCTTAGATGGCTCCTCTATCAGTCTCACAGACTGGTTGCTGGTAGCGACGATGACGGTGGTGGACGTAGTGGCTGTCGACGCTACAGCTGGAGTTGCAGTTGGAACCAGAGATGCTACAAGTGCAGGAGTGTTACTGGTGGAGGCACGGTGGCTTTCGGTGCTATTGTAGGTGTGCCATACTTGATCATTCTTTGAAGATGATAAGTACAAATGATTTTGGTTTGGTTTCTTTTCACTCAAATGGTTTTCATGCAAATCATAGCTCTAAACGGTCTTGGAGTGGCAAGCCCATACAGTCCTACATGTGTTTATCAAACGGTCTGGAAGCCAACCTCAAATGGTCTCGATAGATCGGTACTCCTCAAACAATCTCACAGACTGGTACTCCTCAAACGGTCTCGCAGACCGATACTCCTCAAACGGTCTTGCAGACTGGTACTCCTCAAACAGTCTTGACATTCCCAGCTCCAAACAGTTTTGAGGTGAGCATGTCCATTCGGTCTTGAGATCGTATGGATGAAACCATATGGGCGATACCGTATGGGTGAAACCGTATGGGCGAGACTGTATGGATGAAACCATATGGGCGAGACCGTATGGTCAAGACCGAGGGTGAGTGAGGGTAGATCAAGGGCAGATAAAGATGGGTCCTACTTGATTGTTCAACCTCATCAGGACCTGCATAAAATCGATATAAAATTAGTTAGGAACCTTGATAATTGAACCAATTAGGATATTTTGCATATTGTGATATTTAGTAATTGGATGTAATAAATTAAAAAGAGCACGAGAAGGCGGCTGAAAATCATAATGAATATGCATTCATCAATACATTGAAAATAGGCAAAGTGGAACTTGGACTCAATTAAAGTGGTGAAAGTTAGTAATTGATACCAGTAAGAGAGGTATGTGCATTCCTTAAACCCTATGATGGGATAATTGTAGCCAAACCCTATATTTCCCTAACGAGGCTTAAATGAACCCTAAATCATCTATTCTTGAATCCTAATATTGTTCATACCTCAAATCAGATTATAATTTCTACTTATTTGGGTCTTATACCCCACTACCCTTCTTATTGAATATTATGACTACTCTTGTCATGACTACTTTTCCAGCATGTAGACTATGTTCTATTTAATTTAAAGTAGTTGTACTTATGTACAACCACCCACAGAGGGCATGCATTTAATCTCCCTGGGGAATTTTTTTTATTCTTCCCTATATAATTGTGTAGGTGATTGGGAATGTCTTATTCTCCCCTCATCTATAGGTTAGAGGTTCGGTAGGTGCCTCAACCCTACTTAGTTAGGTAGACATAATTGTTTTAAATGTAAATCCTTTTTAATATAATTGTTAATGGCAAGTTTCTTTTGAATATAGCCTCATACTGTTATTATCTTCATCTTGTGATGAATGCTAGCATGTTGTTATTTGCTTTACTTATCTTGTTATCGTACACTAGTTTTGTGACACATACCTTGTTTTCTTTCCACTTTTGCTGGGTGCTTTCCCAACCACCCAGGTGCTGGTGCTGAGGAAGGAGAAGGGAAAGTTTGATGGAAGTCATCTCAAGAGTATATCTCAAGCTATCTAAAAGGATTTTTATCTTTTTCTTTTGGGAACAATCATGTAATGAATAATATTATCCATGTAATAGGCCTAGTACTTTTATTTTCGCTTCTATTGACATTTTATAATGTATCTGGTTCATGCTTATTTACTTAAATAATTATACATGCATCCCTTAATATCTTTTGTCTTTCTAAAAAGATGGAAGTTTTTTACTTCCATTAACATTTTGTAAGGAGGTGATCTCACCTCTTTACAGTAATTCCTAGTCATGTCTTTACCTTTTGTAAAGTAGGGATGTTATTACCCATCAATAGTATGTCATCTACATACAATATGAGTAATGTCACTATGCTCCCACTTACCTTCTTGTACACTCAAGGTTCATCTTCATTTTGATCAAAGTCAAACCCTTTGACTGTCTCGTCAAAATGAAGATTCTAGCCCTGAGATTCTTACTTCAATCCATAGATTAACCTTTGTAACTTACAAACTCTATTGGCAAGCTTTGGATCTACAAATTCTTCATGTTGTGTCATATACACATCCTCCACAAGATTCCCATTAAGGAATGTGATTTTAACATCTATTTACCAAATCTCATAGTCATGATAAGCTACAACATCAAGCATGATCCTGATGAGTTTAACAATGCCCACTGGAGAATAATGTTCATTATAGTCAACACCTTGAACTTTTCTGAAACCCTTTGCAACCAATCTATCCTTATAAGTTTGGACCTTTCCATCCATGTCAGTCTTCTTCTTAAAGACCCACTTGCACCCTATGGGTTTTACCCCTTCAAGTGGATCCACCAAAGTCCATACTTTGTCAATATCCATGGATTCCATCTCAGATCTCATGGCCTCAAGCCATTTCTCAGACTCTGGTCCCTTAATAGCATCTTTATAGGTAATTGGCTCATAATCTATGACCAATTTACTACCTTCCTGAGTAACAAGATATCCATATCTCTCAGGTTCAAGGCTTTTCCTATTACATCGTCAAGGTTCTTGTGTTACATGAGGAATTTTTTATTCCAAAACATCTTGTGAACCTCTTTGTTCCTCTAGTTCATCAATTGGTTCAATGTTTCCTTATTGGTCTTGAACCTCTTTGAGTTCCACTTTTCTCCCACTAATTCCTTTGGAAATGAAGTCCATCTCAAGGAATGTACCATCCCTAGCAACAAACACTTTGTTGTCAGATTGCGAATAAAAGTAATATCCTCTTATTTCTTTAGGATATCCAACAAAAATACATTTATGAGATCTCAGGCCAAAATTTTCAAGAAATATTTTCTTGACATAAGCTTCACAACCCCAAATCCTCATAAAAGACATATTGGGATGCTTCCCATTCCATATCTCATATGGTGTCTTTTGAACTAAAATAGATGGTACTCAGTTTAGTGTAAACACGGAGGTTTGAAGAGCATGCCCCTAGAAGGTAGTTGGAAGCTCAGATAAACTCATTTTTGATCACACCATATCTAGTAATATGTGATTCCTTCTTTCTGATACACCATTAATGTGAGGTGTTCTAGGTGGAGTCCACTGGGATAGAAACCCATGGGCTCTAAGAAGGTCCTCAAACTCTTGGTTTAAGTATTTCCCACCTTGGTCAGAATGAAGTATCTTAATACTTTGACCAAGTTGGTTCTGTACATCATTGAAAAACTCTATAAAATTTTCAAGAGTTTCTGACTTGTGTCTCGTCAGGTGGACATATCCATACCTACTGAAGTCATTAGTGAAGGTAATGAAGTACTTGTACCCACCTCTAGAATTTCTTATAAAATGTCTACATACAACAATATGTATGAGTCCTAATAGATCACTAGTCCTCTCATTTTTACTAGTGAAAGGGGTCTTAGCAAACTTTCTTAACAAACAAGATTCACATGTCTCTAATGATTCAAAATCAAAAGTGTTCAGATAATCATCTTTATGGAGTCTAGATATGCGATTCTCATTTATGTGCCCTAGATGGCAATGGCAAAGGTATGCTCTGTTTGAGTCATTGAGTTTTTTTTCCTTTTGGTATTCACATTATATACACCTATCTCTATATCTATCAAGTATAGACCATAACACATTGGGGTACTACCATAAAATATCACATGTTTACTATTAGAACATCTTCCATTCATTGTTAGAAATTTCAATCCATTCTTGTCCAAACAAGATACATATATGATGGTCCTATTGATGGAAGGTACGTAATAGCAGTTATCGAACTCTATCACAAGCCCACTTGGTATAGGTAACTCATAGGTTCCATCTGCACTGGCTGTAACTCTTACACCATTAGCAACACATAGTTCAACCTCACCTTTCTCTAAAGGTCTACTTCTCTTTAGATCCTTCACATTTGAGCAAATGTGTGATCCACATACAGTATCAAGTACCCATGATGAGGACCTAGTGAAGTTAATCTCAATAATGTATACCTTAGAAGTAGAGATCTCTATTCCCTGCTTCATATTCCTAGGTTCCCTTATCCTTCTCCTTACTTTGAGTGTCAAAGATTTGGACTTTAGCTTAGCAACAAAACACTTTTTGGCTTTTCCTTTGTCCTTAGACTAAAAGCCACTGATCACCATCACGGATTTGTCCATCTTCATTTGTCCTTCCACATTTTACAAGATGTCAAGCAAGTCTAACAATGGTCCGTCCATGTTGCATAAGTGATAACACTCAATGAACCAGCTATATGTTTTAGGCAATGATTGCAAAATTATATCTATGGCCAACTCTTGACCCAAAGGAAATCCAAGTTTCTCAAGAAGCTCCATATGCCTAATTATATTAAGAACATGAGGATCTACTGAATCTCCCTCTATCAGTTTGCACTCAAATAGAACCTTAGAGACATTATACCTTTCATGCTTATCATGTTGTTTATGCAACTCATAGTTCATACAGTCCAACATAACATTTTTTATGTTTACAACATCATTGGCATGCTTCAAATAAACATCCATGTCAGTCCTAGGTGAATCTGGAGTGGATATTGGCTCATATATTTTATGATCATGTAGAACATTTCTCAAAGTCCTGAACCAATTATGGAGATAAATCTCGTTTAAGTTGTTCAAATGTCTTGATTTGTTTTCCATTTGATTCTACAAGAGATAAAATTTGCATTTGTCAAAAATCCTTTGATTGGATTTGATTTGAAAATTTTGACGATATAATTAGTTCTTTAATACTTTTGCTCCCACTATTTTATTCAAATTGATATCCCTCAACATTAATTTAGAATATTGCAACGTACAATATTCTAGTGGGCCAGATCCAAGATGATTCAACTGTGTCCCAATCAACATTGCAAACAAAGTCAACCATCAAGGTAGGCAACTCATGCCAATTGCATCATATGCAATTCTGGATAGATGATATGCACACGTCATTGCCATAATCATTTGCATGCCTTTGGGGTCAGATGCTCTAAGAATCACTAGTCGAGCCTAACCCAAAAGTAGACACAATAATAATGCACCCCGCAGAGGCAGAACCTACATCATTACCATCACACTTCTATGAGATAGACGGAAAACCCTAGGAGGTGGAACATATGCTTAGTCGGTCAAACTTTTCATGTGTGCTGCTTTTGGAAAGAATCCAAGACTAGATATTTCAATTGAGGGAGTTTTATAAGTATATACATAAACTTTATCCAAACGCCACATATATAGCATGCATCATATACATGCTATATCCCACAATGAAAACATGGAATAAATGACATCGATAATTATGGCCAGTCCTAATGTATCCCTTATAGACATAAGGAATTACAGTCATCTAGGTCTACATTTCATGCAGAAACCTATTGTGGATGAATATTTGTGCTTTCCAATCTTGATTGATCAGTTCAACCCTTTAAGTGATCAGCTCGCCTCTTGGTCAGTTGTTAGGTCATCTCACCGGTCCTCTGGACCTTCTATCCAACATCGGTTGGCACTTCCAGATGATCGGTCGGGCCCACAAGGTGATCGGTTCTAGGTTGTCTAGCATGTCCTCTAAGGTCCTTCATATTCATCATTATAGGAAAGTAAACTATCCTACTTCTATAAGATTATAGGGAAATGTCAAGTTACATTCAAGGGGAGTAAAGGTAGAAGAGAATTAACTTTACATTAGAAAGATGAGATGGAGGCTCGGTATGCAGATTGAGATAAACAGATAAACCAACCACATTAAACCACACACAAATAGGGGTTATTCTCCATAACCATTCTACACATCAACCATCAAAACCATTTTAGGGTGACACATGTAAATTGCATATATATATCATATATATGTTAGTTTGGGATTATCATGGCATTTGGATTTGACAAGATATTATTCACATCACATGCAATAATAGAATAACAAAACAAAGTTCGATCATATCGATTATCTCGTATTATAGTAAATTGATGTTAGCTCTGATACCATTGTAGGGAAATATGGTACATAGGAGGTAGTGAAATTTAAAATTTTATTACCAGATTCCCAATAAACAATAGATCATGTCAATGACTATAATGTAGGAAGGATGGTTTATGGGATATAACTGGTCCTAGAGCAAGTCCAATGACCATCCTCGTCATTGTAGATGCACAACTCTGAATCCTAGTTGAAATGGGACTCGTCTAGAAGCTACACCTCCTAGTCTGCACCACAGACTGTATCCACAAATGTCGTCTTCTTCAGTAGCTCCTCTTGTCACAGACTGTTGGTTGACATTGTCCTCCAAGCCGCAAAAAACAACTTCCCACCTCTATGGTAGTCCACATAGACTACCTAGAACTCCTGTCATCCTTCTAGACTAGATAAGAAGGAGTTGTCCCCCTTCATCGGTGTACTAGTCATCGACTTGCTCTCCCACAATAAAAGGTCTCATTTGTTCTATCATGTGGTTGTCCCTCCCTTACCGGGTAGGACTTTCCTAGGCTCTCATGGTTACCACAACCAGAGAGGACAATAGTTGTAAGTGGAATTGATTCTCAGTTGTTTGTGTTGTAGTTGTACTTTGGAAAGCCCCAATACCCCACTATATATAGGAGGGGTTAGGGTTAGGGTTCCCAGTCCCCACCAATGTGGGACTAAAGTGCGAGAGTGGAAAGGACTAGTAGAACTCAAATTTTCACAACAATTCTAGAAATTGCACAACCTACGACACCCAAAATGGTCATTTGATTGAGCTAGATGGTTGTGTTACACTGTGAGATGGATGTTTTGCAATTTCCAATTGTGTACGAATTTGACAAATCAATTTCCATCAATGTTAGACATTGATTTCCTTATGCAATAAGTATTGCCCATGGGAAATAGATTGGGAAATAACTAGAACCTTCCCTGACCAAGATGGGCCATCTCACCTATACAAGACAGCCATCTCAGTTCACCCAGAAGGTCGTCTGGTGACTCGAGTCTAGCCCATTTGGTCGGGTCAGTTCGCTCCATTTCTAATTTCAATTCATAACCAGGCCTGACACCCAGATGCCCTTCTCTTCTCTTGAGACAGTCGTTTGACACTTCCAGATGGTCATTTCAACACTTGAGATGGAAGTTTGGTAGTGTTGTCAGTCTGTTTGTTGCCTGAATAAAATGCCTAAACACTTTAGCACTTAACTCAACCGTCATTCGACATCAAAATGGTGACATCCCCAGATTTTCTAAAACTTACTGATGTTTTTTGAGAATGATGGTTTCTTAAGCTAATGGTAGAAGTGGAAAATATATAAAGCCAAGCCTATATGTTTAATAGAAATTTTTTCAATCTGTCACCCCAAAATATGGTGATATTTAATAAGATCATGATAAGTCACATGGGTGCCAATGAGAGTAGATTCATAGGAAGTGAAATCTAATCTAGTGATAATAGAGAAGCTTCCTAGTATGCAAATAAAGTTGAAGGGAGTTTTATCATTTGTTCTTGAGGAAGACAACAATGTTTCTAACAGATTGAATGATGTTATCTTCTGGAGTATAGTAGTCATGAATGACTTTGAGAATCTAGTTAGCCAAATCCAATTTGACCATATGTGCTAATATGGAAGTGGAAATGATGAAGAGGGATGTAGAGATAGGGTCTCCCCTATAATACTATTCGAGCTCGTAAAGTAACTAAATAAGGACCCATTGATCAAGGTTGAGAACCATTGGTGGAGATGCAACAATAAATATAATTAACCATTAAATTGAGAACCCATACCCTATAAGTGTATATATAATGATATTTCAATTTTTCAAAATATATTTCAAAATAGAGCTTTAAGGTCAGAAGATGGATATGGTTTTTGTGACAAGGATGAATGAATTACATACCCAGAATATATGAATATTAAAGTTTCATCTCTTTGATAAAGTATAACAGTTCTAAACCAATGATAGGGGGGAAAAGAGGTGACACATTATTATTCAGAACAAGACAAACATGTGTCATACATTAATTAATTTATGGTCTAAACTACTTAAGTGCATGGGGTTCTTTATTTTGTAGGGTTATTTCAATGTGGTCAAGACCTCTAGTTCCTTCAAAAATGTCCAAGTGATTGCGAATAAAATAAGTTACATCTAAGAATGAGTGTCTAACTGACTTCCATGATTATGCATAGAAATCCAAACTAATGTTATAGATTCTTGAATATTTATCAAGATTCATCAATTTCACCAATGGACTAATTTCTTCCTTAAGAAAAACTAAGGTAAGGAGATTGGGTTGTGAAATTTTCTTGGGAAAATGACATTCCAGATGAAGTTTAGTAGGCTTGAGTAGTGTTTTCTATGGTTGAATATGAAATAGAAATGGTGAACAACATGATTAGTGACAAGTGTTTTTTTGAAGTAGGTGAACTATCAATAATTAGGGATGGGGTAAGGGAGCATATCTTTCTGTTGTACACATTTGATTGAGTAATTTATTACTTATGTCGCCTTACTTGATACAATGATATTTAGATCTCTTCTTTCAAAGGAACCCTTTGTGGAATATCAGTTGATTCATATTCACATTCTTAGAATCTACTATCAAAGGGTCTAACAGAGAATAACACCAAGGGATAAAATATATTGTTTATCTTTATTGGTGTTTTTCTTAATGGTCTAAAAAGTCACTTTTTTCCTATCACAAAGTTTGTCTCTGAATTCTCAATTTTTTTTAAATGGTACCCTGATAAAGGAGTGCATGTGGAAATAAATTCAAATTCAAGAATAACATGAGTTAAGGAGGGTTGGCTATTACAACATTGTTCAATCCTAAAGGGCTTGTGACCCCATCTCTACAAGTTAGTTCCTAGAATGATGGGGAAGTGAATAGAGATGACCCTACAAGAATCTCTACAATAAAATGTGTAAAGATTATCCTATGTAGTATATCCCAGAAATCAGTTCTTCTTAGACCATCAAACCCTTCTCTTTCACATAGAATTAGAATTTGAAGGTGAGAGGTCAACTACATTGTTAGAAAGGATAAATTTGTCTAAAATATAATTGCTGACACAATGAGAGTAATGGGTAGAAGAGTTGAAATTTCTCTCTTTATTTGAATGAGTGAGATGAATTTCACCACCTAGAATCAAAACTTGATTTTACATAGGTTAGAAATATAGGATAATTTGATAATGAAATATTAGTGATTGAGATTTGATTCATCATAGACCGCCATGGCGTAGAAATTGGAATTATAAGTGTTCGATCATAGGAGTACAATAATGAAATAAGTATGCATGTAGGTGGCAAGGTGAGTGCACATAATGGGATTGAGAATATTGAAAGACCCACTACCCAATTCCATAAATATAGATTACATATAACTAAAAATTGATACTAGCACTAATAGCATGGGGGATGTGCTCGAGAAAGGCACCCCAATCAACACAAATAGTTCTAAAGCTATCGTCATCCCAGAGCTAAGGCAACATTCCTAAAATAGAAATCAAGAAAGAGACCATGTTAGGCATTTAGAAGAACCTAATATGATGACTATCTGCTTATAGTGACTTGGATGAGACCATCCTCACCATTACAGAAAGTGAGAGGTAAAATTTGTAGATATTTGAAAATTATGGCCTTCTAGAAGATTACATCTTAGGTTATTCTATATGAATATTTTTGTCAAAATAAAAGAGTGTCCATATAGTAAGAGAGACAAAGCCCTAGTAAAATATGTCAAATTTATCTCGATATCTTTGTTTTCAAGATGAATAGTAATAATAAGGCTATACTTATTCATGCA
Organism: Alisma plantago-aquatica; assembly: GCA_963693085.1. NCBI lineage: Eukaryota > Viridiplantae > Streptophyta > Magnoliopsida > Alismatales > Alismataceae > Alisma > Alisma plantago-aquatica. Next base: position 1,711,463,405 of record OY856409.1, on the reverse strand, counting down.
CTTTTTAATCATTTAGTGGTTATGAGTGGTCTACAATGACAGGTTCAACATTTTCCATAAAGTTAGAATCCATGTAGAGATGATAGGTAGTTGACATATGAAGGTATGGTAGAATGGATAGATAGATTCCAGGAGGCTCAGTGTCGTAAATTGAATTTATGAGGGAGAAGGGTGATGATAATAGACACATAGTTGTATAGGGGGCTAAAAGTTGTCCTGGAGAGGTATATCCACCCATATTTTCTATATGGGTGAGAATATATCCAAGAATCAAATAGGATGTATTAAACATTGATGGTGTTGAAATGACGCACCAATTCAAAATAACAAATAGACTAATATGTTGCGGTCTTTGGTAAGGTGGTGTTTTTTATAAGATCACAATGTATGCATCTTAGGAGAAATTTTAATCCTTTTTGAGATATTCCCTAGACCTTTGTAGTGGAAGAAATATTTAGAATATTGCAAACCATTATGCTTACTTCCCACGATTACAATGGTTTCAATAGATTATTTTTTTGCAATGAAATTTTCTATAAAAACTTGTTTCCATGTGGATTCATCTAAAAATAATCTTCACCAAACTTGAAATAAGAATACATCTTACTTTGGATTCGATAGAGATAGGGTTAGCAATAATGTGATAATGAACACAAGGGTGGAGGAAGAGTGATAACTGCTTTTGATTATGACAAATTAGAAACTAATTAAGGGTTGATAAGAATCTTCATCTCTTCATCTAATAAGTTACTTTCATAGTGAGTAATCAACTAGGTGAGAATCTAGCAAGATGTTTGCTTTCAGGGTTGAATGTTGTTGAGTATGTGAAGAGGTTATGAAGCTTTGAAACTTAGAGAATATAAGGAAGGACCATTGTCATGAATCTCCATGTTAATGTATTCATGTGAGTGAGGTTGACGATCAGTCACCATCCCTAAGATCATTCACTTGGAACTAGTGGTTACCCTCAACATCCCAACAATGGAGAATGGCCTCTTTCAAACCCTAATGGTAGAGAAAAGAAACAGAGAGAACACCCATAATTTTTGTAATGTCATCCAGTCCAAAGTCGAATATAGATGAGAATGACAAGAATCACACAAAATAGTACCTAGAAGAATTTCTTATTTCAGTGAAACCTAACCAAGCCATGACTAATCTCTAGTTGTGAGTGTGTCCAAGTGACGGGAAAAGTGATGCCTTTGAAGGAGAACTATTTTATGGTTATGGTGAATGGATTAGATGGATAATACATATTTTAGGTTGAGATGAGGTGGCAAAGGAGTAGATATCTTCATCGGTTAAGAGATGAAGAACTATAGGTGTGAATTAATCTTAGGGTGATGATCCTTGAGATCTTGCTTAATTGTACATGTACGTGAAGGAATGGATGCAACAAGAAGAGGGATGTTCCCCAACATCTATCAAAAAGGAATAAGGGAGAGAATTGCATTCAACATGATGTTGTATTCATGTACGTGATGATATGATGGATGAAAAATAATCATCATGAGGAATTTTCTACCTTTCCTCATCCTAAAAATCAATAAGGATATAGGAGGGAGAAATATCAGGATAAAGGAAGACAAGACTACCACTCCTTTGAAAAGTGAGGTAAAGGCAATGGAGGATGCCGATAAGAGGGAAAATAGAATGTATGAGGAGGAGATTGCAACATATGGAATCTTAGATGTAATCTCCATGTAACCCTTTTTACCACTTTTCCCTTTCATTTTTGTCCTTTATGTCCTTGATGTTTAAATTATGGAATTTATACTGGTTTGGTGAATATTTGTTCAATAATTATACCAATGGATGGGTTCATTGCCAAATACCTCAATGAAAGCTTATTTAAGGATCTAAAATGCAAAATCATAACTTAAGTGGAACCATGGTAAATGAATTCATTCTAGAAGTACAAGGCCCCAAGCCTTTCTTAATGTACTGAAAAAACTTAAATACCATACTTTAGTGCTCTAAACCTTAATATTACTTTGTGATGTGCTTTGAAATCATAAAATGAGCCTATGTTTCAAATTTGGGTCAATTTGGATGTTGTTTGTGCAAGTTATGTAATTTTAGGTACATTCTGGACTTTTATGCGATTTACCAAATCGGAAGGTTTTCTTTGCAAATTATCACAAGCATTGTAATCCTAAGACATCCCCTTACCATTCTCAAAATTTTGAACCATGGGTCACCTAGGTCCACCTTCATTTGAAGGTGTTTCTCTCCAAGGGCATTTTAGGGATTACCCTCTTTATAAATGAGCTTATCTTTAAAACCTATCAACCAAAGGGATTATTTCTTTCATTAGAGGATGGTGGGGATGGCCTAGAAGTATCCATGGGCTTTTAGAACTGTCATTTGATATTCAATAAGCCTCTATGAGCTGTCCTTTTTCATTTCCATGAAGCCCTAGGCTAATGACACATGGAAAGTCCCAAACACATCTCACACTTGCCACCTTTCTTTATAAAGCCATGTCTATCCCTTCCCACCTCCCAATTAGAAAAATATTGTTCTCCTTCTCTTTACTCTAGATTAGAGCATCATTACTAGTCTGTTTGTCCATGAAGGTGTTGTCCCAAGGTAAAAGATAGTGCTTATATTGGTGAAGAAAACTCCTACGGTTTCAAATCTGCTCTATTTAGGGTTTCTAAAGCTCCTTCTTGGTGATTTTGACCAAAACTAGTAAGTTTCCTCATTTACATCCCTAATTTCATATTTTTCTTCTTCCTTCTACCTTATTCCTAGTCAGAACCCCACCTAGAGCCCTTAAACACCTCATCTCCATGTTCTTTTGCTAGTTTTTTTCACCTCTAAAGTGCAGAAGGTACTTCCTACTTGAGATAGGAGCTTTGTTGGAGAAACCAATCTCTCTATCTTGGGAACCTTTCTGATTGAGCCTATCCACCTTCCTAGAGGTGATTTGTATAACCCCCTTCTCATAGATTTCTTACTACATGCTTAAAACACATGCTTCTATGTTTAAAATCGATGATCTCCATCTCTATTTACCATGTTCTTCTAGGGTTTTAGCTTCTCGCTATTTTACCTTCTCTAGAAGATCTAGTTTGGTTACCTATGCATCCTCAACTATGATCTTGGCTCAAATGGTTTTTTCTCCCTCTCCCTCTCTCTCTTTGCTTATCTCGAATGGTTTGATGATGTGGCAATTTCCTATTGGTAAGTTTTGAGACATTCCTAACTATTTATTCCGTTGTCTATAAATAAAAATAAAATATGTTCTAAACAAGGAAAAATGTGCTCTTTCTAATAAAAATAGTTCCAAGGTTTGGTTTTGAGTTTTTAGAAAATGAATTAACAACCTAAAAACCACCAAAAATACACTTTAACCTTCATAATTACAAAATATTCAATCATATTTGTTTTCTTAATTAGAATAACCTAACTAGATTAGTGGTGATGTTTTCAAGGTTTGAATCATAGTTTTATACAAAAAATCCAAAAGTTAGGGTTTCTTTACTTTAATACCTATTTACAACCCTAATACATGGTTATGTATTGAAAATAGGAAAAGTGGACCTTGAACTCAACTAAAGTAGTGCAAAGTGGTTAATAGGGATCTAAAGAGGAGGCATGTGCATTCTTACACCCTGAGTTGGGATATTTGCAAACAAAACCCTATGCTTCCCTAATGAGGCTTTAATGAACCCTATTCCCTCTATTCACGATTCTTTTGCTAAATTGCCTCAAAATTGGTAATGATATTCTTTTTCTTGGGTCTTCTACCCCACTACCATGTTATAAATGATATGATGCTTTTACTTGACATGATTTCTTTTCTAGCATGTTGATTTTATGAACTATTTATCTATAGTAGTGGTACTTATGTAAACCACCCATAAACAAGGCATGTATTAATTCTCCCTAGGGAATGTCTTATTCCCCCCCATAAAAATATGTTTAGGTTGTTTGGGCTAGTTCTCCTCTAACCTATTGGTTGAGGTCCGATAGGTGCCTCAACCCTACTTAGTTAATTTAGTCAATATTAATCATGCACGCAATTTCTTTACTATTTTAATGTTATGGCAAGCATCTATCTGATTATGCCTCATACTCTTGAAATCTTCATCTTATGATGAAAACTAGCTTTTGTTTACATGTTTTCTTTTCATCAATATCATATTCATATTTGTTGACACATACTTTGTTTTCCTTTCCCTCTTGTTAGGTGTTTTCCCAACTACCCAGGTTTAGATCGTGGTGTTGAACATGACCAAGGAGAGCATAGCTTCCAACATGGACCTAGCTCTTGGAGATGTTGCTTGGAGATAGATTTGAAGTAGTTTAGACTTCCCTCTACTTAGATCCTTATGTTGTATCATACATGTAACCCTTATGGGAGATAATGATGTAATTTTTTAATCTTTTGTGAAAATTGAATATAGTTATTTGTTTAATTCCGCTACTACACTTTGGTTGTTTTGAATACCATTTATTGAGATTTGAAAATTTTACACCTATTACAACATACCTTCGGGTGTGTTTGGAATGGATGTCTTATTCTTCTATTTTTTTTATGGGGAGTGGATCCCCCCTCTTGGGTCCCACTCCTTATAGATATAGAGATGAAGTCACTTCAAAATTGGCAGGAAACTTACTTTGACACACACTCTTGATGAGGGATGCATCAATAGAAACAAGCAAGAACATCATACAGGATAGACATTGTCTCCATGAGGGTGGAAAAGAACAACAACACTACCTCCCATCTAGGATTTTTTTTTCTTTTAGTACACTTGTGTATAAGAATTTCATTATGGAATTTTGTTAGTGTTATCCTTACATGTTTTGTTAATTGATGATCATCGATATCAGCTTAGATTTTGAAAACTTTTATGGAACTTTTTCAGCCTCGAGGACATACTTATGTGTTGATATTGCGGTTGGATGACATTGTAGTGGCAAAAAACCATTCACACATTGTACCACTCCTGCTCACCCCCTATCTTTTTTTTACTATAACTATTTATTCATATTGCTCTCTAGTGCAGTCAAAATCTCAGAAATGTTTACAGGAGAAATGAACTGAAGGATTCTAGGAATAGGATGTTAAAAACTAAGGTTTTCTTTGGTTGCAAAACAGTGATTTGCAATCCTATCAACATGCATATTATGGGTGTGACTGATGTAGAAGATGGTTTCAGGGTGTATGAGGCTTTTCACCTTCATCACATAGGGTTTTAGGAGTGGGACAGAAATTTTCCCGGTAACAGCTTGGACAATAGTTAGAGAGTCTGAGAGGATGTATGCATTGTCCCAGTGATGATGTTTGCATAGTTCAGTGGCTCTCATGATGGCTTTAGCTTCTGCATCCATTGCTGAGGTGGCTTTCATAATACTGCCCATCCTCAAAATATGCAAGCCACTGACATTAAAGACATGGACACTAATGGCAGTGCTATGCATGCTAGTTTGGAAGGAAGTGTCAGTGAAGACATAGAAATCTCTACCTTGGAGGTCTCTCTGGATGTGGATGACATCAGTGACCCTCTCCCGATCCTGAGAGGCTATGTTTTGGATTGTGAGACTACGCTGCTTGATGAAGAGGACTTTGCTTGCTGCAGGTTGCTTGAGTCTCTGGTAGATGAAACTGTTGCGACCTTGCCACATGTGCTAGCATGTGACATCCCATAGAGTATGAGATGGGTGTTGGACATTGATACCTTGATCGATCAAGTCTTTCTCCTATAGAGTGAATCACCCAAGGTCAGATAACACCAAACGCTATACCTCGACATTGGGTGGACAGTCCCTTAGAGCATGTAGGAGGGTGTCTCTTTCATTATTGCACACTGGACACAGTTCGGAGACATCTAAGTGTCGACGGTTCTTCTCCACATTGGTTAGGAGAGCCCGATGTTGTAGTAGCCAAAGGAACGTTTTGATACAAGCAGGTAGGGTGGAACTACAAAGCTTCTTCCAATTGCCATGAGTGTTGATTTCCTTTTCCTTTTGAAGCCATTTATAAGCTAATTTAGAAGAAAAGCAACCGGTCTGCTCCAGGGACCATATCCACTCATCTTCCAATGTGTTATTTGAAGGCGCTGGGAGGTGCTTGATGATGTATTCGGCTTCCGGTGGAAAGAATAAGTTAATAAAACTCCAGTCCCACCCAACTTCTGCAGACGACATGCAACTAACTATAAGATTTGAGAGATCATCAAGTATTGGCCAACCAAGATGTATATCAATAACAGATTGTCCAGCAAGCCACTTGTCATGCCAGACATTAGTGCTACCTCCATTGTTGATAGATTTGAGACAGAGTGGTATGATGGTGTCAAGGTTGCATTTGATGAAGCTCCAGGCATAGGAGCAAGGCTTTGAAATAGGTCTGCCATTCTTCATATACTTCTCATTCATTACATGGACCCATAATTTGCACGGGTCAGAGATGAAGGACCAAGTATTCTTGAAAATAAGAGCATCATTCTAATCGCGGGCATCACGGATTCTAAGGTCGCTTGTGTCCTTACTAGAACTTATTTTCTTCCAAGAAACTAAGGAAAGTTTTTGTTGAGGAGATGTGCCAGACCAGATGAATCTTCGGATGTGTCTGTTAATGTCATCACAAAGCTGTGGTGACAATTTAACAGTTCGCATTGTGTAAGTTGGGATGCTCTGGAGAGTGGATTTGGCTAGCGTGATTCTTCCTGCAAGAGAGAGGTGGTGCAGTGACCAACTATTTAGTCTGCTTTGGATAGATGAGATTATGTTACCATGGGTTGTTTTATTTACTCTATGGTGCAAGATTGGTACACCCAAGTACTTCCCAAGATCAGTAGTCCATCCAATTCCCAGATGTCTGCTAATGGAACGGATCTTAGATCTGGATGTGTTCATGCTGAAGAAACATTTGGATTTATGGTTTGAGACTATCTGTCTTGAGGCTATGGAGAAGGATCGGAGAATATGATTGATGGTATTTTCCTGCGCCAAAGATGCTTCCCCCATCAGAATGATGTCATCCGCAAACAAAACATGGGAAAGCGGAGTACCCCCACGGGTAACAGAGATAGGTTTCCAGTCTCCATTGCTAACTGAGGTATAGATGGCGTGTCTTAGCCGGTCCATACACATAACAAAGACATAAGGACTGATAGGGTCACCTTGTCTGACTCCCTGAATTGCCTTGAATGGCTATAGAGGTTCACCTTCCAAGAGGATCGATGTTGATCCATGTGTTATAATTTTCATGATGATGTTGATGAGCTTAGAAGGCAGGTCAATTCTTGATAGTGTGTCATGGATAAAGTGCCAATTCATTTTGTCAAAAGCCTTAGCCAGATCCAGCTTGATGCACATGAGCTTCTTCTTGGTGGAACAGGCCTTCATTGTATGGATAACTTCCTGCACCAATAGAATGTTGTGAGTAATGTGATGTCCAGGGATAAAACTAGATTGCCTAGGTGCAATCCAATCACTCAGCAAGGGTTTCAGACATTCCACTATTATATTTGAAATGAGCTTAAAGCATCCATTATTTAAAGAGATTGGTCTGAAGTCACATCACTACTGAGGAGAAGCCACCTTTGGGATGAGGACCATGTATGAGTCAATAATGGATTCCTCAATGTGTTTAGATTGAAAAGTAGTGCAGACCGTGGTGATGATGGAATCACCCACAATATCCCAGTTCTTTTGCATGAAGTCTGTGTAAACGTTGTCTGGACCCGACACTTTGAGAGGCGTCATAGAAAAGAGAACATGTTTGATTTCTAAAGCTTGCAGGATTGTGCCCAGAGAACGTGTGGCTTGTGCATCAATGATGGGGAAGACACTAGGATAACTAAGGGCATGGGTAGGATCACACACAGAAGCCTATGTTATCAGGTCTTGAAACCAACATCGTATATGGGTTTTGAGCGCAGCAGGTTCAGTGATCCAATTGTCACCATTGGAACCATTGGAACCATATTTAAGGCAATAAATCTTGTTGTAGTGTCATCGAGCCTTGACGTATGATTGAAAGAACTTGGTGTTAAGATCACCAATTTTTAACCAATCAATATGTTCTCGTTGACGCCAATCTGCTTCCTCTAAAAGGAGAATATTATGGAGCTTCTCCTGGAGAGGGATGGAAGGATCAAGGTCAGGGATGGGTGAGAGGTTTTGAATGCGTACCTAGAATTTATCAATGCTATCCAAAATTCGTTCTTTCTGTTTGTGTTGTGACATATTGCGTTTGGACTCCCACTTGGTGGCGGCCACCTTGAAAATCTTAATGGCATCGTGGAAGCAGGAGTGGGTGGGCCATTGGCTGAGGATCTTTGTCTGGAAATCAGGTTATAGGTTTCAGCTTACTTTAGTGTGGAAATGGAAAGCTCTCTGGGCTTTATGGCCATAAGACAACAGGAGTGGGTTGTGATCGGAGAAAGCTTGAGGAAGAACAATGACAGTAGCATTGTTGAATCTATTAATCCAGTCACCGTTTGCAATCACTCTATCCAGGCGCTCTAGGAGGCTAAGTTTTTTAAAAGTGAAGAAGTGGCCCGGTGTTTTCAGATCTGCTAGGCCGGTGTTAACCAGAGCTTCATGAAAATAGGCACTTGCTCGTTTGTCGAAATACTTACTGCCTCACTTTTCATAAACATGGAGGAGGGTGTTGAAGTCACCCATAACTGCCTAGGCCATGTTCATGGAAGCACTGATTGATTCAAGGTATTCCTATAGCACGTTCTGCCTAGAAGGGTTTGGGCTAACATAGACAATGGTAATACCACGACTTGTTAATACAACAGTGGATGAACTGCCTATGGTTAAGGATGATTTCAACATCACAATGACGATGGTTCCAGGCTAGCCAGATATCACCAAAGAAACCCGTAGCTTCAACCATGTGCGATGAGGGGAAACCAAGCTTCTTAATAATAGTGGTTGCTTTAACTCCCAAACAACGAGGTTCCAAGATAGCAACAATTTGGATTTTGTGAATAATCTTCAGTTCTTTGATTAGTAGGATTTTTTTGTCAAGGCCTACCCCTTGATTATTCCAGCAGAGAGCGTTCATTAAGAAAGGTTTATTGGATTGTTGCACAGAGTCCGACAATCTGGTCTCCTTCTTCAGCGTACATAGTATCTGAGATTCCAACACTTGCAGCACTGAGATGTTCTTGGAACTCGAGGGCACGTTGCACAGTAGGATTAGTATGGCCTCTTTCATGAGATTGATCATCTGTGTGTCCTTTCTTACAGACTCTGTCTGGACTCTGCACTGTTTGATAGACTATCTTCTGGTTCCTCAACATCACAAAACCTGAGGCATCCTTTTTGCTTAGGATGGAATGGGCTGGATTGGAGGAAGCCATAGTTTGATAGGATGCAAACTGGAAGGTCCCACCCTCAGGCGGGTGATGCGGCCGACCAGTGAGAACCTCATTCTCCTTTAGCTAAACAAAAGTGTTTGTGTCAGGGGGGTCAGGCTCCACGCACTCCGTTGTTGAAGGGGACTGCTGTTTTCCAACTGCCTTCTTCCTGCGCTGCCTTTGCTTGGCCTTCTTGCTCATAGCAGTTTGCCAATCATCTCCAACACCCTCAGATACCGGCTTATCAGTGGTGTTGGATTGTTGTTGCATCTCTTCACGCTAGTCAGTGTAATGCTTATGCGCAGTCTGTTGGCGTGGAGGTGCATGTTTGGTGGTTTTCTCCTGTGTTGCCCCTTTGCGTCGTTCAGGCATCCTAGCATGGATGGCCGATGTGTAGCTAACAAAGGGGACATGGATAGGGATAGATGTAGAGGCAATATTTGGTCTCTGGATCTACTGTTTACATTCCTTCTGAATGTGACCTAGACGGCCACAATTAAGGCAGAACTGAGGGAAGTTTTCATACTCCAGATGGAAGTATTTGCCATTAATAAAGATCTCTGATAGGAGAGGCTTGCTTGTATCAACCTCCACCGCAATACGGGCAAACTTGCCTCTATTACCCATTAGAGTATCAACATCAATTTTGATAGTTTTTCCAATCGAGTTACCAATCTGCTCTAGGAGTTGATTCTGGTAGAGGAAGACGGGAAACTCTGCAACTCTCGCCCAGACTACCAGCTTTCAGGGGATTGGTTCAGAAGGCATGAACGATGGGGACCAAGACTGCACTGACAGATAGTTGTTGAAGATAGTCCATGGGTCGCCTGTCATAGCTTTCTCATAGTCATGTTGGTTTCCCAGTTGGATTATGTAGAAGCCATTGTCAAGGTCAACAATTATGTATTGCGTTGTAGGATCCCAGAGGATCATAATCTTGTTGACTAGGGTTTGAAAACCTAGCGTGGTTCTAATCGCCTTGACGATGACAACATGCTTCCAGGGTTGAAGCAGGGGTTGGATGGAGTCTTGCTTGACAGAGAACACTGGGAAGACCCCGCTCATGTCGACCTGGATGTCAGCAGCGATAAGGAAATCAGGTGGGGTAGGGTTAATGTACGAGAGAAGGCCGATGTCCTTTCTAACGTGAGCGTCTGTGTATGATTTCCGGGTAGTTGCTTCCTTAGGCATGGTATCAGTAACATCCATGGCTTCTGTAATAGTTGTTTGATCTGCTACAACATCTTCCTCGTAGGCATGGAACTCTCGCTCGGAGGTCTAATCGTTGTTGCTGATCCTCGGGGAGGATGGATGGCCCCGACCGCCGCCACGACTCTCAAACCCTACCATAACCATGCGTCTTATATTTTGTCCCTGCTCACCCCCTATTGATTCTAAAGTAGAAGTGTTTTAGTTGAGTCCATGCGGCGTGCCTTTGATGTACACACCATATGAAACAATTACCATGGGTGAATCAATTAAAGCAATATCTCGTACATATGGCACACATCGTATAAAAGGTTTTAAGAGCTTAAATCAATTGCAAGTCATTTATGGCTCCAGTCATCCCATAAGGTGTTATATCCTTCTCTTGACTATTGCCAATTGTAGACATAAGAGACACATCTAGGGGTGATTTTGATCGTAGGTCATACAAAAAGACATGGGAAAACATCATGATCGTTTGCCAACTTGACTGTCTACATCATATAACCGTTGATGTACACCACCTAGAAGCTAGGAGAGGATCCTCTAGCGAGGGTCCAACTACTCCAAGGCGTAGGTCTAAAATCTAGAAGACATCTAGGCGTACTTCTCCTAATTTTATGTTTCCGATTCACGTCTTGCATGGTAGTATATGCAATTCTTTGTGTTCTCTACCCTTGACTTATATTTTTTTTATCGAAAACAAGTTTTTCTTCATTCCATGGGTAGTATATGTAATTCTATGTGTTCTCTACCCTTGACTTACATTTTTTTTTATCAAAAATAAGTTTTTCTTCATTCCATTGGATTGAGCAAGTTGCCCCCATGCCCAATCATGTAGAACATGACCTACATTGTGTGTTATTCAAGTTACTCTCAACACTGATAAGGAATCATGTATTCTGTGTGGATGTTCTTCTTAGGGGACCTCTTGCATAAATGTCCACTCTAATGTATGCCGACCGGATATATTTAGACTTGCAAGAATTCATCATGACATGTATAAACGATTACAGTACAATGTTCGTGTTTGGGTTAAAGTTGATTTTTAACGCAACCGAGTCTAGGAATAAAAAAGAAAGAATAATGCGGTAGATGATCTTGGCTATATAGATCCCACATGTATTGTGGGGTGTGCAAGTGGAATGCACGTTTATAAATTTGGAACATGATTCAAAGCGAAAACTATAATTTCCAATTCGTTATTCTTGATGGGGAGTAGTTGAATACCCATTGAATACATGCCGTCCCATCTAAAAAAAACAAACAGGCTAGCACAGAAATCTGGTGGTGTCTCTTGTATCCCCGTCTCATGGGACCAGTTTCGCAAGTGGTAGCTCAGATCATCTGTTGGTTCTTTATAAGCCGTTGAAGTTATTTTTCCAGCGCCTGAAGTTGGTGGAGAAGATTTATTCTCCAGTGTACAGGTTCGGTATCTGTGTGGCGTTTTCTGCTTTCCCGTTGCTGTGCCTTGCCTTGACTGTATGACGTTTTCTACTTTCCTCTTTTTTCTAGGCACGACAATGCCTGTGGAGCAGGTGCTCAGGAGTCAGGCCTTGTCCTCTGCACTGCTCCGCTCCAGATTCCCCATCCCGGTTGTTGAATTCCATTCTGGCTTTCGGGTTGCGCAGAATGTCAGCCAAAGCAAAACCGTATTAATTATCGTGTCATTGATGTGGCAAGTATGTCTACTTTTTCATGTATTGATAAACGAATGACAATGACGGTCACCAGAGTTCTCTCATGATTCCCGGCGGGGTGAGGTAGGCCCAGCTCCACCTCATCAGTGTGTGTGTGTGTGTTTGGGGGGGGGGGGGGGGGGGTTTCGAGCTTGGAGTGGAAGAGGGTTTCCGTCGCTAATGGAGCAAGCTGGTTCCAATGTTGAGGGGTATTTCCAGAATGTCGTGACTAGTGAGCAACATAGGAACTCCACGAACATGGTCACAAAATTTTTTGGGTCTAGACATACACGGGTATTTGGTTAAAATACGGATTTATATTTTTAACAAATCGCATCAAACTGAGGGAGCACCACATTACCTGGATTTGACTGAAATGCAATTCGACTCACATTGAAGATAGGGATGCTATCGTAAAGGGTAACATCAGGTTTCGAAGTTCGACCTAGGATGGGATAATATTTTTTACAACACACCACACAAGGGGCCACCGATGCAGCATGATTTGATAGAATATGCATTTGGGTTTGATTGAAGTTATGGATTTCATCGGAGCACTTAGCAGTCACATAGTTTAGGGCTCGCAAGCGGTCTGGCGAGTCGATTGTTTCCCCGACGCCGACGCGTTTCGCTCGGGGCTGCTCGTAAGCAGGTTCCCCAGGTGGTCTTGTCTCCAGTTTGCAGCCCCAGGTCCAGGCAGACGGCGATTGGAGGTGGCAAGCTTGGGCGGGGGCAGGCTGCTGGCCGAGTTCTTATCTTCCTGTCGGGGTGCTCAGTTGCAGGTCGAGGTGTTGGGAGCTTCCGCGGACAGTTGGCGAGTGTGGTTGGCCCCGTGGCGTACCGGCAGAGGGAGAGAAACCAGGATACGAGCGGTGTGAGGATGCTCTCGTCCCCTGTTCGCAGGGGTGGCTGAGAGTGGTGGTGGGGTTTCCTGACACTTTCTACCCCCACCTTCCATCCGCACATGCCCTCTCTCCTCTGAGAATGCGCCCAAGGGTTTTATTGCCTTCTTCCCGACTATCCTGGATTATGTTCCCAAGCTGCTCGTGCAAATGCTTGTGTGAACATGATGTGAGCTTAGGCGACTTCTCGACCGGCCTCCTTTACTTTTTGTTTTGTGTCTTTTATTGGTGGTTAGCAGTATGTAGTAGACTGTTTGTTTTGCTTGATGTGGAATGGGCCGAGCTCTCTACGTTTCTAGTGGTCTCAAGCATGGCTGAGATGGTGACCTTTGTTGGTGGTACTTCGAACTCCTTCCCCGATATTCTCATAGACTTGTATAGATTGTTGGCTTCCATCCTAGACAGCTGCTTTAGACAGCTACAATGAGAGGTGGTTGGTACGGAAATTTACCTATCACATCCCAATATGAGTCATGTATTAATATGTCGTTCAGCCAAAGGAGTTGTTCCTTGGTGTCCGAATGTGAATTTACTATCTTATAGATGTTGTATGGCCTACTATTAATGTTATTGAGCTGTGTGTTAAAAAAAAGTATGGATTTCATCGGGCATGGTCATATCAGGTTTTGGTAGGCCCATTGTCCAGTCCCATATAGTTACACTAGTTGCGGGCTGGGTCTTGGCCCTTAAAACTGCTGTTTTGCGAACCCACCAGATGAGTGTGAACTTCCAGGTCTGGATTTATTTGAAAATGCAGTTCGATTCAGATTAACGAAGGGATGACATTTGGGCAGGGTCATTTGGGTTTTGTTAGTCTAGTGTCCAAAATCCACATTGTGAGATGTGTTGTGCACTGGGGTCTAGGCCCACAAATTTCAATTTTTTTTTGTCAAGATGACAAATGAGACTGCAATGATGCACCGAGTTCGACTATGCATATAGATTCGTATTGAAGGCAGGGATGCCATGGGGCAACGCCATACCTGAATTTGGTAGCCCTATTTCAAAACCTATATGATCAGACAAGTTGTTGGTTAGGTCTGAGCTTGCTTAATGTCTTTTGCCAACATATCAAATGGGGGTGCACCATGTTCGGGGATACATAGAGGTGTCTGACTATCAATAATAAAACCAATGCCACTTCTTGCCATTCACAATAGTTTGGGTTTCAAATAGTATAAAGTTGGGTCAAGTGTATAGAGAGTCAAATCAATTCATTGGAAAACAATAATAATTAGGAATGCAAATTGAATTAGTCAAGATTGATAGATTGAGTAATTACTAATTTAAACTAAACCTTGTCATGTGTATATTTCAAGAGATCAATTTACGGAATGCATTTGGTACTTAAGAACTTATAAATCTTATGATGAATGATTACACAAAGAAGATATCATTTTATCTATTTTCCACATCTCACACTATAATGTCATTGATGACTTTAAACTATAAGTTGCCTCAGTGACTAGTTTTTTCGTCTCTCAACTTGTAATTATAGTATTATAAATAAAGCTTTTTTAGATCAGCCCAAAGAGAATCGTATCAACACCTTAGTTGAACAAACAAGGAGACTATGTATGTATGCATATATATATTCACTTGTATATATAGAAATTAGAGTTTTGAATTGCCCTCCACTAAACCTAGGGCAGACAAAACAAGACCTGACCCGAAAGAGCCAACCTGAACCCGAAACTTTTAAGCGAGTTAGGGTCTAAGGTTTTTCAAACTGACCCAAAATTGAGCCTAACCCGAAGAACCAAAAAATAACCTAGGGTCCGGTCCAGGTTTGGACTTTAGACCCAAATTGACCCAATTGACACAAAATTAACAATTATATAGTCAAGTAAACTACAAATACTAAATTTTAAGACACACAATGACCTATTAAATTATCAATCCAACACTCGTGAAGTTTATTTTGACAAATTTAGATAGTTTTGTATTGGTTTGTATGATTTATTATGGTAATTTTTATGAATTTTTGTGTAAAACTCTTCAAGCAAACTAAAATAAGCTTTATATGTGTTTTCAAGCATATTGTAAGTTTCATTACATTGAAAAATGTTGATTAAACTTGGTGATTATCAATAATTAGAAAAATCATAGATTTTTTTCATTTTTCTCTTGGTGATTGAATTTACAAGTCAGCTCACACTATTTTTCATCAAAAAAATTACAAGTTAGACTCGATAGACCCAAAAATATTTGCAAATCGGGTTAGGGTCAAGGATTTCAACCAAAAATTCCATCTTTTGCAAATATAGGGTCAAGCTAAAAAGGGAAGACCTAAAATGGCCCGAAATAAAATCTGGTCAACCTGAACCTGATTGCCACCCCTAGATAAACCCCTATCTCTCTCAATGTATGAATTTGTAGATATAGAGAACATCACTCATTGATTCTATTGAGCATTCAGCAACAATTAGAGAAATAAGAAACAAGATCTAGAATACTAAGAATTGTTGCTCACCACATGACTAGTAGATGGTATTTACGTACCAATAATCTCTATAATCAGTGGCAATGCACACAAAAAGATGAACATCATGAAATTAATAATAACCATTGAGTAAATAGACCAAAACAATGTTGTATAAGGTGGGGAAAAAGATAAAATAAATGTAGAGGGAGTATTCGCTATCTGTACTCAAATATTCCCAACATTTGTGAGAAAGAATCTTCCTCCAAAGATCCCATGTTCTTCCTTTCAACCTCTTCTTGAGCGTAGTCATATCCCCACATTTCCCCATTTTCCGCCATATCCCCACATTTCCCCATTTTCCGCCATATCCCCACACTTCCCCATTTTCAACATACCAAATGAAAAATAACCATCAATAATCATCCTCCTTATATATGCATATGTACACACACACAAATATATATATATATATATATATATATATATATATATATATATATATGGGTGTTTATTGAATACCCGCGCGAGTAGCCTGGATTTTCGCTACATGTCAGTCCTGAATGTAACCATATGGCAAACAAAGTAACTGGAAGACTGGAAGGACCAAAAAGTAACTATTTTGATAACAAAGTAAGTATATGACTAAAAAAGTAAAACCGGGCAGAATACACAAGAAATATATATGTAATTGTATTTGAAATCTGTTGTTGCAAATGGAATTATCTATGCCTGAAAAGTAACAGTTTGCAAGGTAAAGTAACCCTATACATGTTGAAAGTAAGAAACTTGAAAAAAAGTAACCAAAATAGGGGCGGGTAGCTACCCACGTGGGTATTAAAGATGAGCCATATATATTATATATATAGACAGACACACTCACACAGTGATGCATGTCATGCATAATATTCTACATAGTGTGCACCCCGTAAATCATCTAGCACATCATGCTCATTGAGGTGTACATTGTGTTTGAGGTCATGTGGTGAAAATGTGGATAAGATCACATCCCATGTCATTGACCATCCACATCGTGCATGAGGGTGATTGCTGAAAGAGCTTCAACAGGTGTTTCACACGTTGTGCTTAAGTGGCACACAATATGTGGTGACTTGAGTGGCTCCCACCAGATCTTCTATTCCTCAACCCCGAAGGCAGCCGCTGTATGGTATTCCCCATGACTCGTGTTACAGATGCATGCAACGGGGACATTGGCAATCCCAATGTAGATCTCTCAAAGTGTGCTACAATTGTAGAAAACCTGGACATATTTCCAGACGTTGCCCTGCAGCTCATGCTCGATCCCCGCCACCACCGCCTGACATCTTTTCACGAAATGCTTTTCCCAACTTGCCAGTTGGCATACAGGCTCGTGGGGGGCTCAACATGTACCCAAGAAGGTTTTTGTTTCCATAAGCCCTGATGATGATGAGAGAAACAAGAGAATTACATCCCTCAAATGCATCGTTGAGATATCCTGGAAGGACGACATTGTCTGGCCTCCTCTCTGTGAGTTTCTTTGGGCGTTCTGGCCTACTGCGGTGGATATCTACAGGTTTGCATACTAGAAGGCGGTGGTCTTCTTCAGCACCGAAAGAGAGGCAGAATCGGCACGGAACACTGGTTTGATTATGTTCAAACATCATAGACTGATGATTCAAAGAATGGTAGTTGGAGATGATGGAGCACACAAAGAAATTTTTTGGTTTTGGATTACTGATCTCCCCATTGTCTTCAGAGATGAAAACTCTATCCGTGTGATTGTTCAACCCTTCGGTAATCTTCTTTTCATTTTCAAATGGAAGCAAAGTGATGATGATCTATCTGGCATTCCCATTCTCGTTGAAGCCTTCAAGGAGGATGTACCTCAGTATATTGTTTTGTCACATGGAGTTTGTAGAGCCACGCTCAAATTATAGTTGATATCCAGGAAGAACAACCATGAAGATGCTTTTCATTTCTCTGAGTTTGGAAAGGAACTTGACATACCTGCTGAAGAATTGCAGGCTGAAAGAGAACCTAGATTCACTACTACTCCAAATGAATAGCTGCCTCTCCCTCCTCAAACTCAGATCCCGCGTTCCTCTGATCAGGAGCAGTGCTCTCATACTCGTGTTGATGATAACATACCAATGGAAAGAAGGATTGTAGATCAAGATGGAAATAGAGCTATCCTCCAGCATCGTTGATTGGAAGATTTCATCCTTTTAGATGCTGGGAAATCCACAAGAGGTACTAGACATACCAGAAGATATGAATTTGTCTTAAACTCTCAACTTGATAGAAACCATTCTCACGTTGAATACAAAAGACGGGGACATCTTGAAAGAGGAACACCATATTCTGATGGAGATGACTATTATGAGTCAGATTATTGGGAAGACAAATATGATGAGGATGGTGGCAAGAGGCGAAGTCGGTGACCTGATTGATGATGATATAGAGGCGTTAGTGCTCCTTCATTCATAATATGTCTATGCTACCACACCTGTTTTGGAATATAAGACGTGTTGCTAATAATTAAACTAGAAAACTCCTTGGTAATCTTTGTCGAACCATCTATTGTGGCATTGTTTGAACCCTTCATCCATGCTTCCAGAGCTGAAAAAGTTCTTGATGTTGTGAGACTTGATTGGGCGACAGACAATCAATAAGAAGGAGGCAAGATATGACTCTATGCCGATAAAACTGTAAACGCGATCATTATATGTGAGCACAAGCAACATATTACTTTCAAATACTCGGAGCCATTCGGAAATACCTTCTATGTTTCTACTATTTATGCTAGATGCTCTTACATAGAGAGAAGACTACTCTGAGATTCTCTTCTAGCTACTTCCCGATGTATTAGCGATAATCCTTGGATAATTGCAGGAGATTTCAACATTATTAGAAACCACAATGAGAATCGTGGTGCTGCGGAACCTGAATTTCAAGCTATGCTCGAGTTCAATTCTTTCATTACTGGTGCCAACATTGGTGAGATACTGTTCGAAGGGAGCAGATTCACATGGGTTGACAAATAGCAGAGAACCCCCATGAAATGGAGATGCCTTGATCGTATCTTGATTAATGACAAATATAGACTGAACATGCCATCTTCTAGCTCTCACCATCTCACATGTTTTCGGGAATATGATCATTGTCCCATTATGGTTAATTTTGGTCATATGCAACAAGCCAAAAAGCGCCCACCCTTTTCTTTTCTCTCTGTCTGGCTTGAGCACCCTGACTGTTTGCAGGTGATTAAGGACGCACAGAACCATGAAGTCATAGGACATCCATCGTTCATCCTCTTTTCCAAGCTCAAATCGGTTAGAAATGCTCACAAAATATGGAATATAGATACTTTTGGTTGTATCTTTCAAAGGAAGGCATACCTTGAGGACATGGTACATGTTCTTCAGATAATATATGATGAAGACCCATCCAGTATAAATGAATTTAGTCTTATAACTGCGTAGGAGGAGCTTCGAGGCATTCTTCACCAGGAAGAGCTCTTATGGAAAGAAAAATATAATATTAATTGGATGAATGACGAAGAGTGCTACACATCCTTCTACCACGCTGTGGTGAGATTGAAGAAAAGGAGAAGACAAATTTCACAAATCTCTTTCCCTGATGTTTGTCTCTAATGATCAACAAACTATGGCTAGAGTTGCGGCTGCGCATTTTCAGAACTTGTTTTCTGTTGTTCTACCAATGAATGAAGATGAGGTTGTTTCCTATCTTCAATCCATTGACTCGTCCATTTGTATATATGACAACATGACTTTGCTTACAACACCTTCAGAGAAAGAAATCCTTACCACCATGAAAGGTATGAATGCATATGCTACTCCGGGTCCTGATGGATTCACTCTTAGTTTCTTCTTGGCGGCTTGGGATTTCATCAAACATGATGTGGTACTCCTTGTAAATGCATTCTTCAGAAATTAAACATGCCACAGAGGCTTGATGGTTTGCCACTTTTCTTTGATCCCAAAGATTTCACAACCTGCTGAACTTATTGCAGATTTTCAGCCTATTGCGGTCGAGAATGTCATCCTCAGAATCCTTGCTTCCATTGTTAGCAATCGTATTAAACCGCTCATGTACAAAATGATCTCTGAGTCGTAGTGTGCCTATGTCTTTGGGAGGGACATCGTCAATCATATTAGACTTACCAAGGAATTATGTCATGATCTTAATAAAGGAGGTAACTATCAGAACGCCATCATTAAGTATGATATGAGTAAGGCGTGTGACAGAGTTGATTGGAGGATTCTCTATCGTATTCTTGAGAGATTTGGATTTCTACCTGAAGCCATTCGTTTATGCCTTAGCTTCTATGATGGATCCTGGGCTTCAGTCACTTTAGGGGACTTCACTGAAGGTTTCTTCCAACTTCAAAGAGGTCTCGAACAAGGAAATCCTATGTCTCCTTACCTCTTTGTTATTTTTGAAGAGATTCTTGCTAGAGCTATGGAGGCTGCTGTCCAAAGAAATGATATTCAAAGACTTCATACCCACGGAGCTGGTCATGCACCTATTATCCTTCTTTATGCAGATGATGTCATTATATTCTGTAATGTTGATCCCAGCAGTGTGGCTAGCATCAATAAAATTCTTGGTGGCTATGAGAAAGCTACTGCACAGGTTGTCAACCGCAGCAAATCTACATGTTTGATTAGGGGAAATAACTCACTTTCTGCTGTTGGAATTGCTAACTCACTAAATGTTTCTCCACAAGATGGACCCATCACATATCTTGGTGTCCCAATTATCCCTAGTCGAGATAAGTTGGTTCAATTTGAGTATCTCTTGGAGAAAATGAACAAGAAGATTGCTTCATGGAAGGCTAACCTCTTATCCTTTGTTGGGCGTCATCTCCTCATCAAACATGCCCTCCCATCCACGACTGTGTATATTGTTGATTCCATAGGCATCCCTACTGGTATATGTGACAGACTTGATAGGATCATGTCACATTTTCTCTGGTCCGGTAGAGATGCGTGCAGAAGAAAAGCTTGGGTTTCATGGCATGAGTTGTTGCTCCTACCAATTGTTGTGGTCTGGGTCTGGACTCCATGAGAATCTTTGATAGGGTGCTTACTTATAAGGCATGTTGGGAAATCACCAATGGTACCTCTTCATGGGCCTCTTTCTGCCGTGACAAATATCAATCTTCCCTTTCTAACAGATATGGTTTCTATCCTCCCTATCTCAAGCTAATCTCAAATGCATCTTCCCAATGGAAGCTCATCTAGCGCTCCTTCCCTATCTTTAATTCCTTCTGTCGTTGGATAGTTGGTAAAGGCAATATTTCTATCTGGGATTCTAGATGGTGTGGTATTTCTCTTGCTGGTTCCACTCTTAATGTGAGTGATAAAAGATTAGATTTTCATCTCTCTGATTTCTGGTTGCCTGATTTGGGATGGGATTGGATATCTCTCAGACACATCTTCAATGAGGATGGAATTAACATTATAAGAAGGTGCAAAATGATCATCTCTAAACATGATGATAAGATGATATGGGCTCCTTGTTGGATCAATGGGCTCTAGAGGGGGGTGAATAGAGCTACACACACTTCACAAAATCAATTAGACAACCAATTTAAACTTAGTCCAGAAACTAAACCAAACAGCAATTTGATGTCCTAATCTCGTATTCAAAGCAAGGATAAGAGACAAGGAATAGCAACCACTTGGACAGATGGTTAGAGTGGTTCCACATCCTAAACATAGGAACAATGTCAGTCCACTATCTAAAGTTGGTTAGACTCTAGGATTTGCAACTTGGTTCTCTTATATATCATAATAAGATTACAAGATACATCAACCACACAACCAATGACTTAGATTCTCAAGCTAATATCTTCTACCTTACCAAGGACTTACCCACTTTGCAAGTAGTCTTCAGCCTTCTTCAAAGGACTTACCCACTCTTGCTCTAGTCTTCAGCCTTGCATGATTTACCTATCTTACTTGAGCTTTGCCTTGCACCTCTCCTTCACTTGGAGAGCTTTTCCATGTTTCTCCTTCACTAGGAGATCTGGAGTAGCTGGATTTCTTCACTCTTGAAGACCAGCAACCATCTTCACCTTCACTCGGGGAAGAGCATCATCAACTTCTCTTTCACTTGGAGAAGCAGCTTCAATCAATCTTCAAAGGGAATATGTGGTAGGAAGGGAGAAAGGAGAGCTTTACATCATACAAGAGATAGCTCTCATACACAGGGACCTAACTCACTCATAGCTTATGAATTTATCTTGAAGGTAGAGAGAGAAAGGGGCTCAAGGGCTTGGAACACTCTCAACTATGCTAGCACCAAGTTTGCAATGGAAGAGCAGCTTGGAATGAACTCCAAGGGGGTCTATTTATAGTTGAGGGTGTCCCTTTAAGTTGTGGGACACTTGGATGAAAAAATAGCCATTTTTTGTTTAAGGAAACGACTCTATTTTTGCCCAAAACACTCACCAATGGTCACATCACGTTTTTCTACAAATTCCGTACAGTGCAATCGGTCGACTTTCAATAGGGGTAACTCAACCGATCAAATAAAAGACAAAACCGATATTCAAATGATCGGTCAAGCTTGTCCTGACAAAACTCGACCGACCATTTAAACTCAAAATGGCCAGTTACTTGATCAGTCGAGTTCTGTGAGTGCACAACTCGACCAATGCAATCTTCCGAAAATCGACCAAGGATGATCGGTTGAGTTTCAAGCCAGGGAAACTCGACCGACCAAGTGCATGTAATCAATTTTCTAATTTTCATATACAGTGATTAGCACTTGGTGAATTTTGTCCCAAACATTATTCTCTTCTAAGTTACAAGTCAATTCATCATTACAAGTGATTACATAGATGTTCTAAGGCGTTCTACATAGAAAACCCAAAACGCACACTTGTAGCTATTTTGACTTGAACTTGACCCATTCTAGGGGTTTGGATTTTAGATCCTTTTCATGTACCTAATGCCTGCAAACAATCTTAAACACACATGTTAGATACATATGAGTGGAATGGTTAAGTCATTATCAATATATAGGTAATGTATAACCTCTAGGTCAACATTCTCCCCCTTTTTGACAATGACAAACCATTCCTCAAACATATTGAAAAGGATATGAAAGTTATTACTTTTGCATTGTGAATTAGGGGGCTTCATGATAAGAACAATTTTGAATTGCTCCCCCTCAAACTATGCTTCCTCTCACATGTATGTTAGTTTCTCCACACATAGCAATACCAATATCCATGTAATGTGTAGTCCTTTGCAAGTTCACATAAAGAATAGTGAATTTGAACAAGAAAAGGATCTCACAGGAAAAAAAACCATATTATAGCAAAGAGAATGCAATATGATTGAGTTTCAAGACTGATCTAGCTTGAAATATTTCTCCCCCTTTTGACATTATCAAAAAGAGAGGGGGGTAGAAGAGCAAAAACCAGGTCTTCTCCAAAACTCAACCAAAAACATGTATATGCAAGGCAGTAAACAACAATTTAAAGCATATAGCACACAACCACAAGGAAAAGCACACAATCCAAATCATAATTAAAATATAGCTAAAAAAATAGCACCAATCATAAGATAAAACAGAGTAAATAGCCAAAGTGCATATCTAGGAGATTACAACTCAAATAGATGTTCTCATGAAAGCAACTACAACCATAAAGCGTTAAAACAGATATAAGAAATAGTATAGTTCAGAAGAATGTGCCAGGATGTTCCTTATACAAAAGAGTCTAGAAAGATGTATATGATTGACATGCTAGACTATAAGCTAAGAAACAACCTAAACATCTATGCTATCGATATCTATGGTATCATCATCCTCGCCAGGGTTGTAGTCCTCATCCCCGTCTGAAGGCAGAGCAACAATGCCAGCATCAGATCTAGCACCATCACCACCATCTTCGTCGGAAGCATTCTCACCATCACCGTCTTCAACATCAGCATCCTCATCAACATCCTCGGCCTGATCATGCATCTCCTCATCATCAGGAGGACCAAAAGAATGACCGGGCCAGTGGGCATTCTGCTCAGCCCACGACATACCAAGAGCAAGAAGCTCCTTGTCCTATGGGAAGGACAGAGTAGAGTCTCCCAAGGAGGCGAGCAGAGTGTCCAGGGGGCCAGCAGGTAATGGCAAGAACGCAGGAGCAGAACTATCAGCAACAAACGGTGGCAGAGCAGCAACGGAAGGCTCAGGAGTAGGGAAGTAATGCTCGTATGCATAAGAAGCATAAGCACTACCTAGGTATGTCTGGTAGGTGGGATAGGGTGAAGCACAACATAGGTTCATGGTAGACATGATTGAACACAGATCCTGGTGCAGGTGTTCTTGAACCTGTCAGTTGTACGCCTGTTCATGCATCATATATCCCAGCAAGGTTTCATTTGAAGCACGAAAGGACGCACGACTGGGTCGGGGAAGTGGCTATGGAGGTGGAGCATGGGTGGAGGAGGGTGGGTCAGCAGAGGCAGAGGCAGAAACAGAAGCACTGGAGGTAGGAGAAAACACAGGGACAACCTTCTGAAGAGTGGTTTCACTAATACAAACAACTTTTCTAGCAACCGGGTAATGGAAGTCAGTTAAGAGGGATTTATCAGTGGCGAACTGGAAAAGACCACAGATCAGAGCTGGATAGGGAGGGTGGGTGGGTGTGCCTTTGGTGTTCTTGCCGGTGTCGAAACAGGTCATGTGGTGTAAGATATATCTGGCCCATTTGACACCGATATTGTTTAGCAAACAATACATAATGACCGCGGTGAATTCCACAATGTCCATTTGATTTCACTTAGGATGGACATTACAGTTAATCACCAAGGCCAGTATGTGCCTCCGAAGGTCAAGAGAGGATGAAGGCAGGGTAGACTTCTTCTTGTAGTCCACGTCGAGTTTCTTTAAAAACTGATGAATGTCTGGTAGCGTCAATTCATGGTGTTTATGAAAACCTTCCGGGTCAAGAAGATCAAAATATTGTCCATAGTCCTTATGCCAAGTGTTTTTTTTCCTCATCTCTGAAAAAAAAAGAGGTTTAATTTATCCTCGAAGATTTGGAAACAGCGACCAATGATCATCAAATTGAGAACTACTTCAGTATTTGGCGAGGGAACAAGTGTATCGTAGTTCCAACGCAAGTTTGTGTAGAACTCGTGTACTTCCTTAGTACTAGACATGTGATTGTTAAAGCAGTCACGTTCGGTCGCAAGGGCAGACAGGTGATGGCTGGAGAGAAGCCTCGAAATAGAGGTAATAACCGCTTAAAAATGATTTGGGTCAACCAAGGGGCAAAATAGAAAAGGAGATGGGGGAAGAAGATCCTTATACCGATTTTCCACCTCAAGAGACACAAAAGAGGTGTTATCGAACAAAATCAAGCGATTAGTCGAGGAAGAGGCTTGAGCATTGCCGGGAGCAGCACGTTATCGTCTATGGGAAGCCATGGAAATGAAAACAAGGAGAAAAATGTGCACACGAGCAAGAGAAAACCTCAAATGCCGAAGAAACACCACCATGAGCACCTGGGGAGGTCAAGAACGGGGTTGCTTGGTCGCCCTAGGGTTAGGAACGAGAGGTTTAGGGCTGGGTGTGAGAGCTTAGGGCTTAGAGGCAAGGAATCAGTTGGCTATTTTGTAGTTGAAAGGGAAAATAGTCGGTCGATCCTGACTTTTAAGTTGGCTCAACATGTCAATCGGTCGAGTTCTGAGAGTGGTAAACTCGACTGAACAGTCCACTGAAGAACTGCTCTCGGCTCCTGATCGGTCGAGTTTTCTAGGGTGGAAACTCGACCGAAGTTTAACCTAACCCAACAGTCTCATTCTTAGATTCTAGCCATATACATGCCAATTAAATTCATTTTTCCATTCTATTATGCATAATTAACATACTTAGGCACATTTAGCCCATCATTGGGCACTATTTAGCAATAAAACATAAAATTCGATAAAAACCCAAAAACAAGCAAAGACAAAGCATGTTGACAGGCAATTTAGGGACACACAAGCATATATAGGCAAAACAAGGTGAAGGTAGACACGAGAAAGCATATAGGAAAGAGACAACTAGCTAAATCACATGGCAAGATCATTCAAATCAACAATAAGCAGTTCAGATTGAATAAAATTAAATTGATCTCTAGCTAGAGGTTTTGTAAAGATATCCGCCAACTAATTTTTTGTGTCCACATGTGTGATGTAGATATCTTTCTTGGCAATGTGGTCACGAAGAAAATGATGGTGAACCTCTATATGATTGGCTCTACTATGCAATATAGGATTGTAAGATAGATTAATTGCACTAGTATTGTCAGAAAAGATAGGAGAAGCATCAAAAAATATGTTGAAGTCTTGGAGCATTTTCTTCATCCATAGGACCTGTGCACAACAACTCCCGGCTGCAATGTATTCAACTTTGGTAGTTGATAATGCCACTGTACTTTTTTTCTTGGAGAACCAAGACACTAAGCATGGTCCTAGAAAGAAGCAAGTGCCACTTGTGCACTTTCTATCAACCAAACACCCTGCGTAATCCACATCACTATATGCTCTAAGAGTAAAATCCCTTGATTTAGGATACCATAATCCAAAATTTTGGGTTTTGGCTAAGTACCTCAAAATCCTCTTAACTACAATAAGATGCGACTTCTTAGGGCTAGATTGAAAGCGAGTGCACAAGCCAATACTAAATATAATATCAGGTCTAGAGGAAGTTAAATAAAGTAAACTTCCTATCATACCTCTATAGAACTTCTCATCTACCTTTTCATCTTCTTCATCTTTGTCAAGTTTGGCGGTGTTTGACATGGGTGTATCCATCGACTTCATGTTCTCCATCCCAAAGCGCTTGAGTAGTTCACTTGTGTACTTACCTTGGTTGATGAATTTTACTTCTTTTGTTTACTTGATTTGAAAGCCGAGGAACAAGGTCAACTCACCCATCATGCTCATTTCAAACTCACTCTGCCTAAGAGAACTAAACTCCTTGCAAAGATCAAGATCAGTCCCGCCAAAAATGATATCATCAAAATATATTTGAATTATAAGAAAATGGTTAGAATTGTGTTTTAGAAACAAGGTAGAATCAACTTTGCCCATGACATACCCGTTATCTAACAAAAAGTTCTTTAGTTTCTCATACCAAGCTCGAGGTGCTTGTTTGAGTCCATAGAGAGCTGTTTGCAACAAATAAACATGATTGGGTAACTTGTCATTTTCAAAGTTCGGAGGTTGAGAAACAAATACTTCCTCCTTGATTGTACCATTCAAAAATGCACTTTTAACATCCATTTGATATAATAAGAAATTTTTGTAACTAGCAAAGGCAAGTAGCATACGAATAGATTCTAATCTAGCAACATGAGCATAAGTTTCATCAAATTCAATACCTTCTTGTTGGTTGTAACCTGGTGCTACTAACCTTGCTTTGTTTCTTACCACTTTTCCTTGCTCATCTAGCTTGTTGCGGTAGACCCATTTGGTGCCAATGATTTTTCTATCACTTAGTCTTGGCACTAGGATCCACACATGATTCTTCTCGAATTGCTCTAGCTCTTCTTGCATGGCAAAGGATCCACTCATCATCACCAAGGGCTTCTTTGATGTTCTTTGGCTCTAGTTGGGAGATGAAGGCACTATCTGCGTGTTCTTTGTTATGAGCATCTCGTGTCCTCACTCTCTCGAAAGGGTTTCCAATGATAAACTCCTTGGGATGATTCTTTGCAAAGCGGGGAGTGGGATCCTTCTTTTCTTCTTCTTCTTCTTCTATCACCTACTTACCTTTATTTTTGATGTTGAGGTCTTTTAACATGGGAATCAATTCATCTACAACATCATCATCACCAACATGCTTGCCAACAATAGGGTTAGTTTCAATAAACTTAACATTAATAGATTCTTCAATTTTAGACAATTCAATGTTGAATACTCTATATGCCCTGCTAGTAGTGCTATAGCCTAGGAAGAAAGCCTTATAGGATTTCAGATCAAACTTGTCAAGACAATCCTTCATGTTTAAAACAAAACAAGGACATCTGAAAACATGAAAGAAATCAATAGACGGCTTTCTACCATGCCATAGTTCATAGAGGGTTTTCTTTAAAGAATGATGTGTGAAAACTCAGTTTTGCACAAAGTATGACATGCTAACAGCTTCAGCCCAAAACTTCTTAGGAGTGTCATACTCAAGAAGCATGGTCCTAGCCATCTCTTGTAGCGACCTGTTCTTCCTCTCAACAACCCCATTTTATTGAGGCATGCGAGGAGAACAGAAATTATGCGAATAACCAAGTTTTTCACAAAAACACTCAAAAAGATCATTTTCAAATTCTCCCCCATGATCACTTCGGATAGAAACAATTCGGCAAGAAGCTTTGTTTTCAGCCTGTTTACAAAAGCTCGAGAAAACATCAAGAGTATCTCTTTTAGAAACGAGAAAGAAGGTCCAAGTATATCGAGAGAAATCATCAACAATAACAAGACAATACTTGGAACCATGAAGCGTTTGCATTCTCATTGGTCTGAACAGATCAATGTGAAGAAGTTCAAGAAATCTCTTGGTACTCATGACTCCTTTGGATTTGAAGGAGGATTTGGTTTGTTTCCCTCGTGTACAACATTGACATTCCTCATCCTGATCAAAGTCCAATTTAGGAAGTCCTCGAACCAAATCCTTTTTGTTCAACTTCTTCATTTGATGCAAATTCACATGACCCAAATGACGATGCCAAAGAGAAAGATCATTTTTATCCACAACCAAGCATCTATTTAGTATGGGCTTCTGAGCATCAAGAACAATAACATAAAGATTACCATTTCTAGTTCCCTTATATATGATATTGTAGGAGAGGGAATCTAGAAGCAAGCATTCTAAAGAAGTAAACAACACAAGATATCCATTGTCACAAAGTTGACCAACACTAATTAAATTGTGATGTAGGCCATCAACAAGCAACACATTTTTAATACATAGCTCATTGCCTACATAACCCTCACCTATGACCTTACCCTTCTTGTTGTCCCCGAAGGTTACCAATCCTCGTTTCTTTTTCACAAACTTGTTGAAATGGCTGATTTCTCCAGTCATATGCTTAGAGCAACCACTATCAACAATCCATCTCTTTTTAACCTGAAAGAAAGAAGGATGTCGGAACCCAACTCAAACTTTGGGACCCGGGATTAGCTTGGGGAGCCATTTCATCTTTGTGTTGGTCTCCTTGGGCTTGTAAGGATAATAAGTGGAGTAATGGTCATCACATTTACAATGAACACAAACCATATGGTTCTTAGAGCCAGAAGTCTCTCCATGGAAAATGGGAGGTTCCACAGTCTTCTTCTTACCCTTGTTCTTGCTCTTTTTCTTACCTTTGGGTGCAGTCCCATCATATCCCAAACCACTAGTACCAACATGTTTGGTAGAGTGTTCTAGGACATCATTGAGGGATTTCTTTCCCGAGAGAAACCTTTGCAAAGTAGATCTTAACTTAGCATTATCATCACTAAGATTTATAACAGTAGTAGAAAGACTAGCAAGATCTTCTCTAGCATGCAAAAGGTCGACCTCAAGATATAGGGCTTTAGTAAGAAGGGAATCATTTTCTAAAGTTAAGCTAGCAACTTCATTTCTTGGCAAACCAGGCCTAGAAGATAAATCATTAACTTGAGCAAGCAACTTGGCATTTTCAGATTTAAGCACAACAATCTCTCTTTGATAAGCATAGACTTCATCTCTCCTAGCATCATCAATAAGTTTGAGTTCCACATTTTCAGTTTTAAGAACCTTAAGATCATCTAGGCACTTTTGGTTTTCTATCTTAAGATTTTCAATATTTTTAAGATATACACCATTCTCAACCTCTACTCCATTGTATTGAAGTTCAAAGTCAAGAAATTGCCCTTGTAAGGAATCTATACTCTCAAGATGCAATTTTTCATTTTTATCAAGAATATCAATTTTAGCATAAAGATCATCAACTATCTTGCCTAACCTTTTCCTCTTACATTTGCACTTAGCAAAAGATGATTTGCATTCATTAAGCATATCAATGATAGTTTCTTTAGGCAGCTCTAGAAAATTCACTTCACTTACCTTGCTTACCTCACTTACCTCACATACATCTTCACTAGTAGATGCCATGAGAGCTAGATGACATTCTCCATCTTCAGAGCTTGAGGAGCTTGAAGAAGACTCCTCCCACGCTGCATGAGCTGCATCTTTGGATCTTCTCTCCTTCTTGTCTTTCCTCTTGTACTTGGCTTCTATTTTGTACTTGTCGTCTTTCTTGTGGCTGCTCTTGTGATGGCACTTCTTGGCCTTTGGGCAGTCACTCTTGTAGTGGCCTTTTTGACCACACTCATAGCATCTTGGAGTTGAAGAGGAGGTCTTGCTCTTGAAGTGTTTCCCCTTTGAGTAGATTGCTTCATGCTCATTGGAACCTTCATCTTCACTTGAGGAAGGGCTGGGAGACTTCAAGGCGAGTTGTTGTTGCCGGACCATTTCTTCAATTTGTGTTTTGAAGGATGTGTCCTTTATCTTCTTAGATTCTTTTTCTTCTCTCTTCTCTTCCTCTTCTTTCTTGTCAAGCCTAGGTTCATGGGCTTGGAGGTTACTGTAACATCCCTGACCTGGGTTATGCTTTAACCCTAGGTGTTTTGATTAAGAAAGATGATTATATGCTTAATCTTATCTTTTGAAAAGTGATTAGGGCTCATGAGGAACTTATGTTTCAATTTTGGTCCTATTTGAACAATGTTAAAGCAATGTTTGCTTATTTTGGACTAAAGTGCAAATTACCCAAGTTGAGGGGTTAAATTGAAAATGTTGCATGATAAGATGTTCCTCTGATGTTAAGACATCATAAGAATGAATATGATGTAGTGGTATGGTTTCCACAAGCTTGGACACCAAGATTAAGCTTGTAAAGCAATCCTTGTGCATTAAAACCTAGTTTTGGAGTAAAGTGCAATTTACCCAAAATCTAGGGTTCAATATGCAAATTACCACTTCAATATGGTCCTTAATGTTTCTTGGCATCATGTAGAGAAAATAAAATGATAGGGACTCCTCATTTGAATTAAGTTGTAGGAGAGAGAATCTTGACATTAAAATAATCAAGAATAATGCCTAATTGAAAACCTAATTCAATTTAGGGAAAAAATGAATAAAAATAATTGAAGGGCTTTCAACCAAAATGTTTTGGGTTGATTTTGAATAAGGATGGACGTTCCTTTGCCAAGATAAGGAACGAAAATATCTTAAGTAGGTGAAATTCCACTCACCTTATAATAAAAAAAAGTAATTTCCACTCACATATGGGATATTAATATAATAAGCATTAAGGTGCTTAATTTGCTTTTCTTTAAATTGAGGATAATGAAGGAGAATTAAAGGCAAGGAAGGTGCCTCGTACCCAAGGTATTTGAGGGGGAATAGGCGGCCACTTTATTGGGATTAATTGGATTTTTATAAGGCATTTTCTCTCTCATCAATTTCCTTATAAAAGTGCCTTTTCCAAATGAATTGAAAGGCTTTTTCGGCCCTTTCTTCTTCCTTTGCTTGGGATGAGCTCAAGGGGACTTAGGAGCAACAGGAGGACGAGCCCCAACCTATTGGTAAGCTTCTTGACCCTCGTTCTTCATGATTTCATGGTGGAAATCGAAAATAAATTATGGATTCCTTCTTATTTCGATCTCCTCTTCAACCCTAGCCAACTTTTGCAATCAAAAGCTTGAGGACGAGCCTAGGGGGAGTTTCTAGAGCTTCATCCACCATTGATGGCGTGATCTTGGAGCTTTGGAGCTCAATTGGAGGCGGGTTTTATAACTCAAACCCTTAATCATTGCTATTGCATCAATCATCTATGCTTTGTTGATTGTTTTCTTCAATTTGTTACAAACTTGATTCTTTGCTGCAATTTCCATCAAGAACGGTTGCTGTTCTTGGGTGCACGAAGGAAGATGATGATGACATCATCATAAGCAAGCACCTCACCAAATATCTTGGGAGAAAACGATCTCAAAGGTGGGGACCAAACGGGTTCACCAAAACCGTTTGGTGACCAAACGGGTTGCAAACCGTTTGGTGGAAAACGGGTTCAAACCCATTTGAAAGAGTTGACCAAGCGTTGACTGTTTAGGAATCTCGTTCCCAATTATGTAGTCTAATGACCCTCCAAACTTGAGGGGTTAAATCCAAATGAATCATAGGTTGAAGGCCAATCAATTAGACAAATCGAATTGAATTAAGTGCTGATTTTCAACCTGAATAACTTGACCTGCTTGGGAAAACGGGTTCAAGACCATTTGAGATGGTTGACCAAGCGTTGACCGTTTGGGATTCATGTTTATAATAATGTTGGTTAATGACCCCCCCAAATTTGAGGGGTTAACTCCAAAGGAATCATAGGTTGAAGGCTAATCAATTAGGAAAACCTAATTGGATTAAGTGCTGATTTTCAACCTGATTAACTTGACCTGCTTGGACAAACGGGTTCAAGACCGTTTGAGTGAGTTGACCAAGCGTTGACCGTTTGGCATTCATGTTCATAATTACGTTGGTTAATGAATCTCCAAATTTTAGGGGTTAACTCCCAAGGAATCGTGAGTTTAAGGCTAATCAATTAGGCAAACCCTAATTGAAAATAGTGCTGAAATTCCAATGAGTGAAGTTGAGATTTTGGGTTGATTAGCCCAAACGGGTTCAAACCCGTTTAGGGATCACCCAAACGGTTTCAAACCCGTTTGGGGATCACCCCAAGACCGTTTGGAAGTCTGGGGTCAAGTATAGTTGACCAATTGAAGGTCCAAAGGTACTAATCATATTGCAATGTAGTGCTGATTTGTTGATCAACTCGATAGACCAATCCATGATGGTTTTTCACTAGAATCCAAAGGTTGGATGGGCCAAACGATCTCAAGACCGTTTGTAGCTCATCCAAACGGTCTCAAGACCGTTTTGTGGTCACCCAAGACCGTTTGGAGGTCTAGGGTTGAGTATGGTTAGGTGTTTGAAGGTCTAAAGGTACCAAGTTGTTAAACAATGTAATGCTGATTTGGTGATCAATCCAATGAACCAAACCCTAATTGGATTGCTTAGATTTGAGTGATATGATGGGCAAACGGTCTCAAGACCGTTTGGAGGTCATCCAAACGACCTCAAGACCGTTTGGGGTCAGGTCATACCCAATTTGGATGATGGTTCAATGGTTTCAAAGTAACTAGTCTTACATTGATTAGTGTTGTTGAATCATCAATTCTAAACCCTATCTCAATTGAATCAAACCCTAATTGATGACCAATTGAGGGTCAATTGAGGGTCAAATCAGTTGAAGGTTGACCTATTAAACTCAATTGAAGTATGAGGGTAGGTCCAATTGATGACTGGTTCCATGAATCCAATGATTGAAGGAATCAACATTGGAAACCCTAATTCAATTGGATGCTTTATGTAATGGAGATCCAATGTGATTGAATCTCTTGAGAATCAAGATGATGAATGATCCATTGATCCAATGTTGATTAGTAATGATAATCAAAGAAGGTACAAAGGTTGAAACCCGAATAGTACCTAAGGGATTAGTGCCAATTAAGGGATGAATTCCTAATTGCTTATAGGGTCAATGACTTGATACACTATGTTAATCATAGTTGTATGTACTCAACTAAAGGGTGATATGACCTATTCAAGTTGAGAAGTTGATAGCATGAATTCATACTTGAATATGATTCATGAGGGGAACTTCTGTAGCACGACCGTGGTAGCTTCACTTTGCACGACCGTGCAAGGTAGCACGGCCGTGGTGGCTTCCCTTCGCACGGCCGTTCTTGGTTGCACGACTGTGGTTCTCTATGCTTGATTTAGAGGTGATTTGAAAGTGACCTCATATGATCGTATACCTTGATATGATTGTAAGTCCAATATAATTGGATGAAGGATACATAAGATATGTGATGAGAAACCCTATTTGAGGGTGTATCATTGTGATTATTTATAAGAAACTTTATAATAAAGTCATGCCTTAAAATAAGATAAGTCCATATCATGTGAGATAGCTGTACAATTATAATGTGTGGCCTTTGCATTATATGCTAAAGGTAAGAGATTAGTGATGGGATGTATTAAGAGGGAAATACCTTAATACAAGATAAGATGGATAACTCAACAGAGTTTGAAATGATGAGAAAGCGATACATCAAGATATGATAGTTATCACATTCAAAATTTCAGGGTTTATGTGCCTTGATGTACTTCAAATCCAATATAATTGGGTAAGAAATATATGAAGTGTGTTATGAAACTATTACAATGAAATGTAATGAGTTTTTACACCTTGATGAGTGTTAATTAATGTACCTTGAGAATGGGGTTAAGCCCAAATGATGTGTATGATATAATCATACCATGATAAGGATGAGAAATGAACTCATACCTTGAATTGATGATCATTAATGCTATACGATGAAAGTAGTGTTCTAGAATAATCAAATATGATATCCTTGAATGCCCCAGAGGTATGGAATAATGTATTAAGGGTTGGACAGATAATGAGATCATGAACTCTTTATTAATGAGAAATGGGGAACCCTAACCCTAATTTGGGTAAAGGGAATGAAAAACCCTATTTGATAGTAAACCCTAATTCCTGGTAGAGGAATAATGGTGTTACTATCACATCACATGATGTGTGAATATCTTGTATGACTGTTATCATGCCTAATAACCATACAGATATTATGAAATGATGTATATAACTAGTGTGAGTTGTGACATTTATATTATAAATGTTGATTGGCATTATGTGCCTTAATGTTGTTGTTGCTTAGTAAAAGAAGCAATATGCATGGACTTCTATGTGTCACATGAGTAAGTTGTTACCTAGTGAGAGGTGACAAGATATTTCATGGCCTTGTGAGCCAGGTGTGATGCTTGTGTAACAAGTATCATGAATGCCTTGGTCAGATGACCTGAAGGTGATAGTTACCTGAAAAAGGTATAATACTGCTCAATGATGAGTTAAGGGTTTGAATACCCAGAACCATATGATTATGGTGATGAGATAGTGAAGGGATGCTAATTCCCAGTATTGAAATGAGGGACTGAGTTCCCATGCTCAATGATGAGTTAAGGGTTTGAATACCCAGAACCATATGATTATGGTGATGAGAAAGTGAAGGGATGCTAATTCCCAGTATTGAAATGAGGGACTGAGTTCCCAGGGTCTTTGAAAGACTGATTAATATCTGATAAAAGTAGTACATGTCTCTTTATAACATTGTTGTAATAAGTTATGTTTGAGAACTTAGCTGATGCTAAAAGAATATGAGAATGTACTTAATAAATCAAGTGAAATCTATTCATGTAGTGCTCTGACCATAGATCCATCATCGTCAGGAATAGGTGATGGTGAATCGGGTGCCCGCGGCAAAACTCGGAGCACATATTTTATATGTGGGGGTAAATGGGCGAAAATATCCTTACGTCCTCTTGAAGAGATTGTTGGAAGGTAAACAAGAAACCTCTCAATCCTTCATGAATATGTCGGGATGGATGTATCATGAATCTCCCAATGATACTTAATGTCGGATCGAGGAGATAAACAAGAAATCTCTCGATTGGCGATGAGAGTGCAGTTGACGCTGTAACTCTGTAGCGAAGGTGCCAGAATACCCTGGCTAGCTAGTTAGCAGAGACA
Source organism: Alisma plantago-aquatica (assembly GCA_963693085.1). Taxonomy (NCBI): domain Eukaryota; kingdom Viridiplantae; phylum Streptophyta; class Magnoliopsida; order Alismatales; family Alismataceae; genus Alisma; species Alisma plantago-aquatica. The sequence continues at coordinate 1,711,428,177 of OY856409.1, read as the reverse complement.
CGAGATGTCCTGCATGTGGTCTCGTACTGACCGAGATAGATGAGGTCATAAGAATCTGGCTCTTTTGATGACCTATGTATGGTACCGAGGCGATTTTGTAATGGTCGGTTGGAGTATGAGCGGTATATCTCATCTCCTCAAAGCATAAGTGTGATTGTAAAATGTAATCAGCCGTATAGCATGTTTGCTTAAGGATTGAATACGGAGATTCATTGGCTGATGTTGCATTTCTTTGTGCATTCCTTAGTAGATAAATGTTAATTATGTTTCTTTATATTCTCTGCAAAGTAGACAGATGAATTACTTATCTACCATGGGTAGATGCAATGACCTCCTTGAGAATGGAGATTATCTTATTCTGTTCTATGATGAATAATTCTGCCTGATAATGTAAAAGTAACCCCTACTCAGTTTTAATTTGATAAACTACAATAATAATGTTTTTTGCGAAGAGTTATATCTCTCGCTGGGGAAATTTTCAATTGTCTCACCCCCATGGGAAACATTTTTAGGTATGCATGGAAGGCAGAGCAGAAACCCTAGAACAGGGAAAGAGCAGCAGCAACAGCAGGGACATCAATAAGATCTCAGGTGGAAATATTGTTTGTCTAGTCATATAGATAGTAGTCTTATGTGTCGTCTCTGTACTCTCAGGTCCTCGGAGTTTTAAATGTATCAATCTGAGTTTTGGCTTAGTGCCTCGAAGTTTTTATACTGCCTGTGTATATTTGTTAACAGGGCAGTCAATGTTGTAATCCTTGAAAAGGAATGGTACAGGTTGTGTACTTGTGAACCAGGATGAATTTGGAATACTTTGGTTCATGGTTAAAGAGTTTTCCTGTGAATGGATCTCTTTGCAAAAAGTTTTAAATTTTCAGTGATTTTCAGTAATCCGCTGCAAATAATTCGCTTCCGCATTAGTTAATCCTGTTTTCATGAGACGGTCGTTACAATTACCAACCAACTCCTTAGTTGACAACTCACTTAGCTTGTACACCTCTTCAATTGAAGTAACCTTAGGCTCCCATCTCTTAGGAAGAGATCTCAAGACCTTGGCGTTGATAGTACCTCTATCCATTACACTCCCAAGGGCTGCCAAACTATTCAAGATGACATTGAGCCTAGTGTACATATCAGCCATTCTCTCATTCTTACCCATCTTGAAGTTCTCTAGAAGACCGCCAAGCATGTAGATTTTGGCCTCCTTCACTTGCTCGGTTTCTTCATAGGTGACACAAAGTTTGTGCCATATCTCATGTGTCGTGTCCCAAGAATAGATCCAGTTGAACTCGGATGGAGTAAGAGTGGCATAGATGATGCTCACAACTTTGGCGTTGAGTTGAGCACGCTTCATATCAGCTTCAGTCCATGTGGTGATGTCCCCTTTTGGATCTTCATATTTGAGGTGGACAATCTTCCACATTTCATAGCTCACGCCTTGGAGATAGAATTGCATTCTCCTCTTCCAATAAAGAAAGTTTGTGCCATTGAAGACTGGAGGTCTCATGGAGAAGCTTCCTTCAAGGTTGAGTGAACCAAGAGTTGAATCACCCATCTTCTCCTACTTGTTGAAGTAGCTTGGAGAAGACTTGCTCTAATACCACTTGTTGGATCAATGGGCTCTAGGGGGGGGTGAATAGAGCTACAGAAACTTCAAAAAATCAATTAGACCACCAATTTAAACTTAGTGCAGAAACTAAACAAAACAGTAATTTGATGTCCTAATCTAGTATTCAAAGCAAGGATAAGAGACAAGAATTAGCAAGCACTTGGGCAGGTGGTTAGAGTGGTTCCACATCCTAAACTTAGGAACAATGTCAGTCCACTACCTAGAGTTGGTTAGACTCTAGGATTTGCAACTTGGTTCTCTTATATATGACAATATGATTACAAGATACATCAACCACACAACCAATGGCTTAGATTCTCAAGCTAAGATCTTATAACTTACCAAGGACTTACCCACTTTTCAAGTAGTCTTCATCCTTCTTCAAAGGACTTACCCACTCTTGCTCTAGTCTTCAGCCTTGCAGGATTTACCTATCTTACTTGAGCTTTGCCTTGCACCTCTCCTTCACTTGGAGAGCTTTTCCATGTTTCTCCTTCACTAGGAGATCTGGAGCAGCTAGCTTTCTTCACTCTTGCAGACCAGCAACCATCTTCACCTTCACTCGCGGAAGAGCAGCAGCAACTTCTCTTTCACTTGGAGAAGAAACTTCAATCAATCTTCAAAGGGAATATGTGGTAGAAAGGGGGAAAGGAGAGCTTTACATCATACAAGGGATATCTCTCATACACAGGATCCTAACTCACTCATAGCTCATGAATTTATCTTGAAGGTAGAGAGATAAAGGGGCTCAAGGGCTTGGAACACTCTCAACTATGCTAGCACCAAGTTTGCAATGGAAGAGCAGCTTGGAATGAACTCCAAGGGGGTCTATTTATAGTTGAGGGTGTCCCTTTAAGTTGTGGGACACTTGGATGCAAAAATAGCCATTTTTTGTTCAAGGAGACGATTCTATTTTTGCCCAAAACACTCACCAATGGTCACATCACTTTTTTCTGCAAATTCCGTACAGTGCAATCGATCGAGTTTCAATAGTAGTAACTCGACCGATCAAATAACAGACATAACTGATATTTAAATGATCGATCGAGTTTGTCCTGACAAAATCTCGACTGACCATTTAAACTCGAAATGGCCAGTTACCTGATCGGTCGAGTTCTATGAGTGCACAACTCGAACGATGCAATCTTCAGAAAATCGACCAAGGATGATCGGTCGAGTTTCAAGCCAGGGAAACTCCACCGACCAAGTACCTGTAATCAATTTTCTAATTTGCATTTAAAGTTATTAGCACTTGGTGAATTTTGTCCCAAACATTTTTCTCTTCTAATTTACAAGTCAATTCATCATTACAAGTGATTACATAGTTGTTCTAAGGCGTTCTACATAGAAAACCCAAAACGCACACTTGTAGCTATTTTGACTTGAACTTGACCCATTCTAGGGCTTTGGATTTTAGATCCTTTTCATGTACCTAATGCCTGCAAACAATCTTAAACACACATGTTAGATACATATGAGTGGAATGGTTAAGTCATTATCAAAATATAGGTAATGTATAACCTCTAGGTCAACACTCCTACCTTACGAGGACACTTTTCCATCAAATCGATGAAGATGCACATCCTCTATGCAAATGTTACTTCTGATGCTCCCCAGCTGAATATCCCTTGGAATCTCGACTTTCCCAAAGCCTGCACACTTCTTTGGAAGATTCTACACAATGTCATTCCTACTGACGACAACGTCTCTAGATGTCATATTATGCTACCCTCTAGATGCTCCAGCTGTGACTCTCCCTCTATTGAAACTATGCATCATTTGTTTTTTGAAGGACAAACCGCAAGTTTCTTCTGGCAGAAATTTGTTGTGATCTTTGACCGGCCTCCTCCCTACAATTTCTTTGACATTATTCATATCTGCAGCCACTCATGTTGACATTTTTCTTCTAAGACATGGATGCAAGGTCTGTTGTGTGGCCTCATCACATGGTCTATATGGTGTCATAGATGCACACGCAGGTTTGAGGATATGAATTCTAACCTGATTTCTAAATGGAGTTCTATTGTCCACACCGTCAATCATTTTCTCAAGGATACATCTTTTTCCAAAGTGGAATCTACTGACTTTTATGAAAAGATGTCGACGCATGGTTTCACAGAACCACATACTAGAATTAGAAGCATCTTCTTGATAAGATGGACACCTGTTGATGTTGCTAATCTTAAGTTAAATCTTACTATAGGAAGAGATGTTGACCCTGATGGCAGGCGTAGATGAAGGGCGGCGGGGATCATTCAAGACTCATCATGCAGAATGAGACTTGCTTTCAGAGTTTGGATTATAGAGGATAACTTTACTTGTGCTTCCCTCATAGCTTGTGCAGTTGCTCTTAAGATTATAGATGATAAAAACATCAGTATTTCGGTGGTTGAAGTTGATGATATCAATGCGCATGACATTATCTGGGCGAATGCACCCGAGCCATGGAAAGCCTCGTCGATCACCAGAGACATCAAATCTATTATCCAGGAGCATGCAATTATGGGACAATATGTTCATAAGCTTGTCAATTCGACATCAAGAGAGCTGGGTAGATGGGGTTGCATGGTGAATGAACCTTTTATCTTCACTGAAGCTGCACTGCTGCCAATGAGAATTAGAGGCTTTCTCATTTTAGAAAGAAGAAATGTTCCCTATGTTGGCAAGAGAAGATGAGTCGAGCCATCTTTTTTATCTAAGTGATCGTTCTTACTTCTCTTTTGGTCGGCGCTACTGGCCTTTGGGTCCGTTTTGTTCTTTGGGCTGGGCCTAAAAGATGTGATGATGTTGGTTATTTTTCTTTTAGGGGGGATATTACCTGCAAACATATAAGCAGGAGATGTATTTGATTTATGTTTGATTTTTCCCACATGAGAGGGGTGGGATGAATAAGAGAACCCCCTAGCTTGAAAAAAAATGCATGATAGTTGTGTGTTTGTCAGAAATATCTAAGATTGAGCATTTGTTCATGCGAGAGTTCATGTTGTGCATCAAACTTGGTGAAAGTTGTGTAGCTTCTAATGTGTATAGGTTGTGCACTTGAGGGTGTCATCTTTGTGTATTCATTTCAAAGTTCTGAAAAAAAAAATTCTTGCTGATGAAAAGGGTGGGATTTGTTCCAGATAAACCAATCTTAATTATACATGCATGAAATTACCTAGAATTAATCTACATGATAGAAAAAGACAAATTACCATGTTTAAGAAATTACTAGCTTATTTGTAGCTAAATCATGAAATTTAAATCATTAACAATATGGATTTATGGTATGCAAAATTGTATCAACTACATTCCACCCCAAGTTTAAATCATTTATTGACCCCTCTACTAGGGTGATTCCCTTGATAATAGAAAAAATTCAAACCAACATTCAAAGAGTATAGAATGCATTCAAAAAGATGAAATTGAACTAGTGTCAACATAAAATATTGTTTGATCAATGTATTGATAACATGAATGATAAATTCTAATATTTAAGGTGTTGTTCTTTTATATCGAGATAAGCATCCAAGATTTCCCCCTATCCCCGAGAATCTAATGTTCTATCAGGTTTACCACCTAACAACAACCAAGAGACTCCCAACTGGGAACTCTTCACCTTAGCCAAACTTTTCCTTTTTATTTCATATTGAAGATTTCTAGCATGTCACTTTTGGGTTACATTGGCACCTTTTTTATGAAAAATTCTCTCAAGGCACGCAAACTCAAAGACTAGATCTATATTTTGAACCAAGTTTCCATACCAAGTTGGTTTTTATTGTCTCTTTCCCATATTTTAAATAGTTACTTTTCACTTTTAAGAATTTTTGACAAAGAACCTAACCATCATGATAGGACCAGTGTCATAGGATTGGTAAGAATACTAATTAGGAAATTTGTAGCCTCTTCAGGAATTAAATAGAAATAGTTTGGGTTGATTCTAAAATATAGTCTCTCTATGTGGTAGAGTCCTCTGGTACTATAATTGTAACATACTGAATTCTGGACATTTTGCCTATTTGGTCCTGTTTTCAATCTTTGCTTTTTATCTATATCCTCTTTGGCCTTTCCATTTATGTTGTGGAGAATATAATGGCCTAATGGGCATTTGTTAACTTTTTATTCCAATATTTGGGTTTATGCACAAATACCTCATTGGAAGCTTAGTAATGGGTCAAATATGCAAAATATCCACTTATGTGATAAAAAGAATAAATAAATTCGTCCTAGAAATTTTTAGTGCTTTTTAGAATATGAAAAAGAAAGAAAATCCCGAAATATAAATAAAGGAGATGATAAATGCAATAATTGGGGATAATATGGAATATTTTGGATAAAAGAAGATAATGAGGAATATATTGTTCCAAAAATCCTAAATAGAAACCCAAGAAGATAATTTGGATAAGAAATATATCAATTTCGTTTTCTTGACTTAAAAGTTGCTTAATGGAAAAGTATCATCTAATTTGGATAATAAATAAATATATTAAAGCCTTTATTTTAAGATAATGGGAAATAAGCCAATAAGGTGAAATAAAATATCTAATGTCCTCAAATTAGAAAAATAACTCTAGATTCGAAATCTAAACATAAAAATAAGGCTTTGGGCAAATTTTCATTTAATTTGGTCAATGTTTAGTATTTTATTTTAATCTGCAGAGAGAAAATGATTTAAAGACCAAAAACATTAAATATATGTTGGAAAAAATTAATTAATGCCAAAAACGTGTTCCTAGCATTTAATATTACTTGTAGACCAAGTTTTATATTTTTAGAAGGTTTCTAGATGCCTCTAATAAATTAAAAGGATAAAATAAGTGATAAATTTAAATGTATTAAATAAAATAATAAAGTCTTCGAAAAAATAAAATAATGCCAAATTCATATTCTACATGTTAAAATATATCTATAGATGGATTTTGACTCAAATTGGAAAATATTTGGAGAGAACATGAATTTAGGAGAGAGAATGTGTGTAAAATATTCAAATCATTAATTAAAATAACAAACAAATGAAGCTAATAACAAATTTATGTTCCATATATTTTGTTTTGCTTGAGAGTGAAGTTTCACATTAATTGATAATTATATAAGTCTCTAATATATGAAGAAAGAGAAAATATGAATTAATTTAAAGGAATTAAGTAAAATACTTAGAATTCCCAAAAATGAAAACTAATGTTACAATTGGGATCTACATGTATTAACTAGTCAAGGGTTCAAATTTTATATTTAACTGGATAATGCTTGCTTTCCCAATTGAATTGGTATTTAAAATCCTAATTACCATAGGTTTTAATAGTGGTATTTGATTAAACAAATTAATGTTTTCCTAAACCAAACGTAAAGCAACGCTGCATTGCTTCGTCTCCCTCACATATCCCCCCTTCCAAAACGGGCAACGCCCGAGGCAACAGTCATCCCCCTTTCCTCTGCGTATCCTATTTATCTTCCTCCCTTCATTCCTTTTCTCCTCAAACACACGAAGCCCTAGCCTCCCAGCCTACTCTCAGCTTGCGTCCAACCATGGCGAGCAACACCAAACAGAGTTGAGGATCGTTGGGCAGCGTCGCCTCCTCCTCTTCTTCTTCCTCTCCATGAATGACACCCAGCAACCCCGACGCTACGTCGGCGTCGTTAACACCTTCCCGTCTGACCCTCGACGCCCAGCAACCCCCGACACTGCATTGGCATCACTAACATCTGCCCAACCGACGCCACGACGTTGTGTTAGCGTCACTACCACCTAACCTTCTGACGCCCTAACGTTGCGACGCCCTGACGCTACGACGCCCCGACGTCCTAATGCCCCGACGCCGAAAACACCACTTCCAGAGCAACACCGACGCCAACACACACTGACAGCAGGGCATCGTAGCCACCAAGTGCAACGTCATCGACCTTGACAATGACTTCGTCATTCACAACCACTAGATCTGCAAGACCATGACATTTGCAAACACCTTCATTCAACCTAACGATGGTGACTCATTACATGCTGCGTCTTCCTGGGTCACGTGATCATAGAGAACATGATGATGTGTTTGGGTCCCCATCTTGTTGTGAATCAACCAGACATGCAACCCCCATGGTAACTCTAGACATGCAAGTATTCATTTCATTTTCAATAGTTATGTTTTATAAAATAGATTATAAAGATGGGATAAGTATGGAGTAAGGATAATCTAGTTATTTAAAACCATAACATGAACTAGTCAATTATCTTACCTATCAACTTTGTTGTATACAAATGTAAATACTATATTGCATGAAATCAAACCTATAATGATACGTTAAAATGGAACCTTGATATTAAATAAAAGATGTTGTATAAGACCCGGGTAGATTGATATCCAAAATGGTTAATGAATCACCCTAATTGCTTATTGTATACTTACCAAACCCTAAGAATCATTAGTGGGAGTATCCTTGTGTTAATGAATCCTTTAAATTAGAAATCATATATATATATATATGTGCATTACATGATAATTAGAAATACATATGGATCTAGGGAACACTCTCATCTAAATTAATCCAAGGGAACTTGAAATATGTATAAGAATTCATCTAATGATATTGTCTTCTTAGATAATAATGTATAAAGGAATATACTTTTACATACATATATCTAGATGACATGTTAGTTGGATGAAAGCATGTGTATATTAGTGAACCTAATAAATATTCATATGGAATATACTTACACCAATAAACATGGTAAGCATGATGTTTGGAATAATATGGACTCACATCATTAAACCTATATTGGAAGAATATATATTATTATCCACATGTATATGAATTACATAAATTTATGTGACTAAATATTGGTAACTAGAACTAAGATAGATATGTAAAGCATCACATATTATCTCAACAAAGATTAAAATCATAAACCCTAACATGACATTACATGGTTGGGAATTGGGTAATAATAATATAAAAATATAATAGGAATGAATATGTTCACTTTGACTTGGCTAATATATATAATGTGTTTCTAATATGAAAAGTTGATTTTGTGGACCAAAGTATACTATTCAAGTTAACCTTTATGTGTGAAAAGTGGTATGTGAATCTGCCCCCTTCAGTTGGGAAATTATTTGTACCATTACCTTTGTTCCTTAATGAGGCTTAATTTGACTTAATCCATTATTCTTGAAACCTAATTTATTCATGCCTCAAAATCAGTTGTAGTATTATCTGAATGGGTTTTTATACCCGACTGCCATGTTATATAAATCTTTTGATTAATCTTGTCATAACTCTTTTTCTAGCATGTTGATTTTATTAGACTAAATAACTAGTGTAGTGGTACTTGTATGTACAACCACCCATAGTTGGGGAATGTGTTTCTCCCCTAGGGAATGTGTTACTCTCCCCCACACACAAAATGTGTGTAGGTGACTGGGAATGTGTTATTCTCGTCTCACCCTTTGGTTGAAGGTATGGTAGGTGCCCCAACCCTATTTAGTTAAGATAGCCAATATTAATCATACATGCAATCCTTTAGTGATATGGTGTTTATGGCAAGCATCTATTGAAAGATTCTTTTATATATATATATATATTCAGCCTCATTCTCTTGATGTCTCATCTTATGATGAACCCTAGCCTGCTATTACATACTTTTCTTATCTTACTATCTTAGAATAGTTTAGTGACACATACTTTTATTTTTCCTTCCCTTTTTGCTGGGTGCCTTCCCAACCACCCAGATGTGGAGCATGGTGTTGGACATGGCATGAAGATCGTAGCTTTGGCATGGACTTTGCTAAAGGATGTGTTTCTTGAAAAAAATGGAGTAGCCTAGTTTTCCTCTACTTAGATCCTTTTTTTGTATAAAACATGTACACCCATATTGGGGAAATTTTTATGTACACTTTATTTAAATTGAATATAGTCAAAATTTTATCTTCTTCTGCTATCCAAATTGGATTTTGTTTACCATTGTTATGAGTAGAGTGGTGGATTCATTTCACTTCTTTACAACATGGTATCAGAGCCAATGGTAGTCAGATCTTTGACTATTTCAGTTTGTCTCCCTAGTTAGAACCCTAGATTTGCATAGTTCCTTTACGTGACATGGTTACCCTATATTTAATCTTCCTTGATGATAGGTTGACTTAGGAACCAATAGTTCCGCAGTAGAACCTTGATGAATAAAACCCTAAAATACTTATAACTAAAATATGCATAACTTGATGTTGTTTAGGTTTGCCTTTAGGAAACTTTTAGGGCATGCAGTTGAAGCAAGGGTGTCTAGAAAGGATTAGGGTTTCAGGGGCTAGAAAAATTTTCCTCCGCACCACTAGCTTGGTATACGAGGATTCCCGTGCCCATATGATACCGGCCTGGCCTGTGCTGATACAAATTTCCCAAAATAGTTTGCTTTTAGGTAATAGTGACCTTAGACTTCAATGTTGTATATCTTTGGGAACCCTAAGTTTCATGTGTATGATGATTTGTTTGAGGATGGTTACCAAGATAATTTCTTATGTCCTTTGAACCTAGACCTTAGAGTTTGGGTGTTTGTGAGAATATCAGAGTGTACAGTGGAAGCATGATGGATCTTGAAAATGGTTTAGTTAGACTTATCCTTTAACCCTAGTGTAGTAGGTCAAACCCTTTAAGGGGTGGAGTGTGGTTAGTTGATGATGTTTGAGTGGTTAGATTTTGGGGACGAAATCCTATTTAGGGGGATGGAACCCTATAACATCTTGATCTATCTTTAGAAACCCTAACTCCATAGATAGGAGGTTAGTCTGTTCAAATCCTTATTTTTGACCAAAGAAGTTAATAGTTGTAACCCTAACATGCTTGCTTATATATTAATGAACACATAATTATCATCTAAGGAATAAATCATATGCATGGACCATAATGAATATTCAATGCACATAATATGAATATCAATGCTAATTGTCAATAAGTAAGATGTTAATAATGTCAAGAACCAATAAACCCTAATGATATGATGAGTAAGGTTATAATTCATAACTTAATGCATGCCAAGAAATTAATAAGTGCAATATAATGGTCATGTTGACATAAACCCTAAGTTGTAATATCTAACCCTAATCTATGCATCCTTAATGCCTTTCATGATACATTAATGATGTTAAGAGACATAATCAGTTAACATACTTTGATACACATAAACGATATATATGATCATCTAATAACATATTAATTAAGTCATCAATATGAATGCATGTTACCTTGTTAACTAATATACATGTTATTAGTCACTTAATGTGAATCAAATCATTAATATGACATATGTTCCACCTTGATCATTAAAATACATGTAATGTCTTCAATATGAGTATGAAGTGATTGGATTCATATAAACATGAAAAATGAATAATATAAATGAATAATGATTAATGGTGACATTAATGTGAGCAATAAAGATAATGTGATGATGTGAACATGTTTAATATGAATATAAGTAACTAATGTGACATTAATTGGAATAATTATATGCTTAACTACGAATTGGATAGAATGTCTTATATTCATGTAAAATAATTTGTTATAATTAATAAAGTGGTAATATGAGGATAATGAAGTATAAATCCGAATTATTAAGGACATTGATTAAATGTAATAATGAATGTTGAGATAATTGAGTAACCCCTAATTGTGCTAAAATTCATAGTAAGAAAATTGAAATACATATATAATGTTTCATGGATGATAATGAAATATAACCCTTTTGATAATAAAGTGAATATAACATGATATGATTAATATAATGATGATCATGTCTTATCACAATGAATATAATGTTAATAAGTCAAAAATGTAAATAAAGCTAATCTCTTAAAAAGAATATCTTAATAGTGGAACTCTAAGTGATCCTTGAGAACCCAACCTACGATGAGTTGTATGTGAAGTTCTGAACCCATAGGTGTAGTTGAAGTATAAGATATGGTGGAAGTTTTATGGTTGGAGGAACAACCTAAAGTTTTTTGATGTGAGGTTGCACACTCACCCTTCCCTAATTGCTAGTGATTTTAGGGACGGAATCCTCTTTAAGGGGTGGAGTGTTGTAACATACTGAATTTTGGACATTTTGCCTTTTTGGTCCTCTTTTCCATCTTTTCTGTTTATCTATATCCTCTTTGTCCTTTCCAATTATGTTGTGGAGAATATAATGGCCTAATGGGCATTTGTTAACCTTTTATTCCAATATTTGGGTTTATGCACAAATACCTCAGTCGAAGCTTAGTAATGGGTCAAATATGCAAAATATCCACTTATGTGATAAAAAGAATAAATAAATTCGTCCTCCAAATTTCTAGTGCTTTTTAGAATATGAAAAAGAAAGAAAATCCCGAAATATAAATAAAGGAGATGATAAATGCAATAATTGGGGATAATATGGAATATTTTGGATAAAAGAAGATAATGAGGAATATATTGTTCCAAAAATCCTAAATAGAAACCCAAGAAGATAATTTGGATAATAAATATATCAATTTCGTTTTCTTGACTTAAAAGTTTCTTAATGACCAAGTATCATCTAATTTGGATAATAAATAAATATATTAAAGCCTTTATTACAAGATAATGGGAAATAAGACAATATGGTGAAATAAAATATCTAATGTCCTCAAATTAGAAAAATAAATCCAGATTCGTAATCTAAACAAAAAAATAAGCCTGTGGGCAAATTTGCATTTAATTTGGTCAATGTTTAATATTTTATTTTAATTTAGAGAGAGAAAATGATTTAAAGACCAAAAATATTAAATATATGTTGGAAAAAATTAATTAATGCCAAAAACCTGTTCCTATCGTTTATTATTACTTGTAGACCAAGTTTTATATTTTTAGAAGGTTTCTAGATGCATCTAATAAATTAAAAGGATAAAATAAGTGATAAAATTTAAATGTATTAATTAAAATAATAAAAGTCTTCAAAAAAAATAATAATGCCAAATTCGTGTTCTACATGTTAAATTATATCAATGGATGGATTTTTACTCAAATTGGAAAATATTTGGTGAGAACGTGAATTTAGGAGAGAGAATGTGTGAAAAATTTTCAAATCATTAATTAAAATAACAAACAAATGAAGTTAATAACAAATTTATGTTCCATATATTTTGTTTTGCTTGAAAGTGAAGTTTCACATTAATTGATAATTATATAAGTCTCTAATATATTAAGAAAGAGAAAATATGAATTACTTTAAAGGAATTAAATAAAATACTTAGAATTCCCAAAAATGAAAACTAATGTTACAATTGGGATCTACATGTATTAAATAGTAAAGGGTTCAAATTTTATATTTAACTGCATAATTCTTGCTTTACCAATTGAATTAGTATTTAAAATCCTAATCACAATAGGTTTTAATAGTGGTATTTGATTAAACAAATTAATGTTTTCCTAAACCAAACGTAAAGCAACGCTGCGTTGCTTCCTCTCCCTCACGTTTCCCCCCTTCCAAAACGGGCAACGCCCAAGGCAACATTCATCCCCCTTTCCTCTATGTATCCTATTTATCTTCCTCCCTTCATTCCTTTTCTCCTCAAACACACGAAGCCCTAGCCGCCCAGCCTAATCTCACCTTGCGTCCAACCATGGCGAGCAACACCAAACAGAGTTGAGGATCGTTGTGCAGTGTCACCTCCTCCTCTTCTTCTTCCTCTCCATGAACGACGCCCAACAACCCCAACGTTGCGTCAACGTCGTTAACACCTTCCCGTCTGACCCTCGACGCCCAGCAACCCCCGATGCTGTGTTGGCATCACTAACATCTGCCCAACCGACACCTCGACGCCGCGTTAGCGTCACTATCACCTGCCCTTCTGACGCCATGATGCTACGACGCCCTGATGCCCTGACGCTGCGACGGTCAGATGCCCTGACGCCCCGACGCCGACAACACCACTTCCAGAGCAACCCCGACACCAACACACTGACAGCAGGGCATCGTAGCCACCAAGTGCAACGTCGCCGACCTTGACAATGACGCCGTCATTGACAACCACTAGATCTGCAAGACATGACATTTGCAAACACCTTCATTCAACCTGATGATGATGACTCATTACATGTTGCATCTTCCTGGGTCAGATGATCATAGAGAATGTGATGATGTGTTTCGGTCCCCATCTTGTTGTGAATCAACCAGACATGCAACCCCCATGGTAACTCTAGACATGTAAGTCTTCATTTCATTTTCAATAGTTTTGTTTTATAAAATAGATTATAAAGATGGGATAAGTATGGAGTAAGGATAATCTAGTTATTTAAAACCATAACATGAACTAGTTATCTTACCTATCAACTTTGTTGTATACAAATGTAAATATTAGATTGTATGAAATCAAACGTGTAATGATACGTTAAAGTGGAAACTTGATATTAAATAAAAGATGTTGTATAAGACCCGGGTAGATTGATATCCAAAATGATTAATGAATCACCCTAATTGCTTATTGTATACTTACCAAACCCTAAGAATCATTAGTGGGAGTATCCTTGTGTTAATGTATCCTTTGCATTAGAAATCATGTATATATATATATATATATATATATATATATATATATATATATAGGTGCATTACATGATAATTAGAAATTCATATGGATCTAGGGAACACTCTCATCTAAATTAATCCAAGGGAACTTGAAATCTGTATAAGAATTCATCAAATGATACTGTCTTCTTAGATAATAATGTATAAAGGAATATACTTTTAAAAACATATATCTAGATGACATGTTAGTTGGATAAAAGAATGTGTATATTAGTGAACCTAATAAATATTCATATGGAATATACTTACACCAATAAACATGGTAAGCATGATGTTTGGAATAATATGGACTCACATCATTAAAGCTATATTGGAAGCATATATATTATTATCCACATGTATATGAGTTACATAAATTTATGTGACTAAATATTGGTAACTAGAACTAAGATAGATATGTAAAGCATCACATATTATCTCAACAAAGATTAAAATCATAAACCCTAACATGACATTACATGGTCGGGAATTGGGTAATAATAATATAAAAATATAATAGGAACGAATATGTTCACTTTGACTTGGCTAATATACATAATGTGTTTCTAGGATGAAAAGTTGACTTTGTGGACCAAAGTATACTATTCAAGTTAACCTTTATGTGTGAAAAGAGGTATGTGAATCTACCCCCTTCAGTTGGGAAATTATTTATACCATTACCTATGTTCCTTAATGAGGCTTAATTTGACTTAATCCATTATTCTTGAAACCTAATTTATTCATGCCTCAAAATCAGTTGTAGTATTATCTGAATGGGTTTTTAGACATCACTTCCATGTTATATAAATCTTTTGATTAATCTTGCCATAACTCTTTTTCTAGCATGTTGATTTTATTAGACTAAATAACTAGTGTAGTGGTACTTGTATTTACAACCACCCATAGTTGGGGAATATGTTATTTCTACCCTGGGGAATGTGTTACTCTCCCCCCACACAAAATGTGTGTAGGTGACTGGGAATGTGTTATTCTCCCCTCACCCTTTGGTTGAAGGTCCGGTAGGTCCCTCAACCCTACTTAGTTAAGATAGTCAATATTAATCATACATGGAATCCTTTAGTGATATGTTGTTTATGGCAAGCATCTATTGAAAGATTCTTTTATATATATACGGCCTCATTCTCTTGATGTCTCATCTTATGATGAACCCTAGCCTACTTTTACATACTTTTCTTATCTTACTGTCTTAGAATAGTTTAGTGACACATACTTTTATTTTTCCTTCCCTTTTTGCTGGGTGCCTTCCCAACCACCCAGATGTGGAGCAAGGTGTTGGATATGGCATGAAGATCGTAGCTTTGGCATGGACTTGGCTGATGGATGTGTTGCTTGGAGACAAAAGTGGAGTAGTCTAGTTTCCCTCTACTTAGATCCTCTTTTTGTATAAAACATGTACACCCATATTGGGGAAATTTTTATGTACACTTTATTTAAATTGAATATAGTCAAAATTTTATCTTCCGCTGCTATCCAAATTGGATTTTGTTTACCATTGTTATGAGTAGAGAGGTGGATTCATTTCACTTCTTTACAATAATGAAGTACCCTACGTTAGTTGAACCTGAATTATTATGGGTAGGACTGACTCCTTCTGTCAAGAGAAAACATCTACAAATTAAGTTTATTTTGATATTAACAATCATTTTCACCATTCATCTTTGTGAATCAATTAAAATGATACAATAATTTTTGGTTGGTAAGTGCAATTTAACTACATTTTAGGAGTGCAACATCATAATGTCCCAAGATTTGAGGTCTTAGATAAAATTATCTTAAAAGAAATGATTAGACTACCCATATAGGCAAGGTGTGACTCCTGTTTTGGGAGACCATAACTAGGAACTCCAAAGTTAAGCTTTCTCATCTTGGAGTAGTATTAGGATGGGTTACTGTTCTAGAAGTTGATCCTAGCTTGTATGTGAGTGAGGATGAAGTGGAAAGTTAAGACTAGTGGTGGTCTATGGGACATGTAGTTATTCTTGAAACTCAACCAAATCTATGGGCAGTTGGGCTCATGTGTTACAAATACTCTTATCTTATCATTAACAAAATTATATATACATACATATATATATATATATATATATATATATATATATATATATAGAGAGAGAGAGAGAGAGAGAGAGAGAGTCAGGCTAGAATACACTCAAGTGTATTCAGAGCAGAATACACTCAAGTAGGTTTTCATGATGTAATATTTTTTTCAAATATCTAATCCATTGATCTTCTTAAACATCTTGTGAATAGCTCATATGCAAAATTTGAGCACATTTGGACATCTATAGGTCATGTTATAAAGACCGCAAATATTATGCATTTCGAATTAGTTTTGCGCATTGATTTTGTTACCCTTGGATAAGTGACTTACACTCCTCCAAATGGGCTCAAAATTTGTATGTATCCTAGTTATAGTATGACGGTGAAGATAAATGGTTTACATTTTGCAAAAAGTAGTCATGATATGCAAACACACTTGAGTGTATTCGTGTGATTTGTACACTCGAGTGTATTCTAGCCTGACTCTCTCTCTCTCTCTCTCTCTATATATATATATATATATATGATAGAACATTGGCATAGAATATGGAATAAGATGATGAACTATTTCAAAATTTAATAAGCCCATTTAATGTTGTGTTTTGTCTACAAAGCACTTGTATGCAAAGTGATCATATAACAAGAAATAAACATGCTTACAGTAAATGCACAAATAAAAAATAGAATACTACAATATGGGAAAGATAAAACATGATGCATACTATAACAAAGAGAGGTGATGCTACATAACATTGTAGGAATATAGGCATGTTGAAAACAATAGTTAAAATTATGATTGACACCCACCTGAAGCTTATTCATAACAATGTCCACACTATAAGACAATCTTGTGAAAGACACAATTTGATGCTCATTCTGGAGTATTAGTGTTACACCTCGTTCCTAGTTTTGCTGGTAATCCTAGAGTTTTAAGATAATCTTAATACTTGGCATACTTTTGTTAGTAATATTCTATGTTGTGCTTTATCTTAAATTTTTTGACCTTAAATACTTGTTTGGGCAACTCATAATCATCACTTAAGCATACTATGAAGATCTGAGTTGGAGTTAATATAGCATTAACCCATATATGTGTGCAAGAAAAGAGTTAACGATCTTGGAGTAAATTATTAATAAATGATCTGTTGTTATGAAATCTTGGAATATTATCAAAATACTATTGTATAATTGTAGAGAATTTAATTATGAATCCAACAAAAATATAATGAACCATATCGGAGTTAAAATGAGAGAGTTATGTCCTTTTTAGTAAACATATACAGAGCACCGTGACTGCCGCGACCACGATGTTGCGTTGACACTGTGACCCACAATGATAGGACCGTGATCGACGCTACGTCGACACCACAACCCACGATGCTAGGGTGACGATCGATGTTGCGTCGACACCACGACCGCAACTGATGCCACCTAGGACAACAAATCATAAAATGATCTTATCTCGAGCAATGTTTATCCATTTTCGATTAAACAAAGTGTGTGGGAACTGTGATTCGATCCTTTATCATCCCAGACAACTTTCTATATAAGAGGGCGATCAGGAAGGCAATTTTTAGGGTAATTTTTGGGGAAGAATGTTAAGAACAGCAGAAATCAAAAGGGGTTGCGATAGATTTGACTTGGTAAGTAGTTGTATCCATTGATTCTTCATCCTCTTCATTTCCCCTTGCCTAGAATCCCTAGTCCAATGAATTTAAGGTTTGGATTAACCTTTGATCTTTGTCTTCTACCTACAACATACCTTATTAGGGCGGAAAGGAAGAAGAAACTGCGGATTTTGCTACTAATTTGATATGGATTCAAGATCTTCAGAGATGGGCTACATTTTAGGGTGTTTTAACACCTTAGGGTGAGTGGGTACTTCCTTTAAACAGTAGATTGCACGGAAATCAGTTAAATCATTAATAACTTTCAATTGATTAGTATGCAATTAGAATCCTAAATGGTCAATTTGATCTAGCTTTTGTAAGTTGATATGAAATGGATTAGTTATCTGTTGTGATGAATTTTAGATTATGAAATAACATTAGAAATGATTGCAATCCATCAAAATGAGAATTCCTAAAGTAATTTTAAAGGTTACATGAATATACTAAAATCTAAGATTTTTAGCTATGATTGAAATTGTTGGTGAGATGATTCACCCTAGATTTGATCAATGATGATCTTCTTATGCAATAAGGTTTGATTTTAGGATGAAATTAGGTTATGAAGACCTTCATGTGGAAAATTGTGACTTGGTTCCACATTGATTTTGAGCACACCATAGTTTTATATCACATGATTCTTAGAAGAAAAATTATTTTCAATTATATTATTATATGTACAACATTTTCTCTGGTTTGTCGATGTTTTCTCGAGCTAAGTCACAATGAAGAGAAACCCTATAATTTGTTGATTAGAATCTAACCCTAGTTTTTTGACTAGGATTGATATAATGGTTTAGTTGACCTACCCTATGAATTTTTTATGTACATGTAGGGTTGATATGTTAGAAATACAATGACCTTAAACTCAACCCTAGAAGGTATGAATTAATAGTTGCATACATGAGAAACATAAATCTCTAAGAACTTTCACAACTAAGAGATGTGGGTAACCCTAAATATTGAGTAGTTTTACTTGTTAGGTTAAATCCTTTTAAGGGGTGGAGAGTAGATGGTTGTTGATGTTTGGATGAATAGATTTTGAGGATGAAATCCTTTTAAGGGGTGGAGTACTATAACATACCGGATCTTGGACCCTACCCTAGAACATTGACATTTTGGATTTGGCCAAATAATATTAAGGTGAGAATGATCCTAATAATAGAATGTATGAATAATGTAATCAAATATGTCATATAATTCAGTTGGTGATAATAAGATGATAAAAAACTTAATTGAATAAGTAATGAAAATAATTGACCATTAGTGGGCCAAGTGACATAACTCATATGAGAAAGTCTCAAAAGTGAAAATAGACTTCAAATTTGTAATTTACATATCAAAATATGTTTACATGTCAATTTTCATATAATTTGGACAAACTTAAAATAATAAGGTAAGTTTAGGAGAGAGAAAGTTGATAAAAGGAATTAATGCTCAATAATGTGATAAAAGGTTATAAAGGATGGAATTGATGTAAAATTCATATTCAACACACTGAAGTTAACTTGTGGATGAAGTTTCACCTAATTTGGATAATCCTAATGTCATTAATGCATAAGGAAAGAGAAAATAGTATTTGGCATACCTAACACATTAAAAGTTCTCAAAAGGCAAATCAATTTTCATAATTCGAAACTACATGCTTTATTAGCATATGTGCAAAATTTCTTCTAATTTGGGATTCGTTTGTGACCTCAATTGAATTAAGAGAAAAAGCAAATAATATATCAATGTTCACCTTATTTGAGTTTGATTTGATTAAGGTTTCAAATATATATATATATATATATATATATATATATATGTATATATATATATATAGATATATATATGTGTGTGTCACACAATCCTAATTCTTTTCATTTTAATTGTGTGAATCAGGTGTTTCCCTAGGTTTTGCAAATCTATCTGATGCCTCACATCTGTCTTCTTTGCCCATCATATTTCTAACAAGATTCTACAGTATGAGCGAACCTCCTCCGTTTTCACTCTCTCTCCCTTATGTTTACTTATTTGAGATGATCTCCCCCTCTTTCTGAATCAGTGGATCCCTAACTTTTATGGAATTCATTGTTTCTACATCCCGATCGACAAAGATGCTTCCCAACTTCCCCTATTTCCCATTTTGGTTGGGTCTCGGTCATCGTAGGGATTTGAGACCCTATTTAAGCACGCCAAAACCATCGTTGGAGTTCTAGTATGTGATTCCTTCTGCCGGTTTTTCCCCTATCACCACGAGATTGCTTCCCTACTCGAGTTACCTTCCACCACCAACCTAACCTCATTAGGGAGGATGTTCCCTCTTCGTGCGAACCTAGTCATGTTAATCTTCTTTGTGGGCTCTTGGGGATCTACCGACCTTGTTGATTTCATTACTTGAGGTACCTTTACCTTTTCCCTCTTCTGATGCCAACTTTCAAATGTTTCTATAAACTAATGTTTTGGTCAACTTTCGACTGTGGTTTTCCCAGTTTTTAGACCGCCACAGGGGCATCAATCATTCTGGCCTATCTATTTTTATCAATTTTGCCTTAACCTCAACTTTCAGTCTGATGCTCCATGGCAGACTTGGCGGATTGTCGATCTCTCTCCACCAACCATCTCAAAACTCACTTGAGGGGTCTCTAAGTTCTGTAGGATGCAAGGAAACTAGTTTTGATGATTTTATCCTCTATGTGGCCGTCTGAGATCAAGATGGATCAAAAGTTCACACTAGTTTGGCTGTGTTTTACCCAGAACAATTTTGTTTGCTGAATGCACTTTCTTCCGTTTTTCTTTGCTTTGATTTTCAGTTGAGGGAAAAGTTTTCTTTTCATGACCCTTCTTGTTTCTTATTGGTGCGCCTAGGTTGATGAGGTGGCTGAGTGGCCGATCGAGTTGTCCAGTCCTGATTGGGCCAACTTAGAGCTACGACCCTCTCCCTCTCTCACTCTCTTTTGCTTTCTCACAGACGCTGATGTGGATTTTTCTTGGTTTCTCATTGGTCAATTTTGTAAAATCAATAACTAATTTTACGCTGATAAAAAAAATATGAATAAATACTTATTGGAATCAGAAAAAATAAGATCTAACTAATGATATAAGTTTTCATAACTAAATCCAATGATTAATAGCATGTGTTTTCAATGGATCTAATTAAATATGAATTATCTTATAAAATTCATAACTACATATTTATAAGTTAGAAAAATACAATAAAATATGTTTTGGACTCCTAATAGCATGAACTAAAAAGTGGAATAGGTTTCATAACCTAATTCAAATAATGATAAAAGGTGTTTTTAGAGTTTTATTATTGTACATGAAATTGACATAAAAATTACCTCTATGCTTAATAGGTTCTTTGGATGCCTAGGCTTGGACCCAGAAGTGACTTTGGGCATTGGACTTTGAAGATTAGGTATGTTTGTAGACTTGATTATTCTATGTTGATCAATGAACATATAATATTCTTTCTCTTGGTCCATGGACAATAGCCTATACACCTTGTCTCTTTCTTTTGAAATTATGCTTCATGTGAAGTATCATACTTGTTACTGATCTTGTGATCATTGATATTCTTTTTGACTCTTTTTCTTATGCTTTGGTGCATTTTAGACTTATTTGATTATATGTGCCCACTTTGAGGTGGAAGTTTATTTGAGGATATATGATATCTTTTCTCCCACTTACATGGGGATGTATGTGTTGTCCATTGTGTTATGGCATTTACATGCTATGTGATTCGGTAGCACTAGAGTAGTGTAATTGCATTTGTTTTTATTTATGGTAGATGTGTTATTTCCTACCGAGCAGATGTGATATTTCCTTCTCTTTTAGGATGGAAAGGTTACCTCATACCCAAGGCAAGATGTGTCATTCTTGGCCCATTTGTTATATATATTTGGGAGATTGGCAGTATTCCTTTCTCTATCTGGTTTCAAGATGTCTGATTCTATTCCGCCATGTATTTATATTGTTCTAGGACTATGCTTATCTCACATGCATGTAAGTTGATGATGATATGTGCTTTGTTTCCCACCATGATAGTGGATGTATATATTATAACACGTACTTTTTTATGTTGTTTTATGGAAAGTATCTTTTTATTGCGATATTTTCTCTTGATACCCACTTGAGTGGTACTTTTCTCTTCTATGGGTATCTTCTTATTATTTGGTGACCTTATTTCCTTATATTGATCATTTTACTTTTTAGTATGCACATACCATCCTTTACTGATGTCTTCTATTTTTGTCTCCTTGCTGGGGTATGCTTCCATCCCTAGGTGGAGGATTTGGATGACAAGGCATGTTGACTTGGACTTAGATTGAGAATTTAAAGCTTGAAGATAATCTTGAGGTGGTTTAGATTTCCCTCTACATGGATCCTTGTGATGTAAGTTTAAGATGTTCCCTTGTTTTATAATTGAATATAGTCATGTTTTTATTCCGCTGCTATACATTGGTTGTTTTGTATACCATTTATAAAGATTTGAAAATTTTACTCCCACTCCAAGATACCTTTGAGGTGTGCTTGGACTAGAGGTTTTATTCTTCATATTTTTAGTAGAGAGGTGGTTTCACCTCTTTACACTCTTACTTCCTCCTCTTCTACTAACCACAGTCGAAATGGAGATGGAATGGAATAAGGATTGAAAGAGCAGGTTATGGATATCCTATGGAGGTGCATGTTGTGCACATAGATTGTACTTTGTGCACTTTCCCAATAGGATTCACTATCTCCATGCCACATACTTTGTTCATAGAGAAATGCATGTTATGCACTACATCATCATCACTATCAAATGTGATTCCCATGCATCTATAGGAGGGGAAAGTTCAATGTGGGCCATGATGATTTGAGGCTGATCATGGTAGTCCTTTATATACATCCGATGGTGGTCCCTAAGAGACATTCATATGATGATTTCAATCTCACACTTTGTATTTGATTTGGTTATGAATAAAGGAAATTATAATTATTATGTTACCTTCAATATGAGATAATTAAATATCATAATTATTATGCTTACTTTAATAAGAGGCATTTTGTTTCCATTGAGACTAGTATATGTGTTAACTGATGACTATGTTCTCATTTGTCATAACATTGGATATCTAGTCACATACATAGGTACTTGTTATGAACAAGTGTACAAGAGAAACCCAACTTGAGTATGATACATGGAAGCCATAAATAGAAAAATTATTATATCTTCATGTGAAAATGGTGATTGTGGTCCTTAGACCAAAAGTCACTATAATGATCACATGTCGTTTGGTGTACTTTGACAGTATTTAACATGGCTTTGAAAAGGGTTTCTATACAAGTAGTAATTGCATGCAATGTGACACATGTGGACTGTTATGTGTGATGATGACGAAATTTGTCCCTCAAATTGGACTGATCACCACTATATGAGTGAGACTAGTAAATGTATGGCCATTCTCATGTTTCTCAAGATATGATATTGAGCTGAAATATATCTTGAATAGATTACTCTACATCAATAAATAAATATTGAACATTAACAGGATGACATTTCCATGCCTCAGATTCAATCTTGTTATTAGAAATAAATGGATTCTATGATCATTGTATTATTGGTCAAAATACTAGGTTGAAGTTGTTCTCTAACTCCTAGAATTACAAGGGTGGCAATGAAGTCTTTCTACATACCAATAATTGTCTATGTAATCATAATATGATTACGGATATAACTACAAATGTAATTTGGAATCTTCTAGGTCACACAGATAGGTTGGAGAGGTAAGAAGAGTATAGCTATGCACACATTATTAGTTTCTCATTATTTGATGAATTTGGTAATTGTTGGATTGTTTGGAAGCTTGATGGATCAGTTGGAATGTCATGTATCCCAACTAGATAGACTAGTCGATCAACCAGACAATGTAGTTGATTAACCAGGATAAGATCCACCCAATTGATTAACTGGATTGCCTATTCAATCTATTTGATAAGATCATCCAATCAGTGGACTAACAAGTCTAATCACCTATCTATAGTAGATCAATGGATAAGCTGATAGGATCTAGAGGTTTTGTTCAAACAATCAAATAGACTATCCAATTTCTTGACTTGATGTCTCAAGAAGATCGATGTAAAGAATCCCACCTAGAATAGTCAATCAAGTGGACTTAGTCAATCGATTGACCAATGTCTAGAATGGGTTTTTGAATGAGGCCATTGTCTTTTCATTTCATAGGGTTTATTTGAATTCCTATTTCCATTCCGTTCCTATAGGGGCATGACATGTAGGGTTTTGGTCAAACCTTTAGACTAGAGGTCTTTACCTAAAAGGAGAGAGAGAGAAAAGGTAAGGTCATTGAACACTAGCACTTGGGAACAAGAAGGCTACTATTTCCCCACTAGATCATGGATCACAACGTGGATTTCTCCTCTTCTGTGTGGACAAAAAACACCTAGATTGATTTTTGGCTATGTTGGGAAAACTCAACAACATCCTCATCTATATATATATATTTGTGAATGATCTACTCCACACCAAAGGCATACCTCACATTCATTCTTTCGATATATATCATGTTTGATGAGAGATACTTATGGGAATGTGGATTATATCAATTTTTTAGTCCCTACGTTGCTCATATCACATCTAAAAAACCTAAAATGGTATCAAAGGCACGCCAATCTATGATATATCATAATTTACAATCAATATGATTTGATTTATTTTTTTATCATTTATGCAGTTACATGTGATGTAAATTATAAAATCATCATGTATATCATGTTTGATTCCACATACATAGACATCTAAACTTTTGATATAATGAATGGGATAGAATATGAAAAAATGTGAATTTCCCTAGTGCACTAAAGTAAAATTCCATAGATCTTTCTTGTGTTTCTACTTATGAAACCCATGAGGGATGGCATTCTTTTTACTCCCTCCCACTAACTGAATATCACAATCCTCACACATGGGTGCAACCCATACTTACCCTACGTTGTTTGTATGGATGTGGAAAATATTTCATCAAGATGCAATCCTTAATATATATATAATGTGATATATACTGTGATGATATGATAAGAAGCTGGACACAAGAAAAAGGGAAAACACACACACACACACATACACACACACACACACACACACACACACACACACACATATATATATATATATTTATATATATATATATATATATATATATATATATTAGTCGATTCATGTTCCTAGTCATCCAATTTTTAGCCAAATTTGTTTTAATTGATTACCTAAACACTTTAGTAAATAGGACATATCAATTGATCGACTCAAGACTTGAGTCGGTCGAATCACATTCCCTGTTACCCAATTATTCATGAGTAAACTCCTATTCCAGGTGTATTGTAAGTGTGTGAATCTATAGGTCCTAAGTTATGTTTTCAGTAAATGTCCAAAACCAATTTATGACATCACAAGTAATGAGTGGTGTCTAGAACACAACATTGCTATCCAAGTAATTGAAAAGTTGGAGAACAACTTTAGCCTACAATCTGTGATCAATGTTATGATGATCGTATAGTTCCTTTGTCATTGATATACATATAGAACTTGAGGCATGGAATTATCATCCTTCAAACGTTGAATCCATGTTCCTTGAACTAGAGCAGACTGTATGAGATGCGTGCGAGTGCACATATCACATATTGAGTCACATGAGTATGGCCATACATTTCTTAGTCTTGATTATCAAGTGGACATCATACCAATCTCCTATAGGAGGGATAAATCCATTTACATCACTCACGGTCAATCCTAATGTGTCACAAAATATCCAAGCATCACCTTTGTGGAAACCCTTATTCAAGGTCATGTTGGATGATATTAAAATATATTAAAACACACGTGATGAGTGTAATTACTTCATGTCTAAGAACCACAATCACCACTATTGCTATGAGAGCTGATTTTGGCTACCATTCCATGATCTCCATGTATCACTCTCAAGGTAGGTCTATTCGGTATATTATTCTCTAAGAAGTACCTATGTGTTTGATTTAATATATCATATCTTGAATAATGAGACTTTATCATCATTCAAGAAACACTCTAGTCTTATGTACTATTGTTGTCTATTTTGCTTCAATAGTTTATCCGACTAGGGACATAAGAAGAATGCATGTACACTTATCATACATATGATCTCATTGTCCAGGTCCTAAATGTAAAAACATATGTCATCGAGTAAAATCATTCTTAAGACATCTACTATATTTTTGTCATTGTGTAATGATTATGACAAACATATTAGATTAAATTTCATTTATAATTATCAAATCATATATGATTCCCCATTTCAATCATGATATGATTGGCTCTTTGGGAATACATACCAATAGCTTAGACACAGTCAATGGAAATAGTCTGTCGAGTGATTAAAGAGTCCAATCTGGAAAGTAAACATATTTCTGATCAGACTGTCAATAGAAAATAATTGACTGATTGGACCATCTAATCAATCAACCATCAAATGATAATGCTGACATATAACATGCATTGATATCACATCCACAACTAATAATTTATGAATAAGAAAGTATTCCAATCAACTAACTAGAATGTCTAGTCAATTGACTAAAGTACGAGTCGATCGATTAGACTATCTAGTCGACCGAATCGTGATTTGCAACTATAGTGGAATCATGAAATTTCATCTAATTGACTCCCAAATGATCTGGACACCTTAGTCGTGACCATCCTATAAATAGAATATGTAGTCAAGTCTTATAGAAAATACAACAACTACAATTGATAAACTTTGTCCTCTCATATTTGTGGTAAACTAAGAGCCCAAGTAAGTCTTACCTGTAAAAGGGGGAGACAACTAGGGAGAACAAGTAAACACTAGCTCATTGGAATCAAAGGAACAACTCCTTCCGTTGGCTCTAGGAAGCGCGAAGAGGAGTTTTTGGTGGTCCTCATAGATTACGTATTGGTGTGGAGACTATCTCCATCACACTAGGCAAATGTCGTGAACCTTCGTCTATGGTGTGTCAGTGGGAGATCGTTATTGGCGATCGTTCATGTATTGCTTGAAGAAGAAGCTCGACGTTGTGAGGATTGTTGTTGGACTTGCTCCAGGTGTATGTATATACCTCTTTCCTAGGGACATTGCTATTGACGTGATCTACTGAATCTGGATTCGACAATAATTTTTTGTATCCACTACCTAATTTTGCAATAGGTATTAGAGTCACACCACATTGCTATTGACGTGATCTACTCGTTCTGGATTCGAGCATAATTTTTTATATCCACTACCTGATTTTGCAACATGTATTAGAGCTACACCAATTTACGTAGTTAGGATTTAAATCAATGTGATTGCATTTATTTTATTGGATATGATGCTAATACGTAATATGATTAATGTGCATATCTACTGTTCTACTCTACTAAGCACGATCTCAAAATAAAATTCATTTTCGTCCTCACAAATCCTCGTTCCATTTACGTCTCTGTCCTATCCTGTGTATTCTTTTATCGTAATAACTATTCCAAAATTCTACAATGGTGGCAGTGCTAATTATTACCATAACCGTTCAGTCTCTTACCTAAAACAACCTTAGGTCTTTATCCTTCCATCACATATATAGTTTTGATTTCCTCTCTGTGAAATTGGCAACTTTTTTCGGTAATCAGGATGTGAAGGCAACGATTTGGGAGGCTTATTACTCCACATTCATCCCAGATCATCCAGTTCAGTCCCAAGGAAAACCGGAAGTTTCTTAGATTTAGGAATGTGATACAAAATGGAGCCATTGGCTGCCTACTTACATTGTCTTAGTAGAGGGTATTTATAGGACATACAAATGCATAGGGCAGTGGGAGAATTATGACATAGTGTCATTTACAAGAAAGTAAAGACAGTCCATACATGCGATACGGGAGTCGAGGAGGTTGTTGCTCAATCTTTGTGTAGTTTCAATTGAATACTCTTACAGCCCCCCACAAGTTGTCCTGAAGAGAATCGAAGGCCCAACTTGAGAAGAGAATACTGGGAGGAAGCTTTGTGAAGTGCCTTGTGGCAAGTTGTCTGTTGCATTAGGTGCACTGACTGCTGAGTCTTTAAATCGGGCTCTTGTTGTCCCATGTGGATCTTCTTTGTATTTCTTCATTGGATGTTGTAGATTTGCTCAAAAGTTGCATTTACAAATATCCTTTCTCACTGTAATTGTTTTCTTGATTCAGTGGATGAGTATCCATCAGGTGCAAGACTAAGGGTGAGGAAGAGAGGGAAGTTGATGCTTGTGACTTTGTTGTTTTAAGGAAAGGGCAACTTGATGTGTTGAGGCGGAGGGATTGATTTTTGACGAATTCATAGTTTCTGTAGTAGTGAGTTGAATATAGAGACCCATTTCTTAAAGAAGACCTATTTGTCCAGGAAGAAGGGATGGGGGCGCAGGAGATGAGTTTTGGTTGGTATTGTAGAGCTTGGTGAAGGATTTTAACTGGGATAGGAGTTTGTGGGGTTCATTTTTATCTTTGGGAGACATTTTCAGAGAAGAGGAAATTTTTGATAGAGGGTAGGTGGCAGGAGACTTTGCTTGTTGGGATTTTCATTTTTGTGGGAAAAGTAGTGGGCATGTTGTGTTACTGCCATGTTTTGGTTCCAATACCTATTATAAAAGAGACTTTTTGTGAGAGATATGGTTTTGTCGTAAGGGCAACTGAGTGGAGGAGATAACTGAAGGGGCGATGAGGTAGGAGAGGTTGTGGCCACTGTGGTAGGGCACACAGAGTGGAGTGGAAGAAAGGGAGACATGAGAGAGCGTGAACATGGTAGAGGAGGTAGCCGACATAAGGTGATATCATCGTAGGAGGTAGAAGGAGACGAGATGATTCTCATATTGATGGTGGCACGCTGGTTTGTGGAAGGTGTATTGCAGGCGGAGGTAGGGCGATGCGGGCGGACAGCTCAGAACGGAGGGGTGGGGTATTGACGCGGAGGAAGGGAGTGTGCAGGGTTGAGAAAGTGGAAGGAGATTGGGGTTTGGGAGTTTGGGATAGGGGCGTTTGTAGCAGATTGTGACCGGTAGACAACATTGAGGCGGCGGGTGGTGCTTGGAGTTGTAGAACTGCGGGGCTCCACAGAACCGACAACACGTAGGAGGACGCAAAGTAGAGGAGTCGGCGCTGACGGATGTAGCTGGCCTCGGCGGCAGACCTGATGACTGAAGGCGAGGACGTGGTTGTAGCGGAAGCGAGAAGACCATGAGATGAGGTTTTAGAAGTGAAGGAGGGTGGCTATGTGTTGTTCACGAGAAGAAGGGCAGCGGCAGCCATCTTGTTTTGGTTGCTGGCGGCTAGGGTGTATCTGTGAAAGAGTCCTGAGATCTTGAAGAAGATGACAGGATTTTTGCTCGCTGCTCGGTCGTGAGGATCGGGAGCCGGTTAAGGCAATAGTAGCTCTGTTACCATCTTAGATTTAGGAGTGGGATAATGTACTTAGAGAACAAATGGGAAAATGTTGTCGAAATTTTCTCGAAAACCCAATACACATTATACACTTACATCCTAAGTGAGATTAGGTAAAATGGAGCCATTAGCTGCCTGCTTGCATTGTCTTAGTAGAGGGTATTTATAGGACATACAAATACATAGGGAAGTGGGAGAATTATGACATAGTGTCATTTACAAGAAAGTAAAGACAATCCATACATGCAATACGGGAGCCGAAGAGGCTGTTGCTTAATCTTTGTGTAGTTTCAATTGAATACTCTTACAGTTGAAAGATCCACTGCGTCTATACATGGCTCAGATCTAGCAGTGTCACGAATCAAATAGATTGCACCAAGAATTTACTTCACGTCAAACCCGTCGTCAATAGCAGAGGCACACGGAGCTCTTTTCTACAAACCTGGAAGGCTCTTGTTCTCCCACAACTGGATGCTTACGCTGTGAATGAGCCCTATTCATATGAGAGTACGGTTGGAGAGCCTAACGGAGCTTAACGCTTGCACTTTTGGACGTCATCATCATTCAAGAGCAAAACTGCTTGTACGGTCAAACAGTCTTGATCTAAGACTCTGGATTCCAATATGTGTAGTGGAATGCAAATCCTACGTTTTTGATCAAGTTTGATAAGTTATAGAAGCGGACACCAAATATACGATTTAACTTGATTATACACTGCACAGTAAAACTACAATTTAGGGCAGTAGAGTGCACCCGCGACAGCTTGTGAAAGGGATAACTTGATTATACTCATGAGATCTTAGTATATCACCATGAAGCCAACTGCAACGATATTCTGTCAGATTTTGCTAATACTTAATCACATGGAGCAACGTAAAGAACTTCCCCACGTATCTCTTTGCCCCATGACAACCTGGATCAATTGAGCCCTTGTATCTTTTTCTTCTGAAAAGTGCTTGAGATTATATAGGAGTGAACCATATAGGTGAAGAAAAATTATCTTTCCGTCAAACTTCACAGGTATACTGTTGATTCAATGTATATATCTTTTTCTACCAAGTACCACAATTTTGAAGTTTACTTACAAGATCAATGATATAGTACCCACTAATTTTTCCTCACCAATACAGAACAAATTATCTAATTTTATTATTTGAAATAACATATGTAGAAAAGCATCAAGAAGGTGGTTGTGCTATGTCTTGACCAACTTTGACATGTGTGATACCGTGCTAACTATTTATTTGATTTATTTTTACTTATCCTTGTATCTATACAAGGAAATTACGTTCACTGTAGAATGGCAACAAATTATTGCTTCAATATTGTGTGGTCTTTCTTGAATTATTGTCAAAAATAAAAATATGTCTGTACTTTTCATCTTGTTGTGTATATGACTTAAATTGATTCTACATTGTAAAAAATATCTTTGAATATGACATACGAGTTTGATTCTCACATATATTTTCAACAAAATGCATCTTCTGCAATTATTTTGTGTTGTAGAGAAAAAACTATTTTTTGGCAATAAAATATGGTATAAATGTGGTGAACCAACTGAGAATTGTCTATGACCCTCCTATCTTAATCCTTGTCTATATCTAAAACGTAGAGGTAGGGCATATGGTTTGATGCTTAATGTATAATTTTGTATTGTATGGACGTGCTTCAGGTTTTTATATATTTAATCAATACCAAGCATTATTTTTTAGCTCTGGCTCTTTGATTTTAATAACGGGTATCTGAACCATAATTGTGGGAAACTTGGGCTGCTGGGCTCATGATTAACGTATTATTTTTCAACTGCGTATATATGGCATAAATCTATTTGTTATTTTGTTTTCAAACAACTATATTTCTTTACCTTGTTATCTTTCAATACAAATAAAGGTAAGTATATTATTCTTTATTTCTCACTTTCATTTCTAAGGATTGCCAACATCTAGATCATTGATGTCAGGATCGAAGGCATTGCATGACAAAAAGTAAAATTCAATCTCATGTGTACAATATACACATACTAATTCAGCCATGACCAAACTTCTTGAATATTTCCAATATAGTGTATGATTGTATCCATATTTCATTTTCATTATTTCTTAATAAGTGTAGTACTTTTTTGGGTTCATAATTTGTGTATTTCATTTCACTCCTCATCAACCTTGCTTTTCAATGTGAATGTTTTGAATAGTTCTTTACAAAAGAATGATTTTTTTGAAAAAATTACAATTATATTCATGTTGTCGTCTGGGCATGAACTTGAGATATCTTAGTAACAAAATAAGGATCTAACCATTTGGATGTTCCATCTTGTACAATACCAAAATACTTTTTATGTTGATATCTAAAAAGATAATTGTGGTGCTTTATCTTTCTATATATATATATATATATATATATATGTGTGTGTGTGTCTATATTTATTAGAATTTGAAATTTAACAATGTAGAACTTTCTGAATATAATGTTTAGGGTTTATCTCTCTTAATACATGTTTAGATTATCACACTGACATTACAAACTTTACACTCTTAATATTTCATATACGGACACATATACTCTTTCGTCTGATGGTTAATCTGGTTAATTGATTTTTATTTTGGCCGCAATGGCAAGTTGATCATCAAGGGAGCCCACAATCACTTGTATAAATATGTTACTATGAGAGTTTGATATATGTCGAGCACAATTTTTTCCCCCATAATAACAAGGTATATAAATTGGAATAATCAAGTATAGTTTTATATGGCGTCATGATATCATTTGGTTCTTTTATCTTGATATGCTTTTGACTTCAAATAATTCATTTTTTATGCTTGCACCGTGATGATTTATAGAACACAGTCGACTATTTTCATGCACATCATGTTGGAGAAATTCTTTTCAAGCTTCATCCTTATATAACAATAACTGAAAAAATATCTTCTAATCTACGAGCATCAAAACTCAAAGGTAATGATATATAGACCACCAAATAAAAGATTAAGATGGAAAATATGTTTTGGGATGGAAAATATTAGTTGGTTAGAATATTTGCAATAGTTCAGACATCTCTTAGAAATTTAAAATAGTAGAATACCTTCTATCGTTTTTAATATTTGAAGTTTCACATTATATTTGGAAACTTAATTATGAAATAGTTAACTAGAGTACAATTATTTCACGATTGGTGCATACCAAATCTAAATACAATTTTTTTTCTTGTGTTGTGATATAAATGACTTTATAATACAAAGTAGTTTAACTTTTGGTTACTAATCATATCGTAAATGTTGTGAAAATACCATTGTGACAAATGATTGATGTTTGAAAGAAAATATGTGTAATAATAACTTTATTATGTTGAACATATAAGTTGTTATTTTATTTGAGTGACAAGTTACATGATTTTAGTTTGTTTAATAACTTTTAAGATGTAAACATCTATTTCCAACATTGGGGGTATTGTTGTGTCAGGCGATAAGTTCAAAATGTTGATTATAATTGGAAATGACCTCAAACAATTTATAAGTTTTATTATGATAAACATTATGAATGGATAAATAATAACAGATGAAATTTCATTTGTGTTGTTTCCTTTCTTTGTATAATTGTCAAGCTCCAAATAGCTACCTAAAACCAAATAGGGCCCCGAAGTCAATTCTACTCCGAAAAAGTTCCTCTTTTAGATCTAAATCAAATGATATTGTTGTAGGATGTGACTACAAGGTGGTTGGTAAATGTTAAATTGTTATGAGTTTAGATCACAACAGTTAATTAATCAATTAGGAAGGGAATTCTAATTACTTCACAATGTTGTCAAATAATAAATAGTAGCAGTCCAACAAAGAAGTAAACATTTTCATCTAATACATCATTTCTATTTTAACTCCATAAAAACTATGAAAACCCTAATATATTCTAGAAGAATTCTAGGAATAAGTGCCACAAGAGGTCATCACTCTTTTGGTAAATGTGTGATGTCATTATGTCAGAAAATAAATAATATTCATAGAACAATTTCTCTTATGGAAAGGAACAAGTATAGATTGAGTTTCAACTTAAATTAAAAGTTAATGAAATGCTATACAAAAAGCGATATGACAATATCATAAAAAATAATTCATTTGTTATTTTTATAACAATCCATATTTTCTTTCTTGCTTGAACTTTGATATATTAGTAAGTCTACCCAATTTCTTGCAAAAGGAGCAATATATGAAAAAGAATATCATATAAATTATTAAAAAGGGATAAAAAAGATTTCAATTTTAGGAAACAATTTCTTATGTTCATTGAATATATATGAGTTATTTTTGTGATTATTAAATACAAGATATGATAATTACATCAAGGACTTAGTATGCAATTTCCTTCTAGATTCTTCCTTTCAACCACCTTGATATCTTCAAAATAACTCTAGTTCAATCATTAATCTAGAATTATATATTGGGGTTAGACATGGTATATGAAAATTGATTTCCTAGGTATGTGGACAAAAGGTTGTGTTTCTGAATATTTAAACTAATATCATTAAAATTGATTCTTATTAATGGAATCATGGTCATCTGTAATTTAAACATGAAAATTTGTCTCCTACCATGGATTATATATTTAATATAATATTAAATAAAAAAATATTAAAGTCTCATAAGTCACCTAATCTTTAACATATATTGGTGCCATAAATCTAACTTTATATTTTTTTAGGTAAGAAATTGAGTATTTGGGAACATGAATATATTGTTGTTGAATCAATATGCATCATGTTTAGCATTAGGTGATATTATTCTTATATATATTTCATTGACACTATTTTCATGCAAACTCATGCCAAAGCAGTTGACACCAAAAGTTGTTATGGATATTGTTTATTAGGTTTTTATGAAGGTGTGAATACTTGAAAAAATATAATTATGATTGTATACTTGTAAAAAGTTAATTATGATTTACTCCAAGTTAATATGATGATTGACTATAAAAGTTAATGAATGAAATTTAAGCAGAACCAAATCGAAGACAATTTTTTCAAAGTTTGAGTAGAAATGATATCTACAAGTTATTTTTTTGTGATTACTAATTACATGATGTTGTAGTAATTATAGCAAGGACTTACTATGCAATTTATTGATAGCTTCTTGCTTTCAACCAAATTGATATCTTGGAAATAACTCTAGTTCACTCACTAATCTAGAGTTATATATTGAGGTTAGCCATGCTAAATGAGAATCAATTTCCTCTGTTATGTAGAAAACATGACGTGTTTTTAAATACTTAGTGATTCTACTAACATTTCTTCTTATGAATGGAATGATGGTCATCTATGGTAGAACATGAAATTTTGTCTTCTACCCATGAGTTATGTATTGACTAGAACATCAAATAAAAATAACATAAAATAGTTCAATATAGTCACATAATCATTGGCATACATTGGTACCATACATCAAAAAATTAAACATATCAAATAAAACACATAAATAGTGTTTATCCATTGAGGAATTTTATCATTCCTTTTTAGACAAGAAAATGAATTAATTGTTAAGTGAAAATATACTTGCTGGTCCAAAATGCATAATATTAAGCACTAGGTGATCTTATTCTTATATCTAATTCATTGACACCAATTCCATGCAAACTCATGACAATGTGGTTGACATTAGAAGTTGATATGGATATTTTTTATTTGGTTATATTAAAGGTGTGAATATTTCTAAAAAGATAACTATGATCCTTTCAAAGTTCATCTAATGATTGACTATAAAAGTTACACAATGAAAGTTCAACATAACCAAATCCAAGGAAACTTTTTTATGTTGAGATAGAACTGTGATAATATATTTTAGAAAAAATATAATTTCATTTTATACATCAATCAGTCAAAGACATATTATTTCATAAATAACATTAAGCCCCTTATTGACCCTCATTTATGAATTTTAATCAGTGCTTTGATTTAATGTCAATCAAAGGTTGTATCTCAAAATGTTTAATAATGTGTAAGGATATGTCAATTTATATATAGAGACATGGTCTTTTTGTAAATGAAACATGAATCTCTATATACTATCAGTATGAATTACATTTTTTTGTATTATATGAAATAAGTAAATATTCAAACTTTTCAATATTATAGTGGGAACATGATATATATGCTTGCTACACCTTGGTTGACCACCATCCCGGATGGCTTCCGTCACGGGAATGGGAGAGGGGGAGATAATTGACTTTCTTAATTTGAAGATATATATCCTGATTAGAAATAAAATATGAAGCAGATAATAACATGTACCTCTTAAGGTATATAAATATCTAATTCACAACAAAAATGTTATCATTGGAAAAGGGAATTAATAGTTATGAATGTAATGCATTCCCACAAGTGTTTTTGCATATGAGTGATTTTGAGACATCAATTTGTCATGAACACACAATAAGGGAAAAAAATATAAATAAGATGCAAGATGACATGTGAGAATATAAGTTGTGACTTCTCCCATATCAATTTCATATTTAATGTCATTGAAACCTAATAAACAATACATCATTTAATATATTTTGATAAATAAGTCACAAAATGTGTTTTATTTGGTAAATTTTCTATTTCAATATAATAAACATAAGTTTATATTTTTTATATTTTCAATTATTAAATTTTTATTATAACCCCCACATTATTTTGTCGATGATACCTTATATAGTTATAGAACTTTTTTGACAAAAACTTGTAAAAGGGATTTTTAAACATTATAATCATGATGATATAAGAGATTTAGTAGATGAAATATTAACATTATTTCTTTCAATATAACCACAAAAAAGGTTCCTGGAAAAATTTATTTAATGAAATATGAAAATATTATTATTATCACCATATGGGGTAAAATACTTGTCAAAGTACCATCAAATCTATTAGAGATATATGAAAAGAAAAGAACGCATTTCTTTCTAACCTTAAGAAAAGGCACTAAAGAGATTCCATTATAAATGGTTATATTAGAAAATGAAAATTAGATTGAGATGTGTGTTTCCCCTGTATTCATTCACTTTTAAAAATTTATCATAGTTCCATTAATGAATTTTTGATAGATATTATATTAATACAAAACTAATAAAAATAGTAGTTATGTGCAAAGTATGTGTATTTACTAATATATATATATATATATATATAAATATAAATATATATATATATATATATATATATATATATCCAATCTATATGATTCACCCTAAAATCATTTTGATGGTGGATGAATGTGTGGTTATGGAAAAACACTCTTATGGATGTGCGTTCTTGGTTGTTCGATTTCTTTCCTTCTGCTATTCAATCTGTTGGGGAATAGGCATGGTAGAGAAGACAATGGAAACAAAAAATTTTGTCCTAATCCATTACCAACTAATTGTGTCAACAATAGTGTATGTAGGATAGGGGTAACAAGAGGTTGATACACGTTGTTTGCACACCAATTCACTAAAATAATTATCCTAGTATTTAATCCTTTTTTACTTTCTAGTTACGCCTAGTATAGAAGGGTCGATCCCATATGACAATGTTTTTAAGATTCACTTTCTTTAATCCTGATTGATTTTTGAAATTATTTCTTTTTGGTATTTTCAAAGATTGACAGAAAGTAAAATCCGATTTTGAGGGGGTTGGTCAAACTCGTGCAAAAAAATAAACTGCAAGAAAAATAAATGATTACACTAAAGCAAGGAAATGGAGAGATTTTTTTTTTGGTGAGCGTAGGGTGTTGCCTTTTTACTATTTTCAAACTAATGTGGTTACAAAGTATAGCCACTTGTGGAAATAAAGGGCCGTACAGAACAGAAATAAAACTAATTACAAAAAACTTCAATGTCCTTTATATTCATCTCCAAGAGCTTTTTAGTAACTGTGCATTTACTCTTGAAGATCCTCGCATTCCTTTCGCTCCAAATCATGTATATAACGAAACAAGCAGCAATTTTATCCTTTCCTTTCAGCACCAGCATGTCTTCAAAGGACGAACATATCACAGAACAATTGCAAAACGTCCTCCAGTTATCCCAAAGCTCAACAGCACAACAACAATTGAAAAATAAATGGCCAGCATTTTCCTCATGAACCGAGAACATTGCACATCTAGAAGCTAGCTGAAAACCAGTTCTCTTCAGATAATCCACTGTAGGAATCCTCCCAAGGAAACACTTCCACAACAGCACAGAAAATTTCTTAGGCACACTCTTCCAAATTCATGTACCCCACTGAACGTTTTGATGCTTTTTCCTAACTAAGTTCCAGCAATCTTTAAGCTTGCATTTATCTTTCAGACCAAACAGGACACGATCTCCCCTAGCAGCCTGAATATATATACTGCTTACCAAACTTTCCACCTGTTGCGATCCCCTAAAAGGGGGAATGCTCCACTTGCCATTTTCCAAGAAAGAGTCCACCCTGCAATTGACACCATACCCCATTCTAAGCACCATATCCAAATGAACAAGGTCTATCAGCCTTTTTTTACCCTTAAGCCAAGGGTCTCTCCAAAACAAGAATTTACTGCCATTACCCAAGCTGAACTCAATACCATCTAAAAGAGTTTTCCTTTGCTCGAGTATCATCCTCCAAAGCCAAGAGCTATTAGCTCTGGAGCTAACCGACCAAATCGACTCTTCTTTAATGTATCTGCCATTTATCCATCTCACCCACAGGCTTTCCTTCTCAGCAGCAATATCCCACAAATTCTTAATGACTCCAGCTTTAGACCAGTCCTCAATGCACCTAATACCCAAACCTCCTTCATTTTTAGGCCTACAAATGATATCCCAGGAAACAGTGTGCAAGTGTTTCTTAACAACAGAATCCTTCCAAAGGAAATCCCGCATAATTTTCTCAAGCTCCTTAATAACAGAACTCGGCAAAGGGAAAGTAGAAGTCCAAAAAATACTATACGTAGATAAAGTAGATATAATTAGCTCCACCCTACCAGCTTGAGACAGAAGATTACCCTTCCAAGAATCAAGTCTCGAGTTGAATTTATCCACAATGGGATTACACATCTCTTTAGTCAACCTGCCATTAAAAAGGGGGACACCAAGGTAACGGACAGGTAACTCACCAATCTCAACATTTAGAATACTTCCCATATCAGAATCCGTAGCATTCTTGCTTAAGAAAACACTGCTTTTACTATTTTTGAGCCTCAGACCTGAAATAAGGTGAAAAGTATCCAACACATCTTTAATACAAAGAGCATTGTTCTTGTCAGCCCTGGAGAACATAAGAAGGTCATCTGCAAAGATGATATGCGAAATATTCACATTTCCAGCAGAAATAGGACTCATTCTTCCCTTCCTCATCTCAGAGTTAATAACTGAAGTCAACCCCTGCATAGCAATAACTAAATAAGAGAGGGGATAGGGGGTCACCCTGCCTAACCCCATTCAAAGCAGTGAATTCATCAGTGGGGGTTCCATTCACTACAACCTTATAGGTAGCTGAAGCAAAAGACTCCTGAACCCAATTTAACCAACACAAAGGGAAACCCATCTTACGCATCATAAACAAGATGTAATCTCTTCTAACCGAATCGTAGGCTTTAGCTAGATCGTTTTAACACACATATGATTCTGAGAACCACCAAAAGTACTTAGCACCTCGTTAGCCAACAAAATAGCATCACCAATCTTCCTCCCTTTCACAAAAGCAACCTGATTTGTATCAATAATACTAGGAAGCACCTTTGCAAGCCGGTTAGCCATCACTTTAGCAATCACTTTATAAATCATATTGCACAAAGAAATCGGCCTAAAATATTTGAGATCGGTAGCCCCATGAATCTTAGGAATCAAAGTGATCATCGTGCTATTGCATTCCTTAAGCAACCTGCCAGTTTTAAAGAAATAAAGAATCGCAGAAACAATATCATCACCAACTACACTCCAAACATCCTTGAAGAAAATAGCATTAAAGCCATCCGGCCCAGGAGCCTTATCATTACTTAGATTCATAAAAACCTCCTCAACTTCTTTAAAAGATACCTCCCTACTTAGAAGCTCATAACAGGCATCATCTATCTTCGGCAGATTCCACTCATCTTTCCAGACTACTTCATCCATCAAGGTGTTACTGAACAACGTGGAATAGAAGTTTTTAATATTTTCCCTAATAGCATCAGGATCATATGTCTTATTTCCAAAATCATCTTCTAACACATTAATATTGTTTCTAATTCTTCTAGTTTTCAGCGAAGCATAGAAGAAGGCAGAGTTCCTATCGCCCTTTTTTAACCACTGAATTATGCTCTTCTGTCGAAGCAAACACTCCTCATTCTTCAAGGCATTGATAGTATCACTCCTTACCTGAGACAACCTCCTCTTTTTGTCCTCATTAGTAGGATCAGCATCCACTTCTTTCTGCAAACAAAACAGCTCATTTTCCAACTCCCTTGCTTTAGAAAACAAATTACCTACCACCTCCTTATTCCACTTCCTCAAGGCACAAGCTACAGCAGAAAGCTTTCTATAGACAATAAACATGGGAGTGCCAACCACCACAGTATTGTGCCAAGTATCAGAAACCACATTCTTAAAAGAATGATGACTAGTCCAAGCATTAATAAACCGAAACATGGAACCACCTTTCTTCTTTGACCTCAACCTGAGCATAAGAATCTTGTGATCACTTACAACACCAGGTACCACTTTGCCCCAACAACAAGGGAAAGCAGAAAGGAAATTGACATTCGTGAAGATACGATCGATTTTTGAGAAAGTACTGATACCTCTTCTACTGTGACTGTCCCACGTAAAAAATAAGTCCTTGGTTTGTAATTCAATCAAATTCACATCAGCTATGGCCTTATTGAAATCAGTCATACTGCGAGAAGAAGGAGGTTGTTTACCCGATTTCTCATTCAACAGCCTCACTGCATTAAAATCCCCAATAACACACCAGTTAACAGGATTAAGGTTCTTAATATTGATTAGAGAATCCCAAAGAAGAACTCTATCCTTATCAGGATTGGCTCCATAAACAACTGTCAGATCAATCTTCATCATATCTTTAACTATAACACAATGAATGCATTGCTCATTCTTCAAAGACACCTTAACATCCACCTCAGAATCTTCCCAGACAATCAGAATACGAGTATATGAGTAAAAATCAGAATTCTCGATGTATTTAGCATTAGACCAGATCCTACAAACAAAATCGTCCACATCATCTTTTTGAAGCCTGGACTCTAAGATCACATAAACATCTGCCTTATTCCTCCTTATTTCATCCCGAATGTGGGGTATTTTATTGCCTCCACCCCTCACATTCCAGGACATAACACTGAAGGAATCAACCATTAGGAAGAATGGTAGGGGGTTCATCCACCACCGCAGCCGCAGCCACACATGTATCAACTTTCTCATTTAAACATTCCTCCTTGTCAAAGTTAGATAGAGGTGAAAACTTATTATAGATCTTGCTGAATTTTTCACATTTCCTCTTGGTATCGACTTATTTTTCTTCCTTGTAGTCTCCCACCCTGCTTCCGGAGTAATTACAGGAGTAATCATCTCCGTCAAATTCTGAGAAGAAGTAAATTGAACAACAGCAGTAGTACCCATCTCTGTGTGAACAGCAGAAGTAGTACCCACCTCTGTGACGCTTTCCACATCCCCTTCAGTAATCTTTTCTTCAGCATCTATAAACACTCCGACTCTTCCTCTACAGCAACTTTCTTTTGAACCCATTGCTTTTTGCTTTTCTTCCTCATCATCCCAGTATCTTCACGATTCTTTGAGTCATCACACAGAGAAGATTCATGGCCGTAGAGACCACATGACGAGCACTTGCTGGGCTCCCACTCATACTCAAACTGAATGACATCAACTTGCCCATCATCACTTGCGATCTGCATTTCTTTTGGATAAGTGAAATCTGCTGAGATAACCACCTGTATCCTCGCATACTCCAGCCTCCTGAATTCCGAAGTCAGCTTATCCGGCCGTAGAGGATGACCCAATACTGAACCGATACTGCTAAACATTTCCGCATCCCAGATCTCAAGAGGCAGGTTGTAGATCTTTAACCAGATCGGTATATCAGTTAATTTCATCTTCTTCTTCTCCAATGGAATTAACTAAGCAAGAAAAGTAAATGAAGAATATGGTTAACATAGAATAAAAGATTATCTAAATATGAGAAAAAAATTACAAGAATTAAAAGGAATCAATTGAAACAAACGTTGGAAGAAACAATTGATATCAGATGAGGAAAACATCGAGGCTTATAGGTTTTCACCATCTTACCCAAAGTGAAGACAAAATCAAGGAATACACGATAATGAAAGATAGAAGCAATATGTGAATCATTTGTAAACAAAACGCAAAAGACAAACTCCACATGAACACATTGGTCCGGGCATTCACGCTTCATAGTTCATCATCCCAATGGGGATTTTTCCACAGTCAAATCCAAATCCCATGTAACTGGTTTAGTCAATCTAAATTCCAATTTCCACAATTGCATCTGCCGGAATTGACTCACAATGAAAATGAGAGTTCACTTTGTTTAAATCGGTGATTTTCTAAACCAAAAACCATCCATATAGAGAAAATCATATAAACTTAATCTAATCAACACAATGGACAAGGGGATATCCCCCTTGCCTTGATAAGAAGACTACTCACTAGTAATAGTGAAGAAGGGAGAAACAACAAGAAAAAGAAGAAATCCATAGACCACAAATTTGGAATCTCCAAAGAGAGTAAGGTGGTGACAATTAAATGGCTTAATCTCTTTATCTCCCACTCCAGTGAGAAGAAATAATGAGATTAAATGAAATCTAGATGCATAATAAAAGAATTAACATTTTTGATTGAATGTAAAGATTACACTAGAATTGAAATAGATAGAGTTTCAACTAAGAATTCTTGTACAAAAATTGGGACCCTTTTCTTATTGGAGTCCCCTCCTTTTAAAGGGGAAGGAGGGGTGGAAAACCCTCAAAGGGAGGAGAGAAAGAAAGGAACAATGGCTGTTGGAATTTTCTATTCACATTCCACGAAATGACTATTTTGCTAGGAGAAATGGTTATTTGGTGATGAGTGGGCACGAGCCTAGAACCTTCAGAGAGAAACCCTAGGAAGGGTGTTGGTGGCATCGTTTGAGAGAGAACTTGGGCTCGAAGCAAAGTCCCAGATGGTCGTCTAGGCTACTGGGACACCCATTTTTGTTGTGACATGGCATGATTTTGGAGCAACGATTGAACCATACTTGAGTGAATTGGGGGTGCCCTTGCTTTCGTTTCTTGTTCTCGAAGTAAAACTTCAAAATAGTCATTTCGATAAATTAGGGTTCTCGTCATGCAACACCATGCACATAATAAAAGGGTTGGAAGCCTAGTTAAGTAGCGGCGCGCTTGAGCATTGGTTTGATTCTAGGTCAAGTCAACCTAGTCATCTAGCCTCACTTGAATGCACATTTGGGTCCTTGAGATGCTCGTCTAGCGTGTAGAGTTGGTTGGTTGAGCTGAGGCCAAGGTGGCCATTTGGCTCTGAAACATGGAATCTGAGAGAGTGAGCCGACTATTTGGGCTCAGTGAGACGGCCTTCTCATTGGCATAGTAGGTCAAAATCAACTTTGGAGAAAAACCCTACAATAATTGAGAAAGTAGATAAGTATTTGCAAAAGTAAACCAAGAAATGGGTAAATTGCAATTTAGTCCAAATTTTTTTGAAAAGGAGACTAAATCTAATGAAAATGACTCAGAAGAATATGCAAAAAGATGGATGAATATGTATTAATCGAAATACCATGTAATTGAATATTTTCTCATCCTGAGCAAAATAAATTACAAATAAATTCCAATTTATACTCCCAAAATGTCATTACCACCTTTATAACATTACTATAGTCCTTACCTCCAAATTTTTACCAAGTTTCCCAATATCCTGGAACCACATAGCATAATTTTTATATTACCTATCAAAACAAATATTACTTCTTGCTTTAAAAATGAGAATTTATAGAAAAATAGGCTTCCTTGCACTATCACTTTGACACACTCAATTTTGAGTTTTTTTGTAAGTTGTTGCACAAGAATAGGACGAAGGGGGTGTGAAAACAAGAAGTGAGTGATAAATTTTTTGGTACTTCCTCTATTCTACAAGGGATATGAATTTGCAGAGTTGTGACTTGACATGATTTTACCGTGCGTATAACGCAAGTGCACGCGTCAGAGTAATATAGGCCTTTGTGAGGCCCGAGTCGAACACATGGACACTGAAATGTCGATAGACTACTTACTAACTACTCGCGATCAGCTAGATCAATTAAAAGATTTTGAGAGTTGATTGAAAAAGAAAAAAAAAATAAAAGAAAACAAAGCAATCGATTAAATGTTTAGTTTAATCAATTTAGATGGGAATCTTTACGATTGCGGTTTCACTGTAGGTTCTCGTTGTATTCATTCCTACATAATTAATCAAATCTGTCTCTCATTCTGGGTAGTGGCATGTGTTCAGAATTATTCACTATCGTGATACAATTCACTACCTAAATCTAGGTCGGTTCCACAGTAGTAGTAACCTATAACCTGAACTAGGTGCATGAAGACAAAACTCTGGGTTTTCACCATTAACCGTACATCACCTTGTTCAAAGGATTTATTAGTTAATGTGAATTTCGTCTCTTTTCAACCGTTAATTATTCTTTCAAAGAAATTAAAGGCATTAGATTATCATTAGGGTGATCAATCATAATAATATATTGGATAAAACAAAATCATACCTCGGATTTAAGAGACAAAATATGAATTACTATGGTAAAAATGTCATACAACGATTACCCAAGCTACTCCCTGTCCTAAAGACAAAGTGGATTAGCCCA
This sequence comes from Alisma plantago-aquatica, assembly GCA_963693085.1. Lineage (NCBI taxonomy): Eukaryota > Viridiplantae > Streptophyta > Magnoliopsida > Alismatales > Alismataceae > Alisma > Alisma plantago-aquatica. The sequence goes on along the minus strand of OY856409.1, from coordinate 1,711,384,032 downwards.
GCATGTTCATCTCAATAAAAGACATGATGAGAGAAATGGAAACCATGGATAAAACATGAATAAAAGTGATGTAAACCCCTGGATGAAGGAGATTCGGGCATTCCTTGATGTAGAGTGCGCGATCTACAACCTTCAGACAGTGGAAAACATCTTCTGCGGCTCTCAGAATGATCATGGCATGATTCTGGGCTCCATTCTTCTCTCCACCTCTCCTCGAGACTTGTGCAATGACTCACGATGTGATCCCCCGCTTAGGGCTGCCAAAATAAGGTATATGGACCACTTTTGGTCGCCAAAAGATCACCATCGTCTGATTAGAATCCATCTGAAACAAAACCTATATCGACGCGGGTCGATGGTATCGACCCGTCATAATATCGACAAGTTGTCTTTTTCTCTGACATTCCCACTGATGCAGACTCGATATCATCGACTTTAGTGTCGATGGTATTGATACTTTTAGGCATCGACTTTATCACCAATCTGATGCTGAAGCTGGGCAATGTCGATAGTATCGACTTTGTGTCAATAGTATCGATGGGTTGATTGCTGACTCACTGTACGTATCTCGCTACCATCGACTCATCTTGGCTCCTTGCGGCTGTCTCACTGTGACCGTGTTGATACTATCGATGAATGTTGATGGTATCAACAGATGTGTATATCCGTTCTTCCTCAAATTTCAAGATAAAGCCAAATCAGCTCTGCTAAAACATATCAATATGATCATTTATAATAGAAAAGATAAAATATGAGAGATTTGATACAAAATGAGATTATAGACTAAAGCGAATGAATCATGCGATACTAACCACAAAAGTGACTAATAAACACATACAACACATGTAAAACAAGTCTATATAAGTGACTCAAAATCCTCACATCAAACTCCCCTAAGCTTAAACATTGCTCGTCCTCGAATAGCAAAGCTATAGAATAAAATTGCGAGGGTCTACTAAAAAACATATTATCACAATAGACATAGACATATGGTCCCCACCAGACATTCACATATCGACCCTCGCTAACCACAAAATGATAATTACCCTCTAGGCGACAATGATCATCCATAAGAGATGTCCACCCCAAGATTGGTGAGCACTATCAAATAAGGCAGTTAATATAATAAAATCCACCGGTTCAGGCTTGGTGCATCTTTGTGATCTCCTATCTACGTTGCTCATTTCCTAACTACCTTATAAATGGAAGTAGATCTCCTGATATTAATGAATGAGGAGATAATCATGGGTGGCCTACCAATTAGAGCAACGGGTGGATGGAATAGGTGGCTGTGGATGAAATGGAAGCACATAACATTCAATCATGCAACATAAAAATTAATGACCTATCATGATGCAAAATGCACGTGAAAATGTCCTACTGCTACATTTTAGGTGGAATGATGCATGCACTATCATTCTATCCCAACGAGAGACAGAATATCTACATAACTACACATGTGTTTGTTCTTCTTATTATGCATGTGAACAAGTTCCTTCCTCTTCCTGATTTTCACTTATTACTTTTTTCGTCTTTCTCTTTTTTTCAGCCCTCACTTTTCTTCATGAACTAAGATGAAATTCACACATCTTTATCTTGGGCTTATTTTCATAACAACTATATACATATATATATATATATATATATATATATATATATATATATATATTATATATCTTCAGAAAGTATGAAACAAGTTCCTTATTTTCTGAAGAAGTAAGGCACATCATGTAACAAAATGGTTAAGATTATGCAAAATGCAACTAATATGACATTGACATGCATTCTAAAATTTGTGCATGCATGACTATAATGAACCAATTTTCTTTTTCTATGCAACAAATGTAAACACTAACTACAATGCAATCCTAACTACATGATATGCAATCAAGAGATGACAAACTGTATAGTGCTCCCAATTCTTATGGTGGAGTGTAGATAAGATGAAGTGGATAGATAACAAGATTAATTGACAGAACCATTGGAATATATTATATGTCCCTCCTTACTGACATGTATAAAATCGAGAGGTTTCTCTCTCTTATTTTAGATTAAAGTCTCATTACCATTTGGTCAGTTTAGGCTTAACATCTAATTTCGTCCACTTTTCTTGAATCATAGGCATGTACAGTTGTGGTCTTATGTTTTAAAGTTGACAAACCCAATAATTTTCATAAGTCATATGCTCCAGTTCAAACAAAGCAAGCTCGCAATTTCATTAAAAATTTTCAAATTCACCCATGACTCTCATGTGACAAACAAAGAGATGACACATTAAATTAGACATCCACGGACACACTATATAGCATGTGGATCCTAAAAACAAAGAAAATTGCTAGAATAAAAGAAAAGGCAATAAATGATAAAAACTAAAAGTAAAAGATAGAAAAAGATAGAAAATGTTCGATATTCTCCCCCCAAGTTTGAATCCGACTATGGCCTCATAGTAAAAAACAATCTTAATAGGTGGAACAATGATACCATTTATTGTTCAGATGGTGGGTACTGCGGGGCGGTGGGATCCCATGATGGATATTGCCCCTGGAAATTTGGATCATATGGGGGCATGGGCGGAGGTTGCGGATATCCCCCGAAATAGTTTTGGCGCCAGTAATGATCATAGAATGGTTGTTGCTGCATTTCCATCCTATGCAACCTATCATGAATATTTTCTTGGTTGGCGAGGAAGAGATGCTCGTTCTCATAAATGGCCGGCTGATTTAAGAATAGTCGGTTCGTAGTATCCTGAATACCGATGAAGGAGGCAGTGTGCTGCTGCTGGGTCTGCTGGATATCCGGCATAGAATAGACATCCTCTCCTTGTTGAGAGGGTTGTGGTGGCAGAGGCTGCGAAGATGATGATGCACCCAGGTGGAAGCATGGACGCTTCCGCGGTGCCACTCGTGCACGAAGAGGAGTGAAAGCCTCCTCTTCCTCATGCTCGTCGCCTTCATCATTATCGTTGTCGTTGTCGTCACCGTCTTGTTCTTCGTCGAAGTCGTCGATGGAAATTATGGGCCACCGAAAGTGCTGAGCTTCTTGGATGTGGAAGATGAGATCTGGAAGCATACACTCCTGGTACTCCTGGTTGACATGGCAATGTGCATAGACCACACCATCACAGAGCGTAAGAAGACTGGAGCGATGTAGATGATGCAGATTGACTTTATTCTTGTTGGCAAGCGGAGTGAGTTGGGAAAAATCCAACCCAAGATAGAGAGTGAGTGGTGTGATAAGCCCCCCAAAGTGGATTGGGGCTCGTCTAGTACTCCTCCGCATGTCCAACACACGCGTTAAGAAAAATGCACCCCAGTTGAGCTCTTCTCTTTTGAATAGTTTATAAAGAAAGAACAAGTTCGTCTCCTGAAACTTACTTAGCGAAAGGTCGCCTCGAGCAAATAAAGTACTGCACAACATGCGATGCAGAATATGCACAAATGGATGCTCAAAATCAGCGACGACTGCGTTATGATAGCTGACGGACTTGCCTGGAGGTGTGGTCACCAGCTGGGCAAAGATTTCATCATAATCGGTCTGATTGTCTGGCCTCCTATGCTGATTCGGAGAATGATACCAGTTGTAGATTGAATTGAACTGTTGGATGGTGAGGGTGTAGTTGTTGTTTTGGAGCCGAAACGAAACTTGCCCTTTTATCCACTCCCTATCGATGGTGATAAGGTCATTAGGCACGACGCATATTTCAAGCGATGCCATAAACTCCGCCACCAGTTCTTTGTACGTCGGCCACTCATCGAAAAGGGGTGGCCTTCAGTGTGGTACTGGACCTCATCAGACCACCTACCTATATGCTTCGCTTGCCCCTGAAGGACATAAGTGAGGTTGGACTCCAACCTGAGGTCCCAGATCATGGCCCGATCCACATATCATGTTGGTTCAATTTTTCGCTTGAGCAGCTCCTCGTAGATCTTCCTTACATCCTCCGAGGGATGAACGATCCTCAGACAAGGAATGGAGCCAGGTGGTGGAGGAACGAACGTCTCAATCTACATCGGGGTTGCCCGCGAAGAAGAAGCTCCTTCCGTCCTCACCATCGTGAACATAGAGGAAGGGGGAATAAGAAATATAGCTCGATGAAGGCCTCTGGTCGCTCAACAATGCTCAATGCACAAGTTGAGGGGATTCACTCTGAAGGTGTGAATTGAATTGAGAAACAACCCTTCCTTTTATAATTGATCACTTCGCTACTACTGCTCTGACGATACCATCGATGATATGTCGATGGTATCGACACCTGTAGCACAATCTGGGTCTTCCCTACTATCAACGGTTGTCGATTGCTTGATGTCGGGGCCCAGATCGATGACGCGTCGATACTATCGACAAGAGTCGATGGTATTGAGCCATCCCACAAATGGACTTCTGAAATTGGCAGGCTCTGTTGATTTCTTCTCATGGATCAGTGACGTGTTGCGTCGATACGATCGACTGGGTGTCGATGGTATCGACTCTGTGTGGTTCGAGTACCCTCACGAGGCCCTAGCGCCGCTTCCTTGTTGTTGCCGTGTCGATACCATTGACCGGGTTGTCGATGGTATCGACTTCACTGAGACAAATTCTTCTATAAATCTTCAGGGATCTCACTAGTATCGACTTCCGGTCGATACTATCAACCTGGAGCTATTGTTTACTTCGACATCGCTGATGGTAGGTCGATACCATCGACGAGGCCGTCGATGGCATCGACTCAGAAAATTTTCCGCAACCGCTTCCCTGTACCCACATTGCTAGCATCGACATTGTAGTCGATGGTATCGACTCTAACTCAGTACTGCACACTGAACAAAATGATTAAGGTATCATTTTTACACTAAAAATGAAATTAAACAAAACTAACTTGTAAATTCTAAAGAAAATGAAGGAACTACAAATTAAAACTACCGATGGTTGGGTTGCCTCCCAACAAGCGCCCTACTTTAACGTCTTATGCTAGACAAAATCAAGCTCATCAGCTTGGGGCATCGGGGAGTGTTCCTAGGGTATCACTCGGCAGTTTGAACTCAACTCTTTCCTTTCCAATTCCTAATGTCAAGACACCTCTCCCGATAGAAGTGATAACATCAGCCGTCGCTTGAAACGGCCTACTCAGTAGCATCTCACAACCCTTTAGCTGCGGCATGTCCATAACAATGAAATCCACGGGAAAGATGAATTTGTCGACTTTGACAAGTACATCCTCACACACCCCATATGGCTTAACAATAGACCCATCCGCCAAATCAATAGTCATGGCATATTTCTTTCGTATCTTCAATCCAAGTTTTTGGAACGTGGATAATGACATAAGATTTATGCTAGCGCCTGAATTGCACTCTGCATATGGAAAGTGATGGCCGCCAATTGAGCACGGTATGTAGAAACTCCCGGGATCTTTCTTCTTCTCTGGTACACTTCCAGTGATTATCGAGCTCACCATCTCATTCATAAAGCAAACATCAGTGTCTTTTATCCTCCTTTTCTTGGTGATGATGTCCTTGATAAATTTTCCATATACAGGAATCTTTTCTATCATTTCCACTAACAGAATATTAATATGGAGCTTCCTAAACATCTCCAAAATCTTCTTGTAGTGTCTATGCTCCTTCTTTAACTTCTGAATATCCTAAAATGGCACGCTAGGCTCTTTTATGCGCTTGTGTGGTGACACATATGGGATATTTGGGGTCTCCTCCCCTAAGCTTGCTTCGTTGTCACCCTCTGACATAGGCTTCAAAACATCATTCACGGTTAGTGTGACTCGTGGCTGCTCATCCTTCTCGGCGGTATTAGCTTCACTACGTAATATCACTTTCACCTGCTCCTCTTGCCTAGATGTGGGCATGACTGTGATGGGTTCTTGGTATGATTTCTGGAATGGGAAATATCTACTTGGTAGTCCATATAAGCTGTGGGGATATGGTACATTGGTTTTAGCCTCCGTGTCAAAATGCAAATGTTTCTTGTCATGGAACTCCACCACTAGGGGCTCTGGTCCCTTAACCACATATATATACTTCACTTGATGATGTGTTTGAGCAGAATCTGCATTACTAGCCGGTCCTTGTTGATTTTGATGTTTCATGGTTGCCATTTCATTAGCAAGTTGGGCCACATTCGTCTCCAGTGCCCTCATCTACGCTCCATGACTTTGCAACGTCTGCCCAAATTTATTCAACATCTCACCCTTGGACTGTAAGTGCTTATCGAACATATTCATCAACTCTTGATTCTGTTTCACTACTTGGCTGAGCAATTCAATGCTTTTGTCCTCCGTAGTGGGTTGTGGTTTTGCATCCGGGTCTTGTAGGAAGTTGTTTGGATCCTTCCATGAAAATTTTATATCCTTTCTCCAAGAGTAATCATTGCTCCTGTAACCCTGTTGTTGAATGAATTTAACTTGGGCCTCCTCATCAGACTCTTCCTCTTTATCTACAAGTTTCTTGGCTATGAGATCCATTTTGTCTTTCAATTCCTTGATGGCCTTTGACTCACCTGTAACTCGAACCTGTTTTGGTGTATCTCTGTCGCCCCATGATTGCTTCCAAGCCATATTTTTCAGGATTTCCTAACACCTAGTGCCAGTGTTGTTCAAGAAGAAACCAGAACCTACTGAATCTAGATTGCTCCTGTCGTACTCATTTAAAGCAAAGTAGAAGATCTTCACTTGTTTTTCTTTATCTAGCCCGTGATGTGGACACTTCCGCAACATTATCTGAAAGCGCTCCCATGTCTCATAATATGTCTCCCCAGCTCTTTGACAGAAATTGTGGATTTTCCCTACTAGGTCATTGGTTTTCTCTGGTGGAAAGAATCTCTTGAAGAAAACCTCGATCATTTGATCCCAAGTCTCGACGGTCTCATTATCAAGGTTATGCAACCATTCCCATGCATTACTTGTAAGAGAGATGGGGAACAACTTCAAATATAGTGTCTCCTGCGGAAACCTATCTATCTTGATCATATCCCAATTTTCCGTGAAAGTACTGATGCGGGCAACAGGGTCTTCATTCTTCATCCCGTGAAATGCTTGAGACTTGACCAAGTTTATCAATGTCAGATCAATCTTATATGTTGGAATGTTGACTGCCTGCCTTTTTTATCGGCCCCTTTGATGCTGATGAGGAAGAAGCCTTTATCTTCTCCCATATTGTCTGTTCCTCAACCATGACTTCCGGTTCAGAGTCTGAGTTTATATCCTCAGGTTGATCTTGAATGTTGTTCTCCTCATTGTCTGATCCCAACGGTGGAACCTCTGGTGATGACAGTACGTAGTTTGTGCTACGCGTCTTCACCATGCACTGTACCTGCAAGGTAATAAATTTGATTCAGTACAGTGCTAGGCGATTGCTAATTATGAAAGATAAACGATGAATTTCAAAAATAATAATAAAATAAAGTGTGGCCTAGAGTGGCTGCTTGTAGCACTCGTAGTGCCGATAGTTGCCGTGTTCCCGACAACGGTGCCAAAAACTTGACATGATTTTACTGTGCGTATAACGCAAGTGCACACATCAGAGTAATATAGGCCTTTGTGAGGCCCGAGTCGAACACAAGGACACTGAAATGGCGATAGACTACTTACTAACTACTAGCGATCAGCTAGACCAATTAAAAAGTTTTGAGAGTTGATTGAAAAAGAAAATAAAAAAAAGAAAATAAAGCAATCGATTAAATGTTTAGTTTAATCAATTTAGATGGGAATATTTAGGATTATGGTTTCACCGCAGGTTCTCATTGTATTCATTCCTACATAATTAATCAAATCCATCTCTCATTACGGGTAGTGGCCTGTATTCAAAATTGTTCACTTTCATGATAGAATTCACTACCTAAATCTAGGTCGGTTCTACGGTAGTAGTAACCTATACCCTAAACTAGGTGCATGAAGACCAAACTCTGGGTTTCCACCATTAACCGTATATCACCTAGTTTAAAGGATTTATTAGTTAATGTGAATTTCATCTCTTTTCAACCATTAATTCTTCTTTCAAAGAAATTAAAGGCATTAGATTATCATTAGGGTGATCAATCATAATGATATATTGGAGAAAACGAAATCATACCATGGATTTAAGATACAAAATATGAATTACTAAGGTAAAAGTGTCATACAACGATTACTCGGGCTACTCTTGGTCCTAAAGACAAAGGGGATTAGCCCTGCATGTTCATCTCAATGAAAGACATGATGAGAGACAGGGAAAACATGGTGAAAACATGAATAAAAGTGATGTAAACCCCTGGACGGAGGAGATCCAGGCATTCCTTGACGTAGAGTGCATGATCTATAGCCTTTCGGCGGTGGAAAACGTCTTCTGCGGCTCTGAGAATGATCGGGGCATGATTCTGGGCTCTGTTCTTCACTCCACCTCTCCTCGAGACTTATGCAATGACTCACGAAGTGATCCCCCGCTTATGGCCACCGAAAATAGGTATATGGACCACTTTTGGTCACCAAAAGATCACCACCATCTGATTAGAATCGATCTGAAACAAAACCTATCCTGACGGCGTCGATACCATCGACGTTGGTTGATGGTATCGACCCGTCATAATATCAGCAAGTTGTCTTTTTCTCTAACTTTCCCACTGATGCAGAATCAATACCATCGACTTTAGTGTCGATGGTATCGACACTTTTAGGAGTCAGTTTTATCACCAATCTGACGCTGAAGCTGGGCAATGTCGATAGTATCAACTTTGTGTCGATAGTATCGATGGGTTGATTTCTTGCTCGCTGTAGGTGTCTCGCTACCATCGACTTCCCAGTCGATGGTATGGACTCATCTTGGCTCCTTACGGCTGTCTCACTGTGACTGTGTCGATAATATCGACGGATGTCGATGGTATCGACAACTGTTTATATCCGTTCTCCTTGAAATTTCAAGATAAAGCCAAATCAGCTATGCTAAAACATATCAATATGATCATTTACAATAAAAAAGATAAAATATGAGAGATTTGATACAAAATGAGATTATAGACTAAAGAGAATGAATCATGCGATACTAACCACAAAAGTGACTAATAGACACATAAAACACATGTAAAACAAGTATATATAAGCGACTCAAAATCCTCGCATCATGGCTACATTGGTCACAATTTTCTTTAAATGTGCTCTTTTGGCATCTTTTTGATGGTACGCCCCTTTGCGGGGAATGGAATTTTCATTTTGGGAAGCATGCCACCCCGAACTTGATTTTTGTCTATTGGTGATTCTTTACTTCTCTTTTTTAGAAAAAAAATATTAAGAAGGAAGAGATGTTCTTGTGCTTATAATTTCAACATTTTTTTCTTCATATTTTTTTTTTCAATGAGTGTCATTTCTCAAGTTAGAGTATTCCTATAAATCACATCATGCAAGTTTTCTAACAAGATAATCTATTTGTTTAAAAAATTAGGAAAATTTATGCTTGGTTATGGTCGATTCCTTATAACTTGTGAATTATTCTAAGGCATTATGTTATTAGGGGTCCTAGGTAACACAATAGTTTTAGACATGGAAATTTGCAATATATTTTGCAAAGGATTTACTAAATTCAAAGGGGTACAATGATATATGTCTACTCAATGGTCTAAATAGATAATGGACTTTACAAACCACCTCCACCCAAGACTTATACTTTTGCTTGTGTAAAGGAAAACCGAAATCAGAGATGAAGGGAAGAAGATCACTCTGGTAGAGGAAACCATGAAGATGAAGGACAGGTTGTAGTAGTAGTTTCCCCAATAGGAAGAGTTGGGGTCATGGTACGCCTGATGAGCCCCATACTCCTCATACTAAGGTTTGCTAGCATCATAGTGTCATTGGTGTACATGTCAAGACTCATGGGAGCGTTGCATCAAGTACATATAGTTGAATCGATACCTTTGATACTACTGCTAATGTTGGATCTCCCCGAACTAGTCTCAGATCCGATAGAAGCAATAAGGCTCCTCATGCCTTCCTTAGTGCCCCAACATCTCCTAGTGTAACATCGGGAAGGCAAAGGTGGTAGTCCAGTCTCATCTCCATGTGCCTCCATATAGACACTCCTCTTATAAGCTATGGGCTCAGGGATGTTATCTAGATCATGATTCTCTAGAAGAAACATTGAATGTGTCCTGGAAGGTTTGTTAGATCAATCACCAGATTTGCAGCTGCAAATCTGGCATGGTTAGGAATCTCTAGACCAAGGGCGATGCCTTTGAATGTAAAGTAATATACATTGCTAGCTGCTCCAGAGAGAATGAAGTTGCAATCATTCAAATATGTGAGATTGATCAGATGATGTAAGTGGTCCAATGGTGAAAAAGGGATATGAGTGAAGCCTAAGAATTTGGCCACCATAGTGATAACGTGGCCAATACAAAGTGAGGAGGAGGTGTTACGAGTAGGTTGATAGTTGATACATGAGATAATATAATTCCCCAAATTTAAAGACTCATATTTCAATATACACCATAAAGTGTAGAGCTCAAGGTGGGTAACTTCTCCTTGTGTTCCCTCCCTACTAAAATTAGTGCATGCGATGACACGATGAAGATATCATGCCATGGGATTATTGATGTTGGATGCTTTGGCACTGCTAGGTATCTTAGGTGGGAGGCCCGCGATGTCTGTTCAAACTGTCTCCATTTTGTAGGAGTTAGGATAGTCATCATGGAAATGAACCATGCATTGAGATAGCCAATCAAAATTGCCTTTGTTGATGATAATGGTGGTAAACTGATAGGCTGAGATCTCTAAGCATTCCCCAAATATTCGAATTTTATAGCTAGAATTCCCTTAGGAGCAGTGGTAACACCAAAAAGCAGACATGAACTCATGAGTGATATCACTGTACACTAGAAGGATGCATTACACAAAGGTCTTAATGTGGTTGAATCAGAGAATGTTGTTGACTATTTTTTTGATGCCAAGAGAGTAAGAGTACAACCACATGCCCATCTTGGGAGGGAGATGCTGACAGAATATAATTGCTAGAATCTCATGGACTGCTCCTCTCTAACGAATTGGACGTAAGTGCAAGGATGCAGAGCAATGCAAGGCAGTCGAGGAGTAACACAATCAGGGTCATGGTGGGATGAGGATCGTCCACCTACAGTCTCCTGGATGAATATGTCAATCTCATTAATATCCAGGAGCATCTCCTCGGCCACCTCAAGAGAATATTTTTGGTAGGCTCCTGGATTTGAATGCCTTGTGAAGAGTGGGAGAGGCGAGGTGGCTCACATGAGGAGGAAGCATGGGACTTCTCTTTATTCTTTCGAAAGCGGTTGAACATTTTTCTTATATTTGTAGGTGGTGAGACCGGCACTTGGAAAGCTTAAAGTGCTCGTCTGGACTCACGAGATGGTCACTTAAGAGAACCAAAGAGTCTTCTGATAGTTGTTTCTTATGTGGTGCTACTAGTGCTCAGTCACAAGGATGCCGTATCAAAGACTGAGATGCCCATCTGGTATCAAAGAGGAGACATGTGACAACTATGGTTGGCGATGCCGGTTTGCTTGGTGAAAGTGTCTGGCTTGAAAAAGAGAATGGTTTGGCAGTAGTGATGGAGGTAGAAAACCGTGTGGTCACGACTACAGTTGGTCGCCGCTACTGTTGGGTGCCAAGCTAGATAAGAACGACCTACTGGACTGGTGGTGATGCTGTCAAGGAATGTGCAAGGTGACTAGCTGGTGAGAGGATGGTGCTGGGATGACCATCTGGTGTTAGCTACGATGGCCATCCCACAATGACAAGATATGCAGATCACGACAGAGAGAAGGGGAGATCTTGCTTGGGGGAAGAAAGGGAAGCTTGGAACGGGTGAATCTCTCACTGCCAAGTTGCAAATTTTATAGCCATACTGGAGACGCAAAACAACCGTTTTGGCTGGTCTAGACGGTTGACTGGCAGTTCACGGATAGAGGCAATCTTTTCAAGTTTTGAATGACTTGAAACTTGAACCCGCCCTGATTGCACCCCCTGGTGGTTGAAATTATCATTACATGTATGTCACACGATCGTCTAGCATGGATATGGTGTGCAAACAATTTTCAAATTTCAAATGACCACATGTTGTGAAAGGGTCCTTTGATGGATGAGATGACCATCTCGCAATCCTCACACAACTATTTGGCCTGGTGCGGTAATTGGCTGTCATCAAAAGAACAATATGTTGGACTACCAACCTCTAAATTTTTTTACGAAAGAGAACTAATTTGAAATTGAAACAACAAGGGTTAGCTAAAACAAATATATAATAAAATTTGCAAAAAAAAATCAATGATTGGGTTGCCTCCCAATAAGCACCTAGTTTTATGTCAAAGGCCCAACAAAGTTAGATAATGGAACCGTTTCAGGCTCAGGAGGGGGAGGTGGGGGTGCATGCAAGTTGAGGTCTTTGAGTAAAGAGAGTTGATGTGCCTAAGAAGATAAAAACTCCTCAATGGTGATGTACTATTTAAGTCTATGTCCATTAACCTTAAACTTCCCTAATACCTTATCCCAAAGAAGAAAATTTCCATGAGGGTAGGCACGCTTGACAAGATACGTCCCATATGATATGGATTTAAGTTTTCTAGGAAAAATCCTCAACCTAAAACTATACATTAAAACTTGGTCACACTCCCTAATGTCGTTCGCCTAATATGGTCATCATGCCATAGTTTGGTTTTGTCTTTATAAATTCTAGCATTTTTGTAGGCCGTCATATGGAGCTCATTTAACTCTTGCATTTGCAAAAAGAGGTTTTCTCCTATAGCCGTCAAGTCAAAATTAAGAGCTTTTATGGCCTAATTGTTCTTATACTCTAAAGGGAAGATGGCACAGTTTCCCATAAATCAATTACAATGGACTGATACCTATGGGGGTTTTGTAGGAAGTTCTATATCCCTAAAAAGCATCATTGAGTTTGAAAGCCCAATCCGTCCTAGTGCGATATACCATTTTCTCTTGGATGGACTTGATTTGCCTATTTGACACCTTCACTTGACCACTAGTCTGAGGATGATAAGGGTGGCAACTTTATGATGGACTCCATAATGTTTCAACAAGGACTCAAAATTCTTCTTTAGAAAATAGTGATCTCTATTAAAAACTATGGTACGAGGTACCCCAAATCAAGGAAAAATAATGCCTATGAAATGTTTCTTCACATGTTTTGGTGGGGATGGCTTCAACCCATTTGGAAACGTAGTCAACAACCACCAAGATATATGTGTACTCACAAAAAGAAGGAAACATTCCCATATAATCTACTCCCCACACATCAAAGATTTCAATCTGTTTCCAAGAAGTCATGGGCATCTGATCTCTCTTCGATATGTTTCAGGTCCTTTGACATTCATCACATTCAAGGACAAAATGATAGGTTCTTTAAAAAGATTAGGCCAAAAAAACAAGATTGTAAGACTTTTCTAGCAATTTTCAGAGAGATCATGTGCCCTCCAGTGGGGCCAGAATGACACTGCTCAAGTATGTCATGCTTCCTCAGTAACACACATGCGATAAAATCCGCATGAACACAATACAAAAAGATATGGGTCATCCCGATAATATTGTTTCACATCACGTAAAAATTTAGCCTTATAATGTCCCCTATATTCAGGGTGCAACACACCTGCGGCTAGAAAATTTTCATAATAAAAAAAATCAAGGATATTGGGATTTCATTTTTAACAATTTATCATTAGGAAAGGAGTCATTTATGGGGATGACATCATCATCAAAAAAATCAAGGTGACTAAGATGGTCAGAAACAACATTCTCACAACCGTTCTTCTCTAGGATTTTTAGGTCAAGTTCCTGAAGTAAAAACACCCAACAAAGAATGTGGGGTTTCACATCCTTTTTAATCATCAATTATCTAGTGGCCACATGATCCGTATAAACAATGACTCTAGACGCTACCAAATATGAGTGGAATTTGTCAAAGGCATGCACTACAACTAGTATTTCCTTTTCAGTAGTGGTGTATAATTACACTTGGAAACATCAAGAGTGTTGGATGCATGGTAAATTATATGGTGCTCTTTATCAACATGTTGTCCAAAAATAGCACAAACGACGTAATCACTTGCACCACACACTAACTCAAAGAGAAAGGACTAGTCAGGGGCCCAAATGATGTGAGTAGAAATGAGGGAATCTTATAAACAAAATAAACTGGCCATACAAGATTTATCAAAGATAAAAGGGGTGTCTTTTTGGAGGAGATTGGTTAAGGGTTTGGTGATTTTAAAGAAATCACAGATGAAACGCCTATAAAAACCCATTTGACCAAGGTAGGCACGAACATCCTTGATGGGAGAAGGGGGTGGAAGTTTAGAGATGACCTCAATCTTGGATCTATCAAATTTAATGCCACAATTGCTCACCCTATGGCCTAAGACAATTCCTCCAGTGACCATAAAGTGATACTTTTCCCAATTGAGGATCAAGTATGCTTCCTCACATTTTTCCAAAATAAGAGATAAATGATGGAGGAAAAAGTCAAAACTATCTCCACACATGCATAAATCATCTATAAACACCTCCATAATGGTCTCGGTTAATGCAACAAAGATAGTAGAGATGCACCATTGAAAAGTGGTTTGAGCATTGCACAAGTCGAACGACATTCTCTTGAATGTATAAGTGCCAAACGGGCTAATAAAGGTCGTTTTATCCTTGTCGTATAGATGAATGGGAATCTAATATAAACCTGAATAGCCATCAAGATAACAGAAATATTGTTGATGGGCGAGGCACTCTAATACCTAATCCAGAAAGGAAAGGGGATATGATCTTTCCTAGTGCCCTTATTTAGTTTTCTTTAGTCAATACACATCCTCCACCCTGTGACGGTATAGGTGGGAATAAGCTTGTCATTGTTATTTTCCATGACAGTCGTGCCCCCTTTTCTGGGGATGACCTGGATAGGACTAGCCCACGGAGAGTCAGAGATGGGGTATATGATATTCAAAATCAAAATCTTGAGAACCTCTAGACGCACAACCTCTTTCATGTTAGGATTCAATTTCCTTTGAGGGTCTCACTAGTACATAAATGACATATAACATCACTTCTGATGGTGTCAGTCACCCAAAAAAATCGATGCTAAAGCACAACAATGCCATTTAACTAATCCAACTGTCACCATATGTGAATTCCTACAGATTTAGAAAACACATGGGTACCCCTTTTACTTTAACGTTGATTTCTTTTCATAGAAACCGATGTCTAAAATTATCCATAAATACATTTTTTAGGGAAACAAAATTTCCTCCAAAATTTTTAGTCCGACGTCAATTTTTCTTATAATTGATGACACATGCTTTGTGTCAAGTCCCCGTAGAAAAATTTATCACCTCATTAGTCGTCTTCTCTAACAATTAACCGACGAGTGATCCACCATGGAAAGATAATATTTTTGTGGGGGATGGGTCTATAGCATCATTTTTGTAGATGAAACTGATCACTAGGTGTTTACGCACCTTGTCCCCATGAAAATATTTTTCCCCAATTTGCTCCTTCATCGTCGATTTTTATTGGATAACTGACGACTATGGTCCTAACACTAGATCAAGATTTTTTTTGGATATGTATATAGATGTCACTTATGGGGGTCATAAATGATGACTATTTCTGAATTGTATCACTGGTCTCATTTAAATTTATTGAC
This sequence comes from Alisma plantago-aquatica, assembly GCA_963693085.1. NCBI lineage: Eukaryota > Viridiplantae > Streptophyta > Magnoliopsida > Alismatales > Alismataceae > Alisma > Alisma plantago-aquatica. The sequence goes on along the minus strand of OY856409.1, from coordinate 1,711,368,400 downwards.
TATGGCCCTAAACTGGGTCTAGTTTTTGGTTGGTTTAAGAGTTAGTCATTGGTTCTTCACAAATGACCGATGACTATAACCTAACCCGAGTGATTTTTTTGTTTATATGTGTACTTTATTTGTCAATTTTTACATACATAACTGAAGACTATTTCCCTTTATCAATGTCTATTTTTTGGGTGTAAGACTTAGTCATCACTTTTTCTCTAGCAACCGACGAATAAATCCTTAGTCATCAGTTTTTGATATAATCGATAACTATGTCCCACTTAAGACATGTGAAATGTATTCCCCTTCCCACATTCTCTATTTTATACTTCACTTGACCTATCTCTGGAGATTCTAGTTTCCGCCGCTGTTCTTCCATTTTTGACTCACCACCGCACCACTACTGGAGCCTGTTACTGCCATTATTGGAGCTTACCACCACCACCGCAAGAGCTTTCTGCCACCGCTTCTGCTATGTCTCACTACCTCTACTACTATTCGAGCTAGCCATGATTATTGCCATCACCATTATCTCATGTTTGGTCATCATCGCCTCTTAGGTGTCGTCTAAGAAGTTATGTGTCCTACATTCCTAAGTTGTGTATGTTTTGGACACACATCTTAATGCATAATATTGATGAAAGTCTGAATCTTGCATCCACTTGACATCAACCCTCAACATCATATCTAAAATCTGTAGATTTATCCCACATCATGCCACAAATCTCTATCCTTGCCCAAAAAGTTGTAATATTTCATTCATATCACTTCTTTGATTTATATGACATCAAAATGTATGAATATGACTTGTTTTGGATTGTAAATGACAAAAGTTTCTCTTTTTTCTATCTTTTCTTCTTAATATGGCATCCATTTCTCTATTTTTCTTCTTAATGAAATTTGTATTATCCATATTAACCACAAACCTAGATGCATAGGAATATATATACATGTCTTCAGAATTTAGTATGGATCTAGAATAATCATAACAAAACTAATATATGAGGGAAAGAATAGTTATATATATAAGAAGATTGTTCTTATCACATGGATGAGTTTTATTATCAAAAATTTAGATTATAAACCTTTGGGTAGAATAATTGATGAAATACCCTATTAGAGTTCATCCAATTCATACTTGTGTTTGGGAACATAATCAAGAATGAGTTGAATTAAATAATGTTACATAAAACCTAGGATATGAATGATGAAACTATGATGATATGTATAGGAATGACAACATATATACATTTCTAACATTGTCCTAGAAACTTGTTTGACATTTACTCATTAGGATTAAATCTTGGATAGTCCCCGGTTTGGGACTTTTCTTCAACACTTAATCTCACTTAGTATGTAAGTATTTAATGTATATTAAATTTTCAAGATGTTTCTTCAGCACTTCCCCATTTGTTCTCTAAGTAAATATGTTTGTACTTGGAGAACTATGGGGAAATGTTGCTAAAACTTTCTTGAAATCTGAATACATACATTATACACTTACTAGTGAAATTAGGTGTTCAATAATGGAATAGGTGGTACACACATTCATTATTGAACCCTAAACCCTAATTTTTTAACCCTAAACCCTAATCTTTTAACCCTAAACCCTAATATTTAAACCCTTAACCCTAAATCTAAAACAATAAACACTAATCTATCTGTAAATCCTTAACTTGATATGTAAACCCTAAATTCTAATACTTGTTTTCTCTTTGATCATAGAATGGATATATCATGGATGTCCATTCCAAATTGCTGCACCCTAGAGTTTAGTGCTGGTCTTGATCAGTTTATAAAATTTACAAAGGAACATAGGAACAACCTAGAGATAGGTTCTATTGTCCATGTAGGCATTGCGCTAACAACTTAAAAGTCATAATTGGTGATGAAATGAAAAGTCATGTCATGTAAAATGGGTTTGTATAGGGCTATATAGAATGGTACTGGCTTGAATAGATTTCAAACATGAGATCAGTAGATGTCGGTAGAAGTATTTGTGTTGAAGAAGAAATTACCACTGATGATGTAGATGTGAACAAATTTGAATGTGATCAACATCATTTATTTGATGTTGGATAGTTTTGGTGTAGAGCACATCAATCCACATTCCTTGTTTAGGAACATTGTGCATGATGCTGAGACACTATTATACATAGGTTGTACTAGGTTTATAAAGTTGTGCATTGTGTTGAGATTGTATAATCTGAAGGCTAACACTATATGGAGCGACAAAAGCTTCACACCATTGTTCTCTTTGTTGAAAGAAATTCTTCCTCAAGGAAAGGAGCTTCCAATCGCAACATACAAGTTAAAGAAAATAGTATGCCCAATGGGAATGAGTGCTAAGAAGATACATGCATGCCCAAATGATTGCGTATTATTTTAAAAGGACTATGTCGATTTGAAAGATTATCCAAAATGTGGGGTGTCAAGGTATAAAATTATGACTTCAGGGAAGCCCAAAACTATCTCTCCTACCAAGGTGATATGGTATCTACCTATAGTACCATAGTTTCAATGCTTGTTTGCCAATCCGATAGATGTAGAGAATTTAAGGTGTCATATACAGGTTAAGAAAATTATGATGGGATCTCACGACATGTGTACGATTATCCATAGTGGAAGAATAATGATTTCTTATACCCTAAATTTGGTGTAGAAGTCAAGAATCTAATACTTGGGCTTTTTACTAATGGGATGAATCCATACAACACATTGAACAACAAACATAACACTTGTCTTGTTATCCTTTTTATATACAATCTTCCTCCCTGATTATTTATGAAAAATAAGTACGTTATGATGTCGTTGTTGATATCAGGCCCTAAACAACCTGGAAATGATATCGATGTTTACCTTGAACCTCTGATTAATGACTTAAAGAAACTTTGGGGTGAAGGTGTGATGACCTATGATGTGTCACGTAGAGAGACATTTCGTTCGCATGCTATGTTGTTTTTCACTATTAGTGACTTTCCAACCTATGGGAATTTGTCTGGATATAGTGTAAAAGGATCCAAAGCATGACCTATATGTGAAGATAACACTAATTCAACATGACTAAAACATGGCGGCAAGACTGTATATCTTGGTCTTTGAATATTTCTTCAAAAATTCCATCCTTATGAAAGGTTGCACAAAGTGTTTAATGGATCAAACGAGGAATGGAGTTCCCTTATACCTATACTATAGGAGGTTGTTTGTGAAAGAGTAAAAGACTTTATCAGTGAATTTGATAAGAGATCACAATTTACCATTCCCACACAAAGTGACAAATCTTTATTCAAGAAGAAGTCAATATTCTGAGATCTTCCTTATTGGAGTTCTTTGGCAGTTAGGCATTATACCAAAGTAATGAATGTTGAGAAAAATGTTTGTGATAACATCATTGGTTCTTTGTTGAATATACAAGGTAAGACTAAAGATGGCATCAAATCCAGAATGGACCTACGTGAACTGGGAATAAGGAAAGACTTAATAGAATTAGTCTGTTGTGATTGGAGAACATATTTACCTTCTGCTTATTACTCATTTTCTAGAAATGAGAAGAAAACTTTTTCTAAGTGCTTGCTTAATGTTAAGGTACCATAGGGTTACTCTTCGAATATCCATATATTAGTATCAATGAAAGATCTAAAGTTGATGGGTCTTAAATCTCATGATTGTCACACTCTAATGCAATGAACATTTCCCGTTTCAATCATTTCTACCGATGTATGTGAGGTTTGTAATCTCTAGAATTTGTTTCTTCTTCAAGGGTCTGTGCAACAAAATTTTTTTATCCTGAGAATCTCGATAAGTGGCAAAGAGAAGTGGTTGTTACCCTATGTCATCTTGAGATGTATTTTCCTCCTCCATTCATTGATATTATGGTACATCTTGTTGTCCATTTGACTAGGGAAGTGTAAATATTGGGACCAATTTTCTTGCATTGGATGTATCCTTTTGAACGACACATGAACATTTTTAAAGGTGATGCTCAAAACCATTATTGGCCTGAAGGGAGTATAATTGAGAGTTATGTGGCAAGGAAGGTTATTGATTTTTGCGATGACTTTTTGAGTGGTAATGAAGCTCTTACAAATGACAAGAATATTGAGGACTACTTAGTCAAATGGACTTTAGGAGAACAAATGAAAGTAGTCAGTTGTGAGCTATGGGAACAAGCTCACTTGTATATTTTACACAACATCGATGGTGTGAGTGTTTATATTACCAAACATGCCAATTTCATTAAGAAACAATATAGTCAAGCCAACTCAATGTGGCTTGCTAGAGAGCATAACAAGACATTTATTAAGTGATTTGAAGATAAAGTCTTACATCAACTACCTCAAACACCAAATAATGTTGCTAAAAATATCAAATGCCTTGCCTTTAAACTAAAAATGAATGTTATGTCTTATGAAGGGTTTGACATAAATGGGTTCTCATATTACACAAAGCATCAAGATGATAAGAGCATCATCCAAAATAGTGGGGTCACCCTTCACGCATCTTCACTATTTTTTCCTAGTGCGAAGGATAAGAGTCCATGTGAACCTAAAATGTCATATTACGGTGTCATTGAAGACATATGAGAGTTTGACTACATAGATTTTAGAATTTCACTCTTTAAGTGTAATTGGGATGATAAAACCAAAGGAGTTATAGTGGATGAATTAGATTTCACATTAGTGAATTTTGATAAGATTGGAGAGAAGGTTGAACCTTTCATATTGGCATCATAGGTGAAGAAAGTATTTTATATTGATGATCCTAGAAATGAAAAATGGTCAGTTGTTCTTCATGGTAAAAGGGAGTTCATTGTTGGATATGCTGCACACGAGATCAAAAACATACAAAAGGTAATATATAGTCTTGATCATCATTAGTGTATAGGTAGTATCATTAGATATTATGAAAATATCAAACTTATTAATTATATATATACATCATTATCTTTGTAGCTATTTAAAACTAATGGATTCAATACATGGGAAAAGCTATTAGATGTACATACGCCCTATATGATAGAACAATTAGATGACTTAAGAGAACAATGGGAAAATCCTTTGAAAAGGAGGCAATTTTTAATTATGATTGGGATGATGATTAAAGAATGACATTTCTAAATTGTCATTTCATTATTTTTGTATATATGGGGTTCTTATATGTACATGTGTGATGACTTATGTTGAATTGTCTTATTGAAAGTTGATCTATATACATGTGTGTGAATGTGAAGATGAGTTTATGAATTGTGTTTCTACATGTGTGTGAATGTGAAAATGGATGAATGAATGAAACCGTGTTTTGTACATCCTATGATTTATATACTTATGAATACGCCTGTGTTAATGGAACTACAAGTTTGTACATACAATGTTCATCCAAAATCACATGATGTATATACAGTCTTGATATATAGATAGTCTTGATCATCTTGTTATTACAGGTTTGTGGCATGTTGTTAGGCTGAAATCACATGATGTTGTACACCTACAGTTCAAAACTGAACTGCAGGTTCTGCATCCTACTGACCAGCCGCACAGAAGGCCTACAACCTGATATTAAAAAAAAATGACACTTAGTCATCAGTTATTTAAAACAACTGTCTTTTTAGGTCTCTGTCTTCTATTATTTGTAAACAACTAACAACTATGTCCCTAACACGGGCCAATTTTTTTTGTTTAGGTATGGTGATATGCGTCAATTTTCGAAAACATAACCGAAGACTATGTATCACTTTATTGTCAGTTTTACTTTGAACTGACGACTATGGACCAATCATGAGATCACTTATTTGTTTAGAAATGGAGTTAGTCGTTAGTTTTTATTGACCAACAAGTATGGTCGTAATGCGGGCCAATTTGTTGTTCAATTATAAAGATAGTCGTCAGTTTTCTATAGATAACTGATGACTATGGCTCCTATCAATGTCACTTCTTTTTTCATTGCAACTCGGTCTGGATCTGCATCATCATTTTTGGAACCGACACCGTAGACCTCTACCTTTAGTGTTTCCCACTTGGGTGTCACTTGGAAACCAACATAAAATGTCCATTTTAACAGACATTAAAGGTAGTATCTATACTAGTGTCTCTTGAAGGTTTGTACTCTTATACCATAGGAATTTTGTGTATGCAAATCACTCAATATGTCCCTATCAAACCATCCATTTTGTTTCCTAATGCATATTTCCTCTTCCTAAACTCAGCCATTAGCTTGGTTTCCTATTCATGGGTGAGATCAGAGTTAATGATAATAGGATAAAGTTTTTGCTCATAGAGGAAAACATACTTAAGGCCTCAAGGAGGGGTTTCATTACATGTACATTGGGGGGTTCAAGTTTAGCATCCGCAACATAGACCATTTTGAGATCCTCAAAATCTTCATCATGGATCTCCTCAAAGGTGTCAAGATGATATCTAAATTGGTCCAACTGCTCATCTTCAAATCCACAATCAATAGGGGTCACAAGGGCATTTTAGTGGGTATCCTCAAATAACTCCCATTCTTGTATAAAATTTTGCATCTTCTCATTACAATCAAGGAGATAAACCTCTTCTTGGAGGCTTGGTTCACACATTCTTTCAAATACCCAAAATTTTAGGGTTTATTTTCCTAGGAGCAAGAAAATGGTCCCACCCTCAACATCAATTAAGGTACGAGTGGTGGCCAAAAAGAGGTAGCCAACGATGATGGGGTACCTTAAGTATTCCTTTATGTCCATGATGACAAAGCCACATGGGACATACGCATATTTCCCAACCCTTATAGGTATGTCTTCAATGATACCCATGGGTTTTTACATGGAAGAGTCAGCCAATTGGATGGTCATAGCGGTAGGAAGTAGGTCAATAAAGCCTAACCTCCTACAATGACTATAGGGCATGATAGAAATACTAGCACCCAAATATACAAGACTCTTCCTACAAGCATTATCACCTAGGTATCACCCAATCCCAAAGGAACCTAGGTGTTTCTTCTTCTCAAGCATCTTGATCCGAATGATATTAGAAGCTATTCTTGCAAGAACGACTATCTCATGCTCGTTAGTTTTGTACTTCCTGGTCAATAGGGATTTCATGTACTTGGACCAGACTGCCATATCAGCTAAGGCATCAAGAAAAGGGATATCCACATGCAACTTTTCATGGCTTCCCTAAACTTCATAGAACAAGCATCGAGCCTAGTTTACTTAAGGTAGGCCTGGTATGGTGGATAAGGTTTGTAAACAGGAATTTATGGCTCGTAAAATTTCCATAGGTGGGACTACAAGAGTAGGGATGGAAGGATTGGAAATGGTAGGAATGGGTGAAGGAGGAGTTTTAATGACCACAATATCATCATCCTCAAAGTCCAAAGGTACAACAGTAGGTTTCTCTGGAGGAGTATGAGTCTTCCCTAAATGGTTGGAGACAACCTTTAGTTGTTTAGGATGTATTGGGTTGTTCTTAGGTTGGTACTTGCATGTGATTTTTGTTGGGAAATGAGATGGGAAAACTATGCACCAGTTGACTTTTGATGTTTTATTATGATTTTCTCTCAGGAAGATATCCTATCATCAGTTATAGGAGTAGGGACATTCTGTGGAGGTGGTGGTTGATGGAGGTTTTGGTATTGTTGTCCTTGGTAAGGTCCATGAATTGGGATATTACCCCTATAGTTCCCATGGTTCCCAAAATTCCTTTAATTGTTTTTGTAGGGAAATCCTGGTGGTGTACGACAGTTGGATTGGGGTTGTGGGGGTATTTGTCGAGGGGGAAGTTTAGATGATTTTTCAACTCTTGAAGGATTTCCATATTAAAATTTGGGATGGTTTCTAGCTTGGTTTGGATTGTAGTAAGCCTAGTCTGGGATACTATAGACCGAGTTAAGATCCTCCATTTGTTTATCAACATCAGGATGCATTAGAGTGTTGTAGAGATATTGACATTGGAGGGTATCATGATTATACCCTTGGCATATCCCACACAGAGATTCAACAACCTTCACTTGTTGAGGTTGTCTTTCATAGGCATTTAATGAGGTCTCTAAGCGATCATGTTTCAAGGTGATAAATTTAAGGGTTTCGACAATAGTATAGATGTCTGTGTTTACCTCAGCCTTAGCAACCTCGAGGACCCCACCAACTCCTCATCTAGCATGGGTCTTAGAGGCTCTTTTAACCACCTCCCATGCACTGCTCATGTTTTGAAACATGGAATTTTCTATAGATGAGGAATCAATAAACTTCTTGGTGTCATCATAACACCATGGTAAAATATCTCAATGATTTGAGATTGTGATATGTCATGATGGGGGAAATAACTGAGGAGTTCCCTAAAACTCTCCCAAGCTTCCCTAAAGTTTCTCTGGAGACCATTAAAAAGGGAAGAGTTCATCCCCTGGTCTCATAAGTAAGGAAAAGAGGGAAGTATTTATCCAAGAACTTTGTTTGAAGCACTTCCCAAGTGGTGACAGGGTTTTCACTCTCCATGACATTGTACCAACTGTTGGTTGACCATGAGAGAGTATTTGAAAGGCCTAAGTCTAATGGCGTCTTTTGAAAAACTTCGGATCTTGATTAAGGAACTAAGGTTGGTGAAATGTTGAAGGTGATCTTGACAACTCTCACTCTTGCTCCCAGAAAATGGGTTGGCCTAGAGCATGGTGATCCACTGAGTGCAGATCTCAAATTGGGGGGGGGGGGTGGTGGTAATCCTAGGTGGCACAACTGGGTGTTATGCCTTCCATTTTTGGAGTGGATTTTTTTTTTAATTGTTCTTGTCTCTTGACCTCCCTCTAACGGCTTCTACAACCTCTGGCTTAGCGATATAGGCTACATATAGATTGTCTTCTTGGGCCACACATTTAGCTATCTTTGGGAGGCAAGTGCCTACTCAATCCTACATGCAACCTCCTCTTCATCCATCCTAAGTCTATTTTGTTGAGTTAAGTGATGGAAAGTTCTCTCTAGCTTGGGATATAAAACTGGAAATGTAGAATCATTCGACAGGTGATACATGCATAGTTATACATATATATATGCGAGTGTAGAAACACATACTTCTACAATGGAAACTTAGTAGAAATAGGAGAAAGCACTTCTAGAATGTTATTCTGAAGGTATAAAAAAAGAAAAAAATATAAAAAAATTCAGGGTTCGAGAAAATGATATGTTGTCCCCAACAACGGTGCCAAAATTGATATGTGTCGTTTGCACACCAATTCACTACAATAATTATACTAGAGTTTAATCCTTTTTTAATTTCCAATTAAGGCTAGTATAGAAGGGTTGATCCCAAAGGACAATGTTTTGAAGATTCATTTTGTTTTAATCCCGATTGAGTCTTGAAATTATTATTTTTGGTATTTTAAAAGATTGACAGAAAGTAAAATTTGATTTGGAGTGGGGTTGATTAAACTAGTGAAAGAGATTAATGTGCAAGAATAATAAAAGATTACCCTAATGAAAGGAAATGGAAAGATTAAATTAAGAAAAAAAAGTAAATGAACAAGATGGTTAGCACAAAATTAAATATATCTAAAGATGAGAACAAAATTGTTATAACTAAAAGGAATCAATTGAAACAAACGTGAAGTGTGGCTTTTCTGCACTAACAAATTCACCTAGGGATGAAATCCCTAAGTTTTTTACCATAACCTTGTGCAATAATACCACCCGCAAGCAGACGGGTCTTAACACAATATAGTTAAGGATTGAATCCCAAGGGACAACATTTTTAAGAATCTTTTCTAGTCAAATCTAGCTCACCTAAGACTAATATTTAGAACAAGGAGTAGGTTGATTCAGTTAAACTAATTGTAAGGAAAGTAAATGTGATAGCCTTGATTTTTTTAGGTTTTCATACACAATATAGTAATTGGAGCTCATGACTTTCTTAATTGATTTATCACAAGTTGAGGTGACATTTATCCAATGATAGATGCCTTTAACCCACAAATATGACTACAATTCCATTATAGGATGAATACTTTTATCAATGGCCTTATTTGGACATACAAGTGCTTAACATGTACTATTAGTTATTTTGATTTCTTATGAAGTGAAGTGTCAAATTGAAGTATAAAAGGACTCAATTGATTCAATGGTGAGCCTTTAGGTGTAACGTGATCAAAATTTGCAAGTTAAACTTGTTTGATCAAGAACTGCTGATTTATTAGTTTGGATTTTAGGTTTACCACTTTTTATGTCATTACTTGAGGATTTAATTTTGATAACGAAATTTTAGAGTTTTGAGCTCAAACTTGGTTATGGAAGGCCTTATGTGATGGGGAATCCATGGTTTAAATTTCATTTAAATAGGAGGTTCCCACTAGACGATATAAGAATTTGTAATTATCAATGTTGATTCAAATATATTGTCAAACCATAGTCCTATTGTTATTTAAGACTTTAGAAACTGTGACATTTAAATGTCACTCGGCCCAGATAATGGGAGTGCACAACTCACTCTCCCAGCCGTAGATCTTAGATCTGGGAGCCAAAACATCATCCCCTACCTCCAAACCTCACGGAAGGCAGGGGCAACAGGTCTATGAGATAGGAACCTAGACCACCTCGTCAATCAACGCCTTGTGCACAAATCTTTTCGATGTCTCAGATCCAAAATACTAGGGGCTACCCAATGACCCCTTTTGCTGGGTGTGAGTTGGCCTATGGAGGGAGAAATAAGCCATGTTTTCTAGCACATCTCTATCCCCTACTCATACCAGCGGGTCAAGTGAGGAAGATCAGGGGGAAGAGTCTACGAGCAAGATCTCATCATGGATAAGAGGAACCTGTATCTCTACGCTACCTCCGGTGTGCTTAGATTTGAAGAGTAGAAATCCACCATGAACAACAAGTAGGGTGGATGTCGGGGATGAAGGTGGAGTTGAGGATAGATATCAAGGCATCCCTAGTGAGTTCCAAAGATCTTTGTGAGTTCATCGAGACTCCAAAATTCTCTGAGAGTGATTGATTCAAGCAAGAGGGTCACATGTCCTTTTTTCCCCTCTTCCTCCCTCCTAGAGGCAGCACTAGAAACAATGAGGAGCCTTTGGCGGAGTCGTCTTGGGGCATTGTGGTCACGGTCGTGGGCAACCAATAAGGACGAAACATGGAGCTTCTCCATTGCTTCATGTGATGATTAGGAGTGGTGGAGGTCCTTGTGAAGCATCCTGGAACAACCGCAGGTTGAATCAACCGTGGACGAAGAAACCCCGGATTTTACAACCTGCTCCTCCATTGCTACCGCCAATATTAAGGTCCAAGATCTCTCTCTCACCCCTGCCTTTTGGGCTACGAAATCCAAACTACTTCTCACGATCAGCTATCAGTTAAGAGGCTCATTCAATCTCGGCATGGAAGCCCGCCAGAGCTTCCACTGCGGCAGCTGCGCTAGACCACGGAGAACGACGTTCTCATGCTAGAGACCGGAGAAAGTTCAGGTTGATGGATCGGGCAAGCGATCAATCCAGTGGAATCCAGATGAACCGGCCCGTCCAGGGCTAAACCAAGTTAATGAGCCACACTCATGATGGAAACGTGGCACTGATCCTAGACCTTGGCTACGAGAATCCAACGTCTGTAGTTTTTCTTACAAGGTAATTGCTTCCCTAATTTTCAGAATATGGTACTTTCTTAGAAAATACATTATAATTATCTCCCATGGCCAATAAATGCTCCAAAAACACCAGTAGACTCAGAAAAATGCCTACCTTATTATAAAATACCTAGATCAGACCTTTGAAGTAGTAATATTCATGGTTTTTAAATTACTAGATGATGATTTTTTTAGGGCTCATTAAATATAATAAATTACATCCAATCAAAATAAATTCTTAGAAAATTCTTTTAGAATCCTAATTATGATTAAAATTAATTTATGGACTCTCATTGATTATTATCACATCTAGTCATTTTCTATTAATGACTAATTAAATGCTTTCTAACCTTATTTTAACTCTAGAAAATAGACTGAGCATCAGAAAATTATGAAATCTGAATCAGACCTCTAAAATGACACCCTGATCAGTAGAAAAATATCAAACACAAGGTTATATCAGTTTGAACTTAGGTTTGGCCTAAATCCTAAATTGGACCAAAATACCATTAATAACGGTGAACCTTGTATTAATGATGAATATTTGTTATTAATCAGGTGATGACCAGAGATGTAGATGATCCAGAATACAAGTATGAATCTCTGAACTCAAGTACGTGGATATACGTATAAGACCAGTTTTTTATGGATGATAATTATGAGTATTTGCTTGCATGCATTTGAATATCTTGTTGGATGTACATCTATATGTATTGTCATTTCTGCCTTGAACAATAAGAACACTAAAGAAAGAAAATGGAATGTAGTTACTGATGGTTCATTAATCTCCCTATTAGAGAGGGAAAGTATTAATGTTGACTAGCACCTCCCTAATGGTACAAGGTACACAGGGAGATCCCTAATGGTAAAAGGTACGCGGGGATAGGGCCCTATAATATATGTTTATGCTAAGTCCACCATAGTAATACATGTCCATTGAAATATGGTTAATAACTTGAGTTTACCTAATTTTTCTACCTTAAATAATTCTTTCATTTTTCTTTCTTCTTTTTCAAGTTTTTAAATATGCCAGCATAGTATAGTATCTTTCAACCATGTACCAACATTACGTTAATTTGCTATTTCACATATGTTTTAGGTTCAGAGCTAGCATGGGATACAAGAATAGGATGTGAGCAAGTTGTACAGGTTGTACCTTTTGTGTAGATCCTAGTTAGCATACATGTTTAGACTTCTGTAAAAATGCTCTTTCAACACAAAATTGTAAATCATGTTGTAATAATGTACATGTTGAATGTTGAGATGTGTTATGGTATATGTTATGTTGTATGTTCATGCATGCGCATATTGCTTCCACAATGTACTCTGATACAATTTCCTAACATTTTTGGATTTTGTCTTCTCATCTCCATGGGTTTTGAGAAGGTGAAAATATGGGGACATTACAGTTGGTATCAGAGCATGAACAATAGCTACACCTGACAATTGCTCACCATGAAACATAAAACATAGTTTTACCTTTCAATGTAAACCCTAGAAACTTAGTAAGTTGTTCTATAGGAATAAGTTCTGACTTAGCCTCTAGGTTAGAACCTAGATGTTCGAGAACTAGGTTTAGACAAGTGTGTGAAACACTTTCCATATAGAGCTCATATGTATTGGGTACATGCACTAGTGTACACCATGTTCTCACCATTTCACTCGGTGACATGTCACTGAACTATCTATTGTGTGTGGGACACTTGGTTTTGGTGATTTGGTTTTGTTTTCCAATCGGCTCGATCCTTGACAATTTTCTCTGTCATCTTCTTTCTCAGAGAAAAACTATATAATATTTTATTATATATATATATGTAAATATAAAAACGTGTCCCTCACACTGGAAAGTAGTTAATGTTCATGCAACCCAAGTGAAATGGAGTGACATCAGTTTATAAGAGAGAGTATATCTGAAATAGATGTCTGGAGCCTTATTAGGATATGCGATAGATAGATAGACAATAGAATGATAGACGAGAAAGGATGATCTAATATAAATTAGATCTCTGAGGTATACATTGTTTATAAAGACCTAAGTTGTAAATGAGGTCTGAATCCAAATTCGGATAATCTAAGCTAAGTCTTGATGATAAAAGTACATACTCTTCCTTACTTAAGATGAGCTAAGTTAAGATAACGTTGAATATGCATGACCCTCAATCTCTTTTACAAAGGAGGACATCTAGTGTTAGGACAATATATGTGGTGAACTCTAGAGAGAGTGAGACCCACAAGAAGAGGGTCGTAGGACCTACCCTACAATAAATGAAAAATATGATATATATGTGAAATGATGTGTCCTAAGATGGATTACTCCTGAGTAGATGAGTTCAGTCCTCTTGCATGATTCAATCCTATATGTGAGAGTTGGGTAAAAAAAAATGATGATGAGGGGGTGACTCATAATGAGAAAGTCAATCCTTTGACTAATTTAGGTTCCATCTTGAGTGACTTAAGCTGGTGAAGTTCATCATTAGCTATAAGTGATGTAATATATGGAAATTTGGTTCTAAGAGTAGAGTACCTTGTGCATGAGATACTCATACATGTTGATCCTTCTTATTCTTCTTCTCTTTCGCTATATATGATGTTGGAAACCTCACTTGAGCTATATAAATGATATATATGAGGATTCACTCTTATAAGCTTAACCAATTCAATATTCCCTTCCTATGTCATACATGTATATCCAAGTCTGAAATCATGATAAGATTGGCCTACTATATTCTCGTTCCCCTTTTGTCATACATGAAAGATATAAGTTATGAAAGCATGATCTTGACACAAAGGTCCCTTTGGATCAAATATTGCATGACAATATAGTGCTTAACCTTAATCCTTCTAAATCCAAGCTTATATTTTAAGAATTAATTACACCATGAGGTGAAACCCTAATATTCAAGCATGTCAACTAAGACCCTCTCACATGATGAAATTATGATATGATGTTGATCATAAAGCTACACTAATGATGCTAAGCCTGATAATTCTGATAAATGATGGCATGAAATTTGACATCACCATGTGATTAATAGGGTGAAGCATGAATCCTTGAGTATTACCTTCTTAACTTCATATGTATGAGTAAAACCCTTATCCTTAAGGGACTATGGGGATGTAGATCCTAAGAAAAAAAAGAATCATTTCATGCTATTACTAAGACATTAAATGATGCTTTAACCTACTTAAGGTGGGGTGATTACACACTAAATAATTGAAAACCTAAGATAGCAACTTAGGGTTTATATTGATATCCCTGTCACCAAGAACTAATGCCATATAAAGTTGAACATTTTGATATAACATTGAGTATGAGATTAGTTGAATTTCGGGGATGAAATTCTATTTAAGGTGGGGTAAATGTGATAGACTTGATTTTTTTTAGGTTTTCATACCCAATATAGTAATTGGAGCTCATGAATTTCTTAATTCATTAATCACAAGTTGAGGTGACATTTATCCAATGATAGATGCCTTTAACCAACAAATATGACTACAGTTCCATTATAGGATGAATACTTTAATCAATGGCTTTCTTTGGACATGCAAGTGCTTAACATGTACTATTAGTTATTTTGATTTCTTATGAAGTGAAGTGTCAAATTGAAGTATAAAAGGACTCAATTGATTCAATGGTGAGTCTTTAGGCGTAACATGATCAAAATTTGCAAGTTAAACTTGT
The DNA here is from genome assembly GCA_963693085.1 of Alisma plantago-aquatica. Lineage (NCBI taxonomy): Eukaryota > Viridiplantae > Streptophyta > Magnoliopsida > Alismatales > Alismataceae > Alisma > Alisma plantago-aquatica. Next base: position 1,711,353,151 of record OY856409.1, on the reverse strand, counting down.
TTGATCAAGAACTGATGATTTATTGGTTTGGATTTTAGGTTTATCCACTTTTTATGTGATTACTTGAGGATTTAATTTGGATGACGAAATATTAGAGTTTTGAGCTCAAACTTGGTTATGGAAGGCCTTATGTGATGTGGAATCCATGGTTTAAATTTCATTTAAATAGGAGGTTCCCACTAGATGATATAATAATTTGTAATTATCAATGTTGATTCAAATATCTTTCCAAACCATAGTCCTATTGTTATTTAAGAGTTTAGAAACTGTGACATTTGAATGTCACTCAACCCAGATATTGTGAGTGCACAACTCACTCTCCCAGATGTAGATCTTAGATCTAGGAGCCAAAACATCATCCCCTACCTCCGAACTTCACGGAAGGCAGGGGCAATGAGTCTACGAGATAGGAACCTAGACCACCTCGTCAATCAATGCCTTGCGCACATATCTTTTTGACGTCTCAGATCCAAAATACCAGGGGCTACCCAATGACCCCTTCTTCTGGGTGGGAGTTGGCGTACGGAGGGAGAAATAAGCCCTGCTTTCTAGTGCATCTCTATCCCCTGCTCATACCAGCGGGTCGAGCGGGGAATATCAGGGGGAAGGGTCCATGAGGAAGATCTCATCATGGATAAGAGGAACATGTCTCTCTACGCTACCTCCGGTGTGCTCAGATTTGAAGAGAAGAAACCCACAATGATCAACGAGTAGGGTGGATGTCGGGGATGAAGGTGGAGTTGAGGGTAGACATCAAGGCATCCCTAGTGAGTTCCTAAGATCTCTATGAGTTTGTCGGGTCTCCAAAATTTTCTGAGAGTGATTGATTCAAGCAAGAGGGTCACATGTCCTTTTTTCGCCTCTTGCTCCCTCCTAGCGGAAGCACTGGAAACAATGAGGAGCCTTTGGTAGAGTCGTCTTGGGGCATTGTGGTCGCGGTCTTGGGAAACCAATAAGGACAAAACTTGGATCTTCTCCATTGACTCAGGTGACACTTGGGAGTGGTGGAGGTCCTTACGAAGCATCCGGGTGCAACCGCAGGCCGAATCAAGCGTGGAGGAAGAAACCCCCGATTTCACAGCCTGCTCCTCCATCGCTACCACCAATATGGAGGTCCAATATCTCTCTCTCTCACCCCTACCTTTTGGGCTACGAAATCCAAACTCCTTCTCACGATCAGCTATCAGTTAAGAGGCTGATTCAATCCTGGCATGGAAGCCTACCAGAGCTTCCCCTGCGGCGGCTGCGCCAAACCACGGAGAACGATGTTCTCATGCTGGAGACCAGAGAAAGTTCAGGTTGAAGGAACATGCAAGTGATCAATCCAGTGGAACCCAGATGAATCAGCCCTACTAGGGCTAAACCAAGTTAATGAGCCACACTCATGATGGTGACGTGGTACTGATCCTAGACCTTGGCTGTGATAATCCAACGTTTGTAGTTTTTCTTACAAGGTAATTGCTTCCCTAATTTTCAGAATATAGTACTTTCTTAGAAAATGCATTATAATTATCTCCCATGGCCAATAAATGCTCCAAAAATACCAGTAGACTCATAGAAATGCCTACCTTATTATAAAACACCTAGATCAGATCTTTGAAGTAGTAATATTCATGGTTTTTAAATTACTAGATGATGCTTCTTTTAGGGCTCATTAAATATAATAAATGACATCCAATCGAAATAAATTCTCAGAAAATTCTTTTAGAATCCTAATTATGATCAAAACTGATTTATGGACTCTAATTGATTATTATCACATCTAGTCATTTTCTATTAATGACTAATTAAATGCTTTCTAACCTTATTTTAGCTCTAGAAAATAGACTGAGCATCAGAAAACTATGAAATCTGAGCCATACCTCTAAATGACACCCTGATCAATAGAAAAATATCAAATACAAGTTTAGATCAGTTTGAACCTAGGTTTGGCCTAAATCCTAAACTGGACCAAAATACCATTAACAACGGTGAACCTTGTATTAATGATGAATATTTGTTATTAGTAAGGTGATGACCAGAGATGTAGATGATCCAGAATATAAGTATGAATCTCTAAACTCAGGTACGTGGATATAAGTGTAAGGCTAGTTTTTGCTGGATGATAATTATGAGTAATTGTTTGCATGTATATGAATATCTTGTTGGATGTACATCTATATGTATTGTCATTTCCGCCTTGAACAATAAGAACACTAAGAAAGAAAATGGAATGTAGTTACTGATGGTTCATTAATCTCCCTATTAGAGAGGGAAAGTATTAATGTTGACTAGCACCTACCAAATGGTACAAGGTATGCAGGGAGATCCCTAATGGTACAAGATACACGAGGATATGGCCCAATAATATATGTATGTGCTAAGTCCACCATAGTAATACATGTCCATTGAAATATGGTTAATAACATGAGTTTGATTGATTTTTCTACCTTAAATAATGCTTTCATTTTTCTTTCTTCTTTTTCAAGTATTTTAAATATGCCAGCATAGTATAGTATCTTTCAACCACATACCAACTTTATGTTGATTTGCTGTTTCACATATGTTTTAGGTTCAGAGCTAGCATGGGATAAAAGAATAGGATGTGAGCAAGTTGTATAGGTTGTACCTTTTTTATAGATCCTAGTTAGCATACATGTTTAGACTTGTGTAAAAATTCTCTTTCAACACACAATGATAAATCATGTTGTAGTAATGTACATATTGAATGTTGAGATGTGTTATGGTGTATGTTATGTTGTATGTTCATGTATGCGCATATTGCTTCCACAACGCACTCAGATACAATTTCCTAATGTTTTTGGATTTTGTATTCTCATCACCATGGGTTTTGAGAAGGTGAAAATCTGGGGACGTTACAGTAAATGAGTAGGAATTAAAATAGAGTCTAGATTAATGATGGGAATCACTGTGGTGGAACTGGGTTTCACTACCACTACACATGCAAACACATCCATGCTAGAAACAACTATCCAAATAGAGTATCAAAATCCTCCGTTAGGATGTCAGGTTCTTGTAAGAATCACTCTAGGCATCATATGTCTCATCACCTTCCAGATCACACACATACTACTTTGAAGATATCTTTTAAAAGTTCTCATCAAGGCATCAACCATGTTAAACAATATTAATAAACCTAAGTATTGAAGTTCTTGCAACAAGAGTTATAATAGATCATGCAAGGCAGGTGATTAGTCCACAAGCATGCATCAAATGATTAACACGACACAAAAAGTTATATACAAGCCATGGAATGTTTTAAGATGATCATGTAAGCATGGGAAGTAGGGCTAGTCCCTGCACCCCATCAAAGAGGACTACTCTCTCCTCATGATGGAAATAAGAAAAAAAGAGAGTGGGAAGATTCTGCCATGGTCATGGTGAAGTAGGTGGCTAGAGCTCGGTGGAGAAACAATCTTCTACACAATGTCAGGGCAGATCTAGAAAGAGGAGGGAGAGAACACCAAGGCAGGCAAGACAGATCATCTCTCTCTTTCTTCCTTCTCTACTCTTCTCTTACTCACAAGAGAAGAAGTGGTAGGTGGTTGGTGGCAGAGTAGATCTGCAGATCTGAAGTCCCACCACTCTCATGGATAAAAGATAGATCTGGATGGAGCAGAGATGGGGATGTAGCAACAACTCCATAGAGGCCGTCCTTGGCGGCGGAGATCGTCTTCCTAAAGGCTGGGCATAGAGCGGGAACCTTTCGGCATTGTGGAAGAGATGGTTTGTCAAGTTGGGTGGGTGGCCTATTTATAGGCACACTCCAATGACTTAACTCCTAATTGCGGTTGTGATTAGCATTATTCATGGTCACGACTAGCCTTGATCATGGTCGCGGTCAACATTGATCGTGACTGCAACCAACATTCATCATAGTCGCAGTCCTCTTTAGGTCATGGTGTGTTGTGCGGTCGCGATCTTCTTGGGTCGCGATGTGGTCAGGTCACAAACTCCATGTAGGTCGATGTGTGATTTAGCTAGCGGGAACACCGTCCCCTACACCTCCTACACTGGAACACATAGTGCGATGTTCAATCCGACAATGGAGACAAATGGATTTGATCAAAACTCTAAATAATGATATGGAACTATGGAAAATTGTATATGAACATATTCAAGGGGTGTATGAGAGCATTCAATGAAAAACGGGGCCAAAAGTGGTGACTAAAACTAAGATGAATATGCATTCATAAAGACACCCGAAACATAAACATTGCTTGTCCTTGAGTAACACAAAATCTAAAGCAGTCTCCAATTGAATACTTTCTATCATGATTGCCTCATCTTCACATCATGATTGTTTCTATTTTGCTTTTTATAGCTTAGCATCTTATAAAATCTTCGTTCCTGAGTTCGTTTCTCAAACACACTTCCTCCCCACTTTCTCCATCATCAAGCATGTTTAAGATTTTTGTAAGAGTCCAGAGATACCCACAGAATAATAAGTGTACACCGAATATGACACTAGTGTTTTACAAAAGAGTGGCCAACATGAGGCATTCATTGTGCCTGTAGGTGGAAAAGGGAGTGAAGGGGGGTATGGAACGAAGTAATGAATCTCTCCTTTATTAGACTCAAGATTTTATTATATGGTTGCAATTACATTGATTGCATTTTTTTGTGTGTGTGAATCTCTCCTCTATTCGACTTGAGATTTTATTATATGGTTGCAATTACATTGATTGCATTTGTGTGTCTGCAAATCTCTCCTCTATTCGAGTTGAGATTGCATTTTTGTGTGTTCTCATTGGCATCTTTTCTTTTTGGTAGTATGCCCCTATTAAATAGAGAGGGGTATGGAAGAAAGAGATAAAGAGAGGGGTGGTGTGCCACCCTGAACTTAGGGTTTGACACTATTATTATGGATTTTTATTCTTTTTTATGGATGGGGGTAAGAAGATGGTGGAAGAAGTGTAGAAGAGAGTTCAGATCATAATGCAACTTGATTTATGACTCTGTGCACCGAGTTGTTCTCTTTATCTTATTGTGCTAAAAAATGACTTGATTGGGATCTAGTGGAGATTCCATGCTATTGTTCAACTACTCAGTTAGGAAGCATGATGTATTTGATCCCTCTCAGTTTGATAGATACTTGCCATTTTTACTGAAGGATCATGATGTTAAGATTCATAAGCTTCACATGGTGATTTATAACCATTGGCTAGTTTCAGAAATTATCCCCCTTGAGGCTTCACTTTGAATAAGGGGGGCATAATGACTCAGAAATGCATAGAAAAAGAAACTAGCCCGCTAGGTATAGGCTCTGATTGAAACAAAAACATCAAAACTTCATCAAGTTTCTATAAAAAACCTACTTTGAAAATTTTGATCAAAATTGCAACGATTGAATCTTAAGTCTGAAATAGATGGGTGTAGGTGGAATGTAAACCCTCCACCCCAAACTTAGAAATTTTCTTGTCCGGAGCAAACTCTAAATCTGAGATGGAGGGGAAACATCATGCCAGTTGGCCCACCAGATGTGGTTGTGTTCCTCTCAGCAACATGTCCTCCATCTAAAATATCAAAAATGAAAACTATCAGAACTTAAGATTCCATCTTGCGATGCGATATCTTCGGTGTGCAAAATATTCTAATTCAAAACTGAAACATAAAAGGTAAGTTAAGGATCAGGTTGCCTCCCAAGAAGCGCATTTGTTTTATGTCGTTTGCTTGACATGATTCCTTTAATTTTCTGGTAGATAGGTTGGTTTGGAAAGATTTAGTGATTCTTCAATGCTTGTATCAGCTGCGGTGAAATATCTTTTCAAGTTGGCCATTTGCCACAATCACCTGACTTTTCACACCACAAAATGAAAGCACCATGTGGGTAGATGCTCTTGACAGTGTATGGTCTAGAGCATTGAGAATAGAATTTTCTTGGGAATAACTTCAGTCTTGAGTTAAACAGAAGAACTTGGTCTCCCACTTGTATGTCCTTCCTTTTAAGATGACCATCATGCCATAACTTTGTGCGTTCTTTGTAGATTCGACCATTTTCAATGGTTGTCATCCTAAGTTCTTATAGCTTGTGAAGTTGCAGATTCCTGGCTTGTCCAGCTTTCTTCATGTCAAAATTTAGTTGTTTGATTTCCCACCAAGCTTTGTGTTTGAGTTCTATGGGAAGGTGACATGAATTTCCATAGATTAATCTAAATGGTGTTGTCCCAAGAGGAGTCTTGAAAGCAGTTCGGTAGGCCCACAAGGCGTCATTGATTTTTACTGACCAATCCTTTCGGTTGCGGCCTACTATCTTTTCTAAGATAGATTTGAGTTTGTGGTTTGAAACCTCTACCTGTCCGCTCATTTGTGGATGGTAAGGGGAAGATACCTTGTGTGTAATACCATATCTTCTTAATAACACTTCAAAGCTTCTTTCTAAAAAATGAGAACCTCCATCGGATATCACAATGCGTGGGACTCTAAAACGGGGAGATATAATATCCTTGAAAATTTTGATGACAAGTTTTAAATCACTAGTGATAGTTGGTATGACCTCCACCCATTTACAGATGTAATCCACCGCAACTAGAATGTAGCAAAATCCATGTGAGGATGGGAATGGACACATGTAGTCCACTCCCCAAACATCGAAAATCTCGATTTCTTCTCAATACTTGAGGGGCATCTCATCTCTTTTTGTTATGATACCCACCCTCTGGCATTTGTAACATGATAAAACAAAGTTGTAGACATCCTTGAATATGGTTGGCCAAAAGAAGCTACATTGCAAAACCTTCAAAGTAGTTTTCTTAGAACTCAAATGGCCTCCAACAGGGCCTGAGTGGCTTTTCTCTAGAACAAGTTGAGTTTCTTCCTCATCGATACAATGTCTGTAGAGACCATCAACATAGAGATTGAAGAGGTATGGCTCATCCCAGTGATATTGCCTCACACCGTGCATGAATTTCTTCAGTACATTTCCGGTGCATTCATGGTGGATGACACCAGCTGCAAGGTAATTTACATAGTCTGAGTACCAAGGAGTAGCTTCTGAGACTTTCATGATTTGATCATCTGGCAGAGAGTCATTATTTGGGATCTTTTCAGTTTCTAGGGTGTGGATACGGCTCAAGTGTTCTGCCACAACATTTTCTATGCCTTTCTTATCTCTTATCTCAAGATCAAATTCTTGCAAGAGGAGAATCTGTCTGATTAGCATGGGTTTAGTATCTTTGTTTGCTAGGAGGTAACGAATTACAAAATGGTATGTGTAGACAATCACTTTGGAACCAATGAGTAGGATTTGAACTTGTCAAAGACATACACAACTGCTAAGAGTTCCTTCTCAGTAGTTGCATAATTTCTCTAAACTTCATCAAGGGTCTTAGATGCATCCTCCAGAATTTAATCACGATGAAAATGAGAGACACTTTGTTTAAATCGGTTGATTTCTAAATCGAAAGCCATCCATATAAATAAAATCATATCAACTTAATCCAATCAACATAATGGCCAAGGGGCTAGTCCCCTTGCCTCGATAAGTAGACTACTCACTAGTGATAGTGAGGGAGGGAGATACAAAGAGAAAAAAAAAGAAATCCATAGACCACAAATATGAAATCTCCAAATAGACCAAGGTGATGACAATTAAATCACTTAATGTCTTTCTACCCCACTACAAGTAGAAGAGTGAGAAGAAAGAACAAGAGTAAAATAAATCTAGATGCAAATGAAAAGAACAAACTTTATTGCTTTGAATGTACAAATTACACTAGAATTGAAATAGGTAAGAATTTCAACTAAGAATTCTAGTAAAATCATTGGGACCCTTTTCTTAGTGGAGTCCCCCCTCCTTTTATAAGGGAAGGAGGGGTGGAAAACTCAAAAAGGGAGGAGTGAAAGTTTAACATCCCATGATTTGAGGCCTCGGATAAAACAATCTTATAAGGATTGATTGGACAACCCATATCACCAAGGTGCACCTCCTTTTCTGGGAGCCCATCACTAAAGAACTCCATAGTTAAGCGTGATCAGCTTGGAGTAGTACTAGGATGGGTGACCAGTCGGGAAGTTGATCCTGGCTTGTGTGTCAGTGTGGACAAAGTGCGCAGTTAAGGCTAGTGGTGGTTTGTGGGGCCAGTCGTCATTTCTGAAACTCTACTAGAGACTTGGGCAGTGGTCCCGGGCCTTACAAATGGTATCAAACCATAACCCCTCCAGTAGGTGGGGCCCACATGGGCATGTGACATGCCAGTCTAGAGTCGTGCGGTCCAGGAATGTAGGAAAGGGCTGTCTATGGTTGACGTAGACACCCTTGCACTGGTATTCCATGATCGGGAGCTGGGTGTCCATGGGCCATTCTGGGTCTGCACTGAAATGGGGTGATGTTATGCGGCCTTATAGTTGAGCCTTGACGAGGACGTCAAGAGTCTAAGTGGGGGAGATTGTAATGTCCCAGGATTTGAGGCCTCAGATAAAACAAGCTTATATGGAATGATTGGACTACCCATATCACCAAAGTGCACCTCCTTTTCTGGGAGTCCATCACTAAAGAACTCCATAGTTAAGCGTGCTCAGCTTGGAGTAGTACTAGGATGGGTGATCAGTCAGGAAGTTGATCCTGGCTTGCACGTCAGTGTGGAAAAACTACGTAGTTAAGGCTAGTGGTGGTTTGTGGGGCCAGTCGTCATTCCTGAAACTCTACTAGAGGCTTGGGCAGTGGGCCCGGGCCATATAGAAAGAAAGGAATGATGACTGTTGGAATGTTCTATTTATGCACCACAAAATGGTCATTTTGTTCGGTGAAACAGTCATTTGGTGATGACTGGATGATGGCCTAGAACCTTCAGAGCAAAACCCTATGAAGGGTGCTGGAGGAGTCATTTGAAAGAAAATTGTGGCTCGAAGCAAAGTCACAGACGGTCGTCTGGGCTATTGGGATGCCCATTTCGATTGTGACATGGAGTGATTTTGGATCAACGGTCAAACCCTAGTCGAGTGAAGTGCAAGCACCCTTACTTTCTTTTCTTGGTATTGAAGTAAAATGTTGAAATGGTCATTTGCGTAAACTAGGGTGCCCGTGATGTGCCTCCGTATATGTAAACAAAGGGTTGGAACCATAGTTAAGTCAACCTAGTTGTCTGGGATCGCTTGCATGTGCTTTTTGGTCCTTGAGATGACCATCTCACTAAATCGAGATGCTCATCTAGCGTGTAGAGTAGGCTGGTTGAGGCGAGGCCAAAGTGACTATGTGTCTTTGAAACATGGGATCTCAGGGAGTGAGCCGACCGTCAAGGCACAGTGAGACAACCGTCTCACTGGCTTTTTAGGTAAACAACATGTTTGGAGAAAAACACTATATAATTTGAGAAAGTAGTTAAGTATTTGCAAAAGTAATCAAGAAATGGGTAAATTGCAATTTAGTCCAGAAATTATTGGAAAAGAATTAAAATCTAATGAAAAAGACTAAAAGGAATATGTATAAAGATGGATGAATATGCATTCATCAGAGGTCTACCTTGTCTTGGAGAAATTCTAGTGACTACTCTTTCTTTGTGATGCACAATATTCACAAGATGCACACAAATTACTAGTAACGGTCTCATGGTGACCACCACAGATGACTGTACTTGTTGTCCTACTAGTGTTGAGGCAACAACCTATAGGCCTCTACATTGTCCAAGTAGACCACATAGAGCTACTCTTCATGCTTCTAGAGCCAACAAGAAGAAGTTGCCCCTTCGATGTCAATGTTTTAACATTGAACGATGCTCCCATGTTGTCTCTCCCTTGCAATCTATCCCTTTTATAGGCAAGATTTTCTCAGGCTATCACGTTAACACAACTATGAAAGGACAACATTTGTTAGAGCTTATCCTCTCAAATTCGTTAGGTTTTTGAGATCAACTAGGGGTCAGAGAGATTGAATTTCATGAATTTCTAGCTATTACAGACCACAAGTCAATTGGTTCACATTTGAATTTGTCGGTTCATGTGTGAGTTAGTCTACTCAATGCTTGAATCAGTTGATTCACTATATTTCCTATTCACAAATATTTTAGATTTTAATGTGTCAATTAATGCACAGCATGATGTCAACATAAATCCTTGATCCAACTTTATTGATCGCTCAACCAATCTATTCACAATCTGAACCGATCAACCCGAATTTTGAATTGGTTGGTTCACATCTAGAACCAGTTAGTTCATGTTCTAGTTTAGCCAATGCACAACCCACGTTGTTCAAATTAACTCGACACTTGAGTCGGTCGACTCATATCCTTAGTGACCCAATTTTCAGCCAATGTTATTTAAATTGAATGCCTAAACACTTTAGTAATCAAGTTAAACCTTATTAATAGTAAAATCCTATTCGAGGTGCATCCTATGAGTGTGACCATATAGGTCCCAAGTGACATTGGAAGTGAATGTCCATAACCAATTTATGACATCACTAGCAATTAGTGGTATGTAGAAACACATAATTGCTACCCAAGAATCTAAAAAGTTGGATAACAACTTCAACCTACAACCTATGATTAGTACTACCATGATTTTATAGTTCCTTTGTGTCTAATATACTGTTTGAACTCAAGGAATGGAATCATCATCATCTCAATGCACAATCGATGTTCCTTCAAGTAGAGAAGACTAGATGAGATGCATGTGAGCTCACATATCACATATTGAGTCAGATGAGTATGTCCGTACATTTTTAGTCTCTCTTATCAAGTGGCCATGATATCAATCGCTTGTAGAAGGGATGATCTACATCACTCACACTCAGTTCCCATACATCACAATGCACCAAAGCATTACCTTTATGAAAACCCTTATTAAAGGGTCACATTAAATTATGTCAAAATACATCAAACAACACATGATGAGTGTAGTGACTTCAAGTCTATGAACCACAATCACCACTATCAATATGAGAGATAACTTTAACTACCATTCAATGGTATCCATGTATCACTCTCAAGTTGTGTATGTCTAGTACAATGTTCTCTAACAATAACCTATATGTTTGACTTGATATCTCATATCATGAGTAATGAGACTTGCTCATTAGTGAACACACAATCTAGTCTTATGTATTACAGTTGTCTGTTTTACTTTAGCAATAATATCAAACTATGGACATAACAAGAATGCATGTACTCTTATCATACATGTGATCTCATTGTTCAGGTCATAAATATGAAGACATATGTCATCGAGTAACATCATTATTTAGATATTTATTGTATATATGTGATCATCTCATGCTTGAGACATTCATAATATATATAATTACCTTTAACATTATTAAAATCAAGTATTAGATGCCCCATTACAATAATCATATGATTGCCTCTATGGGCATACATATGAACAAACTCCCACTTGCTCTTAGAGCCAATCATTTATAAATCTTATTCAAAGTGATCTTAACTTGTCCATCATGTTTTTGTTGTGCAAGTGCTATTATAGCGATTTATCAATGCCTGCATCAAGTTGGTATATTGCAAGTTTTCACATCTCCTCTTTGTACAAACCTCTCGTGTGATATTAAGTGTCATAGTATGCTATGTGAGGTTCTTATAACATACTGAAATCTAGAACCTAATCTTATTCTAAGGTTAAAAGGTTAGAGACCTTAGTTTTTTGGGCTTAGCCAAACAAGGATAAAGATATACACATTAGTATTTTAACTGAAACCCTAACATGTAGGCACATAGATAAACATGACCTAATTCTCTCATAGTTAATCTTTAGACCAATAAAATGTGTCACATGTGATAATGTAGATCAAAGTGTGATGTTAAAAATAATATGCATATGATAACTAAAATGTCCATAATAAAGAATATTGTTACAATATTAAAACAAATATTGAATTAATACTCTAATGAGATAAAAGGTGAATACAAATAAAGTCTCATGCATAATAATGAAATACAACCCATTTGGTAATACGAGTGAAGGTAATGTGACACAGGTAAATAAATAATAAGGATGATAAAATAAATACTATGATGTTAAACCAAAAATGTTAATTCATAGAAAGAGATCTCAAAAGTGAAATCTAGTGTGAAATTTGGTTTCCTTGGGTCCCATTTGCCTTGGGAGTCAATTTTCATATTATTTACATAATAACAATTAATTCAATTCAATTTGGAAACCAAGATATAAGTTTTTCCCCAAAATATCAAATAAAATAACAAATGATTTTAAAAGAGGAAAATAACTTTATATTCAGAATAAATTAAGAAGTCTCTAATATGATAAGAAAGAGAAAATATGAATTTCTTTAAAATAATTAAATAAAATACCTGAAACCATCAAAAGCTAAAAATAAGACCATTTTCAGATTCCACTTGTCATTTCAATAAAATTTGGGGTTTGTTTGTACCCTCAAATGGAGAGAAAGATATATATATATATATATATATATATATATATATATATATATATATATATAAATTAGTGCATCACTATATTTGATTTTGGTTAGGATATTGTTTCCCAATTTAGTGTGTCACGCTGGATTTCTGGACTATTTTTTTTAAATCTTAATTTTCTATTACCCATCTGATTCTGATCGCACAATCATCGAGCTTTCTTTCTCATCTCCTCTTTCCCATCTATGTGCTACAATAGCGATTCAGTTTCCTGATTTCATCTCAAATTTTTCTTCCTCTCTGGTCCACCATTGTCTTTGATTTCTACTCCTTTGACTTCCTCACCCAATTTTGCGCTTTTCCATCCTAGGTTTCCTAGGCTTCTAATACCCCAAATCCTCTAGTCTCATGTGCCGACATCACTCCCCTATTCGTTCCTTGTTCTTCTCATTTCTTCTACTTCCTCACCACCCTTGAGCTATGGACCCATATAAAGCCCTTCTCTCATCTTCAACACATCACATGCAGGCGTCCCTTGGTGTTGTTTTGGCCTCCTTTAACCCCATGCCAGCTAACCCAACTCCACCATCTGCACTAACTAGAGCCAGTTTATCACAGAACCTTAGAGCATCATGGGGCTAGTTGATGATTTTGGCATCTTATACTCGTGTGCAACACTCTATGAAATCATTCAATTTCACTGATATTCGGGTACGATGTTTTTTCGTTCTTTTTACCTTTTTTGAGATTTTGAGTTTTATTGATCCCTTCACTACCAACAATTTTGATTTACACTTGTTGCGACTTCACTAAGGCCTATCAAAGCTATCTAGATGACCAACTTCTTTTTTCTACCCCTCAACACTAGTTTTCAAGTTCTCCTCCTTAATAGTCACGGCGGAGGGTCGGTTTTGGGTCTCGTGATTTCCATTGCCGCCTTATTTTGGGTTGATGAGCTCACTGATGCTTCAGGAAATGGATGTGGAATCCCTTAGTGATTTTTCTTGGGCGACGAGGATCCCTGGTACATAAGTGGGACTCCTTCATTTTATCCATAGACTAGTGTTTCACAAGTCTCCGATACCTCACAGTTGAGGATGAAAAAGCAAGATTCCATGTTACCCAATATGCCCTCACACATGTTTGGGTTTTGTACTACAAGGGAAGGGTATTTCCAACTTTTGATGTTCAGATTATATTTGTTGACCGTATGTTTATTTTTTCTGGCTGGCAACAAGACCAATCTAGATGTATAACCAAGATTGGGCCAACTCGCCCTGATCCATCCAGATGGATAATCTTGTATATGTGTCTTTATCAGAATTTTCGATTGGTCAATTTAAAAAAAATTCATAACTAATTATTTATAGCCCAAAAAAATAAAATAAAATATTTTTTAAAGTTAGAAAAATACGATCTTTCTAATGGTACTAATTTTTTGCCAAAATTTAATGGTGTAAATATGTTATTTTAATGGATTTTCCTAAATAAGTAATAAGTTGATAAACTCATAACTAGTAATATATAAGTCAAAAAAATATAATAAAATATGTATTGAATTCATAAAAAGATAATCTAAAACATGGAGTGGTTTTGATAACCTAATTCACGACCAATAAAAAGGCAATTTTTAGGATTTTGAATAATTATTGTAAACCTCACCCTTTTTCTACATATATGCATAATAGGTGTTTTGGCGACCTAGGCTTGTATATAGGGCTGACTTTAGACTATTTAGATTCTTGAGTAAGGTATGTTTTCTTCTCCTATTATTCTTATTGAGAAATTCACCTAGTTTCTTCTTTCTGTTGGTCCTATAGACAATAGCCTCCACAATATTCTTTTTTTTTTAAATTATGGTTCATCGGAACTACTTAATTTGGTATTGATCTTATGATCATAATTGGATATTCTCTTGGTCTCTTACTTATGATTTGTTCATGACAAAACCCTATATAATGACATGTGATGTCTTTTACCCACTTGTGAGGTGGATGTATATGTTGGTCACTTTTGTGGTGACTACTTTTGTAAAATCTGACTATACATTCTACTTGCCTCTATATTAAACATGCTATGTGATTCAATAGACTACTCTAGTGTAATTTCATTGGTTTTTGGATAGATGTGTATTTCCTGCTCCAGGCAGTATGCTCTTGTGATTTTTCAGATGGAGGTGGGCCCATACTTGAGTTTTCATGACTGTGAGGCTTGGCCCATGATATATATTTCCGAGTCTGGCACTACACCATTCTCTATAAGGTTTCAAGTTTATGAGACTTGACTAAATTTGTCTTTATATTATTCTAGTGCTATGTTTAGCTCACGTCCATGAAAGTGGATGATATAGTGTGTGCCGTAATTCTTTATAAATGCTAGTATGACACAAATATTATTTGTTCTGTTTATGGAAAGTACCTCTTTTATCATGTGATGGTGACATGATTTTACCGTGAGTATAATGCAAGTGCACGCATCAAGGTAATATAGGCCTTTGTGAGGCCCGAGTCAAACACAGGGAAACGTAACTATCAGTAGACTACTACTAACTGCTCACAATTAGCTAGACCGATTATAAATGTTTGGAAGTTGTTTTGAAAAAGTAAATAAAAAAAAAAACAAAGAAATCGATTAAATGGTTGGTTTAATAAATTCAAATGGAATCTCTAGGATTGCGGTTTCACCATGGGTTTTCGTTGTACTAATTCCTACACAATTATCAAAACTCATCTCCCATTCTGGATAGTGGCCTGTAGTCAGAACTGTTGACCTAGGTGTCGCACATTGCCCATATTTTGATAATGACTTAACCGTTCCATTCTTATGTATCTAACAAATCTATTTGAGATCATTGCAGATATTAGATACAAGAAAAGAATCACTTTTATCTCCAAAACTACTCTTCCGGCACATGCAAAACATGTGACTTTTAACCGCTTTGTAATATAGCCCTTAGAGGCTTAGAACATTTTATGTAATCACTCATAATCATGTTTTGCATTGTATCTAAGATGAATAAAATGATTGGGACTCAAAAATCCATCGTTTGTACAGTTTATGAAAATTCCAAAATACCCTTAACAGGGATTTTGTCGGCCGAATTCCAAACTCAGCCGATCCATATATTCTGGAATTTTCTGGGCTGTCGGCTGAGTTTCCAACTCAGCCGACCCCTGTTCGGTCGAGTTTCAATGGTAGGAAACTCGGCCGATCCACTGATCAGTCAAGTCTGAAGGTCGACCGATCGGTCGAGTTTCCCCATGGAAACTCGGCCGACAGTCTATCTCTCAGACTTGTCGCCTAGTGTGTCGGCCGAATTGCCTTTCATGAAACTCGGCCGATCGGACTGTACTGGAATGCAGAAAAAGCAATTCCAACCGTTGGAGAAGTAGGTGGGACACAAAATAGATCCGTTGCAAGTTGTAAAAGGGCTAGTTTGTGCCACTTAACTCTCCCAACCTCAAAGGGACACCCTCAACTATAAATAGGACCTCTTGGACTTCATTCCAAGGTTGCTCATTCACATATGCTTGGTCCTAGCCTTAGTTGAGTGGTTTCTAATCCTTTGAGCCCCTTTCTCTCTCTACCTTCAAAGCAAATTCGTGAGTATGAGTGAGTTAGGATCCCATGTATGAGAGCTATCATTTGTAATGTTGTAAAGCTCTCCTTTCCACTTCTCCCATCTCCATTCTCTATGAAGATTGATTGAAGTTTCTTCTCCGAGTCAAAGAGAAGAAGGTTGTTGTTCTTCCCCAAGTGAAGGAGAAGAAGGCTAGCTGCTCCAGGCCTCCAAGTGAAGGAGGAAGGTGCTAAAGCTCTCCAAGTGAAGGAGAGGTGCAAGGCAAAGCTCAAGCAAGATAGGTAAATCCTGCAAGGCCGAAGACTAGAGCAAGAGTGGGTAATTCCTTTGAAGAAGGTGGAAGACTACTTGCTTGGTGGGTAAGTCCTTGGTGAGGTAGAAGATCTTGGCTTGATATATAAGTCCTTGGATGGTTGGTAGTTGTAGCTTGTAATCTTATTGTGTGATATATATAAGAGAACCAAGTTACAAATCCTGGAGCCTAACCAACTCTAGGTAGTGGACTGACATTGCTCCTAAGTTTAGGACATGGAACCACTCTAAACCACCTGTCCAAGTGCATGCTTTCCTTGTCTCTTATCCTTGCTTTGTATGCTAGTTTAGGACATCAAATTGCTGTTTTGAATTAAGTTCTGCACTTAATATAATTTGGTGGTCTAATCACTTTTGTGAAGTTTGTGAAGCTCTATTCAACCCCCCCTTCTAGAGCCCATTGATCCAACAAGTGGTATCAGAGCGGGTCTTCTCCAAGCTACTTCAACAAGTAGGAGAAGATGGGCGATTCAGCTCTTGGGTCACTCAATCTTGAAGGAAGCTTCTCCATGAGACCCCCGGTCTTCGACGGCACAAACTTCCTATATTGGAAGAGAAGGATGCAATTCTACATCCAAGGCGTGAGCTACGAGATGTGGAAGATAGTCCATCTCAAGTATGAATAGCCGAAGGGGAACATCACCACGTGGACGGAAGATGAGATGAAGCGTGCTCAACTCAATGCTAAAGCTGTGAGCATCATCTACGCCGCCCTTTCACCATCGGAGTTCAACCGCATCTCTTCTTGGGACACGGCGCATGAGATTTGGCATAAGTTGTGTGTCACCTATGAAGGGACGGAGCAAGTCAAGGAGGCCAAGGTCTATATGCTCGGCGGCCTACTTGAGAACTTCAAGATGGGGAAGAATGAAAGAGTTGCGGACATGTACACAAGGTTGAATGTCATCTTGAACAGTCTTGCAGCCCTTGGGAGTGTCATGGATAGAGGTACCATCAATGCAAAGATCTTGAGATCTCTTCCAAAGAGATGGGAGCCAAAGGTCACTTCAATTGAAGAAGTCTACAAGCTGAGCGAGTTGTCAACCGAGGAGCTGGTTGGTAATCTCCAAGCACATGAACCAAGGCTCGACAAGCAAGAGGAAGAGGAGAAAAGAGAAGAGAAGGAGTCCAAGAAGATGAAGGACACAGCCTTCAAAGCTCAAGTTGAAGAAATGATGCGGCAACAACAACTTGCCATGAAGTCTCCCTGCCCTTCCTCAAGTGAAGATGAAGGTGCAAATGATCATGAAGCCAACTATTCAAAAGGAAGACACTTCAAGGGCAAGCCATCATCCTCAACTCCTAGATGCTACGAGTGTGGTCAAAAGGGCCACTACAAGAATGACTGCCCAAAAGCCAAGAAGGGCTATCATAAGAGCAGCCACAAGAAGGATGACAAATACAAAAGAGAAGCCAAGTACAAGAAGAAGAACAAGAAGGAGAGACGACCCAAAGATGCAGCTCATGCGGCATGGGAGGAGTCTTCTACTTCAAGTTCCTCAAGCTCCGAGGATGGTGAATGTCACCTTGCACTCATGGCTTCTACTAGTGAAGAAGTAATTGAGGTAAGTGAGGTAAGCAAGGTAAGTGATGAAAGTTTACTTGATTTATCTAAGGAAACCCTCATTGAAATGCTTAATGATTGTCAATCATCTTTTGCTAAATGTAAAGCTAAAAGAAAAAGATTAGGAAAGATAGTTGATGATCTCTATGCCAAGATTGACATTCTAGATCAAAATGAGAAATTGCATCTTGATAGCATAGATTCCTTACAAGGGCAATTTCTAGACCTTGAACTTCAATATAATGGAGTAGAGGTTGAGAATGGTACTTATCTTAAAACTATTGAAAATCTTAAGATAGAGAACCAAAATTGCCTAGATGAGCTAGATGTTCTAAAAACTGAAAATGTTGAACTTAAGCTTATTGATGATGCTAGGAGAGATGAAGTGTATGCTTATCAAAGAGAAATTGTTGTCCTTAAATATGAAAATGCTAAACTTCTTGCACAAACAAATGATTTATCTTCTAGACCTATCTTGCCTAGAAATGAAGTTGCAAACTTAACTCTTGAAAAAGACTCTCTTCTTACTAAAGCCCTCTGTCTTGAGGCCGACCTTTTGCATGCTAGAGAAGATCTTGCTAGTTTATCTACTACCATTACAAATCTTAGTGATGATAATGCTAAATTAAGATCTACCTTGCAAAGGTTTCTTTCGGGTAAGAAGTCTCTAAATGATGTTCTACAGCACTCTACCAAACAAGTTGGTACTAGTGGTCTAGGATACAATGTGACTACTCCAAAAGGTAAGACGAAGAAGAAGGGTAAGAAAAAGAGTGTGGAAACTCCAATTTTCAATGGAGAGTCTTCCAGCTCTAAAAACCCCATGGTATGTATGCATTGCAAATGTGATGATCATTATTCTACCTATTGTCCTTACAAGCCTAAGGGGACCAACCCGAATATGAAATGGGTCCCCAAACTAACCCCGGACCCCAAAGTTTGAGTTGGGTTCCGACATCCTCTTTTCTTGCAGGTCACAAAGAAATGGATTGTTGATAGTGGCTGCTCTAAGCACATGACTGGAGAAATCAGCCATTTCAACAAAATTGTGAAGAAGAAAGGAGGATCGGTAACCTTTAGGGACAACAAAAAGGGTAAGGTTATAGGTGAGGGTGATGTAGGTAATGATTTGTGCATTAAAAATGTTTTGCTTGTTGATGGCCTACATCACAACTTAATTAGTGTTAGCCAATTATGTGATAATGGTTATCTTGTGCTCTTTACTTCCTTAGAATGCTTGCTTCTAGATTCCATGTCCTATAATGTCATATATAAGGGAACTAGAAATGGTAATCTATATGTGATTGTTCTTGATTCTTTAAAGCCCATACTAAATAGATGCTTAGTCGTGGATAAAAATGATCTTTCGCTTTGGCATCGACGTTTGGGTCATGTGAACTTGCATCAAATGAAGAAACTGAACAATAAGGACTTGGTTCGAGGACTTCCCAAATTGGATTTTGAAAAGGATGAGGAATGTCAACCTTGTACTCAAGGGAAACAAACCAAATCCTCCTTCAAATCCAAAGGAGTCATGAGTACCAAGAGAGTTCTAGAGCTTCTTCATATTGATCTCTTCGGACCTATGAGAACACAAACGCTTCGCGGCTCCAAGTATTGTCTTGTTATTGTCGATGATTTTTCTAGATTTACTTGGAATTTCTTTCTCGTTTCTAAAAGTGATACACTCGATGTTTTCTCGAACTTTTGTAAACGAGTTGAAAACGAAGCTTCTTGTCATGTTGTTTCCATCCGTAGTGATCATGGGGGAGAGTTTGAAAATGATCTTTTGAATGTTTTTGTGAAAATTCGGGTTATTCGCACAATTTCTCTTCTCCTCGCACACCCCAACAAAATGGAGTTGTTGAGAGGAAGAATAGATCGCTGCAAGAGATGGCTAGAACCATGCTTCTTGAGTATGACACTCCTAAGAAGTTTTGGGCTGAAGCCGTTAGCACCTCATGTTTTGTGCAAAACCGAGTTTTCACTCATCCGACTTTTAAGAAAACCCCCTATGAACTATGGCGTGGTAGGAAGCCGTCAATTGATTTCTTTCATGTGTTTGGATGTCCGTGTTTTGTTTTGAACACCAAGGACTCTCTCGACAAGTTTGATCCGAAATCCTACAAGGCTTTCTTCCTAGGCTATAGCACTACTAGCAGGGCTTTTAGAGTGTTTAACATTGAACTATCTAAAATAGAAGAATCTATAAATGTTAAATTTATTGAAACTAACCCTAGTATTGGCAAGCATTTGGGTGATGATGATGTTGCAGATGAAATCATTCCTATCTTAAAAGAGCTCAACATCAAAGACAAAGGTAAGCAGGTTGAAGAAGAAGAGAAAGAAGAGGAAAGGAAGGATCCCACTCCCCGCTTTGCAAAGAATCACCCCAAGGAGTTAATCATTGGCAACCCGTTTGAAAGAGTGAGGACACGAGCTGCACACAACAAAGAACAAGCAGACAGTGCCTTCATCTCTCAACTGGAGCCAAAGAACATCAAAGAGGCCCTTGGCGATGATGAGTGGATCCTTGCCATGCAAGAAGAGCTTGAGCAGTTCGAGAAGAACCATGTGTGGACCTTAGTACCAAGACCAAATGATAGAAAGATCATTGGTACCAAATGGGTTTACCGCAACAAGCTTGATGAGCAAGGAAAAGTGGTAAGGAACAAAGCAAGGTTAGTAGCACAAGGTTACAATCAACAAGAAGGTATTGATTTTGATGAAACCTATGCTCCTGTTGCTAGATTAGAATCTATTCGTATGCTACTTGCCTTTGCTAGTTATAAAAATTTCTTGCTTTATCAAATGGATGTTAAAACTGCGTTTTTAAATGGTACAATCGAGGAGGAAGTATATGTTGCTCAACCTCCAGGCTTTGAAAATGATAAGTTACCCAATCATGTATATTTCTTGCAAAAAGCTCTCTACGGACTCAAACAAGCACCTCGAGCTTGGTATGAGAAACTAAAGAACTTTTTGTTAGATAACGGGTATATCATGGGCAAAGTTGATTGTACTTTGTTTCTAAAACACACTTCCACCCATTTTCTCATAATTCAAATATATGTTGATGATATTATATTTGGCGGAACTGACCTTGATCTTTGCAAAGAGTTTAGTTTGCTTATGCAGAGTGAATTTGAGATGAGCATGATGGGTGAGCTGACCTTCTTCCTCGGCTTCCAAATCAAACAAACCAAGGAAGGCAACTTCATCAACCAAGGCAAATACACAACTGAACTACTCAAACGCTTTGGGATGGAGAACATGAAGCCGATGGATACACCCATGTCAAACACTGCCAAACTTGACAAGGATAAAGAAGGTGAGAAGGTAGATGAGAAGCTCTATAGAGGTATGATCGGAAGTCTACTTTACTTAACTGCCTCTAGACCTGATATAATGTTTAGTGTTGGCTTGTGTGCTCGCTTTCAATCAAGCCCTAGGAAATCACATCTTGTTGCTGTCAAGAGGATTTTGAGGTACTTAGCCAATACTCCAAATTTTGGACTGTGGTACCCTAAGTCAAGGGACTTTACTCTTGTAGCATATAGTGATGCTGACTACGCAGGTTGCTTGATTGATAGAAAGTGCACAAGTGGCACTTGCTTCCTCTTGGGACCATGCTTGGTGTCTTAGTTCTCCAAGAAACAGAGCACAGTGGCCTTATCAACTACCGAAGCTGAATACATTGCAGCCGGAAGTTGTTGTGCCCAGGTCCTATGGATGAAGCAAATGCTCCAAGACTTTAACATTCATTTTGATGCTTCTCCTATTTTCTGTGATAACACTAGTGCAATAAATCTTTCTTATAATCCAATATTGCATAGTAGAGCTAAACACATAGAAGTTCACCATCATTTTCTCCGTGATCACATTGTCAAAAAGGATATTTATATCACACATGTGGATACGGAAAATCAGTTGGCCGACATTTTCACTAAACCGCTTGCTAGAGAACAATTTAATTTTATTAGATCAAAATTGCTCATAATCTCTCTTGATGATGTTGACTTGCTCTCTAATTAGTTGGTTACATCTTATGTGTGTTGCTCTTGCTTATAAATGCTTTGATTGCTCAAAATGCTTGTTTTTGATAAAATTTCTCTTGTTTCTATCTCTTCTTCGGGTTTTTCTCACAAATCGGGTTTTAATCGACAAATAGTACCCTATGATGATGGGAATGTGCCTAAATATGCTTAATATACAATCTAGTCCAACCAGAAAAATTGCATTCGGTCATTTGAGGCTAGGGCTAGATTTTAGGTTTTTTCCTCATCAGGGTTTCTGTCGGCCGAGTTTCCAACTCGGCCGATCGGTCGGGTACAGGGCACCTGTGCGCTCTGTCGGCCGAGTTTCCTTTCCTGGAACTCGACCGATCGGCGGCAGGCTGGTTTAATATATATAGGAATCGACCGACTTGCTCCCTCTCAACTAGAGCAAAGTCGACCGAACCCTAGACGCCCAGCCCTGACCCTTCCTCCCCTGGTGCTTCTCTCTCTCTCTCCGGCCGTTTTCGCCCCCAAATCGACCCGTTCGTTTGTTCTTGCTGCTCTTCGAGTGCCGCCTGCTCTCTATCTCCGTGTGGATCGGCTCCATCTCCTCGTTCTCCTCTCCAATGAGGTCCCAACGCCGGAAACGTGCCGTTCCCGCCCCTGCCCCTGCGGTTCCTCTTGCGCCTAGGTATATGATTTTTGATAATCTTTCTTTTGTTGACAATGCTGCCGTTGCTCGCTACAAAGAGCTCCTTCCTCGCTCTCCCTTTCCTTTTCGAGCTCTTTATCAGCCCCATAGCTTTCACGCCGACCTTTTTGAAGCTTGTCAACTCTTTCGCACACATCATCTTGAAGCTCTTTGTATTGAGGATGCCCGTTTTCATAACCTAAAATACAGCTCCAAAGTCGTACGTCAATTCTACGCTAACTTGCGGTGGAATTACGACTCTTTGGTTCCCCCTTCGGACACCTCAATCGTTTTGACGTCTATGATTGCCGGCCAACCTTTTCATATTACCGAACGCTCATTCAATCTTTATCTAAATGGAAATGTTGGCACGACTTCATGGATTACCGATTACCCTGCTTATCTTGATCTCTTGTATCCCGAGGACATCTATAGGACCATTGAGGTTGACTTGACTGATATTCATAAGTTTCTCAAGCAACCCAATTTTCCTTATAGAAAGAAGGGCACTCTGCCATCTTCTGCCCTGTCCTCTCCTCGCCGTGTTTTGGCATTCGTTCTCAGTTGCAATGTCCATCCAAAGAAGAATCAAACGGACATCGCCGAGAATACGGCTATGATGATGTATCTTCTGTTGAACAACCAAGGAGTCAAATGGGCCCATTACATCCTTCACCATATGACTTGTTTTGACTCGGGAAAGAACACCAAGGGCACGCATCTTCCATATCCTGCCTTAATTTGTGGTCTTTTCCAGCATGCCACTGGGAAATCTCTCTTTTCCGATTTTCTCTACCGCCCTGATCGTAAAGGAGTTTATATCAGTGAGACCACTCTTCAAAAGAGTGTCCCTACCTTTGGTGCATCATCTTCTTCTGCTCCACCTCCACCTCCATCATCATCTGATGCACCTCCTCCTCCACCCTCCACAGCTGCACCACCTCCTCCTGAGCCATCTTTCCGACCTCCTCCGCAGCCGGCTTTTGCTGACTTCCATGTCTCCAATGAGGCCCTCATGGGGTACCTCATGCATCAGCAAGCCTACAACATGCAGGTCCAGCAACATCACCATCAGGATCTGTGCCACATCATGTCTTCCATGTCTTTGACTTGCCCTCAGCCCTACCCCACCTACGAGCCCTACCTCGGTGGTGACTACGCTTCTTTTGCGTATAGTCAGTTTTATCCTCCTCCACCCCCTTCTGCTTCCGCTGATCACTCTGCAGGTGGATACTCTCCTCCGGTTCTGGCGCTCCCAGGTGGCCGTTTGTCTGAGCTTCTGGCCAAATACACTTCTTCTGCTCCCCCTATTGAGGTTGCCTATGCGTTACATGCTCTAGGCATGTCTTGGGCCGAGCAGAGTGCGATGTGGCCCGGGCGTGCTTTTGGTCCTCCAGACGAGGATATGGCTGACCAGGAGGATGCTGAGACTGACGCTGATGAGGCTACTGCGACGGATGCTGAAGACGAGGATGCGGATGATGATGCCGATGCTGAAGACGAGGCTACACCAGCTGCTGCTCCTCCTTCCGATGATGGAGATGAGGACTACCAGCCCGACGAGGACATGGAGGCTGCCGTTGATGATGTTATTAGTGTAGCTTAGAGTTGATGTGTCTAGTTTAGTCTCGGATGACCATGATATATCTCTTTGGACTATGATTGTATTATTTATATTAGGCACATCATCTGAGTTGTACTATTGCTACTCCGTTTGTCCGTGTAGTTTTTGTCTTATGTTTTCTTTTGGAAACACTTTGTATGGCTTATCTTATAGTGTGTTCCATATTTTGATGACTGCCAGGTTTTTGCTTTCGTGCTTTATCTTGGTATTTATCTGTCTCTCTGTGTTTTGGTTGATTGAGTGTTTGGAGAAGACCTTGTTTTTATGCTCTTCTACCCCCCCTGCCTTTTTGAGATGACAAAGGGGGAGAAAGACCTCAATCATATTGTTTTTATTGCTTGTATGGTTCTTTTCTTGTCTATAAACTGAAATGCATCTAGACTTGTTTAGAATCATATAGTATCTATATATGCTATGGTTGCTTGTGTGTTAACTAACTATGGAGGAACGAGTAAGCATGAATTGAGGGGGAGCATTACAAATTGATCATATTTGCATCCCCTTGCAATTCCCTAAAGAAAAGGTATAATTTTCACATTCTTTTCAATATGTTGAGGAATGGTTTGTCATTGTCAAAAAGGGGGAGAATGTTGACCTAGGTGTCGCACATTGCCCATATTTTGATAATGACTTAACCATTCCATTCTTATGTATCTAACAAATCTATTTGAGATCATTGCAGATATTAGATACAAGAAAAGAATCACTTTTATCTCCAAAACTACTCTTCCGGCACATGCAAAACATGTGACTTTTAACCGCTTTGTAATATAGCCCTTAGAGGCTTAGAACATTTTATGTAATCACTCATAATCATGTTTTGCATTGTATCTAAGATGGATAAAATGATTGGGACTCAAAAATCCATCGTTTGTACAGTTTATGAAAATTCCAAAATACCCTTAACAGGGATTTTGTCGGCCGAATTCCAAACTCGGCCGATCCATATATTCTGGAATTTTCTGGGCTGTCGGCCGAGTTTCCAACTCAGCCGACCCCTGTTCGGTCGAGTTTCAATGGTAGGAAACTCGGCCGATCCACTGATCAGTCAAGTCTGAAGGTCGACCGATCGGTCGAGTTTCCCCATGGAAACTCGGCCGACAGTCTATCTCTCAGACTTGTCGCCTAGTGTGTCGGCCGAATTGCCTTTAATGAAACTCGGCCGATCGGACTGTACTGGAATGCAGAAAAAGCAATTCCAACCATTGGAGGAGTAGGTGGGACTCAAAATAGATCCGTTGCAAGTTGTAAAACGGCTAGTTTGTGCCACTTAACTCTCCCAACCTCAAAGGGACACCCTCAACTATAAATAGGACCTCTTGGACTTCATTCCAAGGTTGCTCATTCACATATGCTTGGTCCTAGCCTTAGTTGAGTGGTTTCTAATCCTTTGAGCCCCTTTCTCTCTCTACCTTCAAAGCAAATTCATGAGTATGAGTGAGTTAGGATCCCATGTATGAGAGCTATCATTTGTAATCTTGTAAAGCTCTCCTTTCCACTTCTCCCATCTCCATTCTCTATGAAGATTGATTGAAGTTTCTTCTCCGAGTGAAAGAGAAGAAGGTTGCTGTTCTTCCCCAAGTGAAGGAGAAGAAGGCTAGCTGCTCCAGGCCTCCAAGTGAAGGAGGAAGGTGCTAAAGCTCTCCAAGTGAAGGAGAGGTGCAAGGCAAAGCTCAAGCAAGATAGGTAAATCCTGCAAGGCCGAAGACTAGAGCAAGAGTGGGTAATTCCTTTGAAGAAGGTGGAAGACTACTTGCTTGGTGGGTAAGTCCTTGGTGAGGTAGAAGATCTTGGCTTGATATATAAGTCCTTGGATGGTTGGTAGTTGTAGCTTGTAATCTTATTGTGTGATATATATAAGAGAACCAAGTTACAAATCCTGGAGCCTAACCAACTCTAGGTAGTGGACTGACATTGCTCCTAAGTTTAGGACATGGAACCACTCTAAACCACCTGTCCAAGTGCATGCTTTCCTTGTCTCTTATCCTTGCTTTGTATGCTAGTTTAGGACATCAAATTGCTGTTTTGAATTAAGTTCTGCACTTAATATAATTTGGTGGTCTAATCACTTTTGTGAAGTTTGTGAAGCTCTATTCAACCCCCCCTTCTAGAGCCCATTGATCCAACAAGAACTGCTCACTTCCGCGAAACAATTCACTACCTTAATCTAGGTCGGTTCCACTCCAGTACTAACCTATACCCTAGACTAGGTGCATGAAAACCAAATCTCTAGGTTTCCACCATTAACTGTACATCGCCTTTTCCAAAGATTTATTAGTTAATGTGATTATCACATCTTTTCAACCGTTAATTTCTTCATAAAAAGAAACTAAAGGTATTAAATTACCATTATGGTGATCAAACACAATGATAGAAACTAAGAATAAAACATCATACCACGGATTCGAGAGACAAATTATGATGACTTATGTAAAAAGAGTCATACAACGATTGCCTGGGCTACTTTCGGTCCTAGAGGCAAAGGGGATTAGCCCCGCATGTTCATCTCAACGAAAACACAATGAAGGAAGAAGAAAACACAGGGAGTACGTGGATGGAGATGGTGTAACCCCTGAACGGAGAAGAACTGAGAGATCCTCGACACAGGATGAGCGTTCTACAGCCTTCCAGTGGTGGAAAACTCCTTCTATGGCTCTGGAATCTCCCGGGGTGTAGCTCTGGGCTCCGTTCTTCGCTCTCTCCTCCTTCGGGACTCATGCAATGGAATAGAACGTGAATGATGGCTTTGGGCCATCTTTTCCTAGGTATGGTACCACTTACGGCAGCTGAAAGATCGCAGCCATCCGACTAGAGTCGTGGTGAACATTTTTCTGATCCAACGACATCGATACCATCGACGGGGTGTCGATGGTATCGACCCATTGGGGTATCGACACTTGCTTCAATTTCTGGAGTCCGTCTGAAGACATATCGATACCATTGACCATTCCCGTCTATAGTATCGATGGGTTGATTTCTGGCACGTTCATGCACTTTTGAGACCATCGACCATGGGTCTATGGTATCGACTGATTCACTCTCCTTCCGACTTTGTTAATGTTGCCTTGTCGATTCTATGGTCGTACCGTCGATGTCATCGATGGGTCCAAGAATGCAAACTGCATGAAAATGAGAGAAAAACCGAAGTCAACAATGGAATTTCATAAATAATACAAAAATATAATAGAATATGCTAAATTTGATACATGCAAGGATAATAGGATAAAGGAATTGAATCATGCAATATTAACAACAAATATGACCAATAAGTGCATAAAACGAGTGTAAAACTAGCATATAAAAGTGACTCAAAACCCCTGCATCAAACTCCCCTAAGCTTGAACTTTGCTTGTCCTCGAGCAACAAAACTACAGAATAAAATTGTGAGGGACAACTAAAGAACATACTAGCATAAAAAACATCACAATATGATTCCCACCTGCAAGGCACATACCGGCCCTCACTAACCACAGAATGATAACTACCCTAAAGGTGACAATGATTGTCCAAGAGAGATCTCCACCCCATAATCAATGAACATAATCAAACAAAGCAGATAATATAATAAATTCCTTCAGTTCAGGCGTGGTGCATCTTGTGATCTCCTATCTATGTTGCTCATGCCCTAACTACCATCTACATGGAAGCAGATCTCCTGATATACAAGAATGAGGAGATAATCATGGGTGGCCTACCATTTTGAGAAACGGGTGGATGGAATGGGCAGTTGTGGAAGAAAAGAAAGCACAATACAATTTAACATGCAAAAACAACACAAATGACACCTAAATGATGCATATGTATATGAAAATGACCAAATGCCTACATTTTAGGTGGAATGTTTCATGCTATACTATTCCGTCTCAATGTGAGATGGAATGTCTACAAAACTACATCATGTGCTTATTCTTCCTATTATGCAGGTGAAACAAGTTCCTTTCCCCCTCTGATTTCTACTTTCTTTTTTAATCTTTTTTTCAAGCCCTTATTTTTCTCAATTGACTAAGGAAACATTTGCAATACATAATTTTTTTTCTTGGGCTTATTTTCACATAACTACTACAATTGATGCATTATAATCTACTTCTCAGTGAGTGTAGAAGAAGTTCCCCACTTTTCCTATTTTCAGAAGAGATAAGGCACATAATGTCCTAAATGCTCAAAAGTATGCAAAATGCAACTATATGAAAGTAAATATGCAACTACAATGACATGCAGTCTAGAATGTGTGCATGCATGACAAATCTACATTTTTTAAATGCAAAATGTAGCTATAATGCAATCCTTCTATCTAAATGACATGCAATCAAGAGATGAAAAATTGTAAGGTGCTCCCAATTCTTATGGTGGAGTGTGAATGAAGTGAGGTGGATAGATCACAAGACTAAATGATAGAACCATTGGAAAAGATTACATGTCCCTCCTTACTGACATGTGCACATGGTAACTAAGAGGTTTCTCTCTCTCTCTCACTTCAAATTAAAGTCCCATTATTGTTTGGTCAGTGGTCAGTTTAATCTCAACATCCATATCTGTCCTCATTTCTTGAGCCATAAGGATGTATAGTTATGATCATATGTTTTAAAGTTGACCTACCCAATTACTTTCATAAGTTATGTGCTCAATTTCAAACAAGTTAAACTTACAATTTCTTAAAAAAATTTAATTAATGTTAAAATTTCACTCAATTTCACACATTAGTCCCATATGAATAACATTGACATGACACACTTACATTAGACATCCAAAAATTACACTAGATAGAAAGTGTATCCTAGCAAACAACAAATCTTGAAATTAAGAAGGCTAACAAGCAAGATGAAAATTGCAAAACCAAACTAAAGATGAAATAAAATAAAGAAAAACTAGATAGAAGTTGTTCCAACACCCCACCAAGCTTGACCTCAATTATGGCCTCATAGTTCAAATCCAAATCTTAGAGGTGGAACAATGATACCCCTTTTATTGCTCTGGTGGTGGGTGAGGTGATTACTGGTGGGTATGGGGGTTCCACTCTGGATAATGCCCCTGAAAGTTGGGATCGTAGGGAGGCATGGTCGGTGGTTGTGGATATCCCCCAAAGTAATCTCTGCTCTAATAGTGATCGTAGAATAGCTACTGGTGCTGCTATATCCTCCCCAACCTATCATAGACATGCTGTTGGTTGGCGAAGAGCTGGCACTCATTCTCAAAGATCATCTGCTAATTTTTGTATAGCCTGTTATGTGTCTCCTAGATCCCTGCAAAAGCTTCCTGATGTGACTGCTGCATCATCTGCTGGGACTCCAGAATCATCTGGAGCATGGTGTACATCCCCTGCCTAGAGTAGGGGTCATCTCCGTCATGGGAGGGTTGTGGTGGCGGTGGCTGGGAAGAAGAGGAGGCTCCATAGTGTTGTGGACACTTTCGCAGAGCAACTCGTCACCAAAGAGGAATGGTGGCTTCCTCCTCTTCTTTATCGTCATCGCCCTCCTACTGGATGTCGTCATCGGCTCCCGCTTCAACTTCTTCCTCTGAATCATCAATGGCAATGATAGGCTACCGGAAGTGTTGGCATGCCTGGAAGTTGAAGACGGGGTCTGGAAGTGCTCGTTCGTGGTACAACTTGTTGACATGGCATGTAGCATAGACCACACCATTGAGGACTGTAAGAAGGTTGGAGCGAGTGAAGTGGAAAGATTGATTAGCTTCGTGGTGACCAGTGGAGGGAACGAGGAGAGATCTAGCCCAAGGTAGAGGGCTAGTGGCGTGATGAGTCCCCCAAAGTGAATAGGGGCTCATCTCATGCTCCTCTTCACGACCACCACACACGTCAAAATAAATGCACCCCAATTGAGCTTCTCCCTCATCAAAAGCTTGTGGAGGAAGAAAAGGTCTGTCTCCTAGAATTTACTCATCACAAATTCACCATGAGCAAAGATGGTGTTGCACAACATGCGGTGGAGAATCCACACGAATGGGTGCTCAAAGTCAGCAACGGCGGTGTTGTGGTAGCTAAGCGTCGTGCCCGACAGAATGGTCAGCAACTGCACAAACGTCGCTCGTAGTTGGCATGATATTCCGGTCATCTGTATTGGTCAGGCGCATGCCACCAGTTGTAGATGGAGTTGAATTGGTCGAGCGTGAGGTTGTAGTTGTCATTGAATAGCCAAAAGGAGACTCGACCCTTGATCCACTCACGGTCGTTGGGGTTGACATTGTTGGGTACGACACAAATGTCTAGGGATGCCATGAACTCCACTACGAGTTCCTTGTAACTCGGCCACTCACCGAAGAAAGGGTAGCCCTCCGCGTAGTAGGGTACTTGGTGTTATACCCATACTGTCCTCCCAATTTGCCCATGGAGGACATAGTTGAGGTTGTCCTTGAATTCCAAGTCTCGGATCATGGCCTGGTCACCATACTGAGTGGGCTCTATCGTCCACTTCATCAACTCATCGTAGGTTTTCTTCACTTCCACTGATGGTTGCACCAACCTCGAACGGGGAACAGAGTCGGCTGGTGGTGGGACACAGGTCCCAATCTCCATTGGGGGAGCCTACGAGGATGACGATATTGCGTTCCTCACCATGATGAATGTGAAAGAGAGATAGAAAGGGAGCTCGGTGAAGGTCAGAGAAGTCATTCTCCGTAGTCGGTGAAGAGCTCGGTGAAGCTTTCTCACTCGAGGAAGACAAGTGTATGCTCAAAAAAGGCTGGCGATGAAGCTTCCTTGTGCCACTGGAAGCATGGGGATGCTCAAGCTCGAAGGTAAGGGAGGAGGATATGAAGGTGTGAGGATGAATGAATAACATTCCCCCCTTTTATAACTGAACTCAGTGCTCCTATTGCCCTGTCGATGGTATAGACACATGTAGCACAATCTGTGGCTTCGAGGTCATCAACGGTCTTTGATGGTTGGATGTGCAGCCCTAGATGGGTGGCTTGTCGATACCATCATTAAGGTTGTCGATGGTATTGACCCATCCCACAGATCAACTCTTCCGATTTGGCATGCTTTGTCGATGGCATCTTGCGGATCGCTGACGTGTCCCTCGATACCATCGATAGGGTGTCGATGGAATCAACATATGTATAAATCATTTTTCCCTCGCGAGGCCTTGGCACTAAATTTCCCTATTGCTGGGTCGATACCATCGACATGAGGGTCGATGGCATCGACTTCTCTGGAAAGATATCATCTGAACTTCTCCAGAGATCTCGCGAGCATCAACCATGGGGTCGATGCTATCGACCTCCTCCACAAATTTCTTTGATTCTCCTGTTGGGTGGTCAATACTATCGACAAAGCCGTCGATAGTATCGACAGAGCAAGATTTTTCCAGCAGTTGCTCATCACCCTCATCGCTACCATCGACACAAGGGTTAATGGTATCAACATACACACAGACCTGTACACTTAGCAAATTGATCAAGGCATCTTCTTTACACTAAAAACAAAATTAGCAAAAACTAACTACAAAAATGAAGAACAAAGAACAAAATTACTACCTACATTGGGTTGCTTCCCAACAAGTGCCCATCTGTAATGTCTTAGGCTAGATGATACGAATACCTTAACCTAGCTTGTCAAAGGATATCTCTAAGAATTAATTTGCCAATTTAAATTAAACTCTATCATTACCAATCCCCAGTGTCAAGTAGCCTCACCCAATGGCAGTGATTACATCAGCCGTAGCATGGAATGACCTTCCCAATAACATCTCACATCCTTCCAGCTCATGCATGTCCATTACTTCAAAGTCAACTGGGAAGAAGAATTTGTCAACTTTAAATAGAACATCCACGCATATACCTTGTGGCTTCACAATGGATTCATCTGTCAATTCAATTGTCATGGAAGTTTGTTTTGGTGTCTTCAATCCTAGCTTTTGAAAAGTGGCAAGTGGCATAAGATTAATGCCTGCTGCTGAGTCGCACTGTGCTTTAGGAAAATGTTGACCACCTCTGGAACATGGGATGTAGAAACATCCTGGATCTTTCCTCTTCTTTGGCAGCCTTCCTTGAATTATAGAACTCATTGTTTCATCAACACATACGACATCTATATCTTTGATCTGCCGTTTCTTGTTGATGATGTCTTTCATGAATTTTCCATATGAAGGAATTTGCTCTATAGATTCCACCAATGGAATTTTGATGTGGAGCTTCCGGAAGATCTCAAGAAATTTCTTGGCATGCCTTTTCTCTTTCCTTAGCTTCATACTATCCGGGAATGGCACACTTGGTTCCTTACTGCACTTGTACGGTGGAACATATGTAACTTTAGGGGTCTCCTCCCCTAATCTTGCTTCAACACCACTATCTAAGATCAGATTTGATACAACATCCATGGATGGCATGACTTTTGGCTGCCTTTCCGCATCGCTAGTGGCTGCTCCAATCGAAAGTACAACTTTCACCTGCTCTTTCGAACTAGGAATCTCTTTAGAAATATGAGATGTGGCCACGAGAATATTGGAGTGATCTGAATGGTGTCCCACAACCCCCTGGCAATCCATACAAACTGTGAGGGTATGGAACTTTAGGTTTGTCCTCCCAGTCTATGTGCATGGTACTCTACTCATGTATCTCCTCAATAGGAAGCTCTGGTCCTTTGCTGACTGAAATATATTTAACATGTTGATGTGGCTGAGCGGGCTATGCATTCCCAACTAGCTTTTATTGAATGATTTGCTTCATCACATCCACCTCAGTCGCAATTTGGGTCATGGTTGTGTCTAGAGTCCTTAGTTGTGCCCCATGGCTCTATAACGTCTGACCAAATTGATTTAGAAATCCCCCTTGTGACTGAATTAGCTTGCCAAATGTATTCATCAGCTCTTAGTTCTTCTTTATGACTTGATTGAGCAACTCATTGCTCTTGTCCTCTGCACTTGGTTGTGGTTTTTGATCCAGATCCTATAGAAAATTGTTTGGATCCTTCAATGAAAATTTCTTGTCTTTTCTCCAAGAGTAGTCATTGTTCCTATAGCTCTGTTGATGCATAAATTTGACATGTGCCTCATTATCAGAATCGTCCTCTTGTGCAAGAAGTCTTTTTGCTATCAAATCCATCTTATCATTTAGTTCCTTGATGGCTTTGGCATCCCCAACAACTCTGACTTTTTCCAGTGCATCTCTATCACCCCACAACTACTTTTTGGCCATGTTCTTCAAGATCTCCCAACACCTTGTGTCTGTGTTGTTCAAGAAGAAGCCCGAGTCCACTGAATCCAAGTTGGTTTAGTCGTGCTCATTGAGAGCAAAGTAGAAAATTTTGACTTGCTTTTCCTTGTCTATCCCATGATGTGGGCACTTCGTCAACATGATCTGGAAGCACTCCCATGTCCATCATGTTTTTGTTGTGCAAGTGCTATTATAGCGATTTATCAATGCCTGCATCAAGTTGGTATATTGCAAGTTTTCACATCTCCTCTTTGTACAAACCTCTCATGTGATAATAAGTGTCATTGTATGCTATGTGAGGTTCGTATAACATACTGAAATCTAGAACCTAATCTTATTCTAAGGTTAAAAGGTTAGAGACCTTAGTTTTTTGGGCTTAGCCAAACAAGGATAAAGATATACACATTAGTATTTTAACTGAAACCCTAACATGTAGGCACATAGATAAACATGACCTAATGCTCTCATAGTTAATCTTTAGACCAATAAAATGTGTCACATTGATAATGTTGATCAAAGTGTGATGTTAAAAATAATATGCATATGAGAACTAAAATGTCCATAATAAAGAATAATGTTACAATATTAAAACAAATATTGA
This sequence comes from Alisma plantago-aquatica, assembly GCA_963693085.1. Classification (NCBI taxonomy): domain Eukaryota; kingdom Viridiplantae; phylum Streptophyta; class Magnoliopsida; order Alismatales; family Alismataceae; genus Alisma; species Alisma plantago-aquatica. The sequence goes on along the minus strand of OY856409.1, from coordinate 1,711,319,287 downwards.
ATTAGTACTCTAATGAGATAAAAGGTGAATACAAATAAAGTCTCATGCATAATAATGAAATACAACCTGTTTGGTAATACGAGTGAAGGTAATGTGACACAGGTAAATAAATAATAAGGATGATGAAATAAATACTATGATGTTAAACCAAAAATGTTAATTCATAGAAACAAATATCAAAAGTGAAATCTAGTGTGAAATTTGGTTTCCTTGGGTCCCATTTTCCTTAGGAGTCAATTTTCATATTATTTACATAATAACAATTAATTCAATTCAATTTGGAAACCAAGATATGAGTTTTTCCCCAAAATATCAAATAAAATAACAAATGATTTTAAAAGAGGAAAATAACTTTATATTCAAAATATACATGTTAAAATAAGGCTATGTGTTAATTTTCATGTAATATGGATAATCTTTAATATACATGTGTAGGTTAGGCGGAGAACGTGTCATTGCCCAAAATATTAAATAATGAGCAAAATAATTCCAACGGATAAAATTACTAGCTAATTCATGTTCTATATGTTTTATTTTCTTAAGGGTGAATTTTTACATTAATTGGATAATTCTGGAAGTCTCTAATATGATAAGAAAGAGAAAATATGAATTTCTGTAAAATAATTAAATAAAATACCTAAAATCATTAAAAGCTAAAAATCAGACCATTTTCAGATTCCTCTTGTCATTTCAATAAAATTTAGGGTTTGCTTGCACCCTCAAATCGAGAGAAAGAAAAATATAAATAAATTAATGCATCACTATATTTGATTTTGGTTAGGATATAGTTTCCTAATTTAGTGTGTCACGCTGGATTTCTGGACTAATTTTTTAAATCTTAATTTTCTATTAGCCATCTGATTTTGATCTCATAATCATCGAGCTTTCTTTCTCCTCTCCTCTTTCCCATCTATGGGCTACAGTAGCGGTTCTGTAACGACCCTGTCTCCCGGCAACCCCCAATTAAGGGAGACCCGAAGGTCAGAGCCGTTATTCAACTAACAGGATCAAAGGTTTAACAAATAATCAATAACAATTAATAAACTTTACCAACTAAACTGAAAATCAGTATAAAATAAAACTTTGTTTACCTTTTAAAATCTGCGATTTCTAAGCTTCTATCCATGAAGATGCTAATCTAACTAATCCACCTGTGCACGTTACTTCTCATTTAATTCCACATATGCCACTTTACCGTTTGTTCTTTTCATTGTACCTAAAACGCCAACAAACAAAACGTCGGTCAGCCGAAGCTGGTATGTGGGGGAAACAATAATCATGCAAATATGGTAACAACGTAATCATTCAATTAATCATTTAAAAACAAAGATTACGTTTTAAGCTATACTACTCAATCCTTACCTATCCCCTAACTCTTTGCTATCCCTGCAGTGGACTTGTATGCTACCTCTCTTTAGGTAGATTCTTACCCCCATGGACCTACCTTACAGGTAGCCAATACCTAGGGTAATAGAGTCGCATGGCACTACCCGAAGGTAGCCCAATATCTAACTCATGATGACTTGATGGTCCTACCCCATTGGTAGCCATTTACTAATACATCTAGTGACCTGATGGACCTACCCCATTGGTAGCCATTACTAGGTCAACTATTAAGCCACAGAGGGGACCAGGATCTGAGCTAGTAGGCACCTATCTTATATGATAGTCATAGCCACATTACAGTTTGTATGAATTAAAATCATCCAACAGTTAATTCATGACATCGATGAAAACTTCGATAAATCTCAGAAAACTAACTCGAGATATTCATAAGCGTAACCACATACCTGATTTGATGATTTCTAAAGCATTAAGAAAATCCAACCAAGCATGCAATCCAAGTAATTCAACAATCACATTATTCCTGAAAAGAATATGTACTCTATTTATTACACACTTTATCAAGAACCTACTTTATTAACTTGGATTCACTTTTTAGGGTTTTTGTATCCATTTTAGGGTTTCATTTTGCAATTAGGGTTTCCCTTCATCTTTTACCATATTAAACCCTAATTTTATGCCATTACTCATAAACCCTAATTATCTCGTCTATTCTTCAACATTAAGGTTATCTTAACAACATATAACCCTATTTTCATTTTACAGGCACATTAATCATCAATTCATAGTTCATTACAGTCTAAATCACATATAAACTCGATTTTCTATTAATTCCACCTTTTATTCATGAGAAATCCCTAATTACTACTTTTAGGGTATTTATCCAGAATTAAGGTCTTTTATATACAAATAACTTAGAACCATCATTAAACAATCATATTTTCACATTTTCAAATTACATATGATTTTATCATCTTTTACCCTAAATTAGGGTTTCTAAATCATTTAATCATTCTCATATGAGGTAAAACCCTAAATCATGCAATTCTACATCTAGATCAGGTTTGAATCTAATATTATCATTCAATAGGTTATTAACTTCATTAAGCATTCTAGATTCAACCTCTAATTACAAATTGGGTTTGTAACTCAACTTTAATGCACTTTTCATCAACTTAAAATACTTTTATAATTAGGAATGGAATCAATATTTAATATCATTTGTATTTGATTCCTCTCGTTCTCCTGATCAAAATTCATATATTACTTGTCCTAATCGGAGTTACCAATATTTAATTACAAAATTTGCAATAAAACTTTGCCTGGGCCAATCAGGAGACGCCACGTCGCTCCTTGCCATACAACGCGGCTCGTTTGGATTTATAACCAAATTACTAAGGTGCCCTTGTGTAAGTTGTTATTCCTTTACGCCCAGGAGGGGAAAAACGGTCAAAAGCCCTCTGTCTTCTACCTCTCGCGCGCCCTAGCGCTGCTGCGGTGGGTAAGGACTGGGCGAGGTTGCACCGACCTCCTTGGGCTTCATCGGCCACCGGGGTTGGCTCCCCTAGCTCCGTCACACCTCCACGCACCTCATGGTGCCCTTGGCCCGCGGCTAAGACCTCCGGATGGAGTTGGGCGTGTCTGCGACCAGCAGCAGGCCTTGCAGCCATGCTGCTGTTGTCCGGCGCGATCTCAGGCATGGTGAAGATGGCAGATCGTCTCTTTCGCATCGTGGGACCTCTCTCATCGATCCTGATGGTTCCAGGAGTCCTTACTGCCCCCGGGTTCGTGCTACACTTCTATCTTAGGGTTTGTATGCAATAAATAAGAAGAAGAAGCATGGGATGTGTGGGATCCTTCCTAGACCCGGACCAGAGGGTCTATTCTTTATATAGGGGGGTATCCACACCCCGTATCACTTGCCCACAAAGAAAACAAGGCTTCTTTAACTTGGAATCCTATTCCTTGATGAAGAAGAAATATTCTATCTCCTCTTCATTCTTTTTAATATTCTTTATTGCATGGATAATTAGAAATACGAAAATTCTCTCTCTTATTCTCTTTTGTTTATGCCTTTTAATTCATTGGCCTCGAAATTATATTTTCCTTAAGTAGGAAATACTTTCTTTCTTAACAAAACCACATAATTCATTAATTATGTATGCCTTTTATCCTTTTATTTTGCAATTTGGTATTTTCTCTTTCTTTCCTCTTTATTGGGACTCCTTGGATCCCAAGAAACTCAAATATTTCGAAATTCTTTTTATTGGATATTTATTATCCTTCTAGATGCATCTTTATGCATTATTTCACATTATCTTGTTTATTTATCATTAAAATAACTCTTTTTGAGAATCTTTCTTTATTTCTCTTTTATTTTCCTCATTGGAATTCCCTTTAACATTAGAAATCCTTGGGATATGAAATTCTTCATAGGTTAACTCAATTATACCTCTTTTCACTTGTTTTCAACATTTTATCATTATTTCCAATTTCTTTCTTAAGAAAGAAATACTTTATTAATCTTTTCTTTTCTTATTGCTTTTCTTTTCAACCTTAGACTCCTTGGAATCCAATGAATCCAAGAGGCACGAAATCCCTCTTTGGATTTGCCTTCTAGAGGTTTCCACATCATTCTTTTCTCAAAAACTCAATTATTCGTTTACTAATTGAATTTCCTTATTATTGGGCCCAATAGCCAATAAAGCCCACAACACAATAATCAAGGCTATTGTTAACAAATTTACATAATTATTTGTCCAATTATTTGTAGTACGAGAAATTACATTTCTCAGAAATTGAACCCAAAATTGGGGTTGTAACATCCTTCCCCTCTTATAAGAATTTTGTCCTCAAAATTCCATCAAGCAAACAAACAATTCAGGATAAACTTTTCTTATGTCCATCAGGGCCCCCATGTGGCTTCACCTTTCCCATGGTGCTTCCCAAGAACCTTCATCATCTCATATTCTTTCATCTGAGTTCTTTCTTACCTTGATATATCATATACTCATAGGTGACTCAGGACATTTCAGCCTCTCAAAAGTTGAATAGGTTCAGGGCTCAACACATGGCTTGGATACCTCACATAGTGCTCTAGATCGGACTCATGGAACACATTACACATCATGTTATCCTGAGGGGCAAGGATAAACACAACCATCTCCACCAATCCATCTCAAATGGACCCATATATCAACGACTCAGCTTTCTCAGTTGTATCTTAGAGGGGTCGAATTTTCACATCACATATTCTCCCATAGTGAACTGCATGTCAGTCTGCTTTGCATCCGCTTGTGACTCATGTCACCACTGGGATCTCTCTCTCAGCCATTGCACGATCAAAGCGACTTCATCTGCACACACTATGGTTCTTTTCTGACCTTCGCGAGGCCTCCTTCACCAACATCATCTTAATGAAGTGGTGACTAACACATCCTCTCTATAAGACTTCTTGCATCCCAATAAAGGTTATGGTGGTTAACATCACATCTTTAGAACTGTCTCTTGGTATCACCCTAGACAAGCACACTTGCTCTCATCAGACCATCTAGTCTGGATCATACTAACCATTAGTTAGGGGTGATAAACTATACTATCATCAAGCTTGTCATGTATCTACTTCTACCTCATGGAAGCGAACCTTGGTCATATCCAAGAACTTTTGAACTCCCATCATGGTGTGGTTGAACCATATTCTCCCTTAAGTAGTTCAACACTCTTCCTTTCACATGTCATATCGGTAAAGTGATCTACCATAACCCATATTGCACCTCAACCCTCCTTGGTCTAGGGGAGTCTTACCACAGCATCCATAGTAATGAACTCCCATTCTCTCTCATGGACTCTTTTATCCTCTATATCGATACACTGGGTTACTGGTGTTCATCCTTCACTTCTATCATGCATGCTTACAAGCCACATGCATCTTCATCTTAAGCATCCAAAGTGCTACTATCTCTTACTATCTCAGTAATATCTTGGTATATGGTGATCTTAAAATCATGATCTCCAGTGTGTCATGATTCCTCAAGTTGATTCCTCAGAAACCCTACACCACTCTAATCAGGGTTTCATCACCTTTCTTTTTAGAGGAGTGCATCTGGGGTTTCACAACCATTCTTCTGGCTATCCAAACAACCACCATTCTTGTTCAACTTATCTCTTTTTCCCAACTTAAGGTTGGGCTGACAACCTCAACTTCTTCTAACTTCCAGCTAAACTAGGCACTATATCTCAACCAGAGCATTCATCACCACTTCTTATCCTTAGGTATTAGGTAACATACCCCTCCATGTATTATACTTATCATCTCATCTTAGCCCTAAGTCCATCTTCATCAAGAACATTTTGAGCTTATTCCTTTGGTTTTCAACCTCAACCTGGTGTAACTCATATCTCATGCTAAAAACATCCTTATAAGATGACGATCTTATTTCTCTTTAGCGTTTGCAAACCATCCATGTATCATTCACTTTACCAAGGTATGTTATCTTCTCTGTCCCCATATCTCACGACAACGTTCCAAACCACATTATCTTTTATCCTTGGTGTATGGCATGCATACTGTCCTATCTCTCACTCCCATAACAAGAGGAAATAAGCATTTGGCTACAGTCCAAATACAAAGTTCTTCCTGTTCTGAGAGTAGAGATGGTACATCCCACCTTGCCAGTAAACCTTCAATTCTAGGTTTAAATGTGCAACTTATGTCTCTACATCACAATTATCTCGATATCAAAGTTACTTCCATGGTAAACTGGTCTCAAACCTATCTGGTCCAAACACAATCCTTAGTCATCACTTCTAGGTCTATAGGGTGCTAACACTTTTGGGGTCATCCCTCTTCCCTCATGGATTAGAGAGTGCCCTACTCATCTGCCCTTGGGGTCCCATGAGTTCATGAAGGTGATCAATCTCCTAACCCATGGCCCTCAGGCAATGATAGCTGTTACCTCCCGACCCTATGGTCTTGTGCAACTAGGGAATTAGGCAACTCCTACTTCCATCGATCTGACCCCTACCTGACCCTAGGATAGACTTAGGATTATATCATAGTACATGTCCAACATAGAACCTTACCCAAGTATTCATCATCTCTCTTTCTGCATTCATGGGTCGACTTCCATCCTTTCATAGGGATCAGGGCAACCTGCCTACCTTGGTCAAGCCCCATACTGGTTACCTCCATGGTAACACATCCACATGCACATACAGATGGTTATCTATGGGTCTATAGGTTCATTATCATGCCATGTACTCTTCACTTAGCTTGTCAAGATCCTATGAAACCTTCTCAGGTTACCTCAAAACCAACCAAACTGGTAAACCCCCTACCAAAGGGCCCCTCTCCCAGGATGGGAGGAAACTACACCTTGATAACAAATGTCACAAGAGTCCTTAGGGTTCACATTCACATGAGCATGCTTAATCCGACAACTACAAGGCACTAGAGTACCTACTAAACCATGCTAGGTCACACTTGTTCTCATCCTCAACATTAGATCAACTTAGTCGTGAGGGGTTCATCAAACATACCTTTACCTTAAGGGGTTTCTTTTACCTCTACACACTAAGAGTAACATGCTCAAAACTATAGACTCAACACTCACCATGAGCATTGGATACACTGCTTCCCCTGTTAGGCCTAGGAACCCTAGGTTCTCCCTTGTATATCCAACTACATGCTCAAACTCTTAACCATGAACCAATCGTATCCAAGGTATGCCACGTACTCCCATGATCCTTTTATATGAGAAACACCTCAGAGTTGATTCCTCCTCAAGGACATTCAACTAGTTGTAAAACCTCACCACAGGGTACTTAAACCTCCTCAGGTCTAAGGCACTCTTTATCTCATCCAACAGGTAATCACTTATACCCTGGGTACTAGAAGCATTGTCCTCTCTCTAGGGTTTGGTTCCTCTAAACGAAACTAAGATATCATCAGCCTCCAGGGATCAGGCATACGACAACCACTATCATCCACTTAGGTCGCATCATTCTCAACTCCCCACTATTCCTCGAGTTTTGGGGTTTTAGGCTTCCAACCTCCCTGTTGGGGTTCTGCTTCCTCTCTCTAGAGCTAATTCCACTTCCAACCATACTTACTAGAGGTCCCTTCTCCATGAAGGCTCATGCTCACAAGCATACCCCTATGTGGTTGAAGCCTATGCTCAACTCATGTTTGGCTCAAGAGCATCCATACCCCTTTCATAAGCCATCCACCATGATCTCTTAACTAGAATTTCATCAAGCCATACCCTACTTGCGTAAGCCTATAGGCTAACTATAGGTTCTCTAACCTCATCCACGAAGGAGCTATCCTTTGCTATGGCATGTACGACCCTCTCCTGGGTTGGGTCGCCAAAGGTACTTGGTCATTTACCCTCTTATGGCATCCCAAAGGCATGACCAACCAAACACTCGGTCAATCGTGACATCTAACTCATCATGTCATCTCCCTCTCTAACCTTCACTTTGGGTTAGGGTTTCCATCATCCTCAAAGGATGTGCTAGGTCTCTACCTTTAATGGAGGTCTCTACCTCCAAGACTAACTCTCTCTACTCATTCTCCTACCAAGGAGGTCTATCCTCAGGTCTCTCCGGAGGGCAATTATAACTCGTGTCATACGACCTAAGCATGTATCTATTCCTTTTATGCTTACTCTATTAAGCTTATGTCCATGACATCTTATTTAGAAGCTTTTTATTAATTTGGTGGAGGATTCCTTAATCCTTATCAACCTTACCCATACCTCAAGAGGGTGAGGAGAAGAGAGAAAACCCTAATCCTTAAGATCCTTAATAGAATTTGAGTTGAGAAGGGTTGAAAAAGATGAGAGAGTCCTAAAGGTATCTTATTTCGATTCATACCCTAAGACTTTGGCCAGGCAGTCACACGGATCTGAGAGTCCTCGTATTCTGACTAGCGGTGCGGAGGAAAATATTGCCATCCCCCGGTCGTGATCCTTTTCTAGACACCTCTGTCTTTCGGATAATCCTCTAATAATTCCCTTGGGTTCTATAGAATTTGTAAAATTTAATAATTATTAAAGATTAAGTGAGGAACCTTCGCTCTAATACCAATTGTAATGACCCCGTGTCCCAGTAACCCCCAATTAAGGGAGACCTGAAGGTCAGAGCCGTTATTCAACTAACATGATCAAAGGTTCAACAAATAATCAATAACAATTAATAAACTTTACCAACTAAACTGAAAATCGGTATAAAAAAAAACTTCTTTTACCTTTTAAAATCTGGGATTTCTAAACATATATCTATGAAGATGCTAATCTAACTAATCCTCCTGTGCACGTTACTTCTCATTTAATTCCACATATGCCACTTTACCATTTGTTCTTTTCATTGTACCTAAAACGCCGACAAACAAAACGTCGGTCAGCCGAAGCTGGTATGTGGGGGAAACAATAATCATGCAAATATGGTAACAACATAATCATTCAATTAATCATTTAACAACCAAGATTACATTTTAAGCTATACTACTCAATCCTTACCTATCCCCTAACTCTGTGCTATCCCTGCAGTGGACTTGTATGCTACCTCTCTTTAGGTAGATTCTTACCACCATGGACCTACCTTACAGGTAGCCAATACCTAGGGTAATAGAGTCGTATGGCACTACCCGAAGGTAGCCCAATATCTAACTCATGATGAGTTGATGGTCCTACCCCATTGGTAGCCATTTACTAAGTCATCTAATGACCTGATGGACCTACCCCATTGGTAGCCATTTACTAGGTCAACTATTAAGCCACAGAGGGGACCAGGATCTGAACTAGTAGGCACATATCTTATATGATAGTCATAGCCACATTATAGTTTGCATGAATTAAAATCATCCAACAGTTAATTCATGACATCGATGAAAACTTCGGTAAATCTCGGAAAACTAACTCGAGATATTCATAAGCGTAACCACATACTTGATTTGATGATTTCAGAAGCATTAAGAAAATCCAACCAAGCATGCAATCCAAGTAATTCAACAATCACATTATTCCTGAAAAGAATATGTACTCTATTTATTACACTCTTTATCAAGAACCTACTTTATTAACTTGGATTCACTTTCTAGGGTTTCTGCATCCATTTTAGGGTTTCGTTTTACAATAAGGGTTTCCCTTCATCTTTTACCATATTAAACCCTAATTTTATGCCATTACTCACAAACCCTAATTATCTCGTCTATTCTTCAACATTAAGGTTATCTTAACAACATATAACCCTATTTTCATTTTACAGGCACATTAATCATCAATTCATAGTTCATTACAGTCTAAATAACATATAAACTCGATTTGCTATTAATTCTTATTCATGAGAAATCCCTAATTACTACCTTTAGGGTATTTATCTAGAATTAAGGTCTTTTATATACAAATAACTTAGAACCATCATTAAACAATCATATTTTCACATTTTCAAATTACATATGATTTTATCATCTTTTACCCTAAATTAGGGTTTCTAAATCATTTAATCATTCTCATATGAGGTAAAACCCTAAATCATGCAATTCTACATCTAGATCAGGTTCGAATCTAATATTATCATTCAATAGGTTATTAACACTTCAATTAACTTCATTAAGCATTCTAGATTCAACCTTTAATTACAAATAGGGTTTGTAACTCAACATTAATGCACTTTTCATCAACTTAAAGTACTTTTATAATTAGGAACGGAATAAATATTTAATTTCATTTTTATTGGATTCCTCTCATTCTCCTGATCAAAATTCATATATTACTTGTCCTAATCGGAGTTGCCAATATTTAATTACAAATTTTGCAATAAAACTTTACCTGGGCCAATCAGGAGACGCCACATCACTCCTTGCCATACGACGCAGCTCGTTTGGATATATAACCAAATTACTAAGGTGCTCTCACATAAGTTGTTATTCCTTCAGGCCCAGGAGGGGCAAAATAGTCAAAATCCCTCCGTCTTCTACCTCTCGCGTGCCCTAGCGCTGCTACGGCGGGTAAGGACTGGGCAAGGCTGCGCCGTCCTCCCTGGGCTTCATCGGCCACCGGGGTTGGCTCCCCTAGCTCCGTAGCACCTCCACGCACCTCATGGTTCCCTTGGCCTACGGCTAAGACCTCCAGATGGAGTTGGGCGTGTCTGCGACTAGAAGCAGGCCTTGCAGCCATGTTGCTGTTGTCCGGCGCGATCTCGAGCATGGTGATGATGGAAGATCATCTCTTTCGCATCGTGGGACCTCTCTCATCGATCCTTATGGTTCCATGAGTCCTTACTGCCCCCGGGTTTGTGCTACACTTCTATCTTAGGGTTTGTATGCAATGAATAAGAAGAGGAAGCATGGGACGTGTGGGATCCTTCCTGGACCCGGACCAGAGGGTCTATTCTTTATATAGGGGGTATCCACACCCCAGATCACTTGCCCACAAAGAAAACATGGCTTCTTTAACTTGGAATCCTATTCCTTCATGAAGAAGAAATCTTCTCTCTCCTCTTCATTCTTTTTAATATTCTTTATTGCATGGATAATTAGAAATACGAAAATTCTCTCTCTTTTTCTCTTTTGTTCATGCCTTTTAATTCATTGGCCTCGAAATTATATTTTCCTTAAGTAGGAAATACTTTCTTTCTTAACAAAACCACATAATTCATTAATTATGTATTCCTTTTATCCTTTTATTTTGCAATTTGGTATTTTCTCTTTCTTTCCTCTTTATTGGGACTCCTTGGATCCCAAGAAACTCAAATATTTCGAAATTCTTTTTATTGGATATTTATTATCCTTCTAGATGCATCTTTATGCATTATTTCGCATTATCTTGTTTATTTCTCATTAAAATAACTCTTTTTGAGAATTTTTCTTTATTTCTCTTTTATTTTCCTCATTGGCATTCCCTTTAACATTAGAAATCCTTGGGATACGAAATTCCTCAGAGGTTAACTCAATTATACCTCTTTTCACTTATTTTCCACATTTTATCATTATTTCCAATTTCTTTCTTAAGAAAGAAATACTTTATTAATCTTTTCTTTTCTTATTGCTTTTCTTTGCAACCTTAGACTCCTTGGAACCCAAGGAATCCAAGAGGCACGAAATCCCTCTTTGGATTTGCCTTCTAGAGGATTCCACATCATTCTTTTCTCAAAAACTCAATTATTCGTTTACTAATTGAATTTCCTTATTATTGGGCCCAATAGCCAATAAAGCCCACAACACAATCATCAAGGCTATTGTAAACAAATTTACATCATTATTTGTCCAATTATTTGTATTTCAAGAAATTACATTTCTCAGAAATTGAACCCAAAATTGGGGTTGTAACAGGTTCAGTTTCCTGATTTCATCTCAAATTTTTCTTCCTCTCTGGTCCACCATTGTCTCTGATTTCTACTCCTTTGACTTCCTCATCCAATTTTGCGCCTTTCCATCCTAGGTTTCCTAGGCCCTCTAGTCTCATGTTCTGAAATCACTCCCCTATTCGTTCCTTGTTCTTCTCATTTCTTCTACTTCCTCTCCACCCTTGAGCTTTGGACCCATATAAAGACCTTCTCTCATATTCAACACATCACATGCATGCGTCCCTTGGTGTTGTTTTGGCCTCCTTTAACCCCATGCCAGCTAACCCAACTCCACAATCTGCACCAACTAGAGCCGGTTCATCACCGCACCTCAGAGCATCATGGGGCTAGTTGATGATTTTGGCATCTTATATTCGTGTGCAAGACTCTATGAAATCATTCAATTTCACTGATATTCGGGTAGGATGTTTTTTCATTATTTTTACCCTTTTTCGAGATTTTGAGCTTTATTGATCCCTTCACTACCAAAAATCTTGATTTACACTTGTTGTGACTTCACCAAGGCCTATCAAAGCTATCTGTATGACCAACTTCTTTTTTCTACCCCTCAACACTAGTTTTCAAGTTCTCCTCCCTAATAGTCATGGAGGAGTATCGGTTTTGGGTCTCGAGATTTCCATTGCTGCCTTATTTTGGGTCGATGAGCTCACTAATGCATCAGGAAATGGATGTGGAATCCCTTAGTGATTTTTCTTGGGCAACGAGGATCCCTGGTACATAAGTGAATGTCCTTCATTTTGTCCATAGACTAGTATTTCACAAGTCTTCGATACCTCACAGTTGAGGATGAAAAAGCAAGATTCCATGTTACCCAATATGACCTCACACATGTTTGGGTCTCGTACTACAAGGGAAGGGTATTTCCAACTTTTGACGTTCGGATTATTTTTGTTGACCGTATGTTTATTTTTTCTGGCTGGCAACAAGACCAATCTAGATGTATAACCAAGATTGGGCCAACTCACCCTGATCCATCCAGATGGATAATCTTGTATATGTGGATTTATCTGAATTTTCGATTGGTCAATTTTAAAAAATTCATAACTAATTATAATATAGCTCAAAAAAATAAAATAAAATATTTTCTAAAGTTAGAAAAATACGACCTTTCTAATGGTACTCATTTTTTTGCCAAAATTTAATGGTGTAAATATGTTATTTTAATGGATTTTCCTAAATAAGTAATAACTTGATAAACTCATAACTAGTAATATATAAGTCAGAAAAATATAATAAAATATGTTTTGAATTCATAAAAAGATAATCTAAAACATGGAGTGGTTTTGATAACCTAATTCACTACCATTAAAAAGGCAATTTTTTGGATTTTGAATAATTATTGTAAACCTCACCCTATTTCTACATATATGCATAATATGTGTTTTGGAGACCTAGGATTGTATATAGGGATGACTTTAGACTATTTAGATTCTTGAGTAAGGTATGTTTTCTTCTCCTATTATTCTTATTGAGAAATTCACCTAGTTTCTTGTTTCTCTTGGTCCTATAGACAATAGCCTCCACAATATTCTTTTTTTTTTGAAAATTATGGTTCATCTGAACTACTTAATTTGGTATTGATCTTGTCATCATATTTGGATATTCTCTTGGTCTCTTACTTATGATTTGTTCATGACCGAACCCTATATAATGACATGTGATGTCTTTTACCCACTTGTGAGGTGGATGTATATGTTGGTCACTTTTTTGGTGACTACTTTTGTTAAATCTGACTATACATTCTACTTGCCTCTAAATTAAACATGCTATGTGATTCAATAGACTACTCTAGTGTAATTTCATTGGTTTTTGGATAGATGTGTATTTCCAGCTCCAGGCAGTATGCTCTTGTGATTGTTCAGATGGAGGTGGCCCCATACTTGAGTTTTTAAGACTGTGAGGCTTGGCCCATGTTATACATTTCTGAGTCTGGCACTACATTATTCTCTATAAGGTTTCAAGTTTATGAGACTTGACTAAAGTTGTCTTTAAATTATTCTAGTGCTATGTTTAGCTCACGTGCATGAAAGTGGATGATATAGTGTGGACCTAATTCTTTATAAATGCTAGTATGACACAAATATTATTTATTCTGTTTCTGGAAGGTACCTCTTTTATCATGTGATGGTGACATGATTTTACCGTGAGTATAATGCAAGTGCACACATCAATGTAATATAGGCCTTTGTGAGGCCCGAGTCAAACACAGGGAAATGTAACTATCGGTAGACTACTACTAACTGCTCGCAATTAGCTAGACCGATTATAAATGTTTGGAAGTTGTTTTGAAAAAGTAAATAAAAACAAAAGAAAACAAAGAAATTGATTAAATGGTTGGTTTAATAAATTCAAATGGAATCTCTAGGATTGCGGTTTCAACACGGGTTCTCGTTGTACTAATTCCTACACAATTATCACAACCCGTCTCCCATTCCGGATAGTGGCCTATAGTCAGAACTTCTCACTTCTGTGATACAATTCACTACCTTAATCTAGGTCGGTTCCACTCTAGTAGTAACCTATACCATAGACTAGGTGCATGAAAACCAAATCTCTAGGTTTCCACCATTAACCGTACATCGCCTTTTCCAAAGGATTTATTAGTTAATGTGATTATCACATCTTTTCAACCGTTAATTTCTTCGTCAAAAGTAATTAAAGGTATTAAATTACCATTATGGTGATCAATCACAATGATAGAAACTAAGAATACAACATCATACCACGGATTCAAGAGACAAATTATGATGAATTATGTAAAAAGAGTCATACAACGATTGTCTGGGATACTTTCGGTCCTAGAGACAAAGGGGATTAGCCCCACATGTTCATCTCAATGAAAAACATAATGAAGGAAGAAGATAACATAGGGAGTATGTGGATGGAGATGGTGTAACCCCTGAACGGAGAAGAATCGGGAGATCCTAGGCACATGATGAGCGTTCTACAGCCTTTCGGTGGTGGAAAACTCCGTCTATGGCTCTGGAATCTCCCAGGGTGTAGCTCTGGGCTCCGTTCTTTGCTCTCTCCTCCTTCGGGACTCATGCAATGGAATAGAACGTGAATGATGGCTTTGGTCCATCTTTTCCTAGGTATAGGTACCACTTACGACCGTCGAAAGATCGTAGCCATCTGATTGGAGTCGTGCTGAACATTTTTCTGATCCAATGACATCGATACCATCGATGGGGTGTCGATGGTATCGACCCGTTAGGGTATCGACACTTGCTTCAATTTTTGGAGTTCGTCTGAATACATATCGATACCATTGACCGTTCCCATGGATAATATTGATGGGGTGATTTATGGCACGTTGATGCACTTTTGAGACCATCAACCATGGGTATATGGTATCGAATGATTCACTCTCCTTATGACTTTGTTACTATTGCCTTTTCGATTCTATCGAGTCGATGGTATCGATGGGTCCAGGAATGCAAACTGCCTGAAAATGAGAGAAAAACCCAAGTCAGCAATGGAATTTCATAAATAATACAAAAATATAATAGAATATGCTGAATTTGATGCAGGCAAGCATAATAGGCTAAAGGAATTGAATCATGCAATATTAACCACAAATATGACCAATATGTGCATAAAACAAGTGTTAAACTAGCGTATAAAAGTGATAAACCCCTGCATCAAACTCCCCTAAGCTTGAACTTTGCTTGTCCTCGAGCAACAAAACTATAGAATAAAATTGCGAGGGACAACTAAAGAACATACTAGCATAAAAGACATCATAGTATGATTCCCACCTTGAAAGGCACATACCAGCCCTCACTAACCACAAAATGATAACTACCCTAAAGGTGAAAATGATTTTCCATGAGAGATGTCCACCCCATAATCAATGAACATAATCAAACAAAGCAGATAATATAATAAATTCCTTCAGTTCAGGCGTGGTGCATCTTGTGATCTCCTATCTACGTTGCTCATGTCCTAACTACCATCTACGTGGAAGCAGATCTCCTGATATACAAGAATGAGGAGATAATCATGGGTGGCCTACCATTTTTAGCAACGGGAGGATGGAATGGGCGGTTGTGGAAGAAAAGAAATCACAATACAATTTAACATGCAAAAACAACACAAATGACAACTAAATGATGCATATGTATATGGAAATTACATAATTCCTACATTTTAGGTGGAATGTTGCATGCTCTACTATTCCGTCTCAATGTGAGATGGAATGTATACAAAACTGCATCATGTGCTTATTCCTATTATGCAGGTGAAACAAGTTCCTTTCCCCCTCTGATTTCTACTTTATTTTTTTTTCTTTTTTTCAAGCCCTCATTTTTCTCAATTAACTCAGGAAACATTTGCAATACATAATTTTTTTTCTTGGGCTTATTTTCACATAACTACTACAATTGATGCATTATAATCTACTTTTCAGAGAGTATAGAACAAGTTCCCCACTTTTCTTATTTTCAGAAGAGATAAGGCACATAATGTCCTAAATGCTCAAAAGTATGCAAAATGCAACTATATGAAAGTAATTATGCAACTACAATGACATGCACTCTAGAATGTGTCAATGCATGACAAATCTACATTTTTTTAATGCAAAATCTAGCTATAATGCAATCCTTCTATCTAAATGACAAGCAATCACGAGATGAAAAATTGTAAGGTGCTCCCAATTCTTATGGTGGAGTGTGAATGAAGTGAGGTGGATAGATCACAAGACTAAATGATAGAACCATTGGAAAAGATTATATGTCCCTCCTTAGTGACATGTGCACACAGTAACTAAGAGGTTTCTCTCTCTCTCTCTCTCACTTCAAATTAAAGTCCCATTATTTTTTGGTTAGTGGTCAGTTTAATCTCAACATCCATATATGTCATCATTTCTTGAATAATAAGGATGTATAGTTATGATCATATGTTTTAAAGTTGACCTACCCAATTACCTTCATAAGTTATGTTCTCAATTTCAAACAAGTCAAATTTACAATTTCTTAAAAGAAAATTAATTAATGATCAAATTTCACTCAATTTCACACATTAGCCCCATATGAATAACATTGACATGACACACTTACATTAGACATCCACGAATTACACTAGATAGAAAGTGGATCCTAGCAAACAACAAATCTTGAAATTAAGAAGGCTAACAAGCAAGATGAAAATTGCAAAACCAAAGTAAACATGAAATAAAATAAAGAAAAACTAGATAGAAGTTGTTCCAGCACCCCCCAAGCTTGACCTCAACTATGGCCTCATAGCTCAAATTCAAACTTAAGAGGTGGAACAATGATACCCCTTTTATTGCTCTGGTGGTGGGTGTGGTGAGTACTGGTGGGTATGGGGGTTCCACTCTGGATAATGCCCCTAAAAGTTGGGATCGTAGGGAGGCATGGTCGGTGGTTGTGGATATCCCCCAAAGTAATCTCTGCTTGAATAGTGATTGTAGAACTGCTGCTGGTGCTGCTATATCCTCCCCAACCTGTCATAGACATGCTGCTGGTTGGCGAAGAGCTGGCACTCATTCTCAAAGATCGCCTGCTAATTTTTGTATAGCCTGTTCTACGTCTCCTGGATCCCTGCAAAAGCTTCCTGATGCAACTGTTGCATCATCTGTTGGGACTCCTGAATCATTTGGAGCATGGTGTACATCCCCTGCATAGAGTAGGGGTCATCTCCATCGTGGTAGGGCTGTGGTGGCGGTGGCTTAGAAGAAGAGGAGGCTCCATAGTGTCGTGGACACTTTCACGGAGCAACTCGTCACCAAAGAGGAATGGTGGCTTCCTCTTGCTCTTCTTCATCGTCATCGCCCTCCTGCTGGGTGTCGTCATCGGCTCCCGCTTCAACTTCTTCCTCTGAATCATCAATGGCAATGATAGGCCACCGAAAGTGTTGGCATGCCTGGAAGTTGAAGATGGGGTCTGGAAGTTTTCGTTCCTGGAACAACTTGTTGACGTGGCATGTAGCATAGACCACGTCATTGAGGATTGTAAGAACGTTGGAGCGAGTGTAGTGGAAAGATTGATTGGCTTCGTGGTGACCAGTGGAGGGAACGAGGAGAGGTCTAGCCCAAGGTAGAGGGCTAGTGGCATGATGAGTGCCCCAAAGTGAATAGGGGCTCATCTCATGCTCTTCCTCACGGCCACCACACACGTCAAAACAAATGCGCCCCAATTGAGCTTCTCCCTCGTTAAAAGCTTGTGGAGGAAGAAAATGCATGTCTCCTAGAATTTACTCATCACCAATTCACCACGAGCAAAGATGGTGTTGCACAACATGCGGTGGAGAATCCACACAAATGGGTGCTCGAAGTCGGCAACAACGACATTGTGGTAGCTAAGCGCCGTGCCTGGCAGAGTGGTCACCAACTGCACAAACATCGCTCGTAGTTGGCCTGATATTCCAGTCATCTGTATTGGTCAGGCGCATGCCACCAGTTGTAGATGGAGTTGAATTGGTCAAGCGTGAGGTTGTAGTTGTCCTTGAATAGACAAAAGGAGACTCGACCCTTGATCCACTCACGGTCGTCGGGGTTGAAATCGTTCGGCAAGTCACAAATGTCTAGGGACGCCATGAACTCCACCATGAGTTCCTTGTAAGTTGGCCACTCACCAAAGAAAGGGTGGCCCTCCACATAGTAGGGTACTTGGTGTTCTGCCTATATTGTCCTCCCAACTTGCCCACAGAGGACATAGTTGAGGTTGTCCTTGAATCCCAAGTCTTCGATCATGGCCCGGTCACCATACTAAGTGGGGTCTATTGTCCACTTCATCAGCTCATCGTAGGTTTTCTTCACTTCCACCGATGGTTGCACCAACCTCAAACGGGGAACAGAGCCGGGCGGTGGTGGGACAAAGGTCCCAAGTTCCATTGGGGGAGCCTACGAGAATGACGATATTGCGTTCCTCACCATGATGAACGTGAAAGAGAGATAGAAAGGGAGCTCAGTGAAGGTTAGAGAAGACATTCTCCGTAGTCAGTGAAGAGCTCGGTGAAGCTTTCTCACTCGAGGAAGACAAGTGTATGCTCGAAAAAGGCTAGATATGAAGCTTCCTTGTGCCACTGGATGCTTGGGGATGCTCAAGCTCGAAGTAAGGGAGGAGGATATGAAGGTGTGAGGATGAATAAATAACATTCCCTCTTTTATAAGTGAACTCGGTGCTCCTGTTGGCCTGTCGATACCATTGACAGGGTGTCGATGGTATCGACACATGTAGCACAATTTGTGGCTTTAAGGTCATCAACGGTCATCGATGGCTGGATGTGCGAGCCCATATCAGTGGCTTGTCGATACCATCGACAAGGTTGGCGATGGTATTGACCCATCCCACAGATCGACTCTTCCGATTTGGCATGCTTTGTCGATGGAGTATTGCGGATCGCTGACGTGTCCCATCGATACTATCGACAGGGTGTCGATGGCATCAACATATGTATGCATCATTTTGCCCTCATGAGGCCTTGGCATTAAATTTCCCTATTGCTGGGTCGATACCATCAACATGAGGGTCGATGGAATCGACTTCTCTGGAAAGATATCATCTGAACTTCTCCAGAGATCTCACGAGCATCCACCATGGGGTCGATGCTATCGACCTCCTCTAGAAATTTCTTTGATTCTCCTATTGGGTGGTCGATACTATCGACAAAGCCGTCGATAGTATCGACGGAGCAAGATTTTTCCAGCTACTGCTCATCACCCTCATCGCTACCATCGACATAAGGGTCGATGGTATTGACATCCACACAGACCTGCACACTTAACAAACTGATCAAGGCATCTTCTTTACACTAAAAACAAAATTAGCAAAAACTAACTACAAAAATGAAGAACAAAGAACAAAATTACTACCTATGTTGGGTTGCCTCCCAACAAGCGCCCGTCTTTAACGTCTTAGGCTAGACGATATAGATACCTTAACCAGGGCTGTTAAAGGATGTCTCTAAGAGTTAATTTGGCAATTTAATTTCAACTCTATCATTACCAATCTGCACCGTCAAGTAGCCTCACCCAATGGCAGTGATTACATCAGCCGTTGCATGGAATGACCTTCCCAATAACATCTCACATCGTTCCAGCTCATGCATGTCCATTACTACAAAGTCAACAAGGAAGAAGAATTTGTCAACTTTGACTAGCACATCCTCGCATATACCTTGTGGCTTCACAATGGATCCATCTGTCAATTCAATTGTCATGGAAGTTTGTTTTGGTGTCTTCAATCCTAGCTTTTGAAAAGTGGCAAGTGGCATAAGATTAATGCCTGCTCCTTAGTCACACTGTGCTTTAGGAAAATGTTGACCACCTATGGAACATGGGATGTAGAAACATCATGGATCTTTCCTCTTCTTTGGCAGCCTTCCTTGAATTATATAACTCATTGTTTCATCAACACATACAACATCTATAGCTTTGATCTGCCGTTTCTTGTTGATGATGTCTTTCATGAATTTTCCATATGAAGGAATTTGCTCTATAGACTCGACCAATGGAATTTTGATGTGGAGCTTTCATAAGATCTCAAGAAATTTCTTGGAATGCCTTTTCTCTTTCCTCAGCTTCAGACTATCTAGGATTGGCACACTGGGCTCCTTAATGCGCTTGTGTGGTGGAACATATGTAACTTTAGGGGTCTCTTCCCCTAAGCTTGCTTCAACATCACCATCTAAGATCAGATTTGATACATCATCCATGGATGGCATGACTTTTGGCTGCCTGTCCGCATCGCTAGTGGCTGCTCCAATCGAAAGTACAACTTTCACCTGCTCTTCCGAACTAGGAAAATCTTTAGAAATCTGAGATGTGGCCACAACCTTGGTAGAATATTGGAGTGAGCTGAATGGAGTCCCACAACCCCCTCGTAATCCATACAAACTACGAGGGTATGGAACTTTAGGTTTGTCCTCCTAGTCTATGTGCATGGTACTCTTCTCATGTATCTCCTCAACAGGAAGCTCTGGTCCTTTGCTGACTGAAATATATTTAACACGTTGATGTGGCTGAGCGGGCTTTGCATTCCCAACTAGCTTTTGTTGAATGATTTGCTTCATCGCATACACCTCAGTCACAATTTGGGTCATGGTTGTCTCTAGAGTCCTTAGTTGTGCCCCATGGCTCTATAACGTCTGACCAAATTGATTTAGAAATCCCCCTTGTGACTGAATTTGCTTGCCGAATGTATTCATCAACTCTTGGTTCTGCTTTATGACTTGATTGAGAAACTCATTGATTTTGTCCTCTGCACTTGGCTGTGGTTTTTGATCCGGATTCTATAGAAAATTGTTTGGATCCTTTCATGAAAATTTCTTGTCTTTTCTCCAAGAGTAGTCATTGTTCCTATAGCTCTGTTGATGCATGAATTTGACCTGTACCTCATTATCAGAATCCTCCTCTTGTGCAAGAAGTCTTTTTGCAATCAAATCCATCTTATCATTCAGTTCCTTGATGGCTTTGACATCCCCTTCAACTCTGACTTTTTCCAGTGCATCTCTATCACCCCACGACTGCTTTTTGGCCATGTTCTTCAAGATCTCCCAACACCTTGTGTCTATGTTGTTCAAGAAGAAGCCCGAGCCCACTGAATCCAAGTTGGTTCAGTCATGCTCATTGAGAGCAAAGTAGAAAATTTTGACTTGCTTTTCCTTGTCTAGCCCATGATGTGGGCACTTCCTCAACATGATCTGGAAGCACTCCCATGTCTCTAAATAAGTCTCGCCGGCCTTTTGACCGAATTTATGGATCTTTCCCACGAGGTCATTTGTCTTCTCAGGTGGGAAGAATGTCTCAAAGAAGACCTCTATCATCTAGTCCCAGGACTCGACGTACTCATCTTTGAGGTTTTGCAGCCATTCTCATGCATTTCATGCTAGAGAACTGGGAAAAAGCTTCAAGTAGAGTGTCTCTTGCAAAAACCTATAAATCTTTATCATATCACAGTTTTCCACAAATGTGCTGATGTGGGCCACTAGATCTTCATTCTTCAACCCATGAAATGCATTAGACTTGACCATGTTTATCAGTGCCGAATCAATCTTGTATGTAGGAATGTTGATCGCCTACCTTTTGATCGGCCCCTTAGACGCAGATGAGGAAGAAGCCTTGATCTTCTCCCATATTGTCTTTTCTTCAGCCATTGCTTCAGGTTCATAATTTGTGTCTAAGTCCTTAAGTTGATCGTGGATATGCTCCTCCTCATCCACCATCAATGGAATTCTAGATGATTCTACGTAATTAGTGCTACACGTCCTCACGATCAACTAACATCTGGAAAAGATGGAAATTATTTCAGTATAGTGCTAAAAATGAATAAGTAATTAAAAGATGCACAATTAAGCTCAAAAATAAAGAAATGCCCTAGAGTGCCCGCTCATAGCACTCGTAGTGCCAAAAATTGTCATTTCCCCGGCAACGGCGCCAAAAACTTGACACGATTTTACCGTGCGTATAGAGCAAGTGCACTCGTCAATGTAATATAGGCCTTTGCGAGGCCCGAGTTGAACACAGGGAAATATAACTATCGGTAGACTACTACAAAATGCTCGTAATCAAGTAGATCGATTATTAATGTTTGGAAGTTATTTTGAAAAGTAAATAAAAACAAAAGAAAACAAAGCAATCGATTAAATGGTTGGTTTAACCAATTCAAATGGAATCTCTAGGATTGTAGTTTCCCCATGGGTTCTTATTGTACTAATTCCTACACAATTATCACAACTCGTCTCCCATTCTGAATAGTGTCCTATAGTCAGAACTGCTCGCTTCCGTGATACAATTCACTACCTTAATTTAGGTTAGTTCCACGCCAGTAGTAACCTATACCCTAGACTAGGTGCTTGAAAAATAGATCTCTGGGTTTCCACCATTAACCGTACATCGCCTTTTCTAAAGGATTTATTAGTGAGTGTGATTATAACATCTTTTCAACCGTTAATTTCTTCATCAAAAGCAATTAAAGGTATTAAATTACCATTATGGTGATCAAGCATAATGATAGAAACTAAGAATATGACATCATAACACAGATTTGAGAGACAAATTATGATGAATTATTTAAAAAGAGTTATACAACAATTGCCCAGGCTATTTCTGATCCTAGAGACAAAGGGGATTAGTCCTGCATGTTCATCTCAATGAAAAACACAATGAAGGAAGAAGAAAACATAGGGAGAATGTGGATGGAGATGGTGTAACCATTGAACGAAGAAGAATCGGGTGATCCTCGAAACAGGATGAGCGTTCTACAGCCTTCCGATGGTGGAAGACTCCATCTGTGGCTTTGGAATCTCCCGGGGCATAGCTCTGGGATTTGTTCTTTGCTCTCTCCTCGTTCGGGACTCTTGTAATGGAATAGAACATGAATGACGACTTTGGGCCGTCTTTTCCTAGGTATAGATACCACTTACGACCACCAAAAGATCACAGCCATCCGATTGGAGTCATGCTGAACATTTCTCTAATCTGACGGCGTCGATACCATCGATGGGGTATCGATGGTATCGACTAATTAGGGTACCAGCGCTTGCTTCAATTTCTGGAGTCTGTCTGAAGATATCTCGATACCATCGACTGTTCCCGTCGATGGTATCGACGAGGTGATTACTGGCATGCTGATGCACTTTCGAGACCATCAACCATGGGTCGATGGTATCGAATGATTCACTCTCCTTCCGGCTTTGTTACTATCACCTTGTCGATGCTATCGAAAGACCGTTGATGGTATCGATGGGCCCATGAATGAAAACTGCCTAAAAATGAGAGAAAAACACAAGTCAGCAATGGAATTTCATAAATAATACAAAAATATAATAGAATATGCTCAATTTGATGCAGGAAAGGATAATAGTCTAAAGGATTTGAATCATGCGATATTAACCACAAATATGACTAATAAGCGCAAAAAATGAGTGTAAAACTAGCCGATAAAAGCGACTCAAACCCCTTGCATTAGATGGTGACCCATTTCTTTTATGCTCTCTTTTGTTAGTCCTTTTCTTTTTCACGTGAAGCCTTTATATTTGTTGTCCTTTATTCCATATATTGCTCAATTTCCTTTTTCGTATGCACATATAAGTCTTTGTTGATGTCTTCCATTTTTGTCTTCTTGCTGGGGTATGCTTCCAACTCTAGGTGAAGGATAAGGAGGACATGGCATGAAGTTATGAACTTAGCTTAAGGAGTTTAAAGCTCAACACAAAATTATTATGGTTTAGATTTTCCTCTACTTAGATTCATATGTTGTATCTCACATGTAAACCATATGTGGGAGATTATGATGTACTTTTTTAATCTTTTGTGAAGAATTGAATACAATCTTTATTTTTATTTTGCTGCTACACTTTGGTTGTTTTTATTACCATTAGTGAAGATTTGAAAATTTTACACTTACTCCAGCATACCTTTTGGGTGTGTTTGGACTGGAGGTTCTATTCTTCAAATGTTTAGTAGGTAGTGGATCCCATTTGGGTCCCACTCCTTATAGTTTTGCCTATCCAATTGAACAATAGTTGTCATAGTATTTCTACTCGTTAATGGTTGGAACCTGCCATAAGTTCATCCAAATCAACTTCTTGATCCATAAAATATCCTTTGTTGTGTTGAAAACAACAAGGTAATCAACTTCTATTCTAGAATTAACAACGATCTCTTGCTGGAAACGTTTCCAACTTACAGTTCTATTTTAAGGTCAAACAAAAATTTAGATTGCATCATTAATTTTATTTATCTTTTTGGAAGATTGAATCCTTGTAAGCCTTTACACCCAACTCTTCTTTACAACCATAATCTCGGAACTAATCTTTTTAGTGATTCTCATGTACATGAGGATGTTCTTTATGATAGTCCAATGACTTCCACTAGGATCTAACTAATACCTACTAGTCATGTCTACTAGATATGAGATAAAAGGATGAGTACATAACTATAACGAATAGAATTGCTTGTACTTGAAATTTCACCCATTTCATAAAGATATCTTACTTTTCTCCGTGGTTGTCTTTATTGTTAATTTTGAGAAAGTTGAGGGACTTGTGATAAATAAGCATACAAACTTAAGGAGTTAGTGCACAATTACCTCAATTAATATATTGTTGAGAGTTAAGTTACTAAATGTCCATAAAAATGAAATGGTTGTTGAAATAAAATTAGAAATAAAACCTAAAGCAAATATAAGTGTTAAAAAAGTATCATCATCACACCTTTTAACCTCAATCTTCATAAAAGGGAAAATAAATCCTGCCAATGGGAGTAATGACTTCATTGATGGTCTTGAAATGAATAAGGAAGAATTAACTCACATTTTCATCCAAAATTGTTAAAAGAAAACCCATTTCAAATAAACTTAAATTCCTATACATTAAGTGACACATTAATTACCAATATGGTGATTAATGGACAAAAGGTGAATAAAAATAAGATTTCAAGCCATATGAATATTCTAGAGTTAATTATGGACCAATGGTTCAAATTTGGGATCATTTGACAACTATTTGGCCCCTCAATTCGTTTTTAAAAGATTGGAATAAAGTTTAACCATGGAAATAAATTGATTTCATTAATGTCACACATTTAAGCCTAAGTTCAGTTTTATTTCACCTATCATGCACCCCCACCCACACGAGTCCTCCGAGGGTCAAAAATTAATCATCTGGATCGGGCCTTGATCTGACAGCTATGAGGTCATCACCTACCTCCGGCCATAGAGCTGTAACACAAGCTCAGTACACCCGAACCCTCTCGGACCCGTTCTCATTCCTCAATCAACAAAACTTAATGATTTCTTTGCCATTGAATTGACCACTTCTTTCCCTTCATTTCGAGTACCTGATCATGGGTTTTGGTTCAATTTTGCAGAAATGCCCAAAGGTAAGAGCCTTTTTGGTGGCCATGGCAGGCACAAGAGAGGGGGAAGAAGCCCTGTGGTGAAATCTCTCTCCTGCCCCTCGCTCGATCTTTTCCTTTATTTTCTCACCGAGGGTACTTCCATCTTTTCACTTTGTTTTATTTCACCCTTGACTGAGACCACACGGGTGCCAACCCGTGATGTGGCCATCTGGGATTGGGACATGTTACACTGGTCGGTCCCTTCTCTATTCTTTGATTTTTCATTAATCTCTAGCCACATGGATTTATCTCAAAATTTCATTGGTTATTTCTTTAATAATTCATAGTAAATCGATCCTTTATTAGAAAATTATGAAAAAATACTCATTGGAAAGATTATTTCATGTATAACCTGATTTTATGGTTTTAGAGTCCTTATTCTTATTTCTATTTTGATATTTAATATGAACACCAATTTCAATTATATACAATTTTCGAAAATTGATAACTATTCATTTTAACCTCAAATTAATTAAATAATATGTTTTCTTTGTTAGAAAAATATAACCAATCGATTGGCCTAGTTTTCAAACCCAAAATTGATGTTTGGTCTTAAAGGTATAAAATTAGGATTTGAACCCTAACATTTCATCAAACCCTAATCCTTGTGATAAATTACTTGAATTTAGGGTTTAAGGATCTTGGACATCGATATTTGAAAAAAAGACAAATCTAGGATAACTCAAATCAGGTATGTGCATTCTAACCCTAATGTTGGGCTTATTTATCCACACCTATATTCCCAATGAGACATGAGCTTATTTTGCACATTCTTGTAATTCTTCTATAAATGATTTATGGGTCTTGGACCCCACTTGCAATTGTTGATAAACTTATTCTATCTGCCATTGAATTACTTTAGCATGATGATGAAAATGACTAGTTAACTAATATAGTGTACATGAGTACAAACCACCCATTGTATTGGGCATGAGCCCATGGGAATGTGACCACTCTCCCCAATTTATTAAATATTAGGGTGTTTGGGAATGTGTTACTCTCCCTCACCTAGAGGTTTAGGTCCAGTAAGTGCCTCAGCCCTATGTTAGTATAATTTAGTCACATTTAATCATGCATGCAAATTTATTATTGTTCTACTTGGCATAACTTCTTATTTGATATTATTGCCTCATACTCTTGATATCTAGTAGCTAGTGAACCTTTATTTTATCATACTTAAACTATTGAAAAGTCATGTACCTAAAATTGACACATACTTTTATCTCCTTTTACTAGGTGACCCCAACCACCCAGAGCCAGGAAGAGAGGTAGGACCTGATCGTAGTGTAGCTGACCAAGTGTGAGACTATCTCGAAGATGACTAGGTTACTATTACTAGATCCAGTAGTATTTTAGTTTTCATTTCAAATAAAGCTATGTAATAGAATTGGTTTTTATTACATTTCACAACTACAATTGACATTAATTTGTATTTGGTCCATGCTTATATAATTGGAATTATTATACTACCAGCCTTCATCTTCAAGTTTTTACAAAAAGATGGATGTGTGTATTTTCCATTAGATTTTAGTAAGGAGGTGATCTCGCCTCTTTACAGCATGGTATCAGAGCCTGTAGGGTAGCTACTAGGGCATGACGTTGAAAGTGATGGTGTCTAGAAAGGGTCAGAGCTTGTTGGTTGGCAATATTTTTCTCTGTGCCACTAGCTTGGTTTATGGGGACTCCCGAGCTCATATGACCTAACCTGGCCTAATCTGATACAGAATGCCCGAAATAGCATGCCTATAGGCAATAGTATCCTCATCTCATTCTATAGAAAAATCCTTTGAAATCTCACACTTTAAACCTTGTCTTTCAGGAGAGGAAACCTGTTTAGAGACTACTCTGATGACTCCAACCCTCAAACTTTTGTCATCCCACCTCCACCAATGATGACCCCTGAAGAAGAGTTGGTAATGATGTGTCAATTCATGTCTACCTTGGTGGGACAACTTTCTACTGTGACAGCTTCCTCTAGTGAGCCCAAGGAGTTCAACTTGACAGACTTCATAAAGATGCAACTACCATCTTTCAAAGGAGAGAACGAGGCCAATATGGTGGACAAGGCCGATGATTGGGTGCTAGCCCTAGAATGCACATTTGATGGCATGTCATGTCCTCCTCACCAGAAGGTGTTCTTTGTGGCCTATGTCTTGGATGGCCCAAATGGTATTTGGTGGAATGGCATCTCAAGAACTCCAGACACCAATGAGATGTCCTGGGATGATTTCTTAAATATGTTTGGAGATAAATATCTCTACCTCATGTACCTTAAGAAGAAGGAGGCTGAATTCTATTGTCTTTGCCAAGGGAACTTGAGTGTCTTTGAGTACAATCAACATTTACTACTTTTGGAGCATTATACTATTGATCTGGGAATAGAGCGCAGATCAACCTTGTTCTTGAAGGGACTCTACTACAATGTGGGCTACAAACTAGTCCCATAATTGCCACTCACCTTCCAGCAAATGGTGGACATGTCCCTGGCCATAGAGTTTTTCCTTGTCTTCCAAGCCTCTGGATCCGGTAGCAATAAGAGGAAGAATCATGGTGGATATCAAGGGAGAGATTGATGCTCCCACTCTCACCCACCTAGAAAGTGCCCTATGGGAAATGCTCCACTTCAGAGGGAGGATCCTTCCACACCTGTCTGCCATGAGTGTGGCCAACTTGGTCATATTCAACCAAATTGTCCAACATTCCAGTGAGGAAAAGCCCTTGCCCAATATCCACCTCAACGTTAGAATCCGCCTTTATGGAACAACAACAACAACAACAACAACAACAACAACAACAACAACAACAACAACAACAACAACAACAACCACAACCACAACAACCAACAAGGGCGTCGACTGCTAGTGGAGAGGTGAAACAGGAGAGTGTTTGCCCTAGATGTTGAAGAAGGTGATGAAGGCAAGGAGAACATCAAAGGTACTCTACACCTTAACATGCATCTGGTTAAAGCACTTTTTGATTCTAGATCGTCACATACCTTCATATATACACAATTTGCCTCTATGCTAGAATTAGAATCTGAATTTATGAACTTAGTATTAGATGTCAAAACCCCTAGTGGTAGAATATGCTCATCTTATCTCAAACTTCTGACCATGGACCTATGCATCTTGAGGAAGATGTTTCCGTCAGACTTTATTATGCTAGACATGACAACCTTTGATATTATCCTGGGTATGAATTGGATGAAGAGATATAAGGCAATCCTATTCTATGAAGAATCAAAGGCTAGCTTGTTACACCCTAAAGAAGGAAGGATGTGTATCAAGGGTAGAAAATGAGAAGAATGACAATTTATCATCTCCACCATCAAATTCGAGAAACTAATCTCACAGGGGTATAGGGCATACTTAGCTTCAATAGTTCTTGATGCCACACCTCCTATCCTTGAACATATAAAGGCGGTGACATATTCCCTGAAGAGTTACCTGGGTTGCCTCCAACTCACGATGTGGAATTCTCCATCGAGCTTGCACCCAAAGCATCACCAATTTAAAAGACACCTTATCGGTTAGCACCAGCTGAGCTTGTTGAGATGAAGAAGCAACTTCAAGAACTACTCGACATGCGTTTTATTTACCCAAGTGTCTCACCTTGGGGAGCCCCTATCCTGTTCATAAAGAAGAAAGATGGTTCAATGCGGATGTGTATGGACTACCACATGCTCAACCAAGTCACAGTGAAGAATCGTTATCCTCTACCACACATTGATGATCTCTTCGACCAGATCAAGTCTTCCACTATCTTTTCAAAGATAGACTTGCGTAGAAGTTATTATCAGAGGCGAACATAATAATGTTTTAGGTGGATTTTATTGTGATAGATTATCACAGTCTCCCAGAAGGTTCTCAAACTCTTAGTTCAAAATATTTTCCACATCAATCATATCAAAGTATTTTAATATCCTTACCAAGCTAGTTATGTACTTCATTCATGATTTCCTTGAACACTTCAAGAGATTCATACCTGAATTCCATTAAGTACGAAATACCATATTTACTACTATTATTAATAAATATAATGATGTATTGTTAACCATTTTTGGCATTTTTTATAAAATGTCTATATACTTTAGTATGTGAAATCCCTAATAGAATATTCAGTCTCCCACAATTTCTAGTAAAAGGTTATTTGTCATATTTCCCAACAAATAAGTCTCACATGTCTCTATTCGGTCAAAAACCAAAAGAGTCTAGACATCAATCTATATGGATTCTAGAATTGCATTTCTTATTTATGTACTCTACTTGACAATAATATAGGTATCAATTGTTTGAGTCAATGACTCATTCAATACATGTGTCATGCATATTTGTCTCAAGAACTATTGAGAATAGATCATGAGACATAGGGAACCATCATTTAAGATCTTATCTTTTTTAAAGAAAAATATCAATTATTCATAATACCCTTGTCCATACAAGATACATGGTGTTTTAATTAATGGAAGGTACATCATATGAATTCACTAATTTTATTACATGCCCATTAGAATGACATATTCCAACTATAGTGGCATAAACTCTTGCTCCTCATAGTACTAAATTACTTCTTATTGGGGCCTGAAATGGACATATCTATATCCTTCTTCTTCCCGAGTTCCTCCAGATTAAAATGACAGTTCCTTTTGCAGTGTCCAGGCTAGTGAAAGTGGTGATACTTTCCTTCCTTATGTACTCCTTTCTTAGCTTTCAACATTGAAGAGTTTGGTTTCTGACTAGCTTTGGAACTTTTGTTATCTTTTTTTGTGCCGTTGGACTTCCCTCTACTAATAATTGTCACATATTTGGGTTTTGTCCTTCTTCATTTGTGCTTCAGTTTTCCTCAACATGTCAAGTAATTCTAAAAATGTCTAGTCAACATTATTCACGTTGTAGTTCAAGATAAACTGACTATGTTATTCTAGAAGTGACTATAGAATCACATTTATGGCCCACTCTTAACCCAAGGGAAATCCCAGTCTAGCATGGTTTTCCACATACCCAATCAACTTGAGTAAATGAGGACTTACTAGATCTCCTTCTATAATATTGTACTTGAACAACATCTTTGAGACATCATGTCCCTCATGTCTTGTATGATCTTTATACATGTTCTTAATACATGTTACCATCTCAATAACATCCATATTCTAATTATATCTCTACAACTCATAGGTCATTGAGCATACCATCAAGAATTTGACATCTACGACATCTTTGGAGTGCTTCTTCTAAGCATCCATGTCAGTCTTAGATATATTGGGAGTGTGTTCATTTGGATTTGGTGTCTCAAGGACATAGAGGTTGGGCTCTTGAGGGAGAGCACTTCTCAATGTCCTAAACAAGTCATGGAAGTTAAATGTGTTTGTGTTTTCAATTAGATTCTACAAAGAAAATTTGCAACTTATGTCAAAATAGTTTTGATTTGATAAGTTTACCTATATTAATAAGGATTTTAATTTTTGCGCACAATTCTGTTCAAATTTATATCCCTCACTAACAATTCGTAATATTGTAGAATACAACCTTCTAGTGAGACAAGATCCATATTTCATTAAATCATGAGTCAACTTTGGTTGATCGCCCACAACTTGACCGTTTATGGAGACAACTTTTGCCAATTTCATCTCTTCCAACTCTTGGATTGATGGTGTGAACTACTCCATGTCAGAATACATCTTTATAATTCTAGGCACATAATCTCATATAGGGCACCTAGTTAAGCATGGCCCAAAAGTCAAAATGATAGAATATGCAACCTACATTGGAAAACCCACATATCTATAATCGCAGTTCCACAAGATAGATGGAACACCACACGTTTGCATCACCTACACTTTTTTGATCAAGATTTTCATGTGTGTCACTTATGGAAAGCATCTTCATCTTAATATTTATTGAATTACATATATATATATATATATATATATATATATATATATATATATATATATATATCCAATCACCACATACTTATAATTTGTTTCATATACATGCTATAATCACAAACAAAACATGAAATCATAAAACATACAAGCGATGGTTATGGCCATACTAATGCAAATATTTTGATCCACAACAAACTGCTACCTCCTAAGATCTCTAATGTTGCAACCTATACTATACTTTTGGGACACGTTGATCGATCAACTGGACCTTCTTGTCAATCAATTGGACTCCCAGTTTTTTGATTTACTTCTATCGGTTTCTCAAATGGTTCTGGCTCATGCGATTGACTAAACACCTTCAATCAATTGGATGGGCCCCTACTCAATTGATTGTCTCCTCCCGTCGCCTGGACACCTTCATCCTTCAGTCAATCAAATCCACACCTCATTCAGTCAACTCGCCTGATATAAAACATCTTCTCTTTCTCAAAATAGAAATTAAAACACTCCTATTCCATATTACATAGTAAAAGGAAAAACATCAAGTTACATTTGAGGGGAATATAGGAAGATGAGTTTTAATTTACATTTGTAAAGTAGGGGAGAGTATCAGTATGCAAACATAATAAAAACATGAAATAAACCAAACAACCATGCATGCACATCCATAGGGGTTATGTCCATAATCTCGTATGCATTCACTAGCAAAACACTTTTAGGGCAACATGTATAGATTACATACATACATACATAAACATATTCATATATATATATATATATATATATATATATATATGTATTTATTTCTATATGTATGTATTTATTTATACGTATATATGTATTTAAAAAATATATTTGTATATATATTTAGATCATATATGGTATTTAATTTGATGTGAACATGATTCATTTAATATTCACAATCTATTTTATCAAAAATATCCTATCACATCAATTTAGATCCATGACACACCGTAAATTGATGTGGCTTTGATACCACTATTGGGGAATAGGGATGGCCGAAAAGGCGACAGAAACAATTTTTTTCCCCTATTCCTTTACCGGCGATTGCATCAACAATGATGCATCTAGGAAATGGGGAGAAAGTCCAGAGAATATGATTTCTTGGTGATGTGCACTCTTCTCAAGGCGCACGCTGACAAATAGTGATGGCCTCCTAGTGCATTGCCACAGATGGCAGTGGTTGTTGTACTCATTGTATTGTGGTAACGACTTCCATGCCTTTACATTCCCCATGTAGACCATCAAGAACTCCTCGTTGTACTTCTAGATCCAAAAGGGAAGGAGTTGTCCCTTTGATCTCAATGTGCTAGCGTTGAATCATTCTCCCTTATTGTCTATCCCTTACTATCTCTCCAGTTAACAGGTAAGACTTTCTCTGGTTCTAACGTTACAACAACATTGAGAGAACAACATTTTTCAGAGCTTATTGTTGTGTTATTTGAAAGCCTTGACTACCCCTCTATTTATAGAAGGGTCAGGGTCAGGGTTTCCAAATCAAGTAGGAGTCGAAGAGATAGACTTTTGAGAATTTTTAGCTACTACAAACTTTGAATCGATTGATTCACATTTGAATCAATTGGTTTGTATGTGAATCAAACGAGTCAATGCTTGAATCTATCAATTCACTACATTTCCTATTTGGAAACATATTTTCTATTAGTGTGACAATTTATGCACAACATGATGTTAGCATGAATCCTTTATCCAGTCTTATTGATCACTCAACTAGTCCACTCACATCCGAACCAATTGATTCACATTTTGAACGAGCCGGTTTACATCCTGAACTGGTTGATTCATGTTCTAGTTCAGCCAATGCACAACCAATTCTACTCAAATTGATTTGATGTTGGAGTCAGTTGACTTAACACTTGAGTCAGGAAACACATTATCAGTCAACATATCTCCAGCAAATCTTGATTAAATTGAATACCTAAACACTTTAGTAAACAAGTTAAACCTTATTCATGAGTAAACTCCTATTCTAGGCACATACTATGGTGTGTGACCCTATAGGTCCCAAGTTACGTTGACAATGAATGTCTGTAACCTATTAATGACATCACAAGCAATGAGCATTATCTAGAAACATATCATTGCTACCCAATTAATTGAGAAGGTCAAGAATAAATTCCACCTACAATCCTTGATTAATGTTACCGTGACCATATTGTTCCTTTATATTTGATATCCAAATTGAACTAGAGGCCTCAAATCATTATCCTTTCAATGTTCAATACATGTTCCTTGAATAAGAGCAGACTATATAACATGCATGTGAGCTCACATATTACATATTGAGACATAGGAGTATGACAATATGTTTCTCAGTCTCATGTATCAAGTGGTCAAGACATCAATCTGATGTAGGAGGGACAAATCCCTACTACATCACTTACACTCAATTCCCGTGTGTCACAATGGACATGAGCATTACCTATATGGCAACCCATATTCAATGTTACATTGGATGATGTCAAATAGTCAAACGACATGTGATGAGTGTAGTGACTTCTGGCCTGAGAACCACAATCACTAGTATCACTATGAAAGTCAATTCTGACTACCATTTAATGGTATCCATGTATCACTCTCTAGGTGGGTCTTTCCACTACACTATTGTCTAACAAGTACCTATGTCTTTGACTTGATATTTCATAACATGACTAATGAGACTCTATCAACAATCAACACACACAATGTATAACCACTGTCTATTTTTCTTCTAGAGTAATATCTAACTAGGGAAATAATAAGAATGTGTGTGCTCTTATCATACATATGATCTCATTGCCCATGTCTTGAACCTAAAGACTTATGTCATCAAGTAACATCATTCCTTAGACATCTATTATACATGTGTCATAATCTCATTATTGAGATAACCATAATAGACAAAATTTACGTTAACATTATCAAATCAATATATGATGGCCCATTACAACCATCAAATGATTGTATCTATAAGCATACATATCAACATAGTTTGCACATCGAGCCTCTTCCTTTCTGTTCAAACATAAATTCATTCTCTCCTTCCTATATACCCCTCCAATGTAACTTGAGGTTTCACTTTTACAATATAATAAGTAAATAGTAATCTGATAGTTTTATTTTCTATTGTGGGAAGGAGATGATGTTCTGCATTTGATGATTCAAACTAATGGAAGTCTAGTTTCTTGATCGGAGAACCAAGGAGGACAGCTGATAGGAGGATTAAATTGATTAACTACAGGGCGAACCAATCAACTGGAGTGTCTAGCCAACCGCTTCAGCTAGAAGCCAGTCGACCAACCTATGGAAGCCAATCTACCAATCAGGAAGTCCAACCAATCAACCGGAGGGTCCAAACGATCGACCTACCCATTCTAGCAGCATATTTTCTAGTACATGTTGTAAAATGAGATGTATGACCTCATGTGGTAGCAATTCTTTATGGCTCCAAAGAATTGCATTAGTATGACAATAACCATCACTAGCATGTTTGTCATCACGTGTTTTTCTTTTGTTGATATAGCATGTATATGATACATATTATAAATATGTTCTTATCGGATATGTATATGTGTTTGTATATAAAATCCCTCCATAAATATTATTTCAAACATGCTATACATAAGCAAAAAACATGAGAATCTTTATCAACTAAGACTGAGAACACCCTATCATGGTGCATCATCTATCTTGTGGAATTGTGATAGTAGATATGGGGGTTTGCCTCAGTAGGGTGCATATTCTATCATGTTGGCTTATGGGTCAACCTTAACTAGGTGACCTTAATGGTATTCAATGACTAGAAACATACAAATGGACTATGGAAATGATTTGTGCATACCATTTATCAAACCATATCATGACATGCACTTGGAAAATGTTGCCTACGTTTTTAATTGGTTGTAGGCCCCAATGTTGGCTGGGTAATACATTATTCATTTTGGATCATGGCTCACTAGAAGGTTGTACATTGCAACATTCTAAATTGGTATTGATAGATATCAATTTGAAGAAAACAGTGGGAATGATAATAAATTATAAGACTTATTAATGACATCAAACTTTTCAAATCAAAATAAATCAAAGGTGTTATGACAAAATTACAAATTTTCTTTTGTAGAAACTACTAGAAAACACAAACATGTTTCTATTGCGATCGGTCCTCAAGATGGACAAGCTAAATAGGAATAACTTTTGTGACTTGTTCATGATGTTGACAATCATTTTCACTCAAGAGCGAAAGCTCCATGTCCTGGAGACACCAGAGTCAGATGAATATGCTCCTTCTGCACCTAAGGCTGGTAAGGATGCTTAGAAGAAGAACTCGAAAGATGATGCAGATGTCAAGTACCTGATGCTATGGTCAATTAATTATGAGTTATAGATTCAACCTAAGAACATGGATGTTATTGAGATGGTTACTCATCTTAAGAATGTGCACCCAGATTAGGCAAGACAAGAGAGGGAGATGATGTCACAAATGCATTGTTCAAATTCAATATGGCAAAAAGAGAAACATGGTAGAAGGAGATCTAATAGGTCCTCATGTACTCAAATTGATTGGGTATGTGGAAAATCTTTCTAGGGTGGTATTTCCTTTAGGTGAATAGTTGGCCACATATGTGATTCTTCCGTCACTGCTAGAATCATATAGGAAGTTTGTCATGAACTACATCATGACCAATTTTGACAAGTCCTTATCATATTACTTGTCATGTTGAGGACCACTGAAGCACAGATGAATAAGGACAAATTGAAATTTGTGATGATGATCAATAGATGAAAAGGGAAGTCCAAGGGAAATGGTAAATCAAAGAAGAGTTCCAAAGCTATCCAGAAACCAAAGTCTTTTGCGCTAAAAGCTATGGTAGGAGTGAATAAGGAAGGGAAGTGCTACCACTATCACCAGCCTAGACATTGGAAAAGAAACTACCCTCTTTATCTAGAGGAATTTGGGAAGAAGGAGATAGAGATCTCCACTTTAGGACCCCAGAAGAAGTAAGTTAGAATTGTGTGGAGAAAGAGTTTCTAGCACTACTGTTGGAACTTGTAATTCATCTAAGCCTAATGGTCATGTGATAGAATTAGTGAATTGATATTATGTGCATCCCATTAATACATCATGTATCTTGTATGGATAAGAGTATTATAAATCATTGATGTTTTATTCCAAAGTATGGGAGCTTATATGGTTGTGCCCCGACGTCTCATAGTCTATTCTCAATAGTTCTAAAGTCATATACAAGTCATGCCTGACCATATTGTTTATTTTTTTGTGAGTTTAACACAAAGAATGCATGCCTCCATGACTCCAAAGATGAATACCAATAAAATTGTCATCTAGAGAACATAAATGAGAAATGCATTTCAAGAATCTGTAAAGAGGGTCATCTAGACTATTTTGGTTTTAGAACCAATAGAGACATGTGAGTCTAATTTCATGGGCAATATGACAAAATATCTTTTCACCATAATTAGGCCAAGAGTGAGTACTCTATTAGGCGTTATACATACTGATGTATATATACCTTATATAACAAATGCTAGAGGTGGTTAGTAGTACATCATTATATTTACTAATGATCTCAGTAGATATGATAGTTTGTATTTAATGAAATACAAGTCTAAATATCTTGAAGTGTTCTAGGAGATCATGAATGAAGTACATAACTAGTTTGGGGAAAGTATTAAAGCACTTCGATATGATCGATGTGGAAAATAAATTGTGACAAGAGTTTGAGGACTTTCTGGGAGATCATGATAATGTATCACAATGAACTCCACCTACAACATAATGATGTATCAAAAAGATGGAATTACACCCTCTTAGTTATGGTGGGATTATCAATAAATTTATCTAATCTTCCACCTTTTTTTTTTGATACAGGATTTGCAATAAACAATTAGCATCTAAATTGGTTCAAAAGACACCTTACACACGACCTAACATGCATTTTCCTACAGAAATATCAACATTTAACCCTGTGTGCTTTACAAGATCTCCTTATGTAATAATAGTATCACTACCAAATACAACAATACCTACAATCTCATTTGGACTGGGAATTGTCCACATATGTCTCTATTAATGATTAGGAGCAAAAACTTATATAAGAAAATAGTTTCTAGAAAGGCTTTGTCTACATATCACATAAATGTTATTTTCTTGAATTTCTTGAAGGAATTAAAGGATACTACTTTTATATTCTAGTTAGACAACAAAAGTCTTTGTTTCCAGGATGGTTGTATTCCTAAAAGTGAATTAAATTACAAAGAAATTAGTGGGAGATAAGTAGAACTCAAAAAGTTTGAAACCAACAAGAAAACATTGAATCTAAATAGGTACATCTAGAATAAGGAGACTTACAAATTATTATGGAATCTCAAGTTCCTTATGTAACAATAAACCTCATAGATGTATTAAGACCCGACTTGATCTTAAAGATTAGGATACCTTATGACCAAAAAGGTGATAGGTTGGTCATAGATGATGAGACAACAATATACACAAAAGCTATTGAGGTACTAGAGTATAAGAAATGGCTTGAAGCAATTGTATTAATGATGGAATCCATGTACACCAACATGATACTATTTCTTAGGAATTAAGATCTATAGAGATAGATCTAGAATGATTCTTGACCAAAATTAGGGCACATACATTGAAAAGATGTGGAGGGGGTTCAACATGCAACACTCAATGAGAGAAAATTGTCCATGTTCCATGGAGTTAGTCACTCAAGAGCCTAGTGTCTCAGTTCCTTTGAAGAATGGAAAGGCATGAGTAAGATGCCATATGCATTCATAACTGGATCTATGGTGTATGCAATGTTATGTACTCATCCTTTTCTCTCATATGTATTGGACATGAAAATGGGATATCAATCAGATCCTAGTGAAGGTCATTGCACTGGCATAAATAATGTCCTAAAGAACTCATGAAGCATTACAAGATTAGTTCCTTAGTTTTTTTTAATAAGGAAGAGTAGGATGTAAAATTTAAACTGAAACATTGTGTTTGACCTTAAAATAGAACTATAATTTGGAAGAGTTTAGAGCAAGAGACAATTGTTATTTTATAATAGCAATCGAGTACCTTGGTATTTTAAACATAACATAGGATACCATATGGATCAAGAAGTTCATTTAGATGATCTTATGGGAGGTTCCAACCATTGATGATGCAGTATAAATATTATGACAACAATGGGGCTACGTTATAGGCTACAAAACTCAAATTGCATACTATGCCATTTCCATCTCATATGAGAGGTTGTACAATGAGGAAATGTTAAGACTTGTAAAGTACCAACTACAAGCAAACATTGTTTACCCTCTACAAAAGCACTTGCATAGGAGAAACATGATGGACATGTTAAGATCACTTGGTGTAAGACTTGTAAGTGATTGAATCTTAGTGAAAGTGGTAGTCTATTGGTATGTATGACTAGAGATCCAATAATATGATGATTATAATGGGTCATTAGATACTTGATTTTATAATTATAAAGTTCATTCAGTCTATTATGCTTTATGAATCATGAGATGATGACACAAACATAGATACATGTCTATAAAATGATGCCACTAAGTGACATATGTCTTCATTTTGAGGACCTAGAAAATGAGATCATATGTATGATACGAGTACACATTCTTGTTATGTCCTTATCCGATATTACTATGGAAGAAAAATAGGCAAAAATAGTACATAAGACTAGAGTGTTTGTGTTGACTTATGAAAGAGTCTCATTCCTCATGATTGTTGGTATGTATACCTAAAGAGCTAATCATGCGATGATTGTAATGTGGCTTGATATAATTGTTTTGAAAATAATGAAAGGAAGTTCCATTTATTCTATTTTATTTAGTTATGAGATAATGATGTAACATTATAAATGTCTAAAGAGTGATGATACCCAATGACAAATGTCTTCAGAATTAGGACCTAGATAATGAGATCATATGTTTGATAAGTGTACATACATTCTTGTTATGTCCCTAGTCATATATTATTATGGAAGCAAAATAGATAAATGTGTGTCTATTAATGACAAAATATCATTAGTCATGATACATGATATCAAACCAAGCACATAGGTACTTGTTGGAGAACAATTTACCAAAAAAAAACACCACGAGAGTGATACATGGAACCACTAAATGGTAGCCAAAATCAACTCTAAAAAGTGATAATGGTGAACACAGTTCTTAAACCTAGAATCACTACACTCATCACAACTTGTTCAATGAATTTTAACATCATGTAATAAGGGTTTCCATAAATGTGGTGCTCAGGTACATTGTGACACATGGGGATTGAATGTGATTGATTTAGACAGGATTTTTCCCTCCTATAGGAGATTGATATCCTGGCCACTTGATAAGAGAGATTGAGATATAAATGTCCATCCTCATATGAGTCTAAGAGATATTGAGCTCACATGTATTTCAATAGTTTTCTCAACTTCAAGAAACATGGATTTTTATTGATGAGGATGAAGATTCCATTCTTTGATATCAATATAGATATCAAAGACAAAGGATCTATATAACCACTACAATACTAATCACATACTCTAGGTTGAAGTTTTTCTCCAACTTTCCAATTACTTGGGTGATGATGGTGTGTTTATAGATACCTCTCATTGCTTGTAATGTCATAAATTAGTTATGGACATTCACTGCCAATGTAACTTAGGACCTATAGAGTCACACACACATGATACACATAGAATAGTGTTTACTCATGAATAATTGGCTGACAGGGAATGCGAGTTGACCGACTCAAGTGCTAAGTCAATCGTTTCATATGTCTAGATTACTAAAGTGTTTAGGTAATCAATTCAAACAACATTGACTAATAATTGGCTGACTAGGAGCATGAGTTGACCGACTCAAGTTGATTCGACTGACTCAGGTGTTGAGTTGAGAAAATTAGAATTCCAGATGACAGACTGGGCAATCAGTATGATTGGATCAAGGATTAATGTTAATGTAATATTGTTCATTGATCTTTGTATTTAAAACCAATATATTAATTAATAGGAAAGCATTCTAATCGACTGATTCAAGTGTATAGTCGACCAATTGGGTACATGTTGAATGACTCAAGTGTTGAGTCAACAGACTCATGATTCACAGTTAGTAGGAATTCATGAAAATCCATCACTTCGATTACCAATTGATCTCAAAACCATAGACATGACCATCCTATAAATAAGGGTTTAATAAAAACTTTCAAGAGACACCACAATAAACTCCAAAAATTTAGGCCTCTCATAGTTGTAGTAACGTGAGGGCCTAAGCAAGTCCTACCAGTAAAAAATATAGATATCAAGGGGGAGACAAGAAAGGATAAGAACTCAATGCTAGAACTTTGACATCAAAGGGACATATCCTTCCCGCTGGCTCT
This sequence comes from Alisma plantago-aquatica, assembly GCA_963693085.1. Classification (NCBI taxonomy): domain Eukaryota; kingdom Viridiplantae; phylum Streptophyta; class Magnoliopsida; order Alismatales; family Alismataceae; genus Alisma; species Alisma plantago-aquatica. Next base: position 1,711,278,394 of record OY856409.1, on the reverse strand, counting down.
CAGAAGCATGCTAAGGAGTTTTTGGTGGTCCACATGGACTATGTAGAGTCATGAGTTCCATTGTTGCCACACTAGGAGGAAAAAAACCACCACCATCTACTGTGTTGCACCAAGAGCCATCACCGAAAGTTGCTCATTTGCATCTTGTGAATAATGCACATCAACAAGAAAGAATAGTCACTGAACTTGATCCAGAACCAAGTATTCTTCTTGATACCTTTTTTCCTAGATATGCCATTGTTGACACGATGTTATGGCAAGGGAAAGGGACGAAATTTTTGTTTTCTCTTCCTTCACTGTCGTCCTTATTCCCTAATAGTGATATCATAGCCAATTGAATTTACGATGTACCAAGGATCTAAATCATTGCGATCAAATTTATTTTATTTAATACTATATGAATATTAAAATCTTTGATATGAATATCCCATTAAATACCACATAGAATTCATATATATATATGATATATATGCAATTGGCCCTAAAAAGGTTTTGATGGTGGATGTATGAGTGGTTTGGACAAAACCCCATGTTGATGTGTGTGCCTTGTTGTTTGTTTTAATTCATGATGCTATTCTATTTTGCTTCATTCTTTCCAAATATAATTTAACTCTCTCCCTCGGTACTCCCCTCCAATGTAACTCAAGGTTTCACTTTTACAATCTAATAAGTAAATAGGAATAGTTTTGGGAAAGAGAAGAAGATTTTTACCAGGTGAGTTGACCAACTAGGAAGTAAATTCGATCTACAAGAAGACTAAAACGGCCATCTAATAGTAGGAACCAATCAATCAACTGGAGGAGTCCAGCCAACCGCTGAGCCACTCACTGACTGGAGGAAGCCAATCGACAGACCTGATGACCAAACAATTGAGCAAAGGGTTTAGACGGTAGACTGAGACATCACAAGGTTTCCAATACATGTTTCTACATGAGATGTATGGCCTTAGGTTGTAGCAATTTTCTTTGGCTCCAAAGAATTGCATTAGAATGGCAATAAACATTTCTCATATGTTCCTGTTTGCATGTTTTTCTTTTGTGGATATAGTAAGATACATAAATATGGTGATTGGATATGTATATATTTATAGTAAATCTCTCAGTAAATATTAAGTCTTCATTTCTTTCTATAAGAAACACGCATGAAAGCTTGATTGACTAAGTGTGGGCATGCCCTAGCGTGGTGTGTTGTCTATCTTGTGGATGTGTTGTGATAGATATTTGGGTCTATTTTAGTAGGGTGCATATTCTATCATGTTGGCTTATGGGTCAGGATTAACTAGGTGACTTAATAGGATTAAGTGCCTAGAAGCATACAAATAGACTATGGATAGAAGTTACGTATACCATCTATCCAAGAAATATATGAGATGCAATTGGCAAATGTTTCCTACCTTAATAATTGTTTGTGGGGGTAAACATTGGCTGGTTAATAAATTAATTATTTTGGATCTTATCTAACAAGATTTTTTTTACTGCAATCTTCAAAATTAATAGTGAGGTCTATCAATTTGAACATAATAATGGAAGAGTTTATTAATTAAAGGCCTAATCAATCTTATCAATATTATCAACTCAAATGCAAGGTTTTGACAAAGTGCCAATTTAACCTTTATAGGAATAAATGGATAAGAAACTATCACCGTGATCGGTCCTTGATAGTAAAAAATTAAACATGATTAAATTCCAATACTTGTTCAAGACATTGAGAAACATTCTCAATCATGTGTACAAGCTCTACGTCCTTGAAACACCTGTATCAAAGGAACCCACTCTAAATGTGCCTAAGGATGAAATGCATCCTTACTTGAAGCATGCCAATTATGTTATAGATATTAAAAATCTTACATTGGGTTTTATGAACTATGATTTGTGTAAACAACATGAAAACATGAACATGCTCAAGATGGTAGAGCACCTTCAGAATCATGCAAATCAAGAAATATATAATGTCTCCAAAAAGTCATTTGAGTGCAAACTGACATGGGGAGATTTAGTAGAGCCCCACGTGCTAAATATGATTGTCCATGCGGAACATCTAGAGAGATTGGGATTTCCTTTAGGTCAAATTTGACCATAGATATGATTCTACAATCATTACTTGAATCATATCGCCTGTTTATCGAGTACTATCACTTGTGTAACTAGGCTACACCATTGTCTTAGTTGTGTGGCATGTTGATAAATGTTGAAGAACAAATGATGAAGGACAAACCTGTGATGCTGATAAGTGGGATGGAGTCCAAGAACAAAGTCAAGAACAAGAAGTATTCCAAGGATAAGATGAATTCCAACTCTCTACACTCAAGATAAGGAGACGGGTAAGTGCAAAAGGAATATGTCCTTTTCACTTAAATATGTAAGGAAGATGAACCAAGGGATAGAGATTTCTACTTAAAGTATACATCTCATCAAAATTAATTTTGCTACTTCGTTCATCTTAGGTATCAGATATCGGATGTTGGTCACCCATTTTCTCAAATTTGAAGGATTTGAAAATAAGTAGACCTTTGAAGAAAGGTGAGGTCAAATTATGTGTTGCTAATGGAAAAAGTGTTGATGCTAATGCAATTGGAACCTATGAGTTATCCATATCGAGTGGGCTTACAGTAGAGTTGGATAACTTCTATTATGTCTCTACCATTAATATAGACATCATACTTATATCTCAATTGGACAACAATATATTCCAATATCTTAAAACAAATGGTCAACGTTCTATTAGAAACCTTGGGATATTTTATGGCAGTGCCCCACTGTCTTATCTGTAGGGAAATATGGCTACAGAATACACAGTGGAAACAAAAACTTTATCTACCATATTCCCATAAACTAGCATATCACATAAATAACTATAATATGAGAAGGATGGTTTTGAGGATATTACCTGGTCCTGGAGCAAGTCCAGTGACATAATCCACATTCGTCATTGATACACAATTGTTCACAGGTTGCTCTTGGATGGGGTCTGTGTAGCTCCTAGTCTTCACCGTAGACAACAGACTAGAACAATGTCTACAATGACTCCTGTAGTAAACCACAGACTACAGGTTGACGTTGTCCTCCTAATAGCAGCCAAAGGACACCTACCACTACAATAGTCATACAGACCAGCTAGAACTTCTTTCGTCCTACTAGAATAGATAGGAAGGAGTTGTCCCTACTGTTAGCGTACTAGTCACCAACTTGCTCTCCCACAACAATGATCCTCAGTTGTTCTCTACCTTGCTATCCCTCCCTAGTCGGGTAGCACTTGCTTGGGATCTCTTGATTACCACAACCAGAGAGGACAACAATTGTTAGAGAAACTAATCACTACAACAAAAATACCCATTAGTGGCTTTTATTCTAGTGGCTTTTCTAAAAAAATGCCACTATCTATGTAATGCAGTGGCATTTGTAATTTAAATTCCTCTAAACCACATATTATGGAGTTTATAGAAAAGACTTACCAATTAAGGCATTTTTATAATTAATTCGTGGCATTTAAAAATTGCCAAATCAAATGGGCGGGCCACAATTAGTAAAATTTTTCTATTCCCACGTGGCATTCCCTCTTAGGTGCTCATGTGATGTCTGCACATCTCCTGTATCTTTGTTTGTAAATCATCGATGAATAGGCAAGTAATTTTTCCTTACCTAGGCCACCACCTTTGGTGGGTTGGCACTCTCTGATGAAAACAGGGGTTCCCACCATTGGGTAATGAAGGGGAGAGATACTCATCTTTATGTATGTAGGAAGAGGCTAAGGAGAGAATAAGGTTTATGAGATGGTCATTTCTTGTGTAATATTCTAGGATTCAGAAATGTCTAAGGAAGAATAAGACCTTTGTATAACTACTTATAGTATACATGTTTTTTTGGGTGTGGTTTCTTCAATTTTCATTTGATTACCGAAAACTTGAATGGTCTATATTCTTCTACACTACCAATTGACAAAAACCTTCACCATCCCTGAAAATTAGGGTCTTTAAGCAACAATGAAGCAAGATACCAAGTGCATGCAGACAAGTTGCTATTAAGACTAAGCTATGATTGCACAAAATGTAGGGGTTCCATTATGGAACAACAATAATTTTTTCTCTGCCATAGGAAGTCTGGTTTGCCCTCTTGATTTGTATATTGAATGAATTGCATGGCTTCTATGCAGTGATGTTTACATAATGGTTGATTCATGTTTTTTTTGGAGTGTATGTCTTATCTCAGTACTGCTTTAATGTAAACACATTGCATTATGGTTACTTCAGTTCCATATCCTAAATCAATTTTTGTCTTTTGATGGCATGTTATGTTACTCAAGAAGTTTATAGCCAATTATACATCTTTACTATATATGTACTCCAACCTATCGCCTTGGGCCAGGATCCATCAACTGGCTGGCACACCAATTCCTCCAAGTTCAGGGTCTTCTACACTCAGATCTTATATACGTTGTACACTTGTATGGTCCCTGATCAGGTTTAATCAAACTAGATAATGATGTTGCCCATTCTCTAATGGGTTCATTCCTGTTGATGTTGATAGAAACCATGGGGAATATGTTTATGGACTACTTGCTTCACTGTAAAAAATATATTGCTCTATATTTTGCAAATTTATACTACTTTTTTTGAAAATTGATAACATCATTATATATACTTAAAATTGTTAGTACTAATATTTTGAAGCCTTTGTTCACCCACAACAGTCACTATGGCCTGGGCGTCTACCCCCCACTCCTTTTCCCTGAAGCAGAAAAGCTGGACATCACCCAAGACGATCGTACACTTGCACAACTCACCATTCCCAGACATTGGCGTCATCTGAACGGAAGACGCTACAAAGTTGTTCAAATGACCTTAAAGTTTGGGAACTCGACAAATGTAATCGAGGTTCAGTATGATGGTGATGGAAATTTAGCATCCACAAACAGTTGGCGTGGGTGGATTGGGAGAATGGGAATTGACTGTACGGACCAGGTTTTGCTTCGTCCGATTGGCGACCATTCCATACATGCTTATATACATAACTACAACAACAGTTTGCCTTCTCACCTGAGACGGTATATGCACGAGCCAGGCTGTACCGTATCTGAGGAGATGTCATGTGATGAATACGACATGCCTGAGGTGCAATCCTTGCCCGTTGGTACTGCCTTGTACCCCATGACCATCAGTTCAGATTCGTCTACCAGTGGCACCATCCTCGACACAACATCATCAACAAAATGGACACGTGACAATCATAACGGCTGTCACAATTGTTGATGAATTTTTTTAACTTTTAAAATAGGAAATAATCAAAAATTGTAATTTGTGTTGTATTACTTAATGAACATTAGTAATCAATCAAGTATTGTGACTTTAAGGTACCCAATGTGATCTTGATGATGGCTTGCAAATGTTTTTTTCTGGTATGGTTTTGGGTGATGTTTTTCTTTGAGGAATGCCTCAAAGTGATGTTCTACTTTTATCCTTTTTATAACTATGTTGTTTGTATGACAGACTTACTCATAAATGTTATCTTTTTTTACTATTTTTAAGAATGGATAATTGTTGGATGGCAGAGGATGACCGAACAAGTAGCAAATAACTTTTATGTTGTTCAATTTTGTTTTAAGTGTCTTCATTTTTGTGTGGCTTGATATACGCAGGATGAGAGAATAGTTAACTGACAACTTCCATAATAAGACAGCTACAAGGAATGATCAGAACAACATCATTGACTCTTGTATGGGGACTCATTTACCTAGCATTACTCCACAAGGTTGTTGGAAAGCTTTGAACCTGTCACCCAGTAATCACTCCAAAAAAATTTTAGCTTCCCTTCCACCTAATGTTCAAAATGATAGACCATGGAAATGCAATAACATTATTGCTAGCTCTGCTATTACATCAACACCTTGTGATAGACAAGGTAATCATATCCTCACATTTATAGTGATGCATTTAATAATAATGGATGGCCGTCTAGGGTTTGGCGGCGGCGGCGACCGCGGCCGTGGGGGAAGAAGTGGAGGAAGAGGAGGTGATGGGCACGATCCCATCCCCTTGCGCATGAGAATGACACAGCAAGATCCCAATGGCACTGCCGTCAATGGAAGTCTAGCAGAGAAAGACCAAGGCAACAATGGCAAGGCTCAGCAAAGTGACTGATCCTACAAGGAAGCAATGGTAGGGCGCAAAGCGTCGAACCTGCTCAAGACTGTATCCCCGGATACGCTCACCACAAACGATATCAAGGTGGATTGCTCAGGAGCCCTTCCTACCCTAACAATCAACCCAGAGTCGCTCCCGCCATGGCTCGAACCATGGCGGTATGCAATCATCGTCAAACTGATCGGAGGGAACATTCGCTCTCAAACCCTTGTTAACCGCCTCTCACTGTTATGGTCGCCTTCGGATTCCTTCCCGGTGATCAACCTTGAGAAGGGTTATTACATTATCCAACTAGATAACGAAGCGGATTTCATCAAGGCTATGACCGGAGGTCCCTGGACCGTCTTCAGCAATTACCTCTCAGTGCAGTCATGGTCTGCAGACTTCCGACCATCAAACCCAATCCCACGTAGGTTGGTTGTGTGGTTGCGGGTGAAAGACCTTCCTGTCTACCTCTATCAAAATCAACTCCTTGCCATCATTGGTAACCTAGTCGGAAGGACGATTAAGATCAACAAAACAACAACAATGAGTGATTGGAGCAAGTTTGCCCGTATTGCCGTTGAAGTTGATACCACGAAGCCGCTCCAGCCGGCGATCTTACTCAACGGGGAGCAATACCGTCTGGAGTACGAGAATCTACCATCTATTTGTATGAATTGCGGAAGAATCGGTCACTCGGACAAGGAATGCAATCATGCATTGCCTTTCATCCCTGGTGAAGCTTCAACTTCGACACAACTGGCCCCATGCACGTACATGGAGGCGATACACGCACCGAAACCCTCACAACGCCAGCCACCAAAACAGAATGGCCCAAGACAAGAACATGCACCCAACAAGGCGGCACCGAGTACAGAGAATCTAGGAGACAAAGTAACCCACAACAATCCTACCAACGCAGATCAGATCATTCCTGCAGATGGCGGGGATAATTTCGACTGGGAAACTGTTGTTAGCAGAAAGAATAAGAAGAAAGGGCAAGCGAAACCGCCGCCAAAACAAAGACATCAACCCAATGTTAGTGACAAGGCGCAAGGAGCCAGCGCAGCACACACAGCGGTCATCCTGGTTGATGATCAAATGTCTGAGGGCAGGAATCTTGAACCTAACACTAGAGAAGCCTTCTGCTTTGGAAGCACGCTGGAACAAGCAAACCCAAATCTCCCTCCATACAAGTTTTCTTGGGGTAACACCGGCCAAAGAAGCACTGGTGTTATGCTCTGGAATAGGAGGATCGTCTACCAAAACGTGGTAGTAAGCCCTGGACGAGAGAGGAAGAAAGGCAAAATACCACAATCAATCGGCCAGTCAGGACATTCGGGTCCTCAGAAACAACTTACCTTTACAGAGGAGGTCCAGGACATGGACACCATGACCTCGAGTCCTCAGGACGAAGCTGGTGATGCCGGAAGCACTTCTACTAATGGGGATGGCCATGGAAAGGGCCTCCTTGCTATAATTCAGTAACTCCATCACCCTATATCCTTTATGAATATTATCTGCTGGAATATCCAAGGAGCGTGCTCCAAAGATAAAGTCAGACTCATTCGAGAATATAAGGTGAAGTATAAGCTTCACGTTCTAGCCCTTATTGAAACCAGGTGCAGTAGCACCTCTGCGAGCAATGTTATTCAGAAACTAGGCTTTACCTCTTCACACCACGTGGAGGCCCTTGGATTCTCAGGCGGAATATGTGTCATGTGGGATGAAGCTAAATGCCACCTGGAGGTTTTAAGTAACCACCAACAATTCATACATTGTCGAGTAAACCATTCATGGTTTGTCACCTTCGTCTATGGAAGCCCCAGTCTGTCGAAGAGGAAGTACCTATGGACAAGGCTCACTGAAATGTCACAGCACATCTCCACAGCTAGGGCGGTGCTGGGTGATTTCAATACTATGCTTGATGTTTCAGAAAAACGAGGTGGTAAGCACTTTGATCGCACGAACAACCGCCTATTCAATGCCCTACTCCGGGGTAGCGGCCTGGATGAGGTTCGCATGGCTGGACAATTCTTTACCTTCAAGAGGCAACATCTTCTTGAGAAACTCGACAGAGTCATTGCTAATGACTCCTGGCTCTAGGTTGAGGGTAGGTTCAACTGCAGTGTTCTCCCCAGGCTACACTCAGACCACAATCTGATTCTTTTGTCAAGCTCCATACAAGTTGCAGCTAAACAGGCGATTTTTAAAACCAAGGCAAGCTAGAAACTCGCAGAAGACTTCAATCAGACAATCATGCCCTCGTGGGACAGCTCCAAAAGCTTTCCAGAGGCCCTCCCTCCTTTCAAGACTGTCGTCCTTAAATGGGAAAAGAAGAAACGTGAGGAAAAGCTAAGTCTGAAGAAATCTATCGTCTCCAAAATAGACAAATGCCAGGTAACCGATAGCCACAATCCTAATATTACTAACGATCTCATATCTATCAATCTGTAAGAGCAACATTCTAAAATTCTCCTCGAAGAAGAGTTGGACTGGCAAAAAAAGGCGCATATCCAATGGCTGAAGTGTGGCGATGGCAACACCAACTTCTATCATTCCTATGTCAATGCCCACCGTCATTTTGTTAAACTCAGCCGTCTATGCAAGGAAGATGGTGAATGGGTGGAGAGCCCCAATGCTTTGCAAGCCCTAGTCCTGAGCCACTTCCAGAATCTCATGGCCCAACCAGCGACGCCCGTCACAGATTCCCTGGCTTTCTCAAACTATACCGGCACTTTCAAGCTTCTAACCCCGCAGGTCTGCAACTTCATAGCGAGAATGACCGGCCATGATGAAATTCAGAGAACTCTCTTCCTAAAGGGACTGTCTAAAGCTCGAGGCCCCGATGGAGTATACACAAACTTCTTACAAAATAAATGGACCATAGTAGGTCATTCATTTGTGATCATGGCGCAAAAAGCTTTCAACTACGGGCGCGTGGATGCCAGCCTTGCAGATTCCCATATGATCCTGATTCCCAAAATGAAACAACCACAAAGCTGCTCGGACCTTCGTCCGATCTCCCTCAACAACTCATGCTTCAAGCTTCTGTCTATGGTTCTTGTAGAACTCATAAAGCCACACCTCCCAGATTGGATAGCTGCAAACCAATCTAGCTTCATTCCGGGTAGAAACACCAGTGACAATATTCTACTTGTGCAGGAAGTTATTCACTCAATGAAACAGAAACACTCGGGCAAGAAATGGGTGGTGATTAAGCTTGATCTGTCCAAAGCTTTCGACAGAATGAACTGGAATTTTATCAAAAGGATCAGTTCAAGTGTTGAAACGATCGGTTCCTGGTCCAACCGAGCAAGTTTGGAAAGTAGGATTGGTGAGAAATTTCTTATCGTTTCACTTGCCCAATTTGATTGGAATAAGGATTGGTATTTGGTACCAATTAGAAACAAATGAAGAAAAGTCAATCGGGAACTGATTAGGACCACGAACTGACCGGTTCAGAAGTGAACCGACCGTTTCATGGGTCCCAACCGATCGGTTGAGGTGTCAACCGACCGGCTCCGGTCCCCAACCGACCGTTTCAGAAATGAAACGATCGGTTCAAGATACGCAGTTGGTTGTTTTTGTGGAAAATCTCGAACCCTTCTACTCCTGCTTTAGTACCGCATTGTCCGGGATAGAGAACCCTGTCCCATGACCCTCCTATATATAGGGGTATTGGGGGCTTCTCAAAGAACAACTCAGTGCAATCAGTTGCTCTGTAAAGTTGTCATTCTCTCTGGTTTTGGTAACCAAGAGAGCCTGAGCAAGTGCTACCCGATAAGAGAGGCACAACAAGGGAAAGACAATTGTAGAAAGTGACTGGTGGTAAGAGAGTGTGTCAGTGACTAGTACGCTGACAAGAGGGTGTGACTCTTTCTGATTCCTTGTGGGACAAGGAGATTGGAGTTCCAGGTGGTTAGTGTGGACTACTTCAGAGGCGGGAGATTTCTGCCGCTCAGAGGACAACTATCAATCCTAATAGTCCCGGTGAGACCAGGAGTCGTCATTCCCGGTACTACCAGGAGATGCACAGACTCCGTCCAAGACCGGAGGTGAAGACCGCGCAAGCCGTGAGGTATTGTCGCCGAGCAAGCCTCGGGACAAGGTATGATTCCACAAACCATCCTTTCCTATTGTATAGACGTTGATGCATTTCCTTGTTCTGGGTTTGGGGAGGATAATTTTGTTTTTGTTTCCGCTGCCTTCTCTGCCTCCCATAAAACCTAACAAAAGAAACATGCAAAGGAAACCAGTAGGAAGAATGTAGGAGAAAGAAGCTGGGAAGGAAAGCAAGAGGAAGAACACAGGAGGAAGAACCCTGGGAAGGAAAGTAGGAGGAAGATTGGAAGCAGTGTTGGGTGGGGGAGGGGTTGGATAGGTCAGTCGCAATTTTGTAGGTGGTCCGCTAGTCGTGGCTATCAGAACGGAACTCCCCTTCCACGATTGTAGTAGTTGCTGTTGCGGTCAAGTTGAACACAGGAACGTGCGGGGAGAGTTATTGTTGTATTTATTTGGTAAAATAATGTATACAATAATGGTAATGTAATTATTGGATAATAATGGAATGTGACGATAATGGTGTAATAGATTCCTAACTGAATGTGCCACGTTTAGGATCGAGTTAAATTTTGAATAGTCTGTGGTCAGTTTGACAAAAACGTGGTTAGCGGGAAAAACGTGGTTAGCGGGAACCCGGTGTGGTCTGTTTTAGTGATAATATTGAGGGTTTTAAAAAATGAAAAAAGTTGAAAAAACATGAGAAGAGAGAGGATCAAGGAGAATGCAACATTTCAAATTGATGTGTTCTGCAAAGCTTAAAATGGCACGATTGTAATTTTTTTGAAAAAATCACTCTTTTTATAGTAGTATATATATGTATATGTATATATATATGTATGTATATATATGTATGTATATATGTATGTATATACATATCTATATCTATGTATATATATATTTATATATTTGGGTTCATATGTGCTGATTAGTCAGACGTGCACATCAACAAGTTTAAATATTCACATCGCATGCAATAAATAAACTAATACAACCAGAAATACGATCATAACGATTATCCAAAAATATAACTAATTGATGTAGCTCTGATACCATTATTGAGAAATATGGAATCAGATAGGCAACGGAAACAAAAAATTTATTGACACATTTTTGATAAATCAGTGGATCATGTCAATAACTATGTAATGAGAAGGATGGTTTCATGAAGATATATCTGGTCCTAGAGGAAGTCCAACAACAATCCTCATTCATGTAGATGTGCAATCTATCTTGGACGATATCTGTGCAGCTCCTTGTTACACTGGGACTCATATGACTTCTCCTCCTAGGACAGCAGACTCGGAAAACTACTACATGGGCTTCTCAAATCTCACCACTGACTACGATTTGATGTTGTCCTTCTAGTAGCAGCCAAAAGACTCCTACCTCTAGAGTAGTTCACACAGACCAACTAGAACTCTTATCGTCCTAGTAGAGCAGACATGATGGAGTTGTCCTCTCGTTGGGGTACTAGTCACCAACCTGCTCTCCCACAATAATGATGTTAGTTGTTGATGTCCCTCGGCTATCCCTCCCTTGTCAGGTAGAACTTTCCTGAACTCTCTTAGTTACAACAATTAGATAGGACAATGTTTGTAAGAGCAACAGATTCAGTGACAAGGATGAGGGTCCAAGGTCTCTACACCCACACTCTACGTCCATCTATTCCTACGACCCTCTTCAAGAGAAGGACAACAATAGGAGCTACATTTCTCACTATTTCCACCATCTCCAATGAAAAAGGAGGTCACCTTAGACCATCTATACCCTATGATGGTTACTATTTTTTGAGTTTTCTTCCATCGTCTCCCATTCTGTTCATCCCTCTTCATCCATCCATTAGACATGGATGTATTCATTTGTAAATCTGTGTTGTGATTCATTAGCATGAGTTCCTAGATGATTTTCTTGGATTAGGAGTTTCCATTAAGGCTCTCTCAACATGTAAATGTTTATATCCAATGTTTATCTCCATACTCTTGGGTTTTATATCTTCACTTGCATGATTAGTTACCATCTTGTGTTGTTTGATTGCTAATGCCTCTAAAAAGTAGTATTAGCCTATATCTAGAGTTATGGAGTAGTTTGATGAATGATATTGTTGGAATGATAAATCTAACAATTATATCATTGTCTTTTTGATGGTATGTTTTCCATCGAAAGAGACAGAGAGTGAGAGAGAGAGAGAAACTTATGATCTAGATCTATCTCCACATGAGAGATGAGGGAATAATCACTAATGATGGTTTCTTTTAAACTATGATAAGGGTATAAAATGTGGGTGAGTATTGCATGTTGGTGAGAGACCTTAAATAGTGAAACCCAAATGAAGTTCTATCCATATATCCAAAACATACATAAAGATTTAATTCCATTCTTGACTTGTTAATATATATTTACTTTACTTCTGTCATCCTATTATTTACTTGGAACCACCATCGTATGAGGGACATTTATATCTCCTCCCAACCATACGTAACTAAGCTAAGACATTATGTGCTTTATACTTGCCACCCCTTGTCCCTATGTTTGACCCTATTTACTATACAAGGACTCATATTATTGTTGTAGGTTTCTATGTTTTGGGTTATTAATTTAAAGACTGATTACTCCAAATCTGCATCCATTTTGGATGTGAGATCTGATGCAATCAACTTTTAGTGTCATTTCCAGGGACAACACAATTGAAAAATGTTAAGGATCTGAGGTCTACGAAACATATGTTAGTGCCTTAAGTCTAGGTATAGACTTAAATGCACACTCTTAGATCTAATAATATTATACCTCTTGAAAGTGCATTTAACATGTTTGATTTCCTGTCTTGACCGCATGATTTCTTTTAGGAACTTAGTGTGACTCTAAACTTTCTCCTTCACAAAAGAAGTCAAGCCTCCTTAGAGAGCCAGAGTGGTTGGAAAAAAAGGGTGAAGAAGATCATCACTTTGGACAATAGCATAGTGAGGAGGAACTAGAAGACCATGGCCCTTAACCATACATTGAAAATGATGATGGTCCATCTCTATGATCCTTGGCCTCCAAAAGGGCCATCTAATCAAGTAAGCTAGTCATTATGCCCAAGTTTATAGTCCTACACTTTGAGTTGAAATTGGCCTTCTTGAATGATCTACAGTAGTAAACCTTTAGAGGAAACTCACTAGAAGAGAATCCCTATACCACCTATATGCTTCAAAAATATGTTTGATATCCTCAAGATCAATGGGGTCCCTCAAGAGGTCATCTAATCTAAGGGTTTCAGGTTTTCTTTGAGGGACAAAGCCCTTGCATGGTATCTTGATCTAAAGGATAGGATTCATAATGGTGGAGAAGTAGTACTTGATGCCTATGTCACCAAGTTCTACCTTGTAGAGAAAACCACACAAGATCAATGGCTTTATGTTGATAACCGATGATAGCTTGAATGAAGACTTGAAAAGATATCAAGGGTACCAAAGAGATTTCCCTCACCAAAACATCAGTCTGGGATAACTAGTGAGTATTGTCTACAATGTGTTGATGATGAGTGAGAAAACATCCCTCAATGCTACTACTAGAAGTGACTTTATGGGAAATAACATGAAAAACTCAAAGAGGATTATTGATAATATTAATACTTTACAAGATGTTATAGGGTACAAAAGAGGTCCAACCTCTAATGTCTCTACTATAAGGACCGCTACGGGATCCAAGGTACTTGAAGCCCTAATGTCCAAAATCAGTAAGATAACTCCCTTTGTTTGCACTATGAATGATACCAGGTACAAAGGAAAGAATCGAGTAAAAACCACAATGATGTTTAGCCTATGGAGAGAGTGGCGATGGAATTTAGAATTTTTATGTACACTCAATATGAAGTGGATAACCAAGGTGGGTCAACCCAAAATGTCTCTTACGTCAACTTTAAGAAAGCAGAGCATCGTGGATTATCTTATGGAAACAAGAATGATGCTAAAAATTATCATCAGTTGAATGTCTAAACCATCCACCCCTAAGGACACCTGGATCTAGGAGAGGCACTGGATCATTTTGGTTCACTCACAATACTACTTATCATCATAAAAAGAACAACTTTCAAGCCCAAGGTCAGAATGAAGGCCAGAATAGCAATCAAAATCATAAATGGAACTCAAAGCAGCCTAACTTGATGTCTATGATGTTTGAGTTTGTGAAATGAAAAACATACATTACTGATAAACTCAGTTTGACTGTGATCAACAACGATAACATGTTGAATGTGTCATGAGTGCATATGGGTTGTGTAACTGGGTAGAAATCTAATCTACATACTCATAACAAAATGATTGATCAACAATTAGCAAATTGATATGACATGCTCAAGAATCTTGATGGAAGAATTTCATCTACATACAAAAAATATCTTTTACGCCATGAAATTGCTAAGATGACTACTCTGAGGTTAGGTATAGTTTTGGAGAGTCAATCATCTAAAACTCATCAAGAGAGCAATTTTATTCCTAAGTCTCAGTCTAAGACAATGGAGATTGAGTAGGAACGTACTCTTGTCGTTATTGTTGTGAAGAAGTCCAAGGAGAAGAGCAAGGAAAAGAAATATGTGAAATAAAAACAACTTGATGTTGAAGAAGAAGCAATTTATAATAGAGACCCCTATGCTCCAACTATCCATTTTCTGTACAAGCTCATTAAGGCTCATTTGAAGAAGAGGTACAAAATGTTTATCGAGGTGGTGAAGAAGTTAAACCTAGACATCCCTTTCTTGAATTGTATAGAAGAAATGCCCACTTATGCCAACTTCTTCGTGGTCCTGATAACTAAAAGAAGACAAGGTGATGAAGTGGATACAATCTAGCTTTCTAAGATGTCCACTGCCATTTTACAAGTCAAAATGTGAACTAGGCAAAAAGATCCTAGAACTTCATGATCCCATTCAATGTGGGAGACAATGAAGAAAGAAATGGAATAGATAATGTGGGGGCTAGCATCAGTTTGATGCTTTTCATGCTTTCCTAAAAACTTGATCTCACTAACATGGTTAAGATTGGAATGTGAATGCAACTCGTTGACCATACCTTCACCAAACTAATTAGGGTTGTGGAGGATGTGCCTATTAGAGTGGCAAGATTTCCATCTTGTGTGATATCATTGTGATTGATATCGTTGAGGACCCAACTTGTCCTATTGGAAGACACTTCCTATCCACAAAGATAGATTTTTTATATATTTTGAGGCTAGAATCATATCCATTAAAGTTGGAAATGACCATATCAACTTCAAAGTTCAAGACTCCATGAGAGATCCCTCCCTCTTTGAATTTATTTACTTCTTGAACAGTTAAAACCAATTTTAAAAAGAGATACAAGAATAGAATGCTATCATTGATCCTTTTATGAGATCCCTAATTTACTAGAGTCCAAATTTGGAAGAAACTAGAGTGGTTATGCTTTTGAATACATGCATGTTGAAGAAAGTGAGAGAAATGTTAAAGAATAATCAGTGATAGAAACAGTCAAATATGCTTCCATTAAAAAGACTCTTGGTGATGAAGAAGTCCTAAAACCTAAACCTAAGATTATGAAATTACCTGAAGGACTCAAGTACGAGTTCTTAGACACTAAAGAGTGCAACTCTATCATAATAAGATCTTCTCTACCTGATGAGAAAGAAGATAATCTATTGGTTGAGTTAAAGCTCAAAAGAAAAGACAAAGGCTACTTTGTATATGATATTGGAGGGTTAAACCTTATCTATTGTATGCACCACATCCACCTCAAAGCAGATGTGACACCTCTATCCTGGAGACAAAGAAGGTTAAATTAAAACCTAAGAGAGGTAGAAAAGAAGGAGTCATTAATCTATGTGGAATATGGACTATTTACCTGATCACAAATAGGAAATGGGTAAGCCATGTACATGAGGTGCCCAAGAATTTTCAAGGGAGATGATGGATATGAAATAGCCCCAAGAATAATAACATGATGAAGAATGTGTATTCAAAAATGAAATTTAATGTAACAATAAAGAAAGATAACTTTCACCTTCCATTTTTTTTGACCAAGTGTTGAAGCGTCTAGCCCATCACATGTATATGTATATATATATGTATATATATATATATATATATATATATATATATATATATATATGTATATATATATATATATATATATATATATATATATATGGGATTAAGAGAGAAAGATTTCTACCCCCCTCTCCCATAACCCATGGCGGAGGCCGGACGCCAGGGAGGGTGATAAATCAAGAGATGCTTCTCCGTGTGGTTTCGAACACGGGTCCCATCATTGGGAACCAACAAAATTCGCCAACCGGGCTATTCCCTTGCCGACTATGAATATATATATATATATATATATATTTGTATATATATATATATATATATATATATATTTGTATATACATGTATATGTATATATATGTATATATGTATATAAATTTTTATGTATATACATGTATATGTATATATATATGTATATATACATATATATATATATTTATATATATATATGTATATATATGAATATATATATACTACATATATATATATATACATATATATGTATACATATATATGTACATATATATATATATATATATATATATATATATATACATATATATGTACAAATATATATATATATATATATATATATACGTATATATGTATACATATATATGTACATATATATGTATACATATATATATGTACATATATATGTATATGTGTATCTATATATATATATATATATATATATATATATATATATATATATAGACACACACATATATATATGTATATATATAAATAAATAAATATATATATAGACATATATACATATATATGTATACATATATATATATATATATATATATATATATATATATATATATATATTTATATATATTCATATATATATGTGTATACATATATATACATATATATGTATATATATGTATATATATATGTATATATATATATATGTATATATATATGTATATATATATATATATATATGTATATGTTTATATATGTATATATAGATGTATATGTATATATATATGTATATGTATATATATGTATATATATACATGTATATATATGTATATATATGTATATGTATATATATGTATATATACTTATATATATGTATATGTATATATGTATATGGCTATTTATTTGTTGCGCGCATGGGTATTGAACATTCGTTACCCGCTTAAATGACATGGTGGGATATGGTCGTAATTACAGAAAACCTTTTCCGTTTCCGCGTTTCAACCTCCTTCTCCAAGCGATCTGCTCCGCCGCAAGCCTGGTCGATCACATTGATCCGCCGATCCACCGCTCAACGACCTGCTATCGTCCATCCGTCACGAATTCCACGTTCCGCGACGATTGTGTATATTCTTTTACAGTTATTGGTCATCAATCCGTATCTGCATCTCCATACCTGATCAGTAAGAACAAATTCTGCAGTTCTCAATTTTTGTAAAGGAGGACGGCGTTCTTTGTGTAGGTTTGAACCTACTATTGTGAAGCTCACACCGTTGAGGAGGAGGGGGGTGGGATAATTCCATAATCTATCTGCATATTCGGTGAAGGTATCGATCTTCACCAGGTCAAATTGCCGCTCCAGACCTACTGTTGTGAAGCTCTCACCGCTGAGGTGGAGGTGGTGGGAGAATTCCCTAATCTATCTACATATCAGGTGAAGATATCAATTTTCACCAGGTCAAATCGATGCTCCAGACCTACTGTTGTGAAGCTCATGAAGTTGAAGAGGAGAGAGGGGGTCGGAGATTTCCCTGATCTATCTACTTATTAGGAGTAGTTGTTTGTCCAAGCTACAACCAGGTAGTTTTGTATTATCTTCATCACTTCAATCAGTTATTCTCATTTTCTCATTTTTTCATTATCACAATGTGTATTCATCTCTCTGTCTTTTGTGTGGGAAAGAAACCCAATTTTGTGTCTGCATTTTTCATTTTTGAAGTAGTAACTGTCATACATGTTTTTATGTTTCACATAGTTACTCTTTTATTATACGTGGTTACTCTTCGGACTGATAGAGTTACTCTTTGATGTTTCAAGGTTACTCGTCTGTCTTGCAGAGTTACTCCCACACGCTGTAATGGATCCCAACCTTGATATAGATGCTACTGATGCAAGTGTCAGCCTTGCTAATGATAATCCTCATTCTTCTCCTTCTGTTTGTGCTTCCAATCTGTGTTGGATAAATGGACATTTGTAAATCCCTTTGTTTTGATAATGACAAACATTTCATTCTTGTTAATCTAACGTGCTACTTGAGTGTTGCAGGAATAAGGTGGATGGCAAAGCAATTAGGGAAATCCATATGCTTACATATTTATATTTTCATGAAATGTAATCACTTTGTAAAAACTTGTACAAATATATAATGTAAAAGTACTTAGATTTCATGTAAATCAAACGTTAGATTCTCCCTATCTAAACATCACATTTAGATAGGTCATCCCCTTCAAATAAGTGTCACATATGCACACTCATACACACACTTAGTGCTTTAATTGAAAAATTGAAACATGGTCAATCTCGGTCGACCAACTCCTCGACCGAGACACTCTCGGTCGATAATTTTCTCGACCGAGAAAGACCGAGGTAGCCGTTAGACACATCTAACAAGGTAGTTGGCAGTTGGAGATAAACGTTGCAAAACACTTGATTCAGAGAGCCTGTCGGTCCACAAAAGTTCGACCGAGTAGGTGTCTCAGTCGACCATTTCTCGACCGAGATGGACTCTGACAGCAACTGCAGAATTAATTAATTAGCCGTTGCTAAAGCAACAAACTTTTACCTAACGGCTAGTTAAGCACTTAGAAACCCCTAGAAGGTGTCTAGAACGTCCTTAAGCACTTGTAGGACATTCCTATAAATAGGACATGCCTTAGGACACCTAAACTCACTTGTTACACTTGAGAAATCTTTGAGCATACTTTGAGCAACATGTTTGTGAGCAAAGTGAGCATAGTGACAATAGGCTACTTCTTCTCTTAGCTCAAAATTCGTGTCCTATAGGCTAGCATCTCCTATCCACTGCAATTACATTTCCATAAACTTTGGTTAGGAGATCTACACGCTTGATCTAGGCAAATCAAGCCTTGTGCTACAAAAGGATAAGCTGTAATTTCTATTTTCTTTCTTGTTCTCTATTGTTGTTTGTACTCTCCTTGCTTCTCCTAGGTTGGAGGCTGTGGGTTGGAGAGGTTGAAGATCTTCTTGGTGAAGAAGGGGACCTTGAGCTACTTCAAGAAGGCTGGTGCAACGGGAGGTTACTTCTAGAGAGGAAGGCTACTTCAAGGGGGAGCTTGGAGTTACTTCAAGAAGGCTACCTCAAGTTGGTGCATCTACTTCAAGTGAAGGTTGTTCAAGGGGGTAAAGAAAGTATTGTATTTTGTGTAAATCCTTGTGAAGGTAATAAAATTAATACTTTCAAAATCCCGTTTGGGTAAGCAACTGGGTAGTGGACTGACAACTTTAGTATTTGCTAAAGTTGGAACCACTCTAAACACATGTCTCCTTCTTCCATTCTTCATTTGTGGTTGTTTGAGTTAAATAATTGCTAAAATATTGAAAAACTCTATTCACCCCCCCTCTATTGTTTTTCAATTGGTATCAGAGCAGGCTTCAAGGAGCTCTAATCGAGTCTTGAAGTATGAAGGGTGGTGGTGTCTACAACCGCAAACAAAAGAAAAGTATGGGGCAACCTTCAAAAAGTTGCAGTTGGTGCTTAAGAACAAGCCATGCAACACTTGGTTGCCCGTGGATGTCAAAGAAGGAAGATACACATAAAGAATGTCTTATTGCTACAATAAGTGAAGATGAAAAAGAAGAGGTAAGCCTTTTTGATTTATCTAAAGAAGAGCTAGTTGCTTCTCTTGAAGAGACACACAATAAATATATTGAGTGCAAGAAGAAATTATAGAAATCTAATAAAGCAAATGATGAGTTACATGCTAAGCTTCTTGCTCTTACATCTGAAAATGAAGATCTCAAAAAGGTTATTGAAGATCATGATATTAAGCTAAAATCTGTAGAAGCAAATTGTAATCTCCTTTCTCTAGAAAAGATTAATTTGCAGACTCAAGTGACTGATCTTCAAAAACAACCTGTTTTGTGCTCACATCTAGATTATGATACTATTGTAAAAGAAAGAAATTCATTATCATCTAATCTAGATCAAGCAAAGCTAGATATCAAGAAGAGAATGGATGAGATTGCTAAGTTACAACAAAAAGTTAGTAGTCTAAATAATAATGGGATTCTTGATCAAATCTTAAATGATCCATACCATCAAGTTGGAAGGAGAGGACTAGGTTACAAGCCTAAAGGAAAATCTTATCATAAACCTAGTTGGAAAAAGACACAAGCACATCAATCTATGTATGTACCTAAAGGCACAAATACAAATATACCCAAGAACAACCTAAACCAAAATCATAGAAAGAGATATGAGGTTGATTCTATATGTTGTCATTATTGTTTGCGTCTTGGTCATTATTCTTTTTCATGTCCTTATAAGAAAAAGGATGTTGAGTTAGTTTGGGTTCCAAAACCTCCAAATTAAATGAACGAAATTAAGTTGAGATATGACCAAGGACCTAAGTTGTATATTTCTATGTCTATCTCAACTCAACATAATGGGATATCAAATTAATTCAAGTATCTAAACATCTAACTTGCATAATTGGGTTTTACTTGGAAGCAATTAACAGTTCAGAAAACATTTTAGAAATCTTGTCGGTCGAGAAACTTTCGACCGAGAGAACAGTCGGTCGAGAAATAGTCGACCGAGCAAGTTACTGATTTCCAGTCTGAAATAAATCTGTTATTTTCGATTGGTCAAATTGCTATCTACTTGTTATTAATAACTGTTCGTACATGCAAAACAAAGTATACATTCTGGAAATTATCTTTGAGAACGTATATGAGATTAATTTTGGTTCATTCTCTAAATGATTTAAAACTGAAAATCATGAATCATATTTAAGTCAAAATTACTACCTACATGGTCCGTTCCAAGTATTCTTTGATTTATTCACATAGAAACCATATGTTAAAATTTCATGTTTTATCGTTACATCATGGATATATTTTCAACATTTCATTATTCAACCTTCTATAGATAAACATTGATGTTTGAATAATGATTATTGCATCCTTGATGATACATAGCCAAACAAAATGATTTGTTAGTTATATGTTGTTTTAATGCTTGCAACACATAAATATTTCTCAACTGGTATCTTTTAAGAACCGAGATATTACTTAAGAATCTTATGTGGATACAAGAAGAAGTGAAATTTGATACAGCAAAGCTTATATTCTAAGAAAAATCAAGGATAAAATATTTTCATATTGAGTATTATTTAAAATACTTCAAATTGATATCTAATCAAATTACATGCAGATATTATATACGAGTATTCAATTTGGAAATCTACAAATTTGCCTCTTGGTTGAAATAAAATTTGACCAAGGGGCGCTATGGTCGTAGTCAAAGTCGACCTAAAATAAGTTTGATACAATACTTATATGAATATCATTTTCTATATAAAAATTATGATTAAAAGAACAATTAATTTATGATCACAAAATTGTCCAAATATTGGTAACAATAATCACAATATTACTCCATTAGAAAGTATATATGCTCTACAAATTTAGTCTATCATTTGCATTAAAAATCAGCTTAAAAATTCATACTCAGTAAGTCTGTCGGTCGACGAATTCTTCGACCGAAAACATTTCGGTCAGCCTATCTCTTTCGACCGACAGACCTCAGACAAAAATAACATCAGACACACTTCCGGTCGACAATTGTTCGACCGAGCCAGTGTCGGTCGACAATTGTTCGACCGAGAATTGACTGTTGGGATATGACCGTTGGAATCCGACCGTTTACAACCGTTACCATTGGGTGGCCGATCGTTACCAATCGACCGTTGGACGACCAAGTGGCGCGTCTGGAATATGACCGTTGCGGTCGATCGGTCGACAAATTGTCGACCGACCTGGTCACTGATTTGCTATAAAAAGGGCCAAAAACGGGTCATTGTCACACACTCTCATATTCTTACTTCCATAGCTTCTATCTAGTGCATTCTTGTGCAATCCTTTAGCTTCCTCATCCACAAGACTTTCTTGCTTCTTCTCCACCTTAGAGAAAAGAAATGGCTTCATCCTCTACACGTGGAAAGAAGAAAGTTGCTAGCAAGAAAGGAAGGGAGGCTACTCCACCATTGACGATCATCAACGACATCCCCTTCGTCGACGCAGATGCTGGTGATCGCTATCTCAGGCTCTCCTCCAAAACTCCTCTTCCACGACGGCCGGTTGACGTCTTGGACTGCCTCAGCATCGTCGACCTGGAGGATCTTTTTGAGGTGGAAAATTTGAAAGAATTTCTTAACCCTTCCTTCCCTTCCTACTCTTCAAAAGTGGTAAATGAGTTCTATGCAAACCTAATCTCCCATTCCAAAAATGACAATAACTTCTTCTACTCTATGGTCAATGGGCATAGCTTTCGATTTACTGAAGAGGATATTCTTGACATGCTCAACATCGACTTAGATGAATATCAAGACACTCTTGACCTCACAACTAGAAATCCACTCAATACATTTTCCCAAGGTGATCATACTGTCAGTCTTAGTGACATTAAACGAGCCATTTTTCAATCTAATACTACGTGTCACGAAGATAGGGGTACCTACTATGCCATTAATCTCAAACCTGCTGCTAGGATTGTCAATCTTATTGTTTCCACAAACATACATCCTAGAGCAAACAAGTCTGAAGTTCCTATTTTTCGCATGTGTTTAATTTATGCCATTATCAAACGTATTCCCATAAATTTTATCCGCATAATCCTTAAGAACATGCTTGAGTTTTTTGGCAATCCCCCATATGCTGATTTTGTATGCCAAATCACTCAACACTTTCTTAAAACACATATTGAGGATATGGGATACAAATGGGAAAGAAAACCACAAAAAATAAGCAAAAACACAGTAGAGAAAATAAGAATTGATTTTGGTCACAAGAGGGCTAGGACGGAAGGTGAGACATCTACTCGAGATATACCACCACCACCTCCTCCTACCAACCTACCCTATGATCCCATCCAAAACACCCTAACCTATGTTGCTGGGTCACAATATCATCTAAGTAGACAATTAGACTATAACCACCATGCCATGACCTACCTAAATCAAAGAATGCAAACCCTCTCTCCAAATCAACCAGATGAATATCCTTATTCTTTAAATCCTGGCATGCTCAACCCATATAATCCATCTTACAACTACTACCAACCTCCACCTCCACCATCTACAGATCTCACAAACACTCAGTTCTCCTCAATACAATTACAAGACATTGCTGCTCATTTCCGTTTTGATCGGGTTCCTACCTTCTTGGAAGCATATGCTTTAACCAAGACAGGTGCTTTGGAGTGGCAAACTTTAGTCCAATATTATGGAGCTGAGCCATTTCTTGGAAAAGACCCTGATATTGATGTAATACTCAAGTCTTTCTAGTGAGATTTGGAGTGACCGTTGTATTAGTTGTAATGAAATGACTATCTTTGCATGATTGTGATGAAATGGTTATCCTTGCATGATTGTAATAAAATGGTGATCTTTGATATGAAATAGTTATTTTTACATGAAATGGTTATCTTTACTGATTCTATTGGATATTCCTCTATGGCATCATTCGAATATGGATTATAAGACTACTCTAGTAGAGCATACAAAGTAAGGGGAGTAATAAATATGTCATAAATAAAAAGGGATGACATTTTTGCAAAACCTGAAATTTAAAAATTGTGGCTAAATTGACTATTTATTCTTTAACGGAAATCTTTTTGAAATGACAAAGGGGGAGAAATAAATATAAAACTTAGTATTTGTGCAAAACTCAATCAATGAGTTTCATGAACTCTTGGCTTTACATTGAAAGTTGCTATATTCCCTAAAGGATTGGATTTCATGTTCCATAATTCATGGGGAATAATAAGCACACATTTTATAAACAAGAGAAGAAATTTACAAAGGTAATATTCAGGTATGAAACTCACATGTTTTATACTTTCTTATTTTATATTTAGGAAATGTTTGTCATCTTCAAAAAGTGGGAGATTGTTGGCTAAATGGACATTTGTAAATCCCTTTGTTTTGATAATGACAAACATTTCATTCTTGTTAATCTAACGTGCTACTTGAGTGTTGCAGGAATAAGGTGGATGACAAAGCAATTATGGAAATCCATATGCTTACATATTTATATTTTCATGAAATGTAATCACTTTGTATAAACTTGTACAAATATATAATGTACAAGTACTTAGATTTCATGTAAATCAAGCGTTAGATTCTCCCTAGGTAAACATCACATTTAGATAGGTCATCCCCTTCAAATAAGTGTCACATATGCACACTCATACACACACTTAGTGCTTTAATTGAAAATTTGAAATAGGGTCAATCTCGGTCGACTAACTCCTCGATCGAGACACTCTCGGTCGACAATTTTCTCGACCGAGAAAGACCCAGGTAGCCGTTAGACACATCTGACAAGGTTGTTGGCAGTTGGAGATAAACGTTGCAAAACACTTGATTCAGAGAGCCTGTCGGTCGACAAAAGTTCGACCGAGTAGGTGTCTCGGTCGACCATTTCTCGACCGAGATGGACTCTAACAACAACTGCATAATTAATTAATTAGTCGTTGATAAAGCAACAAACTTGTACCTAACGGCTAGTTAAGCACTTAGAAACCCCTAGAAGGTGTCTAGAACTTCCTTAAGCACTTGTAGGACATTCCTATAAATAGGACATGCCTTAGGACACCTAAACTCACTTGTTACACATGAGAAATCTTTCAGCATACTTTGAGAAACCTGTTTGTGAGCAAACTGAGCATAGTGACAATAGGCTACTTCTTCTCTTAGCTCAAAATTCGTGTCCTATAGGCTAGCATCTCCTATCCACTGCAATTACATTTCCATAAACTTTGGTTAGGAGATCTACACGCTTGATCTAGGCAAATCAAGCCTTGTGCTACAAAAGGATAAGCTGTAATTTCTATTTTCTTTCTTGTTCTCTATTGTTGTTTGTACTCTCCTTGCTACTCCTAGGTTGGAGGCTACGGGTTGGAGAGGTTGAAGATCTTCTTAGTGAAGAAGGGGACCTTGAGCTACTTCAAGAAGGCTGGTGCAACGGGAGGTTACTTCTAGAGAGGAAGGCTACTTCAAGGGGGAGCTTGGAGTTACTTCAAGAAGGCTACCTCAAGTTGGTGCATCTACTTCAAGTGAAGGCTCTTCAAGGGGTGTAAAGAAAGTATTGTATTTTGTGTAAATCCTTGTGAAGGTAATAAAATTAATACTTTTAAAATCCCGGTTGGGTAAGCAACCGGGTAGTGGACTGACAACTTTAGTATTTGCTAAAGTTGGAACCACTCTAAACACCTGTCTCCTTCTTCCATTCTTCATTTGTGGTTGTTTGAGTTAAATAATTGCTAAAATATTGAAAAACTCTATTCACCCCCCCTCTAGTATTTTTCAATCTGACCCCAGCTGCAGTCCCTAGAATTGGTCTCCAGTTTGGAAGTTTAGATGAATGTATCTCGTTCTATTCTAGCTACACTAGCATGATTGGTTTTAACATTAGGAAAGACGACAATAGGAATGAACGAGGAACTAAGATTTTGGTTGCCAAAGATCTGGTTTGTGACAAGCAGGGTAAAATCAGCTGTTCTAAGAGGGATTCTGAGCCCCGTTTGTGATGAAGTGGGTAACTTGCAAGATAATATGTCCAAGAAGCACAAGAATTCTATGAAGAGGTGTAGTTGTGGAGCCATGATCCGGTTGACACTGGATAAGTCCTCATCCATGTGGGTTGTGACTGCCTTTGTTGAGGAACACAACCACAATCTTGTTGACAATGCTCATCTCCATTACCTGAAGTTTAAATAATCTCTTGATGAAACTCAAAAAGAGATCCTTGCATCCATGAGCCAAGCTAACATACCTGTATCGAGACAAATTGTATTGATAGCATCCGTGTCTGGCGGCTATAAAAATCTAACATTTACCAGGAGATAAGCATATGGACACATCAATAGCAAGAGGAAAGAGTCGGCCAAATACGACGTTGACATGGTATTGGATTGCTTTGCTAGGTTTAAGGTCCTTGATCTGAAATTCTTCTATACCTACCAAAACGATCCTGATTGCTGCCTGACTCATCTATTTTGGGCTGATCCTATCTCCGTGGAAGACTGCGAGTTTTTCGACGATGTGATTTTGTTTGACACCACCTACCACACCAATAAGTATTTGATGGTTTTTGGAATGTTTGGTGGTGTTGATCACCATCGCAAGATAGTGTTGTTTGCTTCAGCTCTACTGGTCGATGAGAAGTATGACTCCTTTGTCTAGATTTTCAAGTAGTACTTAGTTTGTTTTGGCAAAGAGCCAGTTTCCATCATAACCGATCAGGATCCTGCTATGAATGCTGCTATCATTACTATTTTTCCTAATTGCAAGCATCGCTTCTACAGCTGGCACATCCTGTAGAAGCTTCCCTCTAAGCTTGGTGGTGTTCCTAACAAGGACAAGATCATAAGCTCCTTGAATGATTGCATGTGGAACGCGGATGATGTCAACATTTTTGAAGAGAGGTGGTATTCTATAGTTCAAGAGAATGATCTAATTTCCATTACTTGGCTGTTTGATATGTATGCAATGCGTTGGGATTGGGTTTTGTGCTATATGCAGTCTTCTTTCTTCGCGGGCATGAGTACAACTCAAAGGAGTGAGAGCCTGAATGCATTCATTAGAAGCCATGTGAATAGTAGGAAGACTCTCTTTGAACTTGTATGTTCCTTGGAGACTGCTTATGCTCATGTGTGGCATATTGAAAATTTCAAAGACTTTGGCAACGAGTACATTAACCTAATTTTGTCATCACTCTAGTCTCTGGAGGAGCAAATGAGAGGTATATACACCAAGGTCATCTTTAAGATCTTTTAGTCTGAGGTTCATCAAAGCATGGTCTACAATGTAAAGGAAGCTTCATAAGAAGGTGTCTTTGAGGTGTATCGTGTCGGTGGACTTGGATCTACCCATATCTTGAAGAAATATTCATCTAGTGAGATTGTTTCGTGCAATTGCTTCATGTTCGAATTCAAAGGTATCCCTTGCAGGCACATCCTATCTTATTTGAAGAGCCATGACTTTTGCACTCTTCTCGATCCATACGTACTGAAGAGGTGGACCAAAGGGCATAGAGAACACCCTTTGATTTTTTAACAAAGCATTAGTTCAACATCTATCCGCTGGGAGGACATTGCATCTTGTTTTTGCCTACAATTTGATTGTCAACATAGAGTGTAGGAACAATGCTATAGATCTTTGTCATGAAAAACTATTAGATTTGTGAAAGGAGCTATTAGACTTGGATCTCGCTGATACTGGTGCATATGCTGGAGTAACCGCTTCTAATACAACTTTTTCTTCTGTTGTCAAGGTTTGTATCCCTAGTATTTGCAAAACTAAGGGGAGACCTAGATCGACCGATGTGATGTTTAAATCTGGAGTTGAGATTGCCCAGTCTAAAAGAGAGAGAGGTAATGCAAGAATTGCTTAGAGTTTGGGGTTCACCATGATAGCAGGAACTGCCCTATGAATAAGTAGTCCATTCTCTATGGATACTCTTTCTGTACTTTGTGTTGTTGCTATTTGCTGCTCAACGATTATCTCTCTCTATAATGGGTTGTTCTTTTTGTATAGTTTTGTGAAAGTGATTTTTGTAACCCTCCATGTATTTCACTTGCGTTTGTAATTGATCTGTGTGTTACCGTGAACTCCAACAACAATATGTATACTTTGAATATGTTACAAAGAATTTGTTCTGATCAGATGTTACTCTTTTAAAGAATACATGTTTCTCTGTGTATGCAATGGATACTCTTTTCTTTTAAAATACCTACATTTTTGGATTAGTACAGTTACTTCCATGTTTTTTCAGTTAGTTAAGAAATGTCAGTTTGCTACTATGTGGTTCACATACATTGGGTTCGTGTATGTGAACCACACCAGGTGGGTCCAAACACCACACCAGAAAAAGTCCATATACAATAAGAATAGCTAGGCAGAGGGCTATTCAAAGGCATTGTAGAAAGAAAGGAAGAGAGGTACATAGAACTATATAGCAAGGAAAAGGGGATGTACAAGCTAACTATCATTGGGCTACTGGCAGGTACCAATAACAAGCCGCTGCACTAACAACAAATATAGTCTCTAGAACAAATGATCCAGAAAACTACAGCCAAACCAACCATCACGACAATCCATCAACTGAATAGAAAAACCATGGAGCTCAGGGGGTCAGATCCATCCCTGGCGAGAGCTATCATACACATCATTCACTCCATTTCAAAGCAGAGACAACAAACCAAAACAACAACTTCAGTATCTTCAAAACTTCTGGCGGGTAAGCAAAACCAGACTACAGTAGCAAGAGGAACCATAATGTGGCATCCAACTCACAAAAACAAGATTAATTAAGCAGAAGCGATCATTTGCAGCGGATTACTAAAAATCACTAAAAATTAAAACCTTTTTCAAAGAGATCCAATCATAGGAAAACTCTTTCAATAAGAACCAATGTATTACATTTACATCCTGGTTGATAAGTACATATCTTGTACTATCTCTTCTCGAGGGTTACAACATCAACTTCCTTATTAAAAGTTAAACACAGACAATATAAGAACCTCGAGGCATTAAGCCAAAATCTCAAAATGATTCATTAAAAGCACTAACTATTAACTCTGAGGACCTGAGAGTACAAAGACGACACATATGACTTCTATCTACAAACACGACAGACAACACACTCCACCTGAGCTGTTGCTATAGTACTTGCTATTGTTGAAGTTCTTCCTTTGTAAGATATTCTCAATCTCCTCTGTGCTCGTCCACCTAAAAAAATGTTGGATCCCACAGGGGTGAGACAATTGAAAAATTGCCCCAGTGAGTGATATAACTCTCAGCCAAAAACATTATTATTGCAGTTTACTATATAAATCTAAACAGAGGATAAGCAGTTTATATCATTCTCATCTTTAACTATTGCAACTATCTGTGATAGAGTAGTAAATCATCTATTCTCTTTATAAGGAATAGAAAGAACATGGATATTATTTATCTATTATATTAGCTGAACATCTCATGCTTTTCTCATGATACTCATTACTCTGATATGTCACCCATGACTCTTTCTTGTTTCTATCTAATGGCCTTAGCCAATCTTGTTGGGTTTTAGGGGAGGCAGAGAAGGCAGCGGAAACAAAAATTTTCTCCCCCAAACCCACAACAAGGAAACGTGTCAACGTCTATACAATAGGAAATGATGGTTTGTGGAATCATACCTTGTCCCGAGGCTTGCTCGGCGACAATAGCTTGCGACTTGCGCGGTCTTCACCTCCGGTCTTGGACAGTGTCTGTGCAGCTCCTGGTCGCACCGGGACTGACGACTCCTAGTCTCACCGGGACTGTCGGGATTGATAGTTGTCCTCCAAGCGGTAGAAACCTCCCGCCTCTAAAGTAGTCTACACGGACCACCTGGAACTCCAATCTCCTTGTCCCACAAGGAATTGGAAGGAGTCACACCCTCCTGTCAGCATACTAGCCGCCAACACACTCTCCTGCTATCAGTTGCAACTGCAATTGTCTTTCCCTTGTTGTGCCTCCCTTTTCAGGTAGCACTTGCTCGGGCTCTCTCGGTTACCAAAACCAGAGAGAACAACAACTTTGCAGAGCAACTGGTTGCACTGAGTTGTACTTTGAGAAGCCCCCAATACCCATATATATATAGGAGGGTCATGGGACATGGTTCTCCATCCCGGGCAATGTGGGACTAAAAGCAGGAGTAGAAGGGTTCGAGATTTTCCACAAAAACAACCAACTCGCAACCTGAACCGATCGTTTCACAATTGAAATGGTTGGTTGGGGACCTAAACCGGTCGATTGACACCTCAACCGATCGGTTGGGACCCATGAACTGGTCGGTTCATGGTTCTGACCAGTTCCCAATTGACTTTCCTTCTTTTGTTTCTAATTGGTATCGAATACCAATCCTATTTCTCAATCAAATTGGGCAAGTGAAATGAAAGGAAAATTCTCACCAATCCTACTTTCCCAACTTGCTCGCTTGCACCAGTTGAATCGATCGTTTCAACACTTGAAGCAATCATTTCACCCTATCCATGAGCCGATCGCCGACCGGTTCACTAAGCTCAGCCAATCGGTTCATCACATGAGCCGATCGGTTGGGAGTGTAGATTGTGCAGAATTAGTCAATTGTGATTTCAATCAATTCGATACTCCAATCAATGTGTCCAACACCTTGAACATTATGATATTGAGCTATCAATTGATTGAGTGTTTAATTGAACTACTAAACTCCTTTAGTAATCAATATAAACATTGTTTGTGGACAAAACTCCTCTTCCACGTTAAATCCTATGTGTGTGACCCTGCAGGTCCATTTCACGTTGGTAGTGAAAGTCCATAACACTTATGACTTCACAAGCAAAGAGCGGTGCCTAGTCACACATCTGTGCTACCCAAGTGAAAGTAGAAAGTTGGAGAACAACTTTCAATCCTACAATCTGTGAATGGTGTTACAATGAATGTATAATTCCTTTGTCACTGATATCCTGAATGAACTCGAGGCATGAGACAGTCATCCTATCAACGTTCATTCACTTTCTTGATCTCAGAGTAGATTGGAAGAGATATGTATGACATCAATATCACATACTAATTCACACATGCATGCACAGGCCTATTTCAATCCTACTCATCAAGTGGACTTGGATATCAAACTCCCTCAGGAGGGACAAATCCCATATCTATCACTCACCCCTTAAAATCCCCATGTGTCAAATCCACCCAACCATCACCTTTATAACAATCCATGTTTCAGGACTGCGTTTGATGATGTCAAAGTGTGCCCAACGACATATGTTGAGTGTAGTGATTTTAGGTCAAAGAATCACACTCACCACCATCACTGTGAGTACTGACTGTGACTACCATATCATGGTTCCATGTGTCAAACTCACGGTGGGTCTATCCAGTACACTTGTTCTGTAACAAGTACCTATGTGTTTGGTTTGATATCTCTATATCATGACTAATGAGATTCTGTCATCAACCAACACCACAATCTAGTCTTGGTTGTCATTGATGTCTATCTACCTTCCACAATGACATCCGACTACGGACATAATAAGAATGTACAAACTCTTAGCATCTGTATGATCTCATCGTTCAGGTCCCGAACCTGAAGTCATACGTCATTGAGTACTGTCATTCTCTAGACATTCAATCTGTTCTATCACTATCTCATATGACTGAACCAGAAAGAATTGGAAACTTGCATTTGATATTTATCAAATCAATCTTAATGTATCCCACCAATCATCCTATGATTGGCTCTTAGGGCATACATACCAACAGACTCCCACTTGCACTGCGAGCCAATCACCCTTGAATCATATTCATAGTGATCTTCAAACATGTCCCACATGTTACTGTGCTCTAGTGCGAACATAGTGAGTAATGGCAACACCTTGCCAAAGTCAGTATAAATTGCATGTCTCACATCTCTTCACTATACATCATACATATGAGATGGAGTTGCCGTAGTATGCGATATAGTATTTCTTTGCTAACCTTTAGCCACATTGCATGATCAAGGATTCCATACTTGTCATTAATGAGCGTAATATCTATGAGTTCATCTCATGAACTTCCAGATCCATATAGTATCCACTGATGTTCTCCAACACATAGATACTCAACATTTCCTTTTAAATGGTTTTATTGGAACACTTTCAATTACCAACAAACTTTCACTTTTATATATCCTATATATATTTTGCGATTAATTTTCTGTCCTTTCGGAAGTTTGCATCAATGTAACTCTTTACATCAAACTCTTCCTAATCTCCATAGAACTAGTACTTCTCAAGTACTTATCAAGTTCTCATGGTATTCCAGTAACCCTTACTGGAAGCCGACATACATCCACTCGTCATGTCTCACATACGAGTTATCAGGATGAGCACATCATATTGATATGTCCTACATACAATATGATGAATGCATTTTGTTCTTGCCATGTCTATACATGCAATATAATGGGATGATTACATACATGATAGATCCATATCTATTATTAGTGTTTGCATTCTTCATAAGAATTGGATACTTGGCCTTGGGATATTAACTCTGTGTAACATGGACAAGTTTTCTCCCACTGAATCTGTGCATACTGAACCCTTCATTACAGATTGCCAATGTATGCTTTCTCTTTTCAGGTCAAGAGGTTTTCGAGAACTATCTCTATAGATCTCTATTCCTATCATATAGGAAACATCTCTATCTTCCTTAAAGATAATTTCCACTTTTGGATTTCCATTCTAGAACATTTCCATTTCACATCAACATGTGAAATGTGAACACGCTCCCACTAAATCATAGATCCCTTCTTTATCATTGACATATCAGTCAAACCCTTTGACTATATCATCAAAGTAAAGATCCAATTCTGAGTTGCTTGTACTCAATCAATCACATTGATTAGTCCATTGTAACTTATAGACTTCATTTGCATTAGTGGATTCATAAACCTTATAGGTTGTGTCACGTACACATTCTTGTTTTATTCCTCATAGGAATGCAGTTTTAGTATCCATATGCCAAATGCTTAGTCATTAAGTTGCAATCAACAAGCATCATCCTCCTCAAAATGTTATCCATGTGTCTTAACACTTAAGACTTATTTGCACTTATGGATTTCATCTAGTGAGTGCTACCATCAAGGTCATACCTTATGGTTCACATGGATGTCATTTAGGATGTAATGGTCATAAACCATAACTCAAAATTCGGTTCCTCATATTCATCTAGATAGTTGACTCATTACATGAACAACTCATCACATAGATAATTGAGGTGTATCTATTAAGGATATAAGAACTCACAACTCGTTCTGATTCTTAATGTCCTTTATTAGTGTGGGGTATTATTTTATTAAGAAGAATTCAGTTATTTGATAATCATTCTCTAACTACTTAGAGTATGATTCCTTCTTGATTTAGATATCACCATGCCTTAATCATGAGTTCACTATGATACACTATCATAATCACTCAAAAGGATCTCAAACACTTGGTCCAAGTATTTCATTCATTGATCTCATCAAGAATTAACACTTTACCAAATTTGCACTTCATCTATGATAATCTTGAACACTTCAAGATATTCATATTGGTATTTCTCTAAACACCATTTGAAGTATTAGCATTTGTTCCAATAGGTATGTAAATGCATCACATGTATCATACCTAATAGGATAATCATTCTCCCACTACCATTAGTGAAGATTGATTAATCATGTTCAAGATATTCATGTCTCTTACTGGTTATCTAACCAAAAGAGTCTAGATTTATCCATCACATGGAAACTAGAAATGAATTTCTCATGATTGATGCTAGTTTGATTGTTTTAGTTATCAATAACTTTTAGGTATCATTTTATCTTATACATATCAAATACCACAAGATAAACAAGGCATTTCCACGAAGATCATATCTTTAGAAATTGAAACATCTCTTTATTGATTGCCATCGTTGTCATACAATATGCAAAAATAAAGTGTTTCTATTTAGTGGCAAATATGAAATAGCAGTTCACAACTCTATTTCATGCCCTTTAGGCTGAAATAAACTGAAAGGTACTCCTATCTATGGCAGCAACACTTGCTCCAATGATGGGTACTTCTTTCTTGGTCCTTTCACAAAGGCCATCACTTCCTTGCGGATCTTGCCTGTCATATATGACATATCCATATCTTGGTATCATATACCTCAGATTAAGAAGCGGTTCATTTCATGATACCTTAGGTGGAGATCTCCATCCCCTCCTTCATCTTCTTTTGTTCTTCCAGATATAAAGGGCAATTCCCTCATACACCCTTTCCCCATGTGCCTTGAGGCTGAAGACAGCTTGGATTGCTGGCTAGCATCAGAACACTTCTTTGCTTTGCCCTTGTCCTTGCCCTTGAGAATTACCTTTTCTTTGATCACATCAAAGATTATGGTTTATCTTTCTTCATCTTTGCCTCTACTATCCTCAACATGTCCAACAACTCTGTCAACGCTTGTCAAAGTTGTCATGTTGTAGCTTATCATGAATTGTATGATTCTCACAACATTTGCAGTATCATACCAATAGCCAACTCGTGGCTCAGAGGGAATCCTTCTTAGTCAGGTCTTTCCACATACCCAATCATATTGAGTGTGTGAATACCTTACTGGATCTCCTTTTGTCATGACATAATAGGACAGTGTCTTGGAGACATCATATGTCTCATGTTGTCTCTGCAACTCATAGTTCAGAGAACACAACATCAAGCACTCCTCATCAATGTCATCCTCGGTATGCTTCCATAAGCATACTTTCAGCCATTAATGTGGTGGGATCAAGTTCATCTGGTTCTGGTATTACTAGGACTTAGAGCTTTCGCTCTTTGATTGAGAACACTTCTCATCATCCTAACCAATCGTGGAATTATTCCCATTTAATTTGTTGGTCTCAAAGACCGATCACAAATAAAGTGATTATTGTTTGCTGCCATTTGTACTACAAAAAGAAATATGCAATTTTTAGTCCAAAAACTCATTTTTGACTTATTTGATTGATTTGAAAGGTTGCCAATATAATTAACCTTTAATTAATTTTCACTCCCACTATTTTACTTCAAATTGATGGCCCTCACCATCAATTCGGAAGATTGCAGCTTACAATCTTCTATTTGGCAAGATCCTGAAATCCTCTAAGTCATGGACCAGCTAGGGCTGTCACCCACAACTTAGATCTCTCAGGTAGGCAACTCTTGCCAATTGCATCATATGCAACTCTTGATAAGATGTCATATGCAACTCCTTACCATGATCATATCCATGCCTTAAGGTGATAGATCCTATCTAGGTCACCTTGTTCAGTCCGACCCAAAGCAAACACGATGAATATGCACCCTGATAGGGAAGACCCAAACATTCATCCTTCACCCTTCCACAAGATAGACGGTGCACCACGCTGGGGTGTGCCCACACTTGGTCGATCAATCTTTTCACATGTGTCGCATTTGGAAGGCATCTAAAACTTAATATTTTAATGAGGGATTTGGTTTTTATATACATATACATATCCAATCACCACAATACATATTAAGTATCATATACATGCTATATCCCACAGAAAACATGCAAAATGATAAAAGCGATGATTATGGCCATCCTAATGTGATTCCTCGAGCCAAAGGGAATCACGGTCATCTAGGTATACATCATATGCAACCTGTACAATATGAACTTTGTGCTTTGCCTT
The DNA here is from genome assembly GCA_963693085.1 of Alisma plantago-aquatica. Taxonomy (NCBI): domain Eukaryota; kingdom Viridiplantae; phylum Streptophyta; class Magnoliopsida; order Alismatales; family Alismataceae; genus Alisma; species Alisma plantago-aquatica. The sequence goes on along the minus strand of OY856409.1, from coordinate 1,711,242,710 downwards.
TTGAGTAGATCAACTCATCCCATGAATGACTTCCTCGTTCTGGCCCGGTCGTCTGGGTGCCACCAGCCGATCGGTTGGCTCCTCCAACCGATCAGTTCGCCTGGTTGTCGTGCATCTCATCATGGCTGCCACCCGCTCGTCTCTCTCCTGGAACCGGCCATCAACCGATCGGCTCACTCCTTGAACCAATCGTCTGGAACATCAACCGATCGGTTCACGCCTTGAACCGATCGTCTCAGCTATCGTCAGGATGTCCTCCATTCTTTGACATAATAGGAAATAAAATTCTATCCTATTTTACATTACATAAGAGAAACCTCAAGTTACATTCGAGGGGATCAAAGGTAGGAAATAAATCTCGAATTATTTTGAGTTACATCAGGAATAGGAGAAGGAAGATCGGTGCACAGACCGAGATGCAAGCAACCACATAAAACCATATACATATAGGGTTTATTGGCCATAACCACGCTATACAACCACCAAAAAACTCGTTTAAGGGTGTCGTGTATCGAGTGCATTCATAATACATATCATATATGTAAATGGGATTTGTGGATTTAGGATTGGACATGCATAAAGCAAATTTTATTCGCATCGTATGCAATAAATAAAGGCAACAAACCAAATCGATCATATCGATAATCCTAAAGTATAGAGAAGTTGACATGGCCCTGATACCACTGTTGGGTTTTAGGGGAGGCAGAGAAGGCAGCGGAAACAAAAATTTTCTCCCCCAAACCCAGAACAAGGAAACACGTGAACGTCTATACAATAGGAAAGGATGGTTTGTGAATCATACCTTGTCCCGAGGCTTGCTCGGTGACAATACCTTGCGACTTGTGCGGTCTTCACCTCCAGTCTTGGACGGTGTCTCCTGGTCGCACCGGGACTGTCGCGATTGACAGTTGTCCTCCGAGCGGCAAAAACCTCCCGCCTCTGAAGTTTCCACACGGACCACCTGGAACTCCAATCTCCTTGTCCCACAAGGAATTGGAAGGAGTCACACCCTCCTGTCAGCGTACTAGTCGCCAACACACTATCCTTCTACCGGTTGCAACTACAGTTGTCTTTCCCTTGTTGTGCCTCCCTTTTCGGGTAGCACTTGCTCGGGCTCTCTCGGTTACCAAAACCAGAGAGAACGACAACTTTACAGAGCAGCTGGTTGCACTGAGTTGTACTTTGAGAAGCCCCCAATACCCCTATATATATAGGAGGGTCATGGGACAGGGTTCTCTATTCTGGGAAATGCGAGACTAAAAGCATGAGTAGAAGGGTTCGAGATTTTCCACAAAAACAACCAACTCACAACCTGAACCGATTGTTTCACAACTGAAACGGTCGTTTGGGGACCTGAACCGGTCGGTTGACACCTCAACCTATCGGTTGGGACCCATGTACTGGTCGGTTCACTTCTTAACCGGTCGGTTCGTGGTCCTGACCAGTTCCCAATTGACTTTCCTTCTTTTGTTTCTAATTGGTATCGAATACCAATCCTATTTCCCAATCAAATTGGGCAAGTGAAACAAAAGGAAAATTCTCACCAATCCTACTTTCCCAACTTGCTCGGTTGCACCAGTTGAATCGATCGTTTCAACACTTGAAGCAATCGTTTCACCTTGTCCATGAGCCGATCGACTCAACACTTGAGCCGACCAGTTCACCAAGCTCAGCCGATCGGTTCATCACATGAGTCGATCGGTTGGGAGTGCAGATTGTGCAGAATCAGTCAATTGCGATTTCAATGAATCTGATACTTCAATCAATGTGTCCAACACCTTGAACATTATGATATTGATCTATCAATTGATTGAATGTTTAATTGAACTACTAAACTCCTTTAGTAATCAATCTAAACATTATTTGTGGAAAAAACTCCTCTTCCAGGTTAAATCCTATGTGTGTGACCCTGCAGGTTAATTTCACATTGGCAGTGAAAGTCCATAACACTTATGACTTCACAAGCAAAGAGCGGTGTCTAGTCACATATCAGTGCTACCCAAGTGAAAGTAGAAAGTTGCAGAACAACTTTCAATCCTACAATTCGTGAATGGTATTATAGTGAATGTATAATTCCTTTGTCACTGATATTTCGAATGAACTTGAGGCATGGAACAGTCATCTTGTCAACGTTCATTCACTTTCTTGATCTCAGTGTAGATTGGAAGAGACATGTATGACATCAATATCACATACTGATTCACACATGCATGCACATGCCTATTTCAATCCTACTCATCAAGTGGCCTTGGATATCAAACTCACGGTGGGTCTGTCCCGTACACTTGTTCTCTAACAAGTACCTTGTGTTTGGTTTGATATCTCCATATCATGACTAATGGGATTATGTCATCAACCAACACCACAATCTAGTCTTGTGTGTCATTGTTGTCTATCAACCTTCCACAATGACATCCGACTATGGACATAACAAGAATGTACAAACTCTTAGCATCTGTATGATCTCATCGTTCAGGTCCTGAACCTGAAGGCATACGTCATTGAGTATTGTCATTCTCTAGACATTCAATTTGTTCTATCACTATCTCATATGACTGAACCAGAAAGAATTGGAAGCTTGCCTTTGATGTTTATCAAATGAATCTTAATGTATCCCACCAATCATCCCATGATTGGCTCTCAGGGCATACATACCAACAGATCTGCTAAACAAATATTGGTTTATACTGGGCATGAGACTGTACATCATCATGTCTTATTTAGGCATTGGTCCATACCAATCCTGTATAAATATTCCAGGCATTGGATTATACCAATCATGTGCAACTAGTATGAGCATTGGACTTATATTGTTCCTATGTATCCATTCCAAGTATTGGACTATGCCAATCCCAATTTTTCTAGGTATTGAACTATGTCAATCCTGTGCAACTATTCTAGGTATTGAACTATGTCAATCCTGTGACATTATTCCAGGTATTGAACTATGTCAATCGTGTGCAACTATTCTAGGTATTGAACTATGTCAATCCTGTGAAATTATTCCAGGTATTGAACTATGTCAATCATGTGCAACTATTCCAGGTATTGAACTATGTCAACCCTGTGCAATTATTCCAGGTATTGATCTATGTCAACCCTGTGCAATTATTCCAGGTATTGGGTTATTACCAATCTTGTGCAGTTATTCCAAGTATTGGGATTTAATCAATCCTATGTTATCATTCTAGGTATTGGGATTTAACCAATCCTATGTTATTATTCCAGGTATTGGGATTTAACCAATCTTGTGCAGTTATTCCAGGTATTGGGATTTAACCAATCCTATGTTATCATTCCAGGTATTGATATTTAGCCAATCCTGTGTTATTATTCCAGGTATTGGGATTTAACCAATCATTTGACAATATGTCCCATGTCTGTTTACACAACATTGGGTACCTCATTCTTCTACTGACATTTAAACTTTGGCCATGCCATTATGCTCAATCACATTCTTTATGTAAAACAAGTATCCTTCTCTTCTCCACACTTGTATATTCAAGGTTCCATCATTATTATTATATTTTTTTTATTATAATTATCATGTTATTAGATTTCCCTTTTCTTTGTTTATTAAGAACATTATCATCTCTTACATTGGGCTTTTATAAATATCTTGGTACCTTTCACTAGGTATCAACTTACTCATGTGGTTCACAAGGCCTATTAAAATATCTTCTTAGCTCTCACTAGGTAACAACTAATCTCATGGCTCATAAAGTACATTTAACATCTTATCACCTTTCAGTGGTATACAACCATTCTCATGGTTCATAAAACACATTACATCTTGATGTAATGATTAGGATAGCACTCTTTATATGTTACTCATCCAAGTATGTTGGATTTGAGATGCATCAAGGGATATCATTCTTAAAGAGATGGATGTGATATCTATTGTGTCTTGATATATCACTTCCCTCAGCACTTTAAACTTACTTGAGTTTATCAATTTATAATGTATTAAGGTATTTCCTATCTTAATACTTCTATACACTAACCTAACCTTTATTGTGAAGTGCATAGGTCATAAAACACACATAAGGGTTGTCCAACTATCTTCAATGATAGGGACTCATCTCAGGTTAAGGCTTTGCTTGTTATAAAGTTACCTATAATCAATCACTATTCCATTATTAGGATTAGGTTTCCCATACCATCACCCTTTACTAGGTTTTAGGGTTTCACATACTATCATACTTCATTAGGGTTAGGATTGCATATAGCATCATCCTTCATTAGGCTTTCACATCACATTCTCCATAAATAGGGTATACTATTCATCCCAACTAGGGTTTCTCATGGCATCACCCTCAATTAGGGTTTCTCATGGAATCACCCTCACTTAGAGTTTCTCATGGAATCACCCACAATTAGGGTTTCTTATTTCATATCAATACATCAAGGTTTTACATCACATTACCCTATTTTAGGGTTTCGTACACTTTAATCTAAAATTAGGGTTTACTATTCAACCCAATTAGGGTTTCACCCTCCATTCCTATAATTAGGGTTTTACCTTATGTTACCTTGAATTAGGGTTTGGATTCATTAACCTTCTGGATTAGGGTTTCATGATCTCGTTGTTGAGGATCATAACTTAATCACCACATGATTAATACTCATGTAAGAATTTCTTTCTATCATCCTTTCAACTTGATTAGGTTTATATCAACCCTTCAATCAAGTATATATATATACAACTATGGTTGACAAAGTGTAATGAAACATTGCTTTCATAACCTTATAGGGATTAACTCATCTAGGGTTACCAATTACTTAGTACCTTATAGATACAACCCAAGTGATTGTCTTTGAGATAAATCAGTAACAACCATAAGATCATTTTATCTTTCATCACCTTAGGTTTTGAATTAACTTAATTACATTGAAACATCCAAACATTCTTGACCATTGATACTCGAAACGGTTTGAAACTGTTTAAGCAAAACAATGATGAAACTGTATGGACAAGTCACACTTGAAACCACTTGGGTCTCTAAACGGTTTGAGACCATTTCGTCTCAAACGGTCTTGAGACCGTTTGATCCCAAACGGTCTTGAGACCGTTTGGACTCAAACGTTCTTAAGACCGTTTGGTTCAAACCCTCTCAGAACCGAATGGACCGAAAAGGTCTTCCATCACTTAATAAATTCAGGATTTCAATCATTAAACCATCTATTAATTGAACCAATTCTGTATTCTTCCATTGAACCATTAGATCCTCATCCAACATGTACTAGGGTCCTGACCTCAAATGGTCAACCTCATCCAAATGGTCAACTTATCTAAACGGTTTGGGGTTCAAGACTCTAAATGGTTTGCAAACTGTTTAGTCTCCAAACGGTTTGGTGAAACTGTTTGGACCAAAGTCTAAAAATCGTTTGCAATAGATATTTGGGGAGGTGTGTGGTTATGATGATGTCATCATCATCAAGCTCTAAACCCACAAAACTTTATGTGACTTTCATGGAAATTGCATCAATCAACCAAATAAAATTTTGAGAATAAAAAAGGATCAACAATTGATAAGGAATTGAATGCAATAACAATATTAAGGGTTAAAGTTATAAAACCCACTTCCAATTGAGCTTCAAAGCTTCAACCTCCAAATCTTTAATGGTGAAAGCAACACCTTCAACTATTCCAAGCCCGTCCTCAAGGTTTGAGTGAAAAGGAATGGTTAGAATTGAAGATCGAGTGAAGATAAGAAGAAATCATGCATTGATTTGTGATTTCCACCATGGAATCAAGGTGAAAGAAGGTCAAGAAGCTTACCAACAGGTTGGGGGTCGTCCTACTATTTCTCCAAGCTCCCTTGGTCGTTTTTTCAATCAAGAAGTGAAGGTGGATTCGAAAATACCCATCCAAGCTAGGGATAAAGGAGCATATATGTATTTTATTAAAAATTCATTTAAGAGAGAGAAAGTAGGGGATAACTCCTCCATTTCCTTGTCACTTTCCCCCTTCCCTTCCTTGGTTAAGAGGCTATCTATTTTGCCTCTTATTCCTCTCAATTATCCATGATTTAAAGAAAAGCAAATTAAGCACTTTAAATCATATTATAATAATATCCATAAGTGAGTGGATATTTCTTTTCCTTATAATAATGTGAGTGAGTTATCCACTTCCCTTAGATATTTTTCGTGCCTTTGCAAGACACATGGTCTTACACATATATGGATTTCAACCATTTCAATTTTGGTTGAAGGTCACTTCAATTAATATATTTATTTTTGCATATAATTGAAGTAAAGTTCCAATTATGCTTAAATCTTGATTATTTTAATATCAAGATTCTCTCTCCTCCAAAATGATACAAATGTGACGCCCTCTCATTTTTGTTTCTATACATGATGCCAAGAAACATTAGGGACTATTGTGAAGTGGTCATTTTCATATTGAACCCTGGGTTTTGGGTAAATTGCATATTGCACCAAAACTAGGTTTTAATGCATAAACATTGCTTAATCAACTCTTTCTTGTTACTCAGGATTTCCCAAGCCATACCTCTGCATCATCCTCATTATCATGATGCTACAACACATGAGGAACATTTATCAAGTAACATTTGCAAGTTAACCCCTCACATTGGGTAATTTGTACTTTAGTCCAAACTAAGCAAACATTTTTTCAACATTATTCAAAAAGGACTAAAATTGAAATATATATATATATATATATATATATATATATATATATATATATTTCTTTATGACAATGGAACCACTCCCGTACGAGCACCACTTTAAATATAAGTTCCTCTTCAACCTTAATTACTTTTCAAAAGATAAGAGCAAGCATATAATTGTCTTTCTTAAACAAAACACCTAGGGTTAAAGCATAACCCAGGTCAGGGATGTAACAAATTATAAACCCCTAATAAGGATTTTGTCCCCAAAATCCTAGATAAAGGGAAACAAATATTATTCATCATCTCATCAAGTCTTCACATAACTTCTAAATGTCATGTTTATGCAAGGCATAAACCCCTAACATATGTTGTCCATGCAATATAATATAGTTAAACTGATTTCACAGTTAACCACTCCAGGTTGTCAACATAAATTATCTGATACCATAATTCCTTACCTTGGTATTCATCACATGTGTTGAAAGCACATCACATTTCATCTTTCTTTCATACTGGGACATTTCTTGTTATGCATATCTTTTTCTTGGAACCCAAGTCCAAGACAACTGATACTCTTCTAAGTATCCATCAAATAATCAATTTTAATTTATGCACATCAAGTGTTCTAAGACCCACTTGGTTGCCATGTCCCTGAAAGAAAAGAAAACAAAGGATCATTTTCCTCTAATCACCCTATTGTTATCCAGGGTTGTTTATTTATGAGAAGAGATTATCATCTCCTTTAAACATTACATGAACCTTCTACTGTTCATGAGTTATTTACTCTTATTTCTTTCTTGGTTCCTTGCCATCAACATAGGAATCATATGGATGCTCACTTGTCATCATTTCTTAATATCATTGTCACCATGAGTACTAGATATAGGTATTCAAACCTTTAGGTCATCACTAATTATTGTTACCTTCCATAAGGTAACTTATTGCCTCTAGGTCTTCCAACCAGGGTATACATTATACTAAACATCTTCTTTTGTTTATAAATTGATTTACGATTAAATCAAATTCCTTCATATATCAATTAGAATGTGGTAGAGATATCCATGCCATGTCTCCTACTTCTTTCTTTAGATTGTTTCAGAATGATTACTTGATCAGAGTAATCAGAAAGATAACGATCTTGGTATGTCATACTTACCTTGCCTTCAATAAATGAATACCTGGCCAGGGTATTCAAGAACAGAAATTAGGTAGTATGTATTTGTTTTATGTTATGTTTCATATTCTTAACATCTCTTTAAATTTCACTACTTAGTATCTCAGATTTTTTCTGAGTGTTTCTTTTACATCTTTTTCCTTTCTGCATGAAAAGAGAAATTTTCAAACATATTAGAGGATATTAAACTAAACATAAGTTTTCATCCTTCTTATCTCTTCCTCATATCCTTAAAGGATTATATAGATAAACTAAACAAAAACTACCTTTCTTCTAGTAGGAAACAGAAGGTAACTCAAAATAGAAAGTTCTATCTCGACAAATCTACCTTTTACAAGTAAACTAGCATCTTATCTAGCCCAAAACATGGAATTAGTTGTTATTTGTTATTGCCTTTGTCCTCTACTACCAGAAGTAGATGGACCAAACTGTGACACTTGTCTTCGTCCTCCAGCATCTGCTCTACTATACTGAGGTCCTTGTGGATTTTGCAGATTCTGCCTTGACTGTTGGGTCACCTCACTATTTCTCCTTAGACATTGTTGTCTAAAATGTCCTAGTTGTCCACATTTGTGACGAGTTTGACCCCAACTTGATGACCCCTGCATAGGTGCACTAGATTGAGGTTGAACTAGTGAAAATTTTGGTTGTTTAGTACTACTAATCATTGGTCCCTATGACTGTGTAGACTTTCTTTTGAGGTTTGTCTCATGTTTCTTTATCATAAACCTTTCTATCCTCCATATAGACTCCACGAATGTGCCAAACCTCTCTCTACTTTCTAGGGCAGATGCCGGGATGGACATCTCATCATTCAATCCCTTCTCAAAATGTCAGATCTTCTCCTCCTCAGTAGTTGCCATTTGAGGACAAAATCGCAAATGTTCCATAAACTTAACCTCATATTCATTTATCGACATGGCTCCCTGTTGAATCTTCTCAAACTGTGAGATCTTTTCATCTAAGTATGTTTTTGGAAAATACATATTGATGAATTCTCGATGAAATTCCTCCCATTCAACCTCTTCATCATTCCTTTTTATTTCTTCTATAGCCCACTGGTATCCAACACTACCCTTCAAAAGGTACACCACATGTTTAACTTTGTCAGCCTCTGCGATACTAAGGATCTTAAAGGCTTTTTCTAACTCAGTGAGCCAGAGATCAACATCTGCTGGGTCAGATGTTCCAGCATATTCTATGGCTCCTACACGACGTAGTCGTTCAAAGGTCTTACCAGACCCATATCCCTCATTGGAAACTGGTGCCCTAGGTGATGGTGCTGGCATCCAATCTGCAATATACCTCAGTGTGGTCATGAGTTGCCCAAAAAGATTATGAACATCTAGGTTTCCTCTCATGACTTCATCAACATGGGGATTTTCAGGCACTAGTTCTTCCCTTGCATGATCCCTTGCACCTCCCACTGATGCAACAACATTGCTCTCAACAACATGTCCCTCATGTTCTCCAGACATCTTTGAGTTATATATCTTCTTCTGCATAAGAAGAAGGCATTATAAGATACACTAGAGTACACTTAGAACAAACTCGATACCTTAGTCCTATGTCTCTGTAGACTCAGCGAACCTAGAGCTCTAATAGCACTAAATTGTGGCATCCAACTCAGAAAAACAAGATTAATTAAGTGGAAGCGATCGTTTGCAGTGGATTACTGTTAACTAAAAATTAAAATCTTTTTCAAAGAGATGAAATCATAGGAAAAATCTTTCAACAAGAATCAATGTATTGCATTTACATCCTGGTTTATAAGTACATATCTTGTACTATCTCTTCTCGAGGGTTACAATATCAACTGCCTTATTAAAAGTTAAACACAAATAGCATAAATACCTCGAGGCATTAAGCCAAAATCTCAAAATGATTCATTAAAGAACTAACTATTAACTCTGAGGACCTGAGAGTATAGAGACGACACATATGACTTCTATCTAAAAACACGACCGACAACACACTCCACCAGAGTTGTTGCTGCTGTACCTTCTGCTGCTGAAGTTCTTCCTTTGCAAGATATTCTCAATCTCCTCCATGCTCATGCACCAAATTTTTTTTTGGATCCCACAGGGGTGAGACAATTGAAAAATTGCCCCAGCGAGAGATATAACTCTCAGCCAGAAGCATTATTATTGCAGTTTACAATATAAATCTGAAAAGAGGATAAGCAGTTTATATCATTCTCATCTTTAACTACTGCAACTATCTGTGATAGAGTAGTAAATCATCTATTCTCTTTATAAGGAATATAAAGAACATGTATATTATTTGTCTATTGTATTAGCTCAACATATCATGTTTTTCTCATGATACTCATTACTCTGATATGTCACCCATGACTCTTTCTTGTTTCTATCTGATGGCCTTAGCCAATCTGCTAAACATATATTGGTTTATACTGGGCATGAGAGTGTACATCATCATTTCTTATTTAGGGATTGGTCCATACCAATCTTGTATAAATATTCCAGGCATTGGATTATACCAATCATGTGCAACTAGTACGAGCATTGGACTTATATTGTTCTTGTGTATCCATTCTAGGTATTAGACTATGCCAATCCCAATTTTTCCAGGTATTGAACTATGTCAATCCTGTGTAACTATTCCAGGTATTGAACTATGTCAATCCTGTGACATTATTCTAGGTATTGAACTATGTCAATCCTGTGAAACTATTTCAGGTATTGAACTATGTCAATCATGTGACATTATTCCAGGTATTGAACTATGTCAATCCTGTGCAACTATTCCAGGTATTGAACTATGTCAACCATGTGCAATTATTCTAGGTATTGAACTATGTCAACCCTGTGCAATTATTCCAAGTATTGGGTTATTACCAATCTTTTGTAGTTATTCCAGGTATTGGGATTTAACCAATCTTGTGTTACTATTCCAGGTATTGGGATTTTACCAATCCTATGTTATTATTCTAGGTATTGGGATTTAACAAATCATGTGCACTTATTCCAGGTATTGGGGTTTAACCAATCCTGTGTTATTATTCTAGGTATTGGGATTTAACCAATCTTCTATTATTATTCCAGGTATTAGGATTTAACCAATATTGTGTTATCATTCGAGGTATTGGGATTTAACCAATCCTGTGTTATCATTCCAGGTATTGGGATTTAACCAATCTTGTGTTATTATTCCAGGTATTGGGATTTAACCAATCTTGTGCAGTTATTCCAGGTATTGGGATTTAACCTATCCTATGTTATCATTCCAGGTATTGGGATTTAACCAATCCTGTATTCTTATTCCAGGTATTGGGATTTAACCAATCCTATGCAGTTATTCCAGGTATTGGGATTTAACCAATTGTGTGTTATCATTCCAGGTATTGGGATTTAACCAATCATGTGTTATTATTCCATGTATTGGGATTTAACCAATCGTGTGACAATATGTCCCATGTTTGTTTACACAGCACTGGGTACCTCATTCTTCTAGTGACATTTAAACTTTGGCCATGCCATTATGCTCAATCACATTCTTTATGTAAAACAAGTATCCCTCTCTTCTCCACACTTGTATAGTCAAGGTTCCATTATTATTATTGTATTCTTTTTATTATAATTATCATGTTATTACTTTTCCCTTTTCTTAATTTATTAAGAACATTATGATCTCTTACAGTGGGTTTTTATAAATATCTTGGTACCTTTCACTAGGTATCAACTTACTCATGTGGTTCACAAGGCCTATTAAAATATCTCGTTGCCTCTCACTAGGTAACAACTAATCTCATAGCTCATAAAGCACATTTAACATCTTATCACCTTTCATTGGTCAACAACCATTCTCATGGTTCATAAAACACATTACATCTTGATGTAATGATTAGGATATCACTCTTTATATGTTACTCATCCAAGAATGTTGGATTTGAGATGCATCAAAGGATATCATTCTTAAAGAGCAGGATGTGATATCTATTGTGTCTTGATATATCACTTCCCTCAACACTTTAAACTTACTTGAGTTTATCAATTTATACTTTATTAAGGTATTTCCCATCTTAATACTTCTATACACTAACCTATCACCTTTATTGTGAAGTGCATAGGTCATAAAACACACATAAGGGTTTTCCAACTATCTTCAAGGATAGGGACTCATCTCAGGTTAAGGCTTTGTTTTTAAATAAGATACCTATAATCAATCACTATTCCATTATTAGGATTAGGTTTCCCATACCATCACCCTTTATTAGGGTTTAGGGTTTCACATACTATCATACTTCATTAGGGTTAGGATTGCATATAGAATCATCCTTCATTAGGCTTTCACATCAAATTCTCCATAAATAGGGTTTACTATTCATCCCAACTAGGGTTTCTCATGGCATCACCCTCAATTAGGGTTTCTCATGGAATCACCCTCAATTAGGGTTTCTCATGGAATCACCCTCAATTCGGGTTTCTTATTTCATATCAATACATCAGGGTTTCACATCACATTACCCTAGTTTAAGGTTTCGTACACTATACCCTAAAATTAGGGTTTACTATTCAACCCAATTAGGGTTTCACCCTCCATTCCTATAATTAGGATTTACCTTATGTTACCCTAAATTAGGGTTAGGATTCATTAACCTTCTGGATTAGGGTTTCATGATCTCTTTGCTGAGGATCACAAATTAATCACCACATGATTAATACTCATGTAAAAATTCCTTTCTATCATCCTTTCAACTTGATGAGGTTTATATCAACCCTTCAATCAAGTATATATATACAACTATGGTTGACAAAGTGTACTGAAACATTGCTTTCATAAGCTTATAGGGATTAACTGATCTAGGGTTACCAATTACTTAGTACCTTATAGATACAACCCTAGTGATTGTCTTTGAGATAAATCAGTAACAGCCATAGGATCATTTTATCTTTCATCACCTTAGGTTTCCAATTAACAATTAACTTAATTACATTGAAACATCCAAACATTCTTGACCATTGATACTCCAAACAGTTTGAAACCGTTTAAGCAAAATAATGATGAAATCGTATGTACAAGTCACACTTGAAACCACTTGGGTCTCTAAACGGTTTGAGACCGTTTGGACTCAAACGGTCTTAAGACTGTTTGGTCCAAACCCTCTCAAAACCAAATGGACCAAAAAGGTCTTCCATCACTTAATCAATTCAGGATTTCAATCATTAAACCATCTATCAATTGAACAACTTCTTTATTCTTCCATTGAACCATTATATCCTCATCCAAAATGTACTAGGGTCCTAACCTCAAATGGTCAACCCATCCAAATGGTCAACTCATCTAAATGGTTTGGGGTTCAAGACTCTAAACGGTTTGCAAACCGTTTAGTCTCCAAACGGTTTGGTGAAACCATTTGGACCAAAGTCTTAAAACTGTTTGCAATAGATATTTGGGAAGGTGTGTGCTTATGATGATGTCATCATCATCAAGATCTAAACCCACGAAACTTTCTGTAATTTTCATGGAGATTGCATCAATCAACCAAATAAAATTTCACGAATGAAGAAAGGATCAGCAATTGATAAGGAATTGAATGCAATAACAATATTAAGGGTTCAAGTTATGAAACCCGCCTCCAATTGAGCATCAAAGCTTCAACCTCCACGTCTTTAATGGTGAAAGAAACACCTTCAACTACCCCAAGCTCGTCCTCAAGGTATGAATGAAAAGGAATGGCTAGAATTGAAGATCGAGTGAAGATAAGAAGAAATCATGCATTGATTTGTGATTTCCACCATGGAATCAAGGTCAAAGAAGGTCAAGAAGCTTACCAATAGGTTGGGAGTCGTCCTCCTATTGCCCCAAGCTCCCTTGGTCGTTTTTGCAAGCAAGAAGTGAAGGTGGATTCAAAAATACCCATCCAAGCCAGGGATAAAGGAGCATATATGTGTTTTATTAAAAATTCATTTAAGAGAGAGAAAGTAGGGGATAACTCTTCCATTTCCTTGTCACTTTCCCCCTTCCCTTCCTTGGTTACGAGGTTATCTCTTTTTCCTCTTATCCCTATCAATTATCCAAGATTTAACGAAAATAAAATTAAGCACCTTAAATCATATTATAATAATATCCATAAGTGAGTGGATATTTCTTTTTCTTATAATAATGTGAGTGAGTTATCCACTTCCCTTTGATATTTTCGTGCCTTTGCAAGTCACATGGTCGGACAAATATATCGATTTCAACCATTTCAATTTTGGTTGAAGTCCACTTCAATTAATATATTTATTTTTGTATATAATTGAAGTAAAGTTCCAATTATGCTTAAATCTTGATTATTTTAATATCAAGATTCTCTCTCCTCCAAAATGATACAAATGAGACGCCCCTCTCATTTTATTTGCTCTACATGATGCCAAGAAACATTAGGGACTATTATAAAGTGGTAATTTGCATATTGAACCCTGGGTTTTGGGTAAATTGCATATTGCACCAAAACTAGGTTTTAATGCATAAACATTGCTTAATCAGCTCTTTCTTGTTACTCAGGCTTTCCCAAGCCATACATCTACATCATCTTCATTCTCATGAGGCTATAACACATGAGGAACATTTATCAAGTAACATTTGCAAGTTAACCCCTCACATTGGGTAATTTGCACTTTAGTCCAAACTAAGAAAACATTGTTTCAACATATTTAAAAAGCACTAAAATTGAAATATAAGTTCCTCTTGAAACTTAATTACTTTTCAAAAGATAATAGCAAGCATATAATTGTATTTCATAAATAAAACACCTAGGGTTAAAGCATAACCCAGGTCAGGGATGTTACACATAACCACTGGAACAAGATAACCAAAAAATACAGCCAAACCAGCCTTCAGGATAGCCCAACTTCAGAACAAAGAAACATATGTATAGCGCAACGGGTCAGCACCAGCACCGCTCTTGCTAGGGATGTATCTGAGAATTTCATAGAAGGAACAACCAGTTAAAACACACAAGTTCATAACAAAGAAAAATCCGTATATCAAACATACCCGTTCATAGCAAGAACAACCAGTTAAAACAAAAAATCACTTAAGAATCAAGATCATATGAGACAATATATAGCACTGTGAAGTAAAAATCTCTTAAGAAATAGTATTACAAACTAGGGATGGGTAGTTTTTAGATGAGGGACTATGAGAATATTAGGAATGGTAGAACGAGGTATGTTGTTCCAAAGTGGGTTAAAGGAAAAGAACCATCGACCACAATGATGAAATGAGAGCACCAGAACTTAAAAGTAGAGGATTGCAGACCTGCTGATCGTGACATGTGAGATCAATCTTCATGAAGATTATCGACCAAAAGTCAAGGAGATAAGGGCGGCAGAGCATACCTATTTATGATCGGAAGGCTGGAAAGAAGATGAAGCAGTGTCTTCTACAGATGTTGTAGTGTCAGCTGTCGTAGATGAGTCAACTTATAAAGGATTCACCCTTGAATCTGACGGTTCTTGGTATTTCTCCCTAAGGAATAGTTGATCTGTAGAGTCGTCTATTTTAGAGTCACCAGGCATTCTAAAGAGCAGAAGTAGTTCGGTTGGTGTTTCTAAGAAAAAATTTGTGATCCATGTTGTGATAGTCTGGTGATCGGTTGACCTGAGGAAGATGATCTAATCTCTGTGAAGCTTGATCTATGTGATCATATCTTTCCAGCTGCTTCCAGTGGAAAGTGATATGTTTTCATTTTGAACAAGGGTGATCTGAAATGTCTGGTTTCCGATACGAAAGGTGGTGTTGCCTGGTTTAATGTGAAAATGGAGATATTTCCATTCTATAGGCAGTTGAATGGATTCCATAGTTTTTTCATGAAGGGTGTAGTTCATGGGTTGGATGAACGAATTCATGGTAGGCTGTGTTGAGGTTTATGAGAACACTAGGAATGGTATGATGTTCCAAAGTGGGTGAAAGGGCGATAACGATCGGCCATAGTGACGAAATGAGAGCAATGGAACTTAAAAGAAAAGGATAGCAGACCTGTTGATGGTGTTATGCAAGATCAATCATTGTTACTGCTGTCACAGTTACTCTTACCGATGTCACAATTACTCTTACTGCTATCACAATTACTCTTACTGTAGTCACAGTTACTCTTACTGTTGTCACAGTTACTCTTACTATTGTCACAGTTACTCTTACTGATGTTACAGTTACTCTTACTAATACAGTTACTTTACAAAGTACAACAATTACTTTTTGAATGCTAGAGTTACTTTTTATATTGTCATAGTTACTCATACTATTGTCACAGTTAATTCTTAATGATCTTACCGTTACTATTAGTGCTCTTATAGTTACCATATGGATTATGAGTTCACCACTCTTCTTTGTCAGTGAGTTCTGATACAATTACTATTTTTCTGGAATCGAACACTTGCTCTCATGCCCGTATAGTTACTTTAAAAGATGTACCCATTACTATGTCTTTCCACATACATTGTTTTTGTGAATGTTTTACCTCTCTATTTTTAGAGTTACTATCACAAAGTATAAGAGTTACTCCTTTGAATCATAGGGTTTCTTTTCTAGACTATCAGAGTTACTCTTACTGTTCTAATAATTACTCTATGGGTTACGATATCATCATCACTCTTCCTCTTGAGTTAGTTTATTTTTTGGCAGGCTAACTGAAAGTATATATCTTCATACAAAAGCACAACATCTGTACATTCAAGAACACAACATTCAAAGCATAAAACGTTATATATTATATCCAGAAATACTAATATTTACAATATGGTTTAGATCAAATGTAATTTTCATGCTTTTTGCAGCACACAAGTAAATGTATCTCAGAGCAGTTACACATTAGAACTCTAGAAGCAAATTGTTCATGTTTTACATTTCAATTAATAATTCAGTATTTCAGCTAGAGTTCAGCCATCTATCTAGTCTTGAAACATCTTCTTCCTCCACGCTCTTTTCTTCATGCACTTCTGCATCTGCTGTTTCTTTCTACTTTGTTACATGCCTCTTCTGACATTCATCTTCTTATCCCTTGTTCTCCTTAGATGGATCTTCTTTGATGTCTTCATTTGCATCCTTTTCATGTACTTGTACAGGATGCAGCTGCCCCCTTGCCATCATTCTCTGAAAAATATCAACCCTTATTGTCAGTATGTCCGTGCAGGTGAAGTCCATATGTTTTCCATTAACCAGGCATTCTAGGTACTTCATGATGAAGATCCCACAGTCAAGTGAGTCTTCTTCCTCCTATGGGCACATCGGGTACTCCTGTTCCCACTATGAAAATTGGCTTCCTTTTTCCGGTGCACCCCTAAAGAATTCATGCATAATACCCACCTACATTAAAAAAACACAACTTTTATTAATCATCAATCAACAAACATTAATCTTGTCAATCCAATACTAACAGAGTTACTTTTTATAGATCGCTTACCCATCTAAGGAATTCCTTTAGTGACTTTCTATTTCCACTCATCGAGTTATAAGACCAGTGTGCTCCATCCATGAAGCTTGCTTCGTACAGGTGCTAGTAGTTTTCGTTGTTTAGTATGTGAAAATCGAGTCCATTGACATGCTAGTGCAGGTAGCATGCCAATCTGTTCTAGGGTGATGTCATTGACATCCAATGACAGCTTCTGCTGCAAATGTAGAATTTAAAAATGCACATCTATAAGTTTCAATTTGTGTATCTATTTTTGTTTTTTGATGTAATTTTGTATACCAATTTTGCTTTTCTTACAGGAGCATAAGTGCTCATGCAGTGCCATGTCAAACCCTTATTCCTCCGCTTGCTTGCTCTCTCCTTGAGCATCTCCACAAAACAATCCATAAACTGGAAAAAAACCAAAAGCTTTCTTGTTTAGAAATCCAAATTATCTATTTCAAAGAGTTACACTACATTCTTGTTTCTTATAGGTTATTGCATCATCTGGTCTTTGTAGAGGAGGGTAGCAAGGTCCTTCCCCCTGCACCAAGTGTCATCACTGAATCTCCATTCTCATTTTTGCCTACCAATCATTTATAGATGTTATACACATCAGTTGGATATTGAATAAGTAATGATTAATATTTGTACACCTGACAAAATAACCAATTCTATTACATTTATTCTATGTTGTCCATGAAGTGATGGAGAATTTCCCTGGTTTCTTTTGTTTTGAAATGCTAAAATCCAATGAAATTTGACAACTTGAGCTATCAACAACAAAAGAGCAATCCATGTTAGAATCAAGCTTCCTTTTCCACAATTTATACAATGGTGATATGTCGCATACAATTACTCTTTATGTTCCTACATCTACACTACTAATTCACATAGTTACTCTAGACTATCATATAGTTACTCTTTATATTCCTATAGTTACTCTTCCATATCACACAATTACTCTACTGTATCAAATAGTTAATCAAGTAGTGATATACTTGAAAGGAGATGCAAACTTACCTTTTCCTCCCTCCTTTTCTTTACGTTCTTCTCTATGCTTCCTATTATGTGTTTTTCCATCTTCTTTCTCTTTGATAACCTTTTTCTGGGCTCCTCCTTCTGCCCTTCTTCTTCTTCAATTATTTTCTCTGCATCTCGTGCAGACATTCCTTGGTCAGATCTATTTGCTGCTTTTTCTTTCTTCTTCTCCTCCTCATCACCAGTTTTCTTATCATCATTCTCATCTTCTGATTCCTTCTCTTCCACATACTTTCTTCTGAGGCTCAACCTGACTCATTTCCTCAGTGTTTCATCCTTCTCCACACCTTCCTTCTATACTTTGTCCGCCGTATCAACATCCTTCTTGTGAAGCATATCTGAACTGTCTTTCGGTTCATCAACATTCACTGAGGCAAAACCCTCTACAAAATGTTGGAACCCACTGGCAGGTGATTGTGTTTTGTCACCTTCATCTCCCCACTTTCTCTTCAGATTTTTGTTTTCCTCTTCTAGATTGGCTATCCTTTTTTCTAGTCGTTTCTTCTCCCTCTGTAGTTCAGTGAATGCCTCAACATCTATTTTTGTGCATATCTCCTTCTGCATCTTTAGATCCTCCTCCAGTATCTGGATTCTTCTCTCCAGGGTGAAGTTCTCAGCAGTCACTCCTTTCTTGATGATCGACTCTGTTGGCGCCTTATCTGCGGTTGGCTTGCTTTTTGCCCCTTTTTCCGCAAGGTAGTAGGACATGTCCTTCATTGTTCTTCTAGCTCGCCAATCATATCCCCTGTCTAGCTTCATCCTTTGACAAACCTGTCCAAAAAAACAATAATTATGTATCACAGTGCAAACATGTAGGATTATGTTGTATATTAGCTTTTGTAACAAAGATGAAATATTCTTACATCCTTAGGGTCCACATCCCCTAAATCCATCAATTTCTCGACCGACACAGCCCACTTCTTTGTCCTTGGCTTGGCGTCAAGGAAGGTTGTCTATGCCATATTCCACATCTCATATGCCCAAGCCTGCATGTAATAGAGAGAAAATATAATGCATATGTAATTCCCCCTAGACATTATTGTAAAAATGTAGATGAAAATAATTGTGTTCACTTATGCATAGGCACATCACACACCCTATTGTGTAGAGGGTGGTTTTCCCTTTCTCCCCTTTCCTCCTCAGTTGGATGTTCTCCTTCAGCGTCTTCATATTCTTGAAGATACTCCCATGCACCAACTTTGCCCAATTCATCTGCCCAGTGGCAGTAACATCATATAGGTAGTGCATTATGTAGATTGGTGTGCAATAGCTGGTGTCTGGGAGTAGGAATGTTGCTAGCTGGTGCAACATCCACGCACGAAACATGTTCGTATTGTCTGATGGATTGTCGGTCTTGGCATATTCTTGCCAAAGCTTTGATAAGTTGTCCTTGTACAGGACATCCTTTTCCCTTAACCTCTTTAAGGTCTCGCATTCATTGCCTTGTTTACCTGGCAACCTAGCAAATTGTTTCCATATTGAGATCACTATCTCGGAATTTTTCCTAGGTATTATATCCATGCCTTTGCTGGGGATACCTAGAATTATCCCCACATCCTCAATGGTCATCCTTCTTTCCACCCCTTTGGACAACAAAAATTTGTCATCATCCACATATCTATCTATTAAATCCTCTAAAAGGATTGTGTCAGCTAAAAGATTCAGCATATTTATCATGTTTGCAAACGTAGTCGACTTCATCATTCTAAGCTGATTACTCATAAACACCATGTTGTTGTTGGTGGTGATGTAGCTCTTTATGTAACACATGTGGTATAGCCTTTTTTTTCCCACTACAAACATATCAAAACTTACTCTAAGGTTTTTTTTTGCTTATTACTTATTAGTCAGTCAAGTTACTCTTAAATTTTTCACAATTCATTATATGTTATAGGTTGATCACATTTTTAAAGCTAACTATTTGTTTTGTAACAACAACATAATATACTGAAAGTAAGTGTCCTATGAGAGTAACAGCAAACTAACACAATTATAAATCCATACAAGCTTTCCTTCATATGCCTTTCCTTTCCCCTTTTCTGTCCTCTTCATTCTTTCCTCTTTTCCTCCCTCATCGGTAGCCTTTTATTTTCCCTTCTCTTTCCTTCTCCTTCCCTCTTCTTCCCTCCTCTCATCAGCAGCCTTCGCTTTCTCCTTAGTTGCATCAGCCTTCCCTTTCCGCTTCTTTGTGACACCTGACATCATAAAGACGACAAGTGCACAATTAAAATGTGCGGAAGAAACTGTTAACATTGGATTACTGAAAATCACTAAAAATTAAAACCATTTACAAAGAGATCCATTTCCAAGAAACTCTTATAATAAGAACCAAAGTATTATATATACATCCTAGTTCACAAAGTACATACCATGTACAATCTCATTTCGAGGAAGACATATTATAGTTGCTCTGTTAAATCTACACATAAGCAACATAAAACCTCAAGGCATTCAATGCCAAAATCTCAGATCGATCATAAAAACATTAACTATTGACTTCAAGGACCTGAGAGTACATAGACGACACATAGGACACTTATCTACATGACACGACAGTCAACATCTCCACCTGAGATATCACTGTTGTCTTTGTTGCTGCTGTCCTTCCCCTGCTATATGGTTCCTACCTCCTCTTCCGCGTCCACCTAAAAATGTTGGATCCCACGGGGGTGAGACAATTGTAATTGTTCCAGCGAGAGATATAACTGTCCGCCAGAAATATTACTATTGCAGATAAATAGTAATAAACCGAGCAGAGGATTCTCTATTGAAAAGCAATACTTAATCAATATTAAGAAGAATAGAACAACATCATCTTTTAAAGCATTACAACTATAAATGATAAAGTAGTGAATCATCTATCCAATTTACTAAGGAATATGAAGAACATGTATAATATCTATTCATTTAGGTTACATTTAAGCAATGTAACATCAACCAATGATTTTTATATTTCATCCTTAAGAAAATATGCTACACGGCTGATTACATTTTACAATCACTCTTATGCCCTGAGGAAGTGAGCCGTACCGCTCAACTCGAACCTTTGGTTGTGAAACCCAAAGTTGGTGCCATACAAGATCAATGGAAGAGCTAAACTCCACGATCTCATCTGTCTCAGTCAGTGTGAGACCACAAGCAGGACCACAGTCTCTTTCTTATGTGACCTCAGTCACATGGTTAGCTCTCATAGGCTGCCCTTTTTCTAGCCCACCTTGGTACAGGTCTCAGCGCAAGTAAATCTGAGCCAAGGGCATGTTCACCGTGCTCTCTGAGTCATGAATACATTCATGCTCTATCACACTGAGCTATGAGTTTGTGTACCATGCTCTTATACATATCTTGAGTGTACAACCAAAGTGGCACTCTAATCCTCCTATTTTTGGCTAGGAGAAACCCCGCATATTCAACAATATATGCTCCGTATTAACCCATAGGAGAATCCATTTCACCATCACCATCTACTGACGATGATGGATCTATGGCCAGGGCTCTACATGACAAAATTCCACTTGATTATTTAAGTACATTACCATATTCTTTTAGCATTAGTCAAGTTTTCAAACAAGAATTATAATGACAAATGTTACAAAGAAACATGTATTACTGTTATCAAGTACATTTCAAAACTTTATAAAACATTGGAATCTAAATCCTTTATCTCATTACTTGGGAATTCACATCCCCGAACAGTATCATCATCATGTTTACTGGATCTGGGTATTCAAATGCTTAGTTCATCACTAATCATGGTTACCACTTATCAGGTAACTATTACCTCCAGGTCATCTAACCAAGGTATTCATGATATTTGTTACACAAGCATCTCACATAGCTCACCAGGCATATTAAACTTCTTGCCACCTTTCACTAGGCAACAAATAAAATAATGGCTCACAAGGCCCATTAACATCATAGCTCATACATGGTTATTCCCATCATCTCATGATACCTGCATGGTTATTATATTTGATAGCAACCATATCAATTACATACCAGCATTATGCAATACAAAGATATCACCACTATTCCCTCATTAGGGTTAGGTTTACCCATCTATATCAATTAGAGTGTCACAAACCATAACCCTGTATTAGTGTTTCACATAACATCATCCTATTTTAGGATTCCACATAACATCACCCTATATTAGGGTTTCACATAACATCATCCTTTATTAGGATTACACATAACATCACCCTATATTAGGGTTTCACATAACATCACCCTATATTAGGGTTAAGGTTTCCCATTTCATATCAATTAGGGTTTCTCAACCCATTACCCAAAATTAGGTTTAGGGTTTCTCATCCTTCTTGATTATGTTTTCATGATCACAATATCAAAGGTCAAACCCTAATTCAAATCTCTATTCATCTTGGAGAATGCACTGATATTACAATTATTATCCGAAACCTAACTCATTCTTCAACATGTTTGGAAGTACATAATTCCTTCATAAGTATTCAATTAAACTTATACATTGTAATTTTCCTTATTAATTATGGTTTCTATTCTCCTTGGATTAGGGTTTCATGATTACCTCATTAATCCAAACCCTAAGTCAGTGCTTCCACATATCTTGGAGCGCATAGCATTAATTAAGTATTAAATCATACTTATCATTGTTCCATGTACTAGGAACACACATCACCATCATTCCTTATTAAGTTGACTTAACCTTCCACTAAAGTACATGTACTTATTCTTATCATAGTGTATTGAATTTATTACTTTCATAAGCATCAAGTGATAATCACTATAATTGTACTAATCACCTAAGTAATTTAGAGGTGCTTCCATTAATATCAACTTTGAGATATATTATAAACAATCATAGTTTGAGACTATTTGGTCTCAAAAAGGTTTGAAATTATTTGAACCTTTAAATAGTTTTGAGACCATTGAATCTTTGAACGGTTGTGATCCCTTTGATCTTCAAACAGTTTTGAAACCTTTTGATCTTATTGGGGTTCGAAACTGTTTGACCCTTGAACAATTTGAAACCGTCTGATAAAATCAACTTTGAAACCTATTGAACCCTAAACGATTTGAGATTCATTTAACCCTAAATGGTTTGAGGATCGTTTGATCCCCATACGGTTTTGAGACCGTTTGATCAAATCAAGGTTGAAACCGATTGAACTAAAATTAGGGTTTTGAAATCAGTTGATCTAGGGTTCTTATAATCAATTGATTCTAGGGTTTTGAAATTGATTGAATTTGATTGTTTGAAGCTAATAAGCCATGAGACCATTTGATCCTTAAACCAATTGAAACCATATGATCACTAAACAATTTTGAAACCGTTTAACCTCTAAACAATTTTGAAACTGTTTGGTCTCTAAATGATTTGAAATTGTTTGGTCACTAAATGATTTTGAAACCATTTGACCAATCAGAATTGAATCCATTTGTTCTAGATTTTTCTTGAGGTGTGTGCTAAGATGATATCATCATCATCAAGCTTCAGACCTCCGAATACTAATGTCATACATATGATCGATTCATCAACTCTTCAATAAGATTTTCGAGAATAAAGAAAAGATCAACACATGATAAGGAATTGTAATCAATAATAACATTAATGAGTTCAAGTTATATAACCCACCTTCAAATTAGATTCAAAGCTCCAAACTTCTCGTCTCTAATGGTGAAAGAAGCTCCTTCAACTATCCAAGGTTCATTTCCAACTCTTTGGATGCGAAAGATGGCCAAGGTTGAGCATTGGATGGAAGAGAGAAGAAAATGAATGTTGAAATCCGATTAAAACCATCAATCCAAGGTTGAAGATGATTATTGAGATTACCTCAAGCTTGGGAATCATTCTCCTCCTGCTCCTAAGCTTCTTGGTCATCGGCCAAAGAAAGGGAAGAAAGTGGTTTGCAAAAATAGCCTTTCAAGTAAGGAGAAAATTGAGTATATATATATATATAATTGATTTGTAGGAGAGAGAAAGTAGGAGGATAATCCTCATCTTTGCTTGCCACATGCCCCCTCCACTTACTTATTCACGAAGCCAACCTACTTGCCCTCAATTTTCTTTCAATTAGCCTTAAATTAAAAGCAACCACTAAGCACCTTAATCATTATAATACTATCATCCATTTTTAGTGGACATTACTTTTTAATTAACAAATGTGAGTGGATTTCTTCTCCTACTTAGGATATTTCGTTGCCACTCATGGCATTTGGACGTCCTCCCACTATAGGATTTCTCCCATAACATTTTTAATTGATGGGCACTTCAATTAATATATTTATTCTTGCTACAAAATAAATTAGGGTTTCAATTATGCTTAAATCTTGTCTATTTTATAATCAATATTATCTCTCCTCAACTATGGATCAAACAAGACACCCCTTTCTTTTTATTTTTTCTAATTGATGCCAAGAAATAGTAGGGAATCTCTAGAGGTGGTATTTTACATATCCAACCCTAGGTTTTCGGTAAATTGCATTTTACACCAAAACTAGTATTCAATGCACAAGCATTATTCAAACAAGCTCCTTTTTGGAACTTAAGCTTACCCTAGCCATACCTCAACATCATTCTCATTCTTATGATGCTATAACACTTAAGGATCATTTATTATGTAACATTTTCAAGGTAACCCCTCATATTGGGTAAATTACACATTAGTCCAAAAATAAGCAAATATTGTTTCAAAATTATTCAAATAGAACCAAAATTGAAACATAAGCTCTCCTTTAGTCTTAAATACTTTTAAAAAGATAAATACAAGAATATAAATGACTTACTTAAGCAAAAATCCTAGGGTTAAGGCATAACCGAGGTTAGGGATGTTACGTTCTTTATCGTTTTACTTCTTTTCACTGCTCCTTCATCTACAGTATCTAGCGTGTGAGATACTCTTTGTTCTGTAATAGTTACGCCAGAGTTTCTTCAATTACTCTATACTATCGCTTAGTTACTCCAATGTTTTGTTGTAGTTACTCTAAGCATCATCTAGTTACTCAACTTCTTATAACAGTTACTCTTTTAACATGCAGTGTTACTTTTAGTCAAAATCTTTTTGTTTTATATTTTTTGTTTGTAATGTAGATGTAAACAAAAATTACCTTGTTGTTATTCATTCTCCACTTTGTCATGAAGAGGTTCTTCAGTCATGTAGCTCCATTGATTCCATAACCAGCAGTATCCACCTTACTACATTTTTCTCTTTTACTGAAGGTTTACTCATTAGGGGATCTGTAGCCCATCTTTTGTAATCTTTCGATGTTGTTTGAGGAGTCGCAGAAGCACCTTCCTTCTCCCCCTCCACAACTACTTCTTGTCCTGCTTCATCTGCTTCTTTGGCCATTGTAGCCCCTCTTTTGTTCCCTTTTCATTTTGTTTGAGGAGTCTCAGCAGCACCTCCCTTCTCCCTTTCTGCACCTGCTTCTTTTCCCACTTTATCTGCTTCTTTGGCCATTATAGCCCCTTCCTTATCCCCTTTCAGAGTATTCGGTGTTGTTGTATCCCGTTCTATCTCCCCTTATGCAACTACTACTTTTTTTCACTTCCTCTGGTTCTTTGGCCATCTTCTCTCCGTAATGCAATTTGAAGTCGTCGTCTTCTTCAATCATGGTCCTTAGATTCCTTCTCAACAATGGCATTGTGGAGGTCTTCTGTGCATCGTCTTCGTCCTCATCATCTCTTAAGATGGTAGCTGCATTGTAATTGAGATGCAGCGAGAGAGAGGAGGTGGAATCAAAGATGGTTGAGACGGAATCTCTAGTCGGAGTGACTAGAGACGGAGGAGGTGGGGATGGAGGGGTTGCGGGATGTAATCGTCGGTGCTTTTGTGCGAGAACGGTAGTAATCGCAGGCCAGAGCGAGGGTTCGAACAAAGGGTTTGGGAGTATTTTTCACTCGCTGTCTTTTTGCCTTTTATTCTGCTCGTTTGCTTTTCAAATGAATTACGACCTTGCCACCGTGCCCTGCTGCCGGGTAGGATCTCCTTTGTTACCCGCGCGGGCATCTAATACCATCTCTATGTGTATATATGTATATATATGTATGTATACATATGCATATATGTATATATATGTATATATATATGTATATATATAGAGAGAGAGAGTCATGCTAGAATACACTCGAGTGCACAAATCACACAAATACACTCAAGTGTATTTGCATATCAAGACTATTTTTTGCAAAATGTAAACCATTGATCTTCACTGACATACTAAAACTAGGCTACATACAAATTTTGAGCCCATTTGGATGAATGTAAGTCACTCATCCAGGGTAACAAAATTGACGCGTGAAACTAATTTGAAATGCATAATTGTTGCAGTCTTTATAACATTACCTATAAATGTTCAAATGTGCTCAAATTTTTGTATATGATCTATTCACATGATGTTTAAGAAGATCAATGGATTAGATTTTTGAAAAAAATATTACATCATGAAAAACGAATTGAGTGTTTCTGCTTTGAATACACTTCAGTGTATTCTAGCCTGACTATATATATATATACATATATATATACAAATATATACATATATATATATATATATATATATATATATATATATATATATATATATATATATGTATATATAACAACAAAATTGACGTTCGAAACTAATTTGAAATGCATAATTTTTGCCGTCTTTATAACATGACCTACAAATTTTCAAATGTGCTCAAATTTTGTATATGATCTATTCACATGATGTTTAAGAAGATCAATGGATTAGATTTTTGAAAAAATATTGCATCATGAAAAACTATTTGTGTGCTTCTGCTCTGAATACACTCCAGTGTATTCTAGCTTGACTATATATATATATAATATATATATATATATATATATATATATATATATATATATATATATATATATATATATATATATATATATATTCAGAGGGAAAATAAAAATTTCACATTGTATTTAATTAAATATTTGTATTATAATTTTGGATGTCTCATTACAATTAGGTTCCTTCCTCTTAAAAAACAAATCCACGACTAAAAAAATTAGTTGCCCACGCTGACAGTGAATACATTCCATGTATATGTATATATATACATATATAAATATACATATATATACATATACATACATGTGTAACATATGTGTGTTTATAATATATACATATATATGGGTCCATATTTAATACCTATGTGGGTAGCTACCCACCCCCTATTTTGGTTACCTTTTTTGGAGTTTCTTACTTTTGACATGTACAAGGTTGCTTTACCTTGCAAATTGTTACTTTTTATGTATAGATAGTTACATTTATTAAAACTATAACAAATATATAACTACATATATATTTACTGTGTATTTTGTCTGGATTTACTTCTTTAGTCGTATAGTTACTTTTTATCAACATATACTTACTTTTTTATCTAATGAGTTACTTTTCTGACTTTATAATTACTTTTTGAGTTGTCGTGTAGCAAAAATCCAGGCTACCATGCATAGTTAGTTACATTTCCAGCAGTTATAATAAATGTACAATTACATATATATTGTTTGTGTATTTTGTCTGGATTTCTTCTTTAGTCGTATAGTTACTTTTTCATCAACGTAGTTACTTTTTTGTCCAACAAGTTACTTTTCTGACCATGTGGTTACACCTTTCGAGTACTGAATGAACGTCCTATATGGACATTCATCCAATATCTGTGTGGGTAGCTACATGTCAAAAGCAAGAAAATCTAGAAAACAAATCCAAAATAGAAGGCGGGTAGCTACCCGTACAAGTATATATATATATATATATATATATATATATATATATATATATATATATATATATATATATATATATATATATATATATATATATATATATATATATATATATATATATATATATATATATATATATATATATATATATATATATATATATATGGGCGTTCATTCGTTGCCCGCACGAGTAACTTAGATTTTCTCTACCCTGCAGCCAAAAAAGTAACTCTCCTAGCAAAAAAAGTAAGTCTGCTGTCAAAAAAGTAACTATGGTGGCCAAAAAAGTAACTCTGCTGGTCAAAAAAGTAACTCTGTACAAAATATATAGCAGATATATATAAGGACGGGTTTTTTGATTTTGGAGGGGCAAATGATATTATTTTTGGCCAAAATTTTTTGGAGAGCTAGAAAAAATAGTCCTCTACAAAAACGAAATTTTTTTTTTGAAAAAAAGTGGTCGGAAGGGTGGGCGGGTAGCTACCCGCGCGGGCAATAAAGATGGGCCCTATATATATATATATATATATATATATATATATATATATCTATATATATATATATATATATATATATATATATATATAAAGAGAGAGAGAGAGTCAGGCTAGTGTACACTCGAGTGTACCAGAGGCATTGTACACCTCAGTCATTTTTGAAGATGCAATAAATTTTTGAAAAATCTAAACCACTAATCTTATTAATCATCATAAGAACATACTATATAATAAATTTTAGCTCCTTTGGACAGTTATAGGTCGTGCATCTAAAGGAGGAAAAAATCATGTATTTCAAATGAGTTCAAATTTTGTATGTGGCCTATTATTATTATAACCATGAAGATCAGTAGATTAGATTTTGAAAAAACATGGTCTACATATGCAAAAACCATTGAGGTGTACGGCATGATCTGTACACTCGAGTGTATTCTAGCCTGACTATATATATATATATATATATATATATATATATATATATATATATATATATATATATATATATATATACTTATATGTATACATATGCATATATACTTTTACATATATAAACTTTTATAATTATATATATGTAACTGAGTTAATGAAAATTATTCTTCTTCTAAGAGAAATAAGAGAAAGATCATAACTTATTCTAAAAAAACCTTCTTTTATGCCTCTGTCAATTTTTTCTGGACAATAGATAGGCATGCAGGTGTCTTATCCCTTAGGTGATTCTTGCTCTGATTTGGATTTCAGATCTGTGTGAAAGAAATTTCAATTGGCTTACTCTGTTTGCTTTACCAAAAACTTAATGGAATTTATTTTTTGAAAAAAGGAAAGTGCATTCTCTTTATCAGAGTTATTGAGTGTTCCAATGTAGGAGACATATAGTTCTTACATAGTTGTTTCTTCATCGTGGAAAGAAAAAATAGAAAAATTGACACCAAAAGGTTGGGTGATTTAAATGAATAGAATAATAATCTGTAATTCCTATTATCTTTAAATTTACAATGGTAAAGATTATACATAAGGATCATTAGAATAAAAGAATATAATGAAAAGTGAACAACGAGGGGATGTATGATATACTTAAGTGAACAACGAGGGGATGTTTGATATACTTTCTTAATTTATTAATAATATATATAAATAAATTAATATATAGTACAGAAAGGGTAAAAAGCATAGTTGTAGACAGGCGTACGAACTATGAAGAAATTAAAGAAAACATCAAAGCGTAGCAAAAGAGAAAAAAAGAAGTTCTGAAATGTAGGCTTTAGACTCCAGTGAAGCAAAAACTTTACAAGGCAGAAGAACACCCGATCTTCAAGTCAAATAAGAGCTCAAAATATCCACAAAAAAAGGAATAGTGAACCAATATTAGTATTAGTATAGAGTGTTATATTCAAATACGAAGAAGCAAAGTATCAATAACAATAACAGGTTGATCATGCACGAGCTTTGAGAGTTGTAGACAGCCAAAACAGAAGTTGAAGACCCGAGTAACATAGGAAAAACTAATGGAAAGCTTTGTAATCCTCAATAATATGTTTGTACAAGGTGTCAGCTGATCTATACTTGTTATCATGAACCCTTTGATTCCTCTCTCACCAACAGTGATAGTAGATAAGACTTTCTATAAGAACCTTAAATGAGACAATCCCAGCTATAGCGCATTATGAAGCTAGAGTCCGAATTACCAGCAGCAATGCAGATTTTTGTAGTATATTTGCAATGGAACATAAGATGATTAGTATCTTCATAGTCATTAAAATAGAGAAAGCAAATTGAATCTAACTAAATTCCTCTTCTTCTAGAATAGTCAGATGTAGGAATCTTATTATGCTTAGCTTTCCAAAGATGAAGAAGGCCTCTTTGATGTATTTGGCATTGCCAAATCCATTTTAAGAATTCATTATCCGGATTTTTGAGTCTGGCCATGTTCTAGACCATCTTGAAACTTATGAGCTTACTGTCACAAAAGGAGAGATAGTCAACCGAGCCCAGCCGCATGTCAAATTTGAGAAGAAAAGACAGAATGTCAGATTGACATATGTTATGACTTTTGCGGATGCAGCAGTTGCCATTGACAGTAATGGAACTAACCTTACAGTCCCATGCCAAACCAAACTTAAGAATAGCTTCTTTACTAGTGAAATCAAACACGAACTTAGATTTGAGCCACAAGTCTTGCCAAAGAAAGAAATAATTGCCATCACCAATATGAAATCTGATCAGAGACAACATAATACTATGAACTCTGATAATATGATTAAAAAGCCATGAAAAAAATTGTAACGAGCCAAAAAGAAATCCTCTTTAATTATTTTTCAGATATCCACTTAACCTAGAGTGAATATTTCTTGTTATCAATGTTCAGTAATTTTATCCCATTTGACTAAATGTAAGTTCTTTTTAGAATCAGAGCCCCCCAATAAGAAATCCCTACAGAGTTTTCCGATCTGATTCAAGATAGAGATGGGTACATGGAAAGAAAACATCCAATACATATGCATGTTGCTGAGGGTAGATTTGATTAACTCAAGTCTAGCAGCCATAGATAAAACTTTTGACTTCCAACATTCAAATTTACTCTTTATATTGTCAATCATCTTGGAGCAATACCTCTTGAAAAATTTCCCAGTAAAGAGAGGCAGTCTAAGATACTTTGAAGGAAAGGAAGCTTCCTTAAAATTCAGAATATCAAGAATAGGATCTTTAGTAGCGCCCTTACTAAAGATAATATAACTTTTCTCTGTATCAACTTTAAGCCCTGAATCCCTACCAAAGGATTCCAAGATATCACTAATGACAAGAGCATCCTTGGTACTGGCTTTAGAAAAAAGCATGAGATCATCCACAAAGATCAAATGAGAGATAAAGAAATCTTTTAAGGATAAATAGGAGAGATAGATAGGTTAGAAACCACCTTTTTAAGAATTTCAGAGAGGCCCTGCAGGGTCACCCTTCCTAACACCATTTGAAGGTTGGAAGAAATCAGTAGGCTCCCCATTTACTAAAACTTGATAGGAGGTGGTACATAAAATTTCCTCAATCCACTTAATCCAAATACTAGGAAAACCCATTTTATACACGATGGAACAGAGATATCTCCATTTCATTGAATCATAGGCTTTAAAAATGTCAGCCCAGATAAAAATCTTACTGGACACATTAGACTTATTAAAATTGCTAAGAATCTCACTAGTCAATAATGTAGCATCCTTTCTATTCCTGCCTTTGATGAAGGCACACTGAGAGGGATCAATGATATCAGGCAAGATTTTATGTAACCTATTTGCAAGAATCTTAGAGATGAGCTTGTAGAAGACATTGCACAAAGAAATTGGCTTCCAATTCTTGATATCAGAATAATTAAAACCTTTGGAAATAAAAGTTATGAAGGTTCTATTTGCCTCTCTAACAAGTTTGTCATTCTAAAAAAACTCCATCACAATAAGAGTAACATCATCATGAATATTGGACCCAGTATTTTTGAAAAAGAAAGCATTAAAACCGTTAGAACCAGGAGCCTTATCCAATTTAAGATCATGAACACTATCCTCAGCCTCTTTTCCAGTAACAAGCACAATGAGAGAAACTTTCTGAATAGAGGAGAGAGTGGGACCTTCCCAAGTATCATACCAAAAGCAACTTCATTTGTCACCATTATTGAAAAGCCTAGATTAGTAGTTAAGGATAATTTTTTTATCTTAATAGGGAAGTAGGATAGCTCACCATCAACCAGGAGTTTCCTAATAGAGTTAGTGTGTCTTCTCATCTTCATAGAAGAAAAAAGAAAGTAGTATTAGAATCCCCATTTATATATATATATAGAGAGAGAGAGAGTCAAGCTAGAATACACTCGAGTGTATCTGGAGTAGAATACACTCAAGTTCTTTTTCATGATGTAATATTTTTTACAAAAATCTAATCCATCGATCTTCTTAAACATCTTGTCAATAGATAAAATGCAAAATTTGAGCACATCTGGATATTTATAGGTCATGTTATGAAGACCGTAAAAATTATGCATTTCAAATAAGTTTTGCGTGTTGATTTTGTTTCCCTTGGATGAGTGACTCACACTCATCCAAATGGGCTCAAAATTTGTATGTAACCTAGTTATAGTGTGACGATGAAGATCAATGGTTAACATTTTGCAAAAAATAGTCTTGATATTCAAACACACTTGAGTGTATTCATGCGATCTGTACACTCAAGTGTATTCTAGTCTCTCTCTCTCTCTCTCTCTCTCTCTCTCTCTCTCTTTCTCTCTCTCTCTCTATATATATATGTATATATATATATATATTTATATATATATATATATATATATATATATATAAAAATATATATATATATATAGTACAAAAAGGAAAATAAAGAGATGAGAAGGAGAATAAAAGCAAATAAAGAGGCAGGAAGAAGGGAATGTATAATATTAATGTTATTAAACTATATTCTTATGTATTATATTAATATTTTTTAATATAGTATATTTTAAGTGAGATAACAATACATAATGTAATATACACACACACAAATATATATATATATATATATATATATAGTACAAAAAGGAAAATAAAGAGATCAGAAGGAGAATAAAAGCAAACAAAGAGGTACGAAGAAGGGAATGTATAATATTAATGTTATTAAACTATATTCTTATGTATTATATTAATATTTTTTAATATAGTATATTTTAAGTGAGATAACAATACATAATGTAATATATACACAGTGAAATATATATATATATATATATATATATATATATATATATACATATATATATATACATATATATATATATATACATATATATATATATATATATATATATATATATATGTATCTATGTATATATACAAATATACATATATATGCGTTAAAATTGATACAATTCAAATTAGTTTTATGCATTAATTTTGTATCTCATGAAAGAATGACTTATAAAAACCCAAATGGGCTCAAAATTTTCATGTAACATGTATTTGTTATAACAATGAATATTAACAGTTTGGATTTGCCAAACAAAATGGTCTAGATATGTATACACCACTTGACTACACGGTGTGATATGTACACTCGAGTGTATTCTAGCCTAACTATCTCTCTCTTTATATATATATATATATATATATATATATATACATATGTATACACATATACATAGGTATATATATACTTTTACAAATATACTTATATATAATTACATATATAACTGATTTATTAATAGTAATTCTTCTTTTAAGAGAAAGAAAAGAAAGAACATAATTTATTCTACGTAAACCTTCTTATATGCCTCTGTTGATTTTTCTCGGACAATAGATAGTCAAGAATGTGGCCTATTCCTTAGGTGATTCTTGCTCTGACTTGGATTTCAGATCCACGTAGTGAGAAATTTCAATTGGATTTCTTTGTTTGCTTTCCCAAAACTTAATGCAATCATTTTTTGGAAAGAGGAAAGTGCATTTTCTTTATCGGAGTTATTGAGTGTTCCAATGTAGGAGACATATAGTTTTTACATAGTTTGTCTTCATTATGGAAAGCAAAATACAAAAGTCGATGCAAAAAAAGTTGAGTCACTTAAATAAATAGAATAACATTATTAAATTCAAATTATCTTTAAATTTACAATGATAAAGATAATACATATGGATCATTAGAACAAAAAAATATAAAGAAAAGTGAACGATGAGGGGATGTAAAATATAATTTCTTATAAATTTATTTATAATATATATATACATATATAAATTTATATATATATATATATATAAATTTATATATAGTACAACAAAAGAAAATAAAGAGATAAGAAGGAGAATAAAAGGAATTAAGAGACAGGAAGGAGGGGATGTAAATTATTAATGTTATTAAAGTATTTTTTATGTATTATATTAATATTTCTTAAAACCATATATTTTAAGTGATATAAAAATACATAATGTAATATATATACCTACATATATATATTCACTACTCATGTGGGTAACTAACTTTAGTTACCCATATATCTATTTTGTAATAGAAAGGTACCTTTTTGTAATGAGACATACATCGTTTGTAATGAGATGATCGAATTTGTAATACAAACACTCATTTTATATTACAAGGTAAACTACTATTATAAATATCAATTTAATGTAATGATACATGTAATACAAAATTAGTGTTTGTATTACAATTTCAGTCATCCATTACAAACAATGTCTATCTCATTACAAATTTGTACCTTCCTATTACAAAATAGATACATAGGTAACTAAGGTTAGTTACCCATTCAGGTAGCAAATGAATGTCCATATATATATATATATATATATATATATATATATATATATATATATATATACATATACATATACATATATATACGTCAAAATTGATGCAACTCAGATTAGGACGGCGGCGTTCTTCTGGATGACGACGGGGATGGAAGGCCACCGTCACGTAGCTCCACGGTATCGTTGGGCAATACTGGACTGAGCCTGAACTTCACAAGCTACACACGAAACCTAGAACACATTGCAGAACCTCTTAACGAAGACATGGAGGTCGATGTCGGGACGAATCAAATGCAACAATATCCAGACCTCCCAAACTCAAACCTTCAATCCTTTGGACCGGCTAACACTCAGCAATCAAATCCCTCGTATAGAGACAAAGTGGGGAAAGGCGCTACTGATGATCATGGATACATCCACATAGACACAGACGACTGTGGTATCACCCTGAAGCCAAAAGACATTATAGTATCGACTGATAATGGCCTTCCAGCATTTGACTTAAAGAAAGACGCCAGGGAATGTCTGTTAAAGCTGTGGCAATATACGGTGATCGTGAAACTGCTTTCCAAGGAGATTAGATTTCTGACTCTCCAGGACCGGATAAAATCAATGTGGAAACCAACATGAGGTTTTAATCTAATCGATTTAGCCAATGACTTTTTTGTCGTCCAACTCCAACGAGAAGATGACTTCATGCTCGCCCTGACGGGAGGCCCTTGGCTGCTTTTCGGATCGTATCTGACTCTACAACGATGGCAGCTGGACTTCTCGTCGGATGCATGATCCCTACCGAAATTAGTCGCATGGCTTCGCATACCAAACCTACCAATTCAACTATATCGGGAGGTGTTGCTAGATGAGATTGGAGACCACATTGGGAAGACGATCAAAGTCGATCTCAACACGATCTCACAACGTCGTGGATGATTTGCAAGAATAGCAGTTGAACTGGATATGGCCAAACCCCTCATCCCACAAGTAATGATCGAGGGCTACCGTTACTCCATAGAGTATGAGAACATCCCTTGTATCTGTATGTATTGCGGTCAGGCTGGACACCTTGAAAAAGACTGCTCAAAACGAATCACAGAGGAGAACGATGCGAGGAAGGTCACAGCTGCCGCAGGCTCATCAACACCATCCCTTCCTGCCCCCCCGCTAGGATTCACAGACTACATCCACGCACGACCCATCCCGCGTAAGCAAAAGCCTGCTCAAATGAAAGACCAGTCCAGATCTGCAAACTGGTTCTCGAACCTTGAGAACTAGGAAGAGGAAAACGGAGCTACAAAGGTAATAGATGTTGACAAAGTTGTTGAAAGAGTAACTAACGGGATTGACTGGAGTACCAGGAAAAAGAACTTCAAACAGACCAAGAAAAATAATGACTCGTCCCAACCGGTTCCCTTACAACAACAGAATCACGCAACGGAGTAAGCAAAAAGGACCGATCGACCCCATCCATCTCACTCGGCAGTAAATCCAACAGGGGATTCCTTAATTCTGGGAAGAACAAACACCGCCCACCCGTTCGTCACCATGCCTTTTTCCTTTGGCGTGGATGTCCCACCCCATCCCTATAGGATTTTGAGTCACAACTCTGTCAGGATTCATTTGCGTAATTGGAAAATTGTAAGCTCTGGAGACAGTAGCAAGTCATCCACCCGGAAATGTGGTAAAACCTCGCTTCTTCAAGATCTGGAGGAGGAGGCGAGATCGATGGGAAACTCCACTCTCACAGACCCTAGTCAATGAAGATTATTACTTGGAACGTGCAAGGTGTCTGTGATAAAGACACCCAAAATGCAGCTAAAGAACTGTCCAGGAAATATGAAGCTTCGGTCCTTTGCATCCTCGAACCAAGGTGCAGCGGTGCTCGAGCTTTGAGCATCATTAAAAAGATGGGGTTTGCACATTCACATAGAGTAGAAGTTGTTGGCTATTCTGGAGGAATCTGGATTCTATGGAGGAATGACACCCCTCTGGAAATCATCGTGTCGCACAAACTGTTTGTTCACTGTAGAATTCATAAGTCCTTTTTTTACTTTCGTCTATGCGAGTACAATAAGGAGCGAGAGGAAGTTTCTCTGGAATCATCTTGCTACGTTGGCACCCTCCATCGCTGCTCCTTGGGTGGTGGTACGGGACTTCAATGTTGTCATGTATCCATCGGAAAAATTTGGAAGCAATACCTTTGACAGTGCTAACAGTCAGGATTTCATCGAGGCCACTGAAGCTTGCTTTCTCTATGACCTGGGAGCAAGTGGAGCCCGCACCACATTCAGGAGGGGACTCCTCGATGAGCGTCTGGATAGAGCTTTGGGGAACAGACTTTGGATCGACCAATCTTCCAGTAACTCGGTCCAAGTTCTAGAAAAGAATCACTCGGATCATGCACCTATCCTGGTGTCATCAAAGACACCATCCTTGGCAAATCAGAGGCATATTACTCACACATCAATGAGATGGTTTACCACATCTGGCTTTGAAGATCTTCTAATGCGGTCATGGCCCAGGGACCAGGACCTAATGGCTGCCAACGCACACTTCCTCGCGCAAGCCACCGGCTGGGACTCTGCATGTCGCAAAGCTGATAGACGAACAAAAGATCAGATATCTAATAAAATCAAATGGTACCAAATGAATCTTGCTCTCCATTTTGATCATGCAATGGCCCAAGAAACCATAGTTCTACAGGCATGCCTAGATACCATTCTTTCAAGAGAGGAGGCTGAGAGCCAACAACGAGCCTAGTCTGAGTGGATTAAGCTTGGTGATAACAACACTCGCTTTTTCCACTCTCTCACAAAAGCACAGAGATGGCGAAACAGAATCACCTGCTTGAAGGATGACTTGGGCGTCTGGCAGGAAGATGAACAGGAAATCAAACTCCTTATAATTAACTTCTTTTCTATTGTTTACCAAGAAAATCATAGTGAGCTCAGGAGGACGGAGAGTCCCATCTTCGCGGGTTCCTTCCAACCTCTGACACCAGAGCAGCGTGTGAAGATGTCGGCAACCCCTCTGGCAGACGAGATCTGGTCCGCTCTCAGCTCCATGTCGCCGGTTAATGCGTTGGGTCCCGATGGAGTGGATGCAGCTTTTTATCAAAAAATTGGTCACACTTGAAAGCACAACTATGTCGTTCCATACAGGAGCCGTTCGCAGGCTCCACTCTTCTTCCTACATCAACGGACTCCCTTATTATACTTATACCGAAGGTTAACTCTCCGGAACAATGCTCCCAGTTCAGACCCATTTCACTTAATAATGTTTGTACGAAGATTTTATCCAAGGTCATTGTGACAAGGATCAAACCATATCTGAAGGATTGGATTTCTCCCTTCTAATCAAGCTTTGTGCCAGGAAGGAAGATAGGAGATAATACAAAGCTAGTCCAAGAGATCGTTTACACTATGGAGTCCAAAACAATCTCTAAGAAGTTCCTAGCACTCAAACTCGATCTTGTCAAGGCATTTGATAAGCTTAGTTGGCACTTCATCCATGTCTCTCTTGTTCGCACCTCAATTCCCAGGAACATCATTGATATCATTATGAAGATAATTTGTTCAGGAAAATCTTCTATTCTCTGGAATGGGGAGATTGGAGGCTCCTTCCACCCCTCTTGCAGTGTCAAACAGGGAGACCCCCTCTCACCATATATTTTTGTCCTCTGTCTTGAAAGATTCAGCCAGCTTATTGAGATGGAAGCATCTACCGAAAATTGGAAACCTATTATTATATTCAAAGCAAAGGTGCTGATCACGCATGTCAGCTTTACTGATGACATAATCCTTTTTGGAGAAGCCTCTCTACACCAAGCCAAGCTTATGGGTCGATGTCTCCGGAAATTTAGCGACGCCTCTGGATTGTTTTTATCTTATGAAAAATCTACTGTGTTCTTCTCCCCACAACACGCCCAGGAGTTCCAGAAGCCAAATTTGCACGAAATTGAGGGTCCAAGAAACCAGTAACCTGGGCAGACACTTGGGTATTCCCATCGTCCATAGAAGGAAGAGTAAAGAATTGTTCCAGTCTCTCTTGGAGAAATTTCACAAGCATATCAACTCTTGGCAGAATAATCTATTATCCCTAGCAGGAAGGATAACGCTAGCAAGGTCGATGCTCCAATCCCAAGCCTGTTATATCATGCAAGCCATCCAACTCCCGATCTCTACTTGTGATAAGATTGACCAGATCGTGAGGAACTTCATCTGGAATGGATCTTCAAACGCAGGCCACCTGAACTTGGTTGCATGGAAGCGCATCACTTTACCTAAAAAACTGGGGGGTCTGGGTATCAAAAAGGCTAGAAACTTCAACGCAACATTGATAATGAAGCTAGCATGGGAGTTCATTCAGAGACGTCGGATACCATGGGTGGAAATCATGACTGGTAAGTACATCTCTAGAGGACAATACAAGTTAACTGGTTCACATACCTATAGAAGCATACAGAGTCACATCCTCTTTATCATGCATAATTCAAGCTGCATTGCCATATCTGGTCTTGAAACCCTCGTGTGGATAGATGGATGGATTGACCATGGGAAAGAAACTACCTTAAAGCTCGGTCTATCTCCCCCTAAAGACCTACTGGATCTCAAGGTTTCCAGCCTCGTGAAGGACAATGGATCTTGGGACCTGGACTTGCTCAACTCATGGTTCACTTCTGAGTCTATTAATATTATCACTGCCATGCCGACCCCCAGACCACACTATGGGGAGGATGTACACATTTGAAAACCAAAGGCCCATGGTAAATTCACTACAAGATCGGCGTATATGCTTATTAATCAAGCTCCGGTGGATACAGACCAGGCGCCTTTCCAGACCATCTAGTCTCTATCTCTTCCGCACCGCATCAAAGCCCATTTATGGTTGATGCTACACAATCACCTTCTTACAAATGCTCTTTGTGCCCAAAAGAAGATGACAGACGACACCAGGTGCCTGCGATGCGATGCACTGGTCGAGGATTGCATTCATGTTCTACGTGACTGCAAGGAAGCCAAGATGGTCTGGTCCATTATACTACCCCCTGAAGCTGTCCACTTCTACACCAGCACTACAGTTAAAAGCTGGTTGGAATATAATCTCCAATCACTCTGATATGTGAGTGGTTGGAGCACAAAGTTCGCGGTTACATGTTGGAAGCTATGCAAGAATCAGAACTCTTTCATCTTTGAGTACAAGGCCATTACGCACTGTGTCTTGGCAGTGCAATGCTATTTTGAAGCCAACTCCATACAACAAGCATTTTGTCATACCTCCCGGTCACCCAATGAAGCTCTGGAATCCAACATAGCTCTGAAAATACATAGGGCGTCCTCTATCATCAATGTGGATGTTGCCACTTCCTCTATCGTTAATCAGTCATGCGCATGTGTGATTGCTAGGAATACCGCTGGAGATTGGATTCACAGTTCGGCGATGCTGATAGCCGGTGTGGATGCCATGCAGGGAGAACTGAAAGCGATCTTACATGGGGCAGATATGGCATTGCAAAATAATATACAATCTGGGATCATTATCTCAGACTCTTGGAATGCAGTCCAATGGATTAAAGGCAACTCTGAACCACCACCGAAGTACTTCACGATCACAATGAGGATCTGGGAGCATTTCCAGCTTGCGAATATTAAATACATTGTGCACCTGAAGAGGGATCAAAACAAGCTAACCGACATGCTAGCCAAGTTCTGCCTAAAACAACCATCTATGCCTACCAACTGGAATAGGTGCCCTTCAAATGCTCTACAACTTTATCTCTCGGACAAGACTCTTTTTCTTTGTTTATTTTCAGGTTTAGCTAACTGATGTAACCGGTTCTAACCGGTATAGACAAAAAAAAATTATGCAAATAAATTAAGTTTGTAGGTCATGAATGAGCGACTTAGAAAATCCCAATTGAGCTCCAATTTTGCATGTAGCATGTATTTTTTATAACAATGAATATCAATGGTTTGGATTTTCCAAACAAATGGTCTAGATATGTAAGAACCACTTTAGTGTTTGGTGTGATCTGTATAATCGAGTGTTGATGTGGAATATTCTCGCACAACATATTCACTAGGAATACTTTTCCTAGAGTTTACCAAAACCAAAGTGAAATAATGCCACCCGCAAGTGGACAGATCTTATCACAACATAGTTGAGGATTGAATCCCAAGGGACAATATTTTTAATAATTAACTAATCAAAGTAACCTAGAAGTAACTAGCATTTATCACAAAAGTTGAGTTTGAGTTGATTAATCTAAGATTGCAAGAATAAAAAAAAGCTTTATTAAGGTTCTAGTTATCAATGGATGGAAACACTAGGGTGGAACTGGGTTTCACCATCGCTCTCAAATATGTGCAGTTATTCAAATCCAAATATATATGAATATATAATTGAGCTATGCAAGTTACCCCTTTCAATGTCAGAAACGTGTGTGGGTAGATATTTCTGTAAGCTCAATGTCTTGTTACTTACAGATCCTCTATCCACTACTCCAGAGACTTTCTATCGGAAGTTCTTGACAGGGTGTCAACCAAAGCTAATCGGTATTCAAATCTTAAACGTTGAAGTTCTTGCATTAAAAGATTATAATATGTCACATAAAGTAGGTGACCTATCCACAAAACATGCAATAAATGATTCTCTATGAATTATATGAGTTCATACGAATTAGAACATGAATGAAATTGCAAGAAACAGGTAGTGGGGC
The DNA here is from genome assembly GCA_963693085.1 of Alisma plantago-aquatica. Classification (NCBI taxonomy): domain Eukaryota; kingdom Viridiplantae; phylum Streptophyta; class Magnoliopsida; order Alismatales; family Alismataceae; genus Alisma; species Alisma plantago-aquatica. The sequence continues at coordinate 1,711,201,251 of OY856409.1, read as the reverse complement.
TAGTCCCCACACCCTAGTGAAAAGAATATTCCCTCGACATGGTGAGATTAATATCACAAGAATAGGAAGAGGACACCATCACGGTCATGATGGTGGTGGAAGCATCTCGACGTGGTGTGTGACGATTGACTTCCTTCCTTCTCTCTCTTCCAGAAACTAACCTTGTCTTGCAGTGGAAGAAAATAAAGGAAAAATATCTCGGGGAAGTGATCAATCACTTTTGTGAAGGAGATCGATGACCTTTGGAGTTGCAGATGAAGGAGATCTATCAATTTGTGCTTGGGCTCGATAGGTGTTGACCATCTAGGTCGATAGAACTAGCTAGGTCAATAGGCATTTTCCTTGCTCTGATCTTAGCAGTAGTGTTTCAACATTTCTATGTCTAGAAAATCTGAGATGATTTGTGTGGCTGTGCTGGGGGCCTATTTATAGGTTCAAGACTGTCAACCTCTTTCCATCAATGTCGACCTTGTTGTTGGTCGACATGTATGTCGACTTTGAGGGTCGATGGCTTATGGACTTCCCATCATTGGTCTGTCAGTCGACAAGACTATTGACCTTAAGGGTCGACAAGACTGTCAGTTGAAGTGGATGTAGATGAGAGTGTCGACAACATTGTGTCCATGACTTGATTTCTTGTCAGTATTTGTCCGGTGGTGTTGTCGAGTTGGAGGGTCAACAACGGTGTTGACCTTGGCCATTGATGGGTCTGTCATCCTTGATAAATGTTGTTTTGGAGGATAGATAGAGCTGTCGAGCATTGAGTGTCAACCAAAGTGTCTAGTAAGGAGGTTGACAAGGTTGTCAAACTCTTGTATGTCTTAGTTGCTTGCTGATTTTATTATTAATTGGAATCTCGATCCAAAGGTTGAAATTTTACTCAAACAAAATTTGTGTATTGATATGCCTTCTGAAAGTGCTCAAAATCCATTTTTTTGGGGGCGCTACCCGACACCCCGTGAGAGGCATCCTCTGCTTGACTCCCATTCGCTGAAGAGCCATGAGATCCTTAGCAAAACTTGTTGCAGTGTGATATAATTCTACACCTGCAAAGGGAGTTAACAAATAAAAAAAAAACCTAAATAGATCAAAACAAAGGTATTGTAATGAAAACTATGCTATATGAATGCTAAACTAGAATAAAAATGCATCTAAAACTAGGATGAATATGCATTCATCTAGTGTATTCTATCCTGAATCTCTCTCTATATATATACATATACTTATATATACTTATATATAAGTATATATATAAATGATTCAATAGAAATCATTCTTTTTTTATGAGAAAGAGGAGAAAGAACATAGCTTATTCCACATAAACATTCTTTTATTCCTCTGTCGATTTTTCCTAAACAATAGATAGTCATACAAGTGGTCTATCCCTTAGGTTATTCTTATTTGATTTGGATTTTAGATCTATGTAGAGAGAAATTCAATTGTCTTTCTCTTTTTGCTTTCCCAAAACATAATGGAATCTTTTTTTTGGAAACAGAAAAGTGCATTCTCTTTATTAGAGTTATCGAGTGTTCCAATGTAGGAGATAGATAGTTGTTACATAGTTTTTTCTTCATTGTGGAAAGTAAAAACAAAAAAATCTACACAAAAATAGTTGAGTCTTTTAAATGAATAGAATAAGAATATTTAATTCAAATTATCTTTAAATTTACAATGATCAAGATAATACATATGGATCATTAGAACTAAAGAATATAACGAAAAGTGAATGGCGAGGGGATGTATGATATACTTATGTGAACGGAGAAGGAATGTAAGTTATACTTTCTTGTCAATTTATTAATAACAAATATATATATATATATATATATATATATATATATATATAGTACACAAACTAAAATCAAGAGATAAGGAGGAGAATAAAAGGTAATAAAGAGGCAGGAAGGAGGGGGTGTAAAAGATTAATTCTGTTAAAGTATATGTTAATGTATTATATTAATATTTCTTAGTATGATATAATTAAGTTAGACAACAATTCATAATGTAATATATATAAACATATGCATATATATGTATATATATACATATACATATATATCCATCAATATTGATTATATCAAATTAGTTTTATGTGTCAATTTTGTAGTTCATGAAAGAGTGACTTAGAAAAACCCAAATGAGCACAAATTTTGCATGTAAAAAAGGAGGGACAAATTCTATCTCTATCACTCACAGTCAATCCCCATGTCTCACAGTCACCCAAGCATCACCTTTATAACAACCCATGTTTTAGGATTGTATTTGAAGATGTGAAAGCATACTGAACGATATGTGATTAGTGTACTGATTTTCGGTCGAAGAATCACAAACACCACCATCACTGTGAGAGATGACTATGACTACCATAGTAATGGTTTCCAAGTGTTAGTCTCATGGTGGGTCTGTCGATTACACTGTTCTCTAACATGTATGAGTCTGCTTGGTTAGATATGTCCATATCATGACTAATGAGATTCTGTCATCAACCAACTCATAATCTGATCTTATGTGTCATTGTTGTCTATTTACCTTCCACAATAACAACCGATCAAGGACATAATAAGAATGCATACACTCTTAACATCTGTATGATCGCATTTTTTATATCATCAATCTCAAGACATACATCATCAAGTAGTATCATTCTCTAGACATTTATTATGTTATTTTATTATCTCAAAATTGAATAAATAGAATAAATTGGAAGCTTTACTTTATTAATAATCAAATCATGTATAGGTTATGTCATTATAATCATCATATGATTGTCTCTCTGGGCATACATACCAACAGACTCCCACTTTCACTTAGAGAGAATCACCCACAAATCTTATTCTGAGTGACCTAAGATGGCCATAATGCTTGTACAGAGAAAGTACTTTAGTCAAGGTATCAACAACATTGTTCTCAGTTGGTATTATGCAAATCTTCACTGCTCCTTGTTGTACGATCTCTCGTATGGGATGATATTGCCTTTGTATATGCTTTGAGCACTGATGCGGTCTAGGTTCCTTAGCTAGTGTAATAGCTCCATTGTTTTCACAATATAATACGATTGTGTCGATGATGCTCAGAATGATCCCAATTTTAGAAATGAACTTCTTGATCCATACAGCCTCCTTTGCTGCATTTGAAGAAACAATATATCCAGTCTCTATTATAGAATCAACAACTGCCTCTTACATGGAACTCTTCCATCTTATAACTCTATTGTTTAGGAAAAACATAAATCTTGATTGTGATTCGTAATCATATTCATCAGTCTGGGAGCTTGCATTAGTAAAACCTCTTACCATCAACCTCTTCTTCTCTTCCGTAGACCAATAACTAATCTTTAGTCCTTCTCAAGTACTTGAGGATGTTCTTCACAAATGTCTAGTGAGCATCACTTAGATCTTACTAATATCTACTTGTCACACTCAAAGCATACAAGACATCTGGATGAGTGCATAATACCACATATATGATGGATCCAATAACCGATGCATATGGAATTATACTCATGCATTCACTTTCTTTCCAAGAATGGGGACATTGAACTTTAAAGATGGTAACTCTATGTAACATGGGTAGGTTTCCTATCTTTAAGTTCTCCATGCTGAACCGCTTCAACACTTTGTTAATGTATGTGCTTTGACTTAGTCCAAGAAGCCTTCTTGATCTGTCTCTATAGATCTTTATGCCAATTATCTATGATGTTTCTCCCAACTCATTCATAGAAAATGTATTTCCAAGCCATGTCTATACATTTTGTAAAATAGGGATGTTATTCCTCATCAATAGTGTGTCATCTACATACATTATGAGAAATAATATCGTGTTCCCACTAACCTTCTTGTACACACAAGATTCATCTTCATTTTGAACAAAGCCAAACTCTTTGACCGTCTCATCAAAACAAAGATTCTAGGTCTGAGATGCTTTTCTTCAATCCATTAAATGTGCATTGTAGCTTACAAACTTTATTTGCAAAATTTGGATTTATAAAACCCTAAGGTTGGATCATATACACATCCTCAAGAAGACTCTAGTTAAGGAATGTAGTTTTAATATCCATTTGCCAAATCTTATAGTCATGATAAGCTACAATAGCAAGTATGATCCTGATGGACTTAACCATGGGCACTGGAGAAATGATTTCATCATAGTCATCATATTGAAGTTGTCTGAAGCCCTTTGTAACCAATCTTCCCTTATAGGTTTGTATTTTACATCCATGTTAGTGTTCTTCTTGAAGACCCACTTATACCCACTTCAGGGGGATCCACTGAGGTCCACACCTTGTTGACTTACATGGATATTGTAATGTCCCCTGATTCTACCATCTCGAGACTTAGAAGGCCCATGAGGAAAAATCCAAAAATGTGAGATAATTGTTTCAGAGAGTGATGCAGAAGCGATATACGCATACCTGAACAAATAAATATAATGCATAGACCATGGACATTTCTCAACATTCAACATATCTATATTACAAAATGAGTGATTAAAACTTGAATTACAATTACATATTGGAAATATGATTTGACAAGTCTATGACATGTATGCTATTAGGATCTTATACAATAGGTACAACTTGAACATTGCTCACTTTCTCTCTTCTATCCCATGCCAGCTCTATACCTAGAAAATACATGAAACAATGAATCAATAGAAGTTGTGTACGTAGGTGAAATACTTGTATAGTAACTTGGATAATGAAATATTTGTAGAAAGAAAGTAAAAGAAAACATTATTTGAGGAAAAAATCAAGTAAAACATTCTTTTATACATCTCTTCAGATGCAGTTGTACTAATAAGTATGTAAGCACCTTATTTTACACACATGTTGGACCCTTCCTCGCCCATAGGGATATGGGCATCCTCACCCCTTGGGCTATGGGGTTACACTCGACACTATTATTTAAAAGAGAGAGGGAAATACTATATCACTTCAGTAGCTATGACTCATCTTAATATTTTATGTTCTTTAATGTTAGGCGAAGCATAAACTACTAATATTCATCCAAGAATATATATGCAAATAAAAGCATCCAAAGCACATCATATCATTATGCATCCATGAAAACTAGTCTTATACATAATAAAACCCACGTACCTGAGTTTAGAGATGCCTTATACATCCAAGTTCATCTACTACTCTGGTCATCACCTGATTAGTAACAGTTAATGATCATTAATAGAAGGTTCACCATAATAACTGGTATTTAGATCTAGTTTAGGGTTTAGGTCATATCTAGGTATTATTGATCTGAAATATGTCTCAAGTATTTTTATACTAATCGGGATGCTAATGTTAGGGTATGGTCCAAATTTCATATTTTTTTGATAATTCATCTATTTTCTATGATTAATTTGGGGACAAAAAAGTCTTGATTAATATGGGGATAAAAGAGTTTAGTTATTCATTAATAGAAAATGACCTATTATTTAGGTATATTACTCAGATCAGAGTTCATAGTTGGACTTAAATCATCCTTAGGGTTCTAGGAGAATTTTATGAGAACTAATATCAATTGGATATTATTTATTTTATTTAATGAACCAAAGAAAGGAGCATTATACTCTAAGTTAAATATCCTCATTGATAGTGGTCAAGAGTCTAATCTAGGAGTCCCATAATAAAGTGTACATTTTTATGAGTCCAGGGGTATTTTAAGGTATTAATTGGCCATGGGAGCTATTTACTATGCATTTTCTAAGATCTATATGCTACTTAATATATTTACCTTTTAGGATTTTATGGATCCATATGATCTCTCTTCTAGGCTTCCCTAATCACTCCACATAGGTCTTTAGTTAGGGCATGCAGTCCAATGGAGGATTAGTGAACCGACTGGTTCATCTACTGGTTTGGCCTAACTGGCTCAACCCCTCTCCCTCATTTGGGATCTACTTCCTGTGTCACTGTGTTAGATCTAGGCGTGACATCATAACAATCACAAGTCTTCCCTCTTACAATCAATGAATCTGGGTCGGAGCCTCATTCTTCTAGAAATTCTACTATGAAGGGCTCCATCTGGTCATCTTGTACGATGCCGGAAGGGTTTCTCATAATGGGGTCTCCTCCTTGCAATCAATGTAGAAAAACCATGTGTGATCTTCCTCATGTCTTCTCGCTTATGGGAAATTGGGCACCACCTTGAGAATCAAGCATGGCTGGTTTCCACTTGTCCACCTGGCTGTTTCTATGAACTCTAAGGTCAACAATGATTTAATGTCGTTGGTTGCATCTTGACAACCTACCCTCGCGAATGTGGGAACAATGTACCTTGAGAGCATTGGATCTGCAGGTAGGGCATGGAGGCATTGAGGAAAAAGGTCCACAGAGGAAGAGAATTCACATACAAATCTTTTTTAGCTTCGTAAACGAGTAGATAAGATGTAATTACCTCCTTGATTGTGTTTGTTCCCTCATATCGAAGTGGAGGAGGCATGGATCATGCTTTTTCTGCTTTATCTTATTAACTAATGCATCTTGTTTTGGTAGCTAGTAGAACACCCACAATCAATCTTCAAAAACCCACTAATGATCTATTGAGTCATGGTTCTAGCTTCTCTGTACCATAAGCACGTGACTCCTATCTTGCTATCTTTTCCAGCCAAGGTCTACTTGTGGTAGTGGAGAGCAACAAAGTCGAGAGGGCTCGATCTCTTTTAACTCTCCAAAAAGCAAATTCCTAACATGGTCATTGATGGATACCCCTCACAGAGATCCAAGAAACCACAATAGAATGTGATGATGGTGGATAGAGGCTACTAGACCCGTGCCTAACTATGGCCAGTGTGATAAGGCTATTGTCTAATATAATTAGAGGTTGAAGACATATTATATGCTCTCACTCATTAATAGCTACCTGATTGGATTGCCTGTAAGTGGATCTGTTGCTTACTATTTTTATGAGTCCCCAACCTATCAAGGTTGTGTGACATCTAATTTGTCATAGAACTAAGTTGATAATGACCAATAATAAGGTTTCTCTCTAATATTTGAATAGATCAATCATATCTTCGAACCCTTATATCTCCTAGTAGGACCTCAAATTGTGATAAAATTTTAAGCATAGCTCCTCTATCATATAGTCTCGCATCCTTCAAGTTTGAGAACAAAATCACACTATCCGATCTTGTAAATAAATTCTTCAAACAACCTTATAAATAATTGTAGAAACATCAAATACAATATATTAATCGTCAAACCATAACGAATCAAATTTAGTTCACTTTCTTTGATTAGGATGCATATGAAGGTTCATCCTACAACCATTTGGGTCCATGTATATCTCAAATTGGTACATGAAGTCATAACTATTCCAACTTTATATTTAGGATATTCAACTTAAAGTGTACGTGAATATTACCTCTAAAATTGTCAATTGAAGACCAACTTACTCAAATTGACCATATAAGACCTCAATTCCAAATATTAGATCATTTTACTCAAATATTGTACTCATATACTAGATCAGTTATTTAACCCAAAAATTAGTGTTATCATGTATTCAATCTCAAATCTCATGGCTTCAAGCTATTTCTCAGACATTGGTCCATGAATAACATCTTAATAGGTATTGTCTTATCATCTATGAGTAATTCATTGCCTTCTTGAGTCACACGATATCCATATCTCTTATGTTCAAGGTGTTTCCTAATAGATCTATGAGGTTCCTATGTTACTTGAGGAATTTGAGATTCCATAACAACTTGTGAGTCTCTTTGTTCCTCATTTACCTCCTCAGGTTCAATATTTTCTTGTTGGTCTCGAACCTCTTCGAGTTGTACTTTCCTCCCACTGATTCCATTAGAAATCAATTCCTTTTCAAGAATTACAACATTTTTTGAAACAACTATTATGTTTTTAGTTGGGTTGTATAAGTAGTATCCCCTTCTCTCTTTGGGATATCCAAAAAATAACATTTACTAGACTTAGAGCCAAACTTTGTAGGAAACATTTTCCAAAAATAAGCTTCACATACCCAAATCTTCATAAAAGGCACATCAGGACATTTCATGTGCCATATCTCATATGGTGTCTTTTTTACCTTCTTAGATGGTACTTGATTTAGTGTAAATGTGATGGTTTCAAGAGCATAACCCTAGAAGAAAGTTGTAAGATTAAGAAAACTCATAATTGATCGTACCATATCTAGTCATGTTTGATTCTGTCTTTCTGACACACCATTATGTTGTGGTTTTCTAGGTGGAGTCCATTGCGATACAATACCACGAGCTCTATGAAGGTCCTCAAACTCTTGGCTTAAGTATTCCAGATCAGATCAAAGTGCCTTAATACTTTTGCCAAGGTGGCTCTTCACTTCATTCGTATACTCTCTAAACTTTTCAAAAGTTTCTGACTTTTGTTTCATCAAGTAAACATAACCATACCTACTGAAATCATCAGTGAAGGTAATAAAGTACTGATAACCACATCTGGCATTTGTTTTAAAGGGACGACATACATCAGTATGTATGATTCCTAATAGATCATTAGCTCTCTCATTCCTACTAGTGAATGGAATCTTGGTCATCTTGACCAACAAATAAGATTCACATGTCTCTATTGATTCAAAATCAAAAGAGTCTGGATAACCATCTTTATGGAGTCTGGATATGCATTTCTCATTTATGTGCCCTAGACAACAATGCCAAAGGGATGTTTGGTTTGAATCATTGTTTTTACTTCTTTTGGTATTTACGCTATATACACTTGTCTCTAGATCTGTCAATTATAGACCATAAGACATTGGGTCACTGCCATAAAAGATCCCATCTTTACTAATAGAACATCTTCGATTATTTATAAGAAGTTTGAATATGTTTGTGTCCAAACATGATACAAATATGATGATCCTATTAATTGAAGGTATGTAATAGAAGTTCTCTAACTATATTACAAGCCCACTTGGTAAATATAACTCACAGGTTCCAACTGCACTGGCGGAAACTCTTACGCCATTTGCAACTCGTAGTTCTACCTCACTTTTTTATAAAGGTCTACTTCTTTTTCGATCCTTCACATTTGAGAAAATGTGTGATCCACATCCGTTATCTAGTACCCATTATGAGGAAGTATTAAATTTAACCTCAATAACATATCTACTAGAAGTAGAGATCTCAATCCTTTGTTTCATGTTCCTAGGTTCCCTTATCCTTCTCCTTATTTTGAGTTCAGAATATTTGGACTTCAACTTATCCATAGAATGCTTCTTGGCCTTGCCATTGTCCTTGGAGTCAAATCCGCTGATCATCATCACAAATTTTCCCATCTTCATTTGTTCTTCGACACTTATCAAAATGTCAAGCAACTTTTAAGCGGTCTAGCCATGTTACTCAAGTGATATCACTCGACAAACTGGTTATATGATTTAGAGAGCGATTGCAAAATCATATCTGTGGACAACTCATGACCTAAAGGTAATCCTAGACTTTCTAGATGCTTCATATTCCCAATCATAATGAGCACATGTGGTTCTACTAGATCTCCCTCAATCGTTTTGCACTCAAATAGAGCCATAGCGACATTATACCTTTTGTTATTATCATGTTGTTGTTCACTCAACCCAACATAAGGTTCTTGATGTTCACAACATCATTGTCATGCTTCAAAGAAGCATACGTGTAAATCATAGGTGAATTTGGAGTGGTTACTAGCATTGGTGTTTTACAAACATCCAAAACACTTCTGAAGGTCCTGAACTAGTTATGGAAATAAATCCCATTTAACTCATTTGATTCTAATGATTGAGTATTTTCCATTTTATTCTAAAAGAGAAAATTTGCATTTCTCAAAAATGATTTTTGTTTTGATTTGATTTGAAAAGTTGAAAATAATTAGGTCTTAGTTAACTATCATTATCATTATTTCAATATCAATTCATAATATTGTAGAGTACAATATTCTAGTGGGCCAAGATCCCAATTTCATTAAAATCATGAACCAGCTAGGGTTGTCACCCACAACTCGATTCCATCAGGTAGGGAACTTTTGCCAATTGCATCATATGCAACTCTTGATAGATGATATGCACAACTCTTTGGCATTGATCATCTATATGCTACTAGGTGCTTATTTCAATTAAGATCACCTAGTTAAGCCTGACCTATAACCCAACATGATAGACTATGCACCCTGCTAGGGCAAACCCACATATCTACCATCACACACTACTACAGAAACGGCCTTTGGCGTCGGTCGTTTAACCCCATTTGGCGTCGGTTTCCGACCGACGCCTATGTGGGCGCCGCTAAAGGTCGAACACTTCGGCGTCGGTTTTTTAACCGACGCCTATTTAATCTATAGGCGTCGGTCGTTTAGTAGAGAACCGACGCCAAAAGGGTTCGCGCCACAGAAAACGGCATCATCTAGGGCACTTTCTGCGTCGGTGTTTTAGTAAATAACCGACGCCACTATGGAATATAGCGTCGGTCTTTTAGTAGATGACCGACGCATAAAGTGCCCTAGATGACGCCATTTTTTGTGGCGCGAACACTTTTGGCGTCGGTTATATACTAAACGACCGACGCCTATATGTTAAATAGGCGTCGGTTTGATATGAATATCCGACGCCATTTCCAGGACTGCTTTGGCCACATCAGGCGTCGGTTTATTGAAAAAAACCGACGCTGTAGGTCTTTCCTGACGGTTTTCTATAAATAACCGACGCCTATTTATATATTTTTTTTTTCATATCAGTTTGCAGGCCTGCTGTGGCTGGTCAGCAGGATGAGAACCTGCAGTTCAGTTTTCTGAACTGCAGGTTTACGACATCCATTGATATCAGCCTACAAACAGGCCGCAAACCTGCAAAAGTCACAAGCAAAATTCTACACAAGTACATACATTCAGACATCAATTCAATTCTCACATTCACACACATATAGAAACATTCAAATACATGTATTAACATTCAGAAATATTCATTTACATAGTATCATTCATTATCGCTATCAACATCCCAATTATATCTTACAGTTGCCACTGCTTGTATGGCTTTTGCCCATTCTTCTCTTACTTCATTTAATGCTTCCATCGTATATGGAGCATGTATATTTTTAAACGTTTACCTGTAGTGTTGTCAGTTTTAAACACCTGCAAAGAGAATGATGTATATATATAAGTAATAATATAAAAATAATATAAGATTGATATATTGCATACTAACTAATGAGACTATATATAATACCTCACGTATGGTATCGATGTCCAATGCGGCATATTTGATAATCATCTGCATAAATCGCATCACATAGTATGCGCATGCCCATCCATTGTCTTGTGTAGCACACTATAAATTGAAACATACAAAATAATACAACTAAGCACAATTCACATCAATAATATATATATTTGAGTCGGGAACTTACTTGTACGTTCTGCCAATTTATTGGCTGGTTCTTTTTCCTTGGGACCGTTCCTCCAGCCTTTTTGAATGCATCTAAACCCCTACATGTTAATATAACACAATAAATTGCATAAGTAAATAGTAATGTAATAAAAGATGTTAACGGATATAAAAATGAAATATTTCTCACCAGAATAATGGCATTCTCATTACGTGTCCAATTTTAGTGTTCAATGTACTCCCCGCAGGATCTAGATAATAAACAGTGAATGTCCCGGGGACAATAACTAGTAACTCCCAATGTCTACCGCTAGAAGTAAGAAGTTAACAATTAATAACTCAAAATGCAAAATAAAAATGGAATTTTCTTAAGTCCAAATTATAAATAAAGTAAACTTACTTGACATTGAATGGAGCTATTATTATCGTCTTATTTTGCTGACCAAAAATTGTAAAAGCATCTATACAGTATTGTTGAACATTATCAGGATCTTTAGCTACCAAACTAATCAATGATGGAATCAAAAATCCCACATGATCAAATGCAAATTGTTTGCAATGATCTTCGACTAGGTAGCTGCAAAACATATAGGCGTATGCATTAATATATAAGAAACCAGATCACCGGATCTTACACAAGGTATATGGATGTATAAACAAGATCTCACCTTATCCATGTCTCTATCATTGATGTATTCAGCCAATCATACTTAAACAGCTCAATAATATCTTGTATAAATAAAGAGCTATCGTATGATTGACCTGCATAATCTGCATCTAAAGAAATAATTATAGGGCAATGTACATTATGTGCCCGTAGCCAACATGCCATTCCCCTACAAGCAGGACCTAACGGGTATGTTAGGTCAGTTGGAACCCAATCGGGTAATGCGGGAAGTGGAAGTGGAGGCCTAGGTGCTCCTGGTGTCTTTTTTTTAACCTGTACATATAATTTCAGATCAGTTGACATCATATATACACATTAACAGTCTAAATCAATGTAAATTTATCTTACAATTTCAGTCGTGTAGACGACATCTGCTTTGGGCCACAATATCACCCCGCCTTCTGCCTCACCAAGTGTATCAATATCCGGGTGGGCATATGGCAATGTAGCTTCTCTCCAATCAGGTAACACACGTATCGGGCTCACACGAACGTAGCCCTGTGGCATTGGAGTCCCGTGAAACATTGCCCCAGGAAGGGACGGGTAAGCCTGCGCCTCTGCAACAACGTAGTCTTGCATTCTTAAGCGGCATGGCTTCAATGCCTACAAATTTACGTAAAGAATATTATACATATATACATATCATCTTGAAAACATAACAACTTGAAAAGACTAACTACAATGTCATAAACAATACTTACAGCAGACGTGCTAGGCGATGGGTCTCCAGGATTACTCGCAGTCTGTGCATCAGGAGAAGAGTGGGTCGCCATAGGCGTATTGGAAGCCTGAGATGCCTGCCACCGCAGCAATTCTTCCTTGACCTTCTCAGCAACTACATCGTTGATCTTCTTAGCAACTAAATCCTCAACTCTCTTATTCTCCTATACATGGATAAAAGAAACATTAGCTTCTTATTAATGAATTTCCTTTTGCAGTAACATTCTAAAAAAAGAATAGGTTACCTCTTCTTGAGAAAGTCCCGCTCTGGGTTTGCGCTGGGATGGCCCAAAGAATGCTTTGATGCCAACACCAGCGCCGGCACCTCTAACACGTCCAGGATGCTCTGGGTTACCCAGAGCAACTGTCAATTCATCCCTTGTGCCCTGAGGGATGAACGTGCCTTGTTTCCTCTGCTCGTGCAGCTCCCGCTAATCACCATAAATAGAAATTGGTAAGTTAACACCACAAATAATCAATATTCAAATGATTTCTCTAAGAGTTGTATTTTACCATTTTTGCAGCCGCCTCAGCAGTTACAGGCTTCTTTATTTCACCCTTCTTGTTTTGCCTGCCAGCTATCCAGATATCATGGCGAGGAATGGGTGTGGCAGACTCCTGAGTAGGAGCAGACTCCTGAGTAGGAGCAGACTCCTGAGTAGCCGCAGACTCCGCCTGTAGTCTTTGGCGAACGCTTGCATAGCCTTTTGGACCCATAGTGTGGTCATGCACATTCAGTGCACGCCTTGCTTTTTGTGCGTCACTGAGGGCCTAGTTAGTATGCACATTAATGATTTGGTTAGTAGCACTAAATGCTAATCTTGAATAGGTGAATACAATGTATATTAATTAAATTAGGAGTGACGCCTAATACCTTGAATTCTTCAGATTTTCTTGAAGCAACAAAATTGTCCCAATCTTCTTTGTCCAAGAAGTTCCATTGTTCAAGGGCTGACTTCTTCTTCTTATCACCCTCTTTTATGTATTCTCTGTTCAGATTTGTCCTATAATTCCTAAGCATCTTTCCAGCGCGTTGCATCACATTTTTACGATGCAACTTCTCATCCAATGCAAACAGATTCTGTAAAATAGAAATGTTATTAACTAGTATCCAAAATAGAATTGCAAATAATAGAATTTGTAATCTACAAAATAGAATTGCAAATAATAATAACTCACGCATAAATCCTTCCATATCGAGTCTTTTTTCGCTTGAGGAACTTTATGCCAATTGTCATACTTAACACCACAATGGCCCCGAGTGGTACACCCAAGATAGTTCACAAAATTATTGCGGTTCACTCCAATTGGATTTCCTCCATTATCAAACTCCACCACCAATTTAGATCCACTACCACTTAGCGCTAATAACTTCTTCAACAGGGTGATGCCCCTTTTCTTGTTAAGTGTCTGGTGTTGCGCATCAAGTTGCTCCAGTGCTTCAGTGGGTACAGGTGCATCAACCTAAAATTTGACAAAAATAAAACACACTAACTTAGCCCAATATAGAAATATAGGATATATGACATAACTAGAAGATAATGAATTTTATAGAAATACAGGATATGTTTTTAGAACTTACATTAGTATCCTCGCCATGCTCATCATGGACTTCATGCTCATCATGGACATCATGCTCATCATGGTCAGCCATCTGAAAATGTCATTAAAAAGGCAAACATTTAGCATTTGTATTAACTAGAAAAAGGCAAACATTTAGCATTTGTATTAACTAGAAAAAGGCAAACATTTAGCATTTGTATTAACTAGAAAAAGGCAAACATTTAGCATTTGTATTAACTAGAAAAAGGCAAACATTTAGCATTTGTATAAACATACATGTCTCTAAAATTGTGATCTTTTATCAATTAACAATCCTTCATTGTGATCTCCGCGCACATATAAGTCATCATTAGCTTCAATATTTTGTGGAGTTGGCAACCCAACTGAGAATGGACTGGAGTCATCATACTTATCATAGTACTCTTCTTCATCTATAGGATCTTCAATGAACTGTCTTTTACCATGAAGAACAACCGACCATTTATCATTTGCAGGATCATCGATATAGAATATTTGTTTCGCCTGTGATGCCAATATGAATGGTTCACCCTTCTCGCCAATCTTTTCAAAGTTCACCAAAGTGAAACCCAATTCATCCACTATAACTCCTTTGGTGTTATCAACCCAATTACATTTAAAGAGCGGAATTTTGAAATCTATGTAGTCAAACTCCCAAATGTCCTCAATGACACCGTAATATGACATTTTAGCTTCACGTGGACTCTTATCCTTTGCACTTGCAAAGTACATAGTCGACGCTTGAAGAGTGACCCCACTATTTTGGACGACACTCTTATCATCTTGGCGCTTTGTGTAATATGTGAATCCATTAATGTCAAACCCTTCATAAGACATAACATTCGGTTTTGGTTTAAAGGCGAGGCATTTGATAGTTTCTGTAATATCATTTGGTGTTTGAGATAGTTGATGTAAGACTTTATCTTCAAACCACTTAGTAAAAGTCTTATTATGCTCTCTAGCAAGCCACATTGAACTTGCTCGAGGATGTTGTCTCTTTATGAAATTGGTATGTTCCTCGATATAAACACTCACTTCATCCATATTGTGTAAAATATACAAGTGAGCTTGTTCCAACTGCTCACGGCTGATTACTTTCACCCGTAATCCCAAAATTCCTTTGCCCTCCTCAATATTCTTGTCATTATCAGGAGTGTCATTACCACTGAGAAAGTCATTACAAAAATCCATAACCTCTCTCGCCACATAACCTTCAATAATACTCCCTTCAGGCCGATAACGGTTTCGGACATCACCTTTAAAAACGCTCATGTATCGTTCAAAAGGATACATCCAATGCAAGAAAACTGGTCCCAACATTTTCACTTCCCTAGTCAAGTGGACAACAAGATGTACCATGATATCAAAGAACGAAGGAGGGAAATACATCTCAAGCTGACATAGGGTAACAACCACTTCTCTTTGCAAATTATCGAGAGTATCAGGGTCAATAACTTTGCTGCATAGACTATTGAAAAAGAAACAAAGTCTGGTAATTGCAAACCTTACATGCTTCGGCAATATAGATCGAATAGCCACAGGCAATATTTGTTGCATTAGAGTGTGACAATCATGAGATTTAAGACCTATCAACTTCAGATCTTTCATTGATACCAATCTACGGATGTTGGATGAGTAACCATGTGGCACCTTAACATTTACCAAGCATTCACAAAAAGTTTTCTTCTCCTTTCTAGACAACGTGTAACAAGCGGGAGGTAAGTATGTTCTTTTATTACCCATTTCACGTAATTCTGTTAATTCTGACCTTATTCCCATTTCACGTAGGTCCAGTCTGGATTTTATCCCATCTTTAGTCTTACCTGGTATATTTAATAGAGTACCAATGATGCTATCACAGACATTTTTCTCAACGCGCATTACATCGATACAATGCCTGACTGTCAAAGAACTCCAATAAGGAAGATCCCAAAATATTGACTTCTTCTTGAATGAAGAATTGTCACTCCGTGTGGCCATACTACATTGTGATTTCTTACCAAATTCATTGACAATGTCTTTTACTCTTTCATAAACAACATCCCCTGGTATAGGTTTAGGTGCACTCCGTTCATCATTCCATCCATTGAATGCTTTGCGCTTCCTACAATACGGATGGAATTTTGAAAGAAACCTTCGATGACCAAGATATACAGTCTTGCCGCCATGTTTTAGTCTTATTGAATCAGTGTTTTCTTCACATATAGGACACGCTTTAGCTCCTTTGACACTATATCCAGACAAATTCCCATATGCTGGAAAGTCATTAATAGTGCAAAACAACATAGCGTGCAAACGAAATGTCTCTTTTGCTGAAGCATCATAGGTCACCACACCTTCAGCCCAAAGTTTCTTTAAGTCATCAATCAAAGGTTCAAGATAAACATCGATATCATTTCCGGGTTGTTTAGGGCCCGATATCAACAATGACAACATAACGTACTTATTTTTCATACACATCCAGGGAGGAAGATTGTATATAACAAGCATGACTGGCCAAGTGCTATGTTGGCTGCTCAATGTCCCGTACGGATTCATCCCATCTGTACAAAGCCCAAGTCTTAGATTCCTATCTTCTTCACCAAATTTAGGGTACAGTAGATCAATCTTCTTCCACTGTGGGGAATCAGACGCATGTCGTAGGATCCCATCATTATTTTTCTTAACATCTGCATGCCACCTCAGATTCTTCGCATCTTTCGGATTTGCAAACAAGCGTTGAAACCGTGATATTATAGGTAGATACCACAACACCTTGGCAGGAGAACCAGTTTTGGACTCCCCCGAAGTCGTCAATTTATACCGTGACGCACCACATTTTGGACAATCTTTCAAATCTACATAGTCCTTTTGAAATAATACACAATCATTCGGGCATGCGTGTATCTTCTTGGCCTCCATTCCCATTGGACACAACATTTTCTTTACCTGGTATGTTGAGATTGGAAGCTCGTTTCCTTCAGGAAGAATTTCTTTCAACAAAGTCAACAATGAAGTGAAGCTTTTGTCGCTCCATCTATTGTTAGCTTTCAACTTATACAATCTCAAAACAGCGCTAAGCTTCGTAAACTTAGCACAGCCTGTGTATAACGGTATCTCAGCATCATGCACAATGTTTGTAAAGATAGGAGGTGGATCGGTGTGCTCTACCCTACAACTATCCAGCATCGCATCAACGATGTCTGCTGGAACTGGTTCGTTCACATTTACGTCATCGGAGGCAATTTCTTCTTCCACCCAAGCACTACTATCGACATCTACTGGTTTCGATTTTGAAATCTCTCCATGCCAGTGCCATTCTGTATAGCCTTGTACAATCCCGTTGCACATGACATGACTTTTGATTTCCTCACCAGTGTTGACTTTCAAGATGTTACCGCAATGCCTACATGGACAGTAGAACCTATCTGTAGGTTTTTTCCTATGTTCCTCGGCAACTCTAATAAACTGATCAAGACCAGATATAAACTCTGGGGTGCAACGATTACGAATGGACATCCATGATCTATCCATTCTATGATCAGAGAAAACAAGTATATATTAGGAAACAAGTATATATTAGGAAAAGATTAGGGTATACACTTACATCCTAAGCGTATAATGTGATGTCATTCTTATATATAATAAATGTGTACCACCTATCCCATCCTTGAACACCTAATCTCACTAGTAAGTGTATAATGTATATTTGGTTTTCAAGAAAATTTCGGCAGCATTTCCCCGCTGTTCTCTAAGTACATATGTACTTAGAGAACAAATGGGGAAATGCTACCGAAATTTTCTCGAAAACCCAATACACATTATACACTTACATCCTAAGTGAGATTAGGTGTTCAAGAACAGTCCCAAACCGGGGACTATCCAAGATTTACTCCTAATGAGTCAATCTTGGATGGGTTTCTAGGCCAACAAATACATTTGATGTCATTCTTATATATAATAAATGTGTACCACCTATCCCATCCTTGAACACCTAATCTCACTAGTAAGTGTATAATGTGCATTTGGTTTTCAAGAAAATTTCGGCAGCATTTCCCCGCTGTTCTCTAAGTACATATGTACTTAGAGAACAAATGGGGAAATGCTACCGAAATTTTCTCGAAAACCCAATACACATTATACACTTACATCCTAAGTGAGATTAGATGTTCAAGAACAGTCCCAAACCGGGGACTATCCAAGATTTACTCCTAATGAGTCAATCTTGGATGGGTTTCTAGGCCAACAAATACATTTGATGTCATTCTTATATATAATAAATGTGTACCACCTATCCCATCCTTGAACACCTAATCTCACTAGTAAGTGTATAATGTGTATTTGGTTTTCAAGAAAATTTCGGCAGCATTTCCCCGATGTTCTCTAAGTACATATGTACTTAGAGAACAAACGGGGATATGCTACCGAAATCTTCTCGAAAACCCAATACACATTATACACTTACATCCTAAGTGAGATTAGGTGTTCAAGAACAGTCCCAAACCGGGGACTATCCAAGATTTACTCCTAATGAGTAAATCTTGGACGGGTTTCTAGGCCAACAAATACATGTGTTGTCATTCTTATATATAATAATTGTCTATAAACTACAGGAAACATGGTTAATCCTAATCAACAGAGCATTATTAAATAATAAATCAAGAAATCAATAGTTTTAAACAAAAGGTCTAGGAATCTTTACTAGACATTATATGTATCCCTAATCATCATATTTAACATACTACATTATTATGAACATCCAGATCAGATTAAGATCATACTATGTTATAACCATTGGTTTAGTAACCCTATTTCCGCATGTACATGTTTATCAACTTTAAAACCCTATAATTCATGAAATCATTCTAACTCAATTTAATATGTTGGGATCACACAATTATATAATGACATCAGAATATATAGAAGAAACATAATTAACATGTTTAACAACATGTTCATCAAACTAGGGTTTTCTTGAATATCATAAAAGGTAGAAGAGCATTCTTTTCGGTAAGTTGACCTTTTCATATTACTTTGACCATTACAAACACATGTTTCTAGGCCGACACAAGGTGTAACATGTAGGTGATATACCTAGGTTGACACACCTTAATGAGTGTAGGCCGATACACCTTGAATATAATGAATGGATACACTTGAAATTAATGAGAAGGATACACTTTGAAAAGTGTAGGCTAGCTAGTATACCCTAAAAAGCAGCAGACAATATAACAAGTTAAAGTTGAATCTAATATTCTAGTAAGGATGAAAGAAACTTGTACTAATGTATGAGAAAGGTAATACCTTATAATGATAATTGATGAAAGTAATCAAGTATAATTGAATACTTAAAGTAATGAATTAAAATCCTAGATGTCGGGGTTATGAATTAGGGTTTGTCTGTTGAATAAAACCCTAACGACCTTAATCGGATACAATAGAAGTCCTAACCCTAATTATGAAAGGTTGTGACTTGATTGATAGATTATTTGTGATACAATTGAATGTAAAGATAATAATATAAGCTCCTAAGAATGAGGAGTTATGATATAGGGGTGATGATTGAACATAACCCTAAAAACCCTAGTCAAGTTCAAAAGAGCAACCCTAACCCTAATGACAAAAGGTAATGTAACTTGAAATGGAATGAGAATAATATTTAGTGGTAACCGTGAATTACTTATGATTATAGCCAAGTAAGGTAAACATGGGTTATAATCTATTATAGCTTGATTATACCTCATGAGAACTATGACATAATAGTTTCAAAAATAATGTATATAGGTCTAATGATCTAGAAAAAACATATATTATAGCTTGATTATAATCTATTATAGCTTGATTATACCTCATGTTTGTAAATGGCAGAGAAAAAATTGTCCCATCATCATATTTCAGTAAGAAAAAATTGTCCCATCATCATATTTCAGTAAGAAAATTTCAACTATGGCAGAGAAATTCATCCCCAAGCCTCACCCCTACTATCGTAATCTCTATTGCAGCAATACTACCCTCGTAATCCCACCAATCACCCGCAAGCATTGTCACACAAATAAAATACATGTACATCAATAAAATACAGAGAAGAGGGCATACCGGTTTGGAGGTCTGGAGAAGACGGCGGTAAAGAGGAGCTGTGGTGGCGGCGCGGCGGAGAAGCAGCTAGCTAAACCCTGGTGGCGGCGCGACGGCGGTGGAGAGCAGCTCTGTCGTCCTGGCGGCGGCGGCGAGACGGCGGTGGAGAGTAGCTCTGTCGTCCTGGCGGCGGCGGCGTGGAGGCACTAGCAGTTGCGGCGGCGGCGTGGCGGGAGCAGTCGGGTGGGGCGACAGCAGTTGGAGGGTCCAGCAGTTGCGGCGGCGGCGGTGTGGAGGGGAGGGGCGACAGCAGTTGGAGGGTCGGGCGACAGCAGTCGGCTGTTTAGGCGATGAAACAGAAGAAAGGGGAACAGTCGGGTGATCGCAGGATATAAATTTCACCTATAGCGTCGGTTGTTTGTCACAACCGACGCCTAAAATAATTTAGCGTCGGTTGTTTGAAACAACCGACGCTCAAATGGACGATATTTTCACGAAATTGTTTGGCGGGAACCACTTTCGGCGTCGGTTATCAACAGATAACCGACGCTATAAGTGACACTTTGCGCGCAAAGTTTTCATCACATATAGGCGTCGGTGGCTATTTAAATAACCGACGCTGTATGTGACATTTTTTCTTTTCGCTCGAAAATTGGATTTCGCAGGAGCTTTTAGGCGTCGGTTTGTTATTGTCAACCGACGCTAAATACAAAGCGGTACCCGTGTCTGGCTGGTCTTCGAATATAGACGTCGGTTTGCTTAAACAGCCGACGCCCTATATGATAGGCGTCGGTTTTTCTTAATAACCGACGCCCAGAAAAGCGACACTGAATGCTATTTCTGTAGTAGTGACACTTCCATGAGATAGATGACACAACATGCGAGGGCGGGCCCACACTTAGTCAATCAAGCTTTTCATGTTTGATGTTTATGAAAAACATCTAAGACTTAATATTTTAATTGAGAGAGTTTGTATAAATACATATACATTAACCAATCACCACATATATATAGTACGCAACTCATACATGCTATATCCCACAATGATAACATGCAATAATTAAAAAGTGATGCTTATGGCCAGCCTAATGTACTTCGTTGGAGCCATAAGGAATTACCACAATCTAGTTCTACATAATATGCAAAAATCTATTGTTGATGAAGATTTGTTCTTGCCAATTGGGGTTGACTGGTTCAACCTTTGAACTGGTCGGCTCACCTCTTGGCCGATCATTGGTCACCATCAACTGGTCATTTGCCTCCTCCAAACAATTAATTGGTTGTCCCACAATTGATGGTTTGGCTCCTCTAAACTATTGATACATCTGGTCCTTCAGGCTCCTGGTCGGCTCACTAGCCGATCATCTCGCCCTTTCCATACGATCGTCTCGACCCCACCACCAGTCATCTGAAACCCTCCGGCTAGTCGGCCCGACTCCTCCATGCGATTGGTTGGCGTCTTTCTTCTTTGTCAAAATAAGAAAGTAAACTATCATACTTTTTACATAATTATGGAGAAACCTTGAGTTACATTTGAGGGGAGAAAAGATAGAAGAGAATAATACTTTTACATGGAAAGATAAGAGAGAGGCTATGTTCGCAGACCGAGATAAACATGATTAACCAACCACACAATCATGCAGAAATAATAGGGGTTATTGGCCATAACCATGCTACACATCCACCATCAAAGCTCACTTTTAGGGTGACACATGAAAATCACATTCATATATATATATATATATATATATATATATATATATATATATATATATATATATATATATATATATATATATATATATATAAAGAGTGAGTTTTGCAGGCAGTTCAAATACACATGCCCAAAGTCATATTGACCAATCACATACCACAGTTTTACCAACGTGGCAAAAGCTTGCGCTCTCCTTCACTCAAGTTGTTCTCACATTTTTTCAACTTTTTTTTACTTCAAAAAAATAATTTAGTTTGAGCAACCGAAACTCACTCTTTTTAAAGTTTAAATCTGCTACAATATGCTCACCCTACTTTCCTCCTCTTCCTCCACTTCCCACACTCAAAACGTTTCCACTCATTTTTCGGATTTTTAGATCACAACAAAATAGTTAGTCCACGTCTCCAACTGATCCTCAATGACTCTCTCTCTCTCTCCAATCTCCAACTGTCCCCTTATTTTTTTGCCCACGCTCACTTTCCATCTCCAAAATATCTCAAGTTTCCCTCTCACTTCCTAATTACAAATCAAAAGATGTCGCGTCGCCACACGTTTCAAAATTGATGCGACGAGAAAATTGAACTTCTTTGTTCAACTAACCATCCACCGCACTCTCGCCAATCCACTCCGAGTAGCACAAACTTCCCAATCTCTTATGGTAGGTACAAATTCTTTTTTCCCACGCCACCTTATATCACATCTCAACAAATCGCAAACAAACTCATAGTTACAACTATCATAAGGAATGACAGAAAGACAGATATATGAGACAACTCTTTCATCCAACCGGAAGATTTTTGGTGTCTACCACCACCGAGGGGTCGTGCTCTTCTGCAACATATTAAAATTCAGGAGGTATCTAACAGCATGAGCTATAAAATTGTTTATAAATCCTCTATATTGAAGTGGGTGTGCGCAGACAACCCAATACCAGTGATAATCGGAGAAGCTACTTTCAAAATTTCTTCTCTCTTCTTTATTTCACCTTCTTTCCTTGCCCTCTTTTCATAAATTTTTTATGTTTTCTTTATTTCACATATGACTCCATTACGAGTTCTATACATAAGCAACATAGAATTCAGCTACGGCATTGCCCTTCACCAAAGACGAAATTGTTTGATGATGCCTTTTAATTATTTATACATCTGTGTGCACGTAAGCAACTACCTTCCATCTACCCAATTCTAATAGGAAGGGATTGTAAGTATTTTCTACAATCTTGATCAGTGAAGCAGAGATAGTAACCCCCGTGAACTAGTAAGCTAGAAGTTAGAAAGTACTCATGCCCACACTTAAGTAGGTCTGATTTAGCTTCATCTGGGTCAAAGGAACTGCGCATAGGGTCATGAATTTTAATAATGTCGACAAGGTATATAATGGTTCCGCATACCACCTAACACCTCCTGCAAATGAAATCATCTTTCCTAAATGATAATACTCGCTCCATGCAAGCATTGCTAAAAAGTCATAAGAGGGATTATGGGTATGTTGTTGGAATGATGGAAACCATTATAATCTTTGCCCTTACTAGCTGGCTTTTCTGCTTTCCTCCACCAAGATTAATCTTTTTCTTTTCCATGACAGGAAGGATTATTGGTACTTATCGATATTCCTAGGAGCATTAGACTTTCCAAAATTGTGGAACGCTCATTGTTCATCACGGCTCTATAGGTATGTTGTTGCTTAACGATCCCATTCCCATGTTTCTTTTTTTATTTTCTTATTTGCTAATCTGAAACAAGATGTGATTGTTTATTTTAAAACATAGCTTCCAACTCCAAGACCACAAAATATTCAAGTAGATGCCAAACAAGTTTGCATTTTCATCTACAACTATGAAGGTCCAATGTTATCAAGAGTAAGAAACATGACAAATTGATGCCTTGTTCGTTGAATTTCAGTAGTCATTTTGCCTAGGGAAGTAACGGTAGTTTTGAACCTACTTAGTTATAATTAATGATCTACCATGTAAGCTAAGTGACCTTTGTAATTAGAAAGTCAAAATAGTGGATTATTACGAAGTCATCCATTGTGTGTGTTGTTTTTGTTCCAACAGGAGATGCTCTCTGAAGAGAGCAGTGACATGTGTGGTGGGGATGTATTTGCTAGAAGACAAGATCTCACCAGAGATCCATTCGGTCAACTTTGAATGTGCTTCCTCATGTGCCGACTTCTTCAACTTTTCAATTGACTTCTACATGGCTAGACATGAGCAGGAGAGGAGGCAAGTGAAATATACATGACTTGACAATTATGGTATGAGTACATTTACAATAATGCTTTGTTAATTATTCTTAAAACTTAAATGTGTGTATTGGACAAAAGCACTTTACTTGTTTGTTAGTTTTGCTTCAGCATTCGTTTTTTTACAAAAAGATAGAAATTAAATAAAATGTTTAGCGTTTATATAAAGCCACATTATAAGAAGACCATTATTTATACTATGCTTCTCATGTCAATTGTAATTTTCACGAGATCTAATTTTTATTATAAGTGTATTATATATGTATTAGACATCACAAGTCACAAAAAATTCTGCATTAAGGTTTTTATGTATAAGGCTAGAGTTCATCAAGTCTTCAAATACATATAGTTTTCTGGTTTCTCTAGCACACAACCATTGTTGAATTATTACTAGAAATCCAACTAAGGGTCGAAATATCAACAAACCTTCAACTGGAAGAAAAACATTTATTGATATTTTTAATTCCTCAATAATAACATACTTCACCATATACCTAATGACATTTCCGAAAAGAACATCAAGGATGGAGTCTTATTTCAATATCTTTGGCACCTTAGCTTGTCATTGGAATAAAGTTTTTTGGATTGATAAAGCCATTGTCTGTAGACCCCTAGCAGTTATCCCCATTTTTCAATATGAATATGCTTTTAGTTGTCTACTTTACCAATTTTGGTGCTTGTTTTTTACATAACAATATTCACGAAAAAGGAAAATTGTTGAGTTAGGTTTTCCACCTTTTTGGTCAAAAAGTAATTAGGTACATATCTTTGGCATTTTTGACATATGTGGCTCTATATCTTACTTAATGTTGAATTGTTATGGAAAGTTTTTTTAAGACCATGCTACAAACATCAATATTTCCATTTAAAAGTTCCTTCTCTTCAATGATTTATAAGATACATATTTATGTTTTTGGATTATTTTATTATATCAATGTCATGTTTCAGATAGATCTTCATTTGAAAGAATCCATATAAAATAAAAAATATGCAAAATTCTACTATTTTTATGTCCATTTTAGAGTTTATTTAATGATTACCATGTAGATAAGATGATTGATACTTCAAAATTAAGGAAAACATATGCAAAATAAATAATAAAAAGTTTTATGGTTTGTTTGCAATCTTTTTTTTCACATTTATATATAAAATTCATAATCTATCAACTCATGATATAATAATGTGTTTGTATTTGGGTTACATCAAAATATACATCTATGCATCAAAATTTTGATTTATATTCTATCAAAAGTTATATGTTCCTTTCTGAAGATGGAATATACAAATATTAGACATAAAATCACATTTCTTCCCTTTTTATCATGAATTGATTTTTTTGGAATATGATAAAAACCATATTTTCATTTTAAGAAACTATTGGACTATACTCTTATGATGACTTGTCTATACTAATTTCAAAATTTCATCTACCTTCTAAGAAAAAGTCATTGTATTAGTATAAATGTGTCCATATATATCAAAATTAGGGGTTTGTTTTGATAAATCTAATCAGTGTATGCCAACATTCTTAACCTTTGTCTCTTCCACCATAAACAAAGAAAATAAATCTATGTAACCTTAAAAAATAAACCATCTCATTTTAATTCTAATGATTTCCTATTTTATGGCTTTCTCAATTTTTCATTTTGTTTTATAATTTATGTATTACATATTTCGGTATAATTTTCATATTTAATGTTCTTTCCTTGATGCATTTTTTGATTTTCTATAACTATTGTAATATCAAATATGAAAAATTTAGAAAACAATTTTTCAAGTAGGATAACATTATACCTAGGAGCCAGATAAAAAACCATTAGTTTCTTTGTGATTCTCCTTTGACCTACTTGAATTTGTTTTGTTTTTCATGTTTTATTAACTTTGATAAATGTTGTAATTGATAAAAGAAAGTTAAACTATATAGTATAGGGAAGGTTTTCATTCAGGTAACAATTTCAAATTGATAAAAACTTATAATCTTATGTTTGTGGCAAGTTCAACTTGAATATGGCAATAAAATCCTAAATTGCATATTACAAAGGGTTTATTATAAATGACAAGGTATGTTCAATTTGAATATGGTAATAAAATCCTATATTACACACTCCTTAGGGTTCATAAATTTTTTAAGGACCAAAATTTAAAATTTGGGCAAGTATATTGAAGTAAGACAGTTTGCAAGCAACTTTCATTCTATGTCTATAAAAATCTAAAAAATACATTAAAAAAGTGATTATCAACATGGTAATAAAAGCATATATTACACACTCCATAGGGTTTATAAATTTTTGAAAGGACCAAAATTTAAAATTTGGGCAAGTATATTGAAGTAAGACAGTTTGCAAGCAACTTTCATTCTATGTCTATAAAAAATCTAAAAAATACATTAAAAAGTGATTACCAACATGGGCATTTTCGAAGTAAATGTGATTTCCCTTGTATAAAGTTTTTATAACAATTTTAGAATATAGAAGTTGGATGATGCAATATTAAACAATAGAAGACAAACTGCATCTAATCACAAAATCTAAAATAGTATTTTGTCAACTATATAAAAAAGAAAAAAACACTGAGATCCTACATATAACATGCAAATAAATTTTTTTAACAAAATTATAATTGAATAGTTATATAATTAAAAAATAACAAATTTTGTTTTTCACGTGCATGGAACGTGTGTATTTACTAGTATATATATATATACTAGTGAACGCACACGTGCACATGCACGTAACATATAAAATTTGTTGGAAATGTGCGGGGAGAGGACTCGTCCGTGAAAGAGTTCCTACGGTAAAAGTTATTTGTGTTGGTTGTTTGAAAAGAGAGAATCAAGGAACCGTTTTCGTGGGATGGAGAGAGAAATACAGAATTAAAGATAATAAAAGTTAATAAGAGAGTGGGAATAAATATTTGTAGGAGTAAAATTCCTTGAAAAAAAGAGAGAAGAGAGTGAATCAAGGAGAGTGCATCATCAAACTCGTTCTTTTTATAGTATATATATATATATATATATATATATATATATATATATATATATATATATATATATATATATATATATATATATATAACACATTTTGGTTATCATGTGGTGATTAGTGAGGCATCCACATCAACCAATATAAAATATTCCATCTCATGTAATAATTAAAGTCAATAAAACCAAAATCCGATCATATCTATTATCCCAAAATATAATAAATTGATGTGTCTATGATTCCATTATTGGTAAATACTACAACTGTAACGACGCCGCCTCCCGGTAACCCCCAATTAAGGGAGACCCAAAGGTCAGAGCCGTTATTCAATTAACAGGATCAAAGGTTCAACAAATAATCAATAATAATTATGAAATTCTACTAACTAACTGGAATTTGGTATAAAATTAAAACTTTTCTTACCTTTGAAAACTTTGGAAATCTATCTATCCAGAGCTTGAATTATTCTATCTAATCCTCCTTGCACTTTATTTCTCATTTCCACAATGTGTCACTTTACTGTTTGTTCTTTCAATTGTTGTTCCTAAAATGCCGACAAACAAAACATCGGTCAGTATATCCAAATATACTGGTATGTGGGAAAAACCAAAATCTTGCAAATATGGCTAAAAATTTAATAATGACAATCAAATTAATTAACCAGCCAATTTACACTTTTCATTATGACATTCTCCACTGCTTTTGCCCTAACCCTGGCATACCCACCTTAGGGTTTCCTTTGCCAATGACATAAGGCCACCTTCTCAATCCTGAGCTTGGTGCCTGGGGGTCACCACTCATGGTTCCCACTAGTCATGCAATATCATAGGCCACCTTCTCATTCCCGAGCTTAGTGCCTGGGGTCACCACTCAAGGTGTCCATCGGTCTACCCATCTGGGCATGACCTTTGGCAACATCCATTAGGGTGGCATGTAAGTGCGAGAATCCATACTTCTATTATTAATGTGATAATCATAGTGACTTTATAGTTTGCAAGTATGAACATCCAAACTGATAGTTTGCATTCAATGCGATTAACCATCTAGAAAATCCTCGAGAAACTAAGGCAGTTATTCATAATTAACCACATACCTAATCTGATGATTTGAACAGAAATATCCATGCAAATAAGAATCCAAGCAAGCAAGCATTTTCAACAAGATCCTAAAATAATCACGTAATTCCTTTTTTTCTATTCATGCCATCAAGATCCATTAAACCTAGCTCGCTTCTTAGGGTTTCTAATTCACTTTTAGGGTTTTGATTGTAGTTAGGGTTTCCTTTCATCTTTCACTATTTTAAACCCTAATTATTCACAAAAGATATTAAGGTTATCCCTTAACAACATTTAACCTTATTTTCGAATTAAAGGAATCATTATCCATCAATTAAACCCATTAAACTTATTTTACATAAAAACTGTGATTTTTATCCTTTTAATCCATGACAAGATCATTATGTTTATTTATCATCAATTTGTAATTCATTATGCTCTAATACTCATATGAACGTTATTTATCATTAATTCTACCTTGATTCATGAGAAAACCCTAATTACTATCTTTAGTGTATTTATCCACAAATTAGGAACTTTAATGTTCGAAATAGCTTATAACCATGAAAACTTAGTTCTATTCATGAAATCGAATAATTAAAGCCATTAGTAGTCCTAATTACCAACATTAGGGTTTCAAGGCCCATTAAAGCCTATTTATGCACATAAACTCTGAATTAATTAATTATATGCAAAGTTCATCCCTTTTGTTCCTAATGTTCCATTTTATCATTAACATGCTAGTTATTAACTTTAACCATCAATTAAGCCCTACTAATCACATTAATCATATCAAAATAGGGTTTCTTAATCATAATTACATTAAAGTTAATAACTTCTATTAATTTTCGAATTGAAATCAAAATCAGACTTTAATTATATTTTTAATGGATTCCTCGTATTTTTCTGAGGAAGTTTCATATTTTGCATGTTCCAATCAAAGCTTCCAATATTTAGATACAATTTTTGCAATAAAACACTTACTTTGGCCAATAACAAGCTGCCACATGACTCCCCTTTGGAAACATAACCAAACGTCTATTGTACCCTTGTGTAAGTGATTGGAGATGAACTGTGCAGAGGGGTAAAGTCGTCAAAAACCCCCGGGTTCATCACCTTCCTCGCGAACCCTACTGTCTGCCAACCAGGTCCGATTGCGGGGAGGTTTTCTCCCCTCCCAGGGTCCGACGGCTGCCGCCCTTCATCGACCAACTTCGTCTTGCCCTGCCGCACCTAGAGTGCCACCCATCAGTGGTGGAGGTGACCAGAGTCGGCCAAGAACGACGTCCCAATCAGCAAACTTTGCAGGTCTCCCATGAGCTTCGAGCGAGGTTGGGAGAAAAGGGAAAGGAAGCCAACCATCCCAGACTTTTGGGGTAGCTTCGTGCCCCCACCGAGGTCTCACCACAACTATTTGTTGTCCCCAAGATAGCCCTAGCTTCCTTGGTTAGGGTTAGGACAAAGAAGAAGAAGGACAAGAAGAAGAGATAGATGGCTGTGTCGAATTCCCTCTAACTCAACCCTGAACTCTACCCCTTATATAGGGGAGGGTCAATGAAGCCCTGTGGAGGCTTCCCACAACGAAACGAAGTCCTTCCTTTAAAAGAATCACATTTCTACAAGGAGAAGTATTCTTCTCTATCTCTCTCTCTCAATTTGGGATGTTTCTTATTACCTTGGATATTTAGGAAAACAAAAAACCTCTCCCTTACTTTCTTTATTCCTGCCTTTTAATCCATCGGCTTTGAAATTACATTTTCCTTAAGTAGGAAATATTTTCTTCTTAACAAAACCACAAAATTCATTAATTATGTATTCCTATTATCCTTTTATTTTGCAATTTGGTATTTTCTCTTTCTTTCCTTTTTATTGGGACTCCTTGGATCCCAAGAAACTAAAAGATAAATCCTTTTTATTGGATACTCATTATCCTTCTAGATGCATCTACATGCATTATTCTACATTATCTTGTTTATTTCTTTCTAAAATAGCTCTTTTTGAGAATCTCTCTTTATTTCTCTTCTATTTTCCTTATGAGAGTTCCTTCTAACATTAGGAATCCTTTGGATACGAAAATCCATCAAGGATAACTTAATTACACCTCTTTCCACTTGTTTTTCCACATTTTATCATTATTTTCAATATCTTTCTTAATAAAGAAATACTCAATTAATCTTTTCTTTTCTTATTGCTTTTCTTTGCAACTTTGGACTCCTTGGAACCCAAGGAACCCATGTGGCACGAAATCCACCTTTGGATTAAGTTCTTTTGCCTTCTAGAGGTTTCCACACCTTTCTTTTCTCAAAAACCCAATTATTCATTTATTAATTGGATTTCCTTGTTATAGGACCCAATAGCCAATAAATCCCATAACACA
Source organism: Alisma plantago-aquatica (assembly GCA_963693085.1). Taxonomy (NCBI): domain Eukaryota; kingdom Viridiplantae; phylum Streptophyta; class Magnoliopsida; order Alismatales; family Alismataceae; genus Alisma; species Alisma plantago-aquatica. Next base: position 1,711,170,516 of record OY856409.1, on the reverse strand, counting down.
ATCATCAAGGCTATTGTAAACGAAATCCATTTATTCAAAACAAATTATATCTTTATTTGTTCAAATATCTTTTATGTAAGAAATTACATTTCTGACCCAATTGAACCAAAAATTGGGGTTGTAACAACAACATATTGGCAGCGAAAACATTTTTTTACTAACATATTTTCCATTAACTAGCAGATCATGTCAACAACTATGAAATGGAAAGGATGGTTTCACAAAGATATAACTATCCCTAGAACAAATCCAACGACAATCCTCGGCGATGTAGATGTGCACTCTATCATAGACGGTGTCTGTGCAACTCCTAGTTGCACTGGGACTCATCTGGTTGCTCCTCCGCGAACAACAAACCCAAACATCATTGTCTACAACAACTCCTCTCGTCATTGATTGCTGGCTGACATGGTCCTCGTTAGCGATGGGAAAAGGTTGTCTTACCTCTAGAGAAGTCCACATGAACCAACTAGAACTCTTGTTGTCCTACCAGAATGGATAGGAAGGAGTTGTCCCTCTTGTTGGTATACTAGTCATCAGCCCACTCTCTAATAACAATGATTGTTAGTTATTTCTCTCCCATAGCTATCCCTCCCTAGTTCGGTAGGACTTTCTTGGGGTCTCTTGGTGACCACAACCAGAGATAACAACAATTTTTAGAGCAACTAAATCTCAATTGTCTATGTTATGTTCTGGGAAGCCCCTAATAAACATCTATTTAGTATAGGCCAGGGTTAGGGTTCCCAGTCTGTGCAGGAGTGGAAGGGACTAGAAGATCTTGAATTTTCACAACAATTGGAAACTCTGTATCCTACGATGTACGATACGATCATTTGTCATGCAAGATGGTCGGTTTGTAGTTTCCTAGTTTTATACATATGTCTGCAATTGAATTCCAATTAATGCGTAACATGACTTCAACATCAATCCTTAATGGAATCGAAGTGCACCTCCAAAACGGCCCCCATTTGGTATAGATGAGATGGGTGTCTCACACCACTCAAAACGGTCATCTTACACAAGCTATACGGGTGTCTCGCAGGCTGGTTCAGGCTGAATTCAAGCCAATGCATAATATAAACAGTTTGACACTCTATATAGATATCTCAACACTTTAGCTGACCGTTTTGCAGTCCAGTCAGCTGATTTGTTGCATGAATTCAATACCTAAATACTTTAGTATCTATCCAATCATCATTCAATATTTAACTCTTTCTAGATGATTTCCTATGTGTGTGACCCTATAGGTCCCATATTACATTGGCAGTGAATGTTCATAACAACTTATGACATCACAAGCAATGAGCGATGTCTACTCACACATCATTGCTACTCAAGTAAATGTAAAGTTGAAGAAAAACTTCAACCTACAATATGTGTATGGTGTTATAGTGTTTGTATAGTTCATTTATCACTAATATCTGAATTGAATTATAGGCATAGAACAATCATCCTAATTATTATTGAATCTTGTTTCTTGAACCAGAGCAGACTGTCTGAGATATTGAATCACATATGTGTGGCCACACATTTCTCAATCTTGCTAATCAAAAGGCCTAGGATACCATACTCCCTTATGAGGGACAAATCCCATCTATATCACTCATAGTCAGTCCCCATGTGTCAAGTCACCCAATCATCACCTATAGCAACCCATGTTTCAAGATTGTATTTGATGATGTCAAAGCATATCGAACGACATGTGATGAGTGTAGTGATATTAGGTCAAAGAACCACAAACACCACCACCACTATGAGAGTTGACTATGACAACCATAGTAATGGTTTCCATGTGTTAGTCTCATGGTGCGTCTGTCAGATACACTGTTCTCTAACATGCATATATGTTCTTGGTTTTATATCACCATATCATGACTAATGAGATTCTATCACCAACAAACTAACACTCTGATCTTATGTTTCATTTTTGTCTATTTTCCTTCCACAATAACAATCGATCAGGGACATAGAAAGAATGCACATACTCTTAACATTTGTATGATATCATTGTTTAGGTCCTTAACCTAAAGACATACGTCATAGAGTGATATCATGCTCTAGACATTTATTATGTTATTTCATTATCTCAAAACTAAATAAACATAATAAATTGTAAGCTTTCCTTTGTTAATATTCAAATTAGTTACAAGTTACACCATTATAATCATCATACGATTTCCTCTCTAGGCATACATACCAATAGTTGAGCCTTGTGTATATCTTTGCCACTTTCTCCTTCTCTCCCATCTTGAATTTTTTCAAGGAGACCCTTGAGCATGTAGATCTTAGACTCCTTGACCTGCTTTGTGCCTTCATAGGTGATGAACAACTTGTTCCATATCTCATGGGATGTGTCCCAACAGGAGATCTGGTTGAACTTACAGAGAGTGAGAGAAACATAGATGTTGCTTATAGCCTTTGGATTGAGCTGCAAACCTTCTCGAGTGTAGTTTCATCCCAAGTAGATACATCTCCCCCTCATCTCCTTATAGGGAATGATGATGACTTTGTACTTGTCGTAGCTCATCCCTTGAAGATATAACTTCATTCATCTCTTCCAATAGAGGAAGTTTGTGTTGTTGAAGATTAGGGGTCTGATGGAGAAACCACCTTCCAAGTTGAGAGACCCAAGTAGGTTGTCTCCCATCTTCTCATATCGTAGGAGATCTTGTTGGATATGACCATGGCTCTGATGCCACTTGTTGGATGAAAGGGCTCTATAGGGGGGTGAATGGAGCCAAAAACACTTACATGAAATGTGTTACACCTTCAAGTTACTATAATATATGGGACTTGCAAATATTAAAATTTTAGTTCAACTTAGCATACATAGAAAGGATGAGAGAGATTTAACAATCACAATGAACAAGCTATGTAGAGTGGTTACAATCTCCAAAGTCGGAAAAAATAAGTCCACTCGCTAGAGAGGTCAAGCTCTAGGATTTTTCAATCCATGTATACTTCTATTCCATTATAAGACATACAACATGACCTTCCTTTTTCCCAGGACAAGGATACCCAACCTCTTTTTCAAGGATAGAAATGAGCCAATAAACCTTACAAAAAGGGCTTATGTATCCTTCAACAAGTGTCTTCTACCTCCAAGGACTTACCCACTTTTGTAGTTAGCTAGAGACCTTCACCAAGGTGATCTACTGCTGTAACAAGTCTTTTACCTTGAGGATTTACCCACTCTACTTGTGGATCTTCTACCTTTGCCTTCTCCTTCCACTTAGAGAAGCTTTAGAACCTTCTTCTTCAACATTGAAGAAGCTTTGCACCTTCTCCTTCACTTGAAGAAGATAAGACCAACTTGATCTGGAAAAAAAGGGGGGGAGGGATGCTTTCAGAGCTTCACAAGCTTAAAATGAAGTATCTCTCTCACATAAATACTATGTCACTCAAATATGGACATTTTGATTTGCAATCAAGAGAGAGAAAGGGGATCAAGTGGACCGGATGTAGTCAACTATAATTAGGAGCTTGAATAGCATGAAGGAACAACCTTTGAATGAAATCCAAGAGGTCCTATTTATAGTTGGAGGTGTACACTAAAAGCTAGGATCACTAAGAAACACTTTCAAGCCATTTGGGATGTTCCATCGGATATAACTTTGAATTTTTCCACACCATGGGCAGACTCACTCTATCTGCACACTCCATACATTGCATTCGGTCGAGTTTCAATAATGGTAACTCGACCCGTTTCACTATATGACAAAGCTAATTTGAAGCATCGATCAAGTTTATCATGGATGAAACTCGACTGACCGCTTAAATTTAGTTTTCCCAGTGCTAGGCATCTGTTGAGTTCTGTGTATTCAAACTTGACCCAACCTAAACATTATCAAAGTTTATCAGGGGTGTCAGTTGAGCTTGTCATAGGGAAACCTCGATCGAATATGCACTTTGTGATGTATTTTGGAACATGTCATTAGAATAATTAAGCATTCAAATTAAGGGCACATGATTTTTTGTCATGTTAGTTACAAGTCATTGCATCAATACAAATGATTACAACAATCATCCTAATGGTTTTAGAGTGTTTCAGCAAATGTGCATTTGCATTGCTTTTGACTTGAACTTGATCAATCTAGGGCTGAAATCCTTTTCATGTACCTAATACCTACAATCAATCTCATATAAACATATTCGAGACATATGAATGGAATGTTTGAGTCATTATCAATATATGGACAATGTATAACTCTCATGTCAACATAGATGTCTAAAGAATGATGTTAGTCGATGACATACGTCTTTAGGTTGATGACCTGAATAATGGGATCATATGTATGATAATAGTACATACGTTCTTGTTATGTCCCTAGTTGAATATTAATATTAAAACAAAATAGACAATACAAATACATAAGACTAGAGAGTGTGCTGACTGATGACAAAGTCTCATTCGACATGATATATGATCAAGTCAAGCACACAAGTACATATTAGAGAAAAGTCTATCAGACAGACCCACCTTGAAAGTGATACATGGATACCATGAAATGGTAGTTAGAATCAACTCTCATAGTGATGGTGGTGATTGTGGTTCTTAAACCTGAAGTCGCTACACTCATCACATGACATTCTATATATTTAGACATCATCCAACGTAACTTTGAATAAGGGTTACCATAAAGGTGATGCTCAAGTGCATTGTGACACATGAGGATTGAGTGCGAGTGATGTAGATGGGATTTATCCCCCCTACATGAGATTGATATCCAAACCTCTTGATAAGGGAGATTGAGAAATGTATGTCCATAACCATGTAACTCAATATGTGATTAGTGAACTCAAATTCATCTCAGACAGTCTACTCAAGTTAAAGGAATATGGATTGAATATTGAAGAGGATGATGATTCCATGCCTCAAGCTCAGTCTGGATATCATAGACAAAGGAAGTATAGATCATGGTAACACTGATCATGGACTGTAGGTTGAAGTTCTTCTCCAACTTTGCAAAGTACTTGGGTAGCAATGATGTGTTTCTAGATACAACTCAGTGCTTGTGATGTCATAAGTTGGTTATGGACATTCACTGCCAACGTAATTTGGGACCTATAGGGTCACACACATAGTTAGCACTTGGAATAGGTGTTTATTCCTGAATGATGTTTAATTTGATAACTAAAAGTTTTTAGCTATTAAATTAAACAACTGTGGTTCACAATTTACTGACTAGACTCTAAACTGACCAGTTGAACTATTGAACCAATTGGTTGGAGTGTTAGGTCAATTAGAAACACATTTGACTGAATATTTACCTGACCTGGACATGTGAACGATAATGTCACATATGAAATAACCGTTTCATGATGTGAACTGACCAATTCATCATTTGGGTTGCCTGGATCAATGATCAAATGAATTGGATCAAGGGTTTGATGTGAACATCATGTTTTTCATTAATCAAATATTGAATTCCAATTTGATTCTGAATAGGAAAGTACAATAACTGACCGGTTCAGGAGATGAACTGTCCAGTTCACCTCTAAACTGAGCAGTTGGAAAGTGAATAGGTTAGTTCACCATTTATAGTTTCTAGAAAATTTGTGAATTCTGTCTCTTCTACTCCCACACTGACTGGAAACCCTACCCTAGGCTCTCCTATAAATAGAAGGGTATTGGGGGCTTCCCAAACATTTGGATAAGCTCTAACAATTGTTGTCCTCTCTGGATTTAGTAACCAATAGAGAGCATGAGAAAGTCCTACCCGATAAAGGGAGTGATACAAAGGGAGAAACAAAATTGTGAGAGAATGAATTAGTGGTAGTACACTAACGTTCAAAGGGGCCACTCCTTCTTGTTGTCTCTAGTAGAGAAACATGGAGTTTTCGGTGGTCTTGTAGACTAATCTAGAGGAGAGGATTTTTTCCCTCTAGGAGGTAAATGTCAACTGTCATCCATGGTGCTGCACTAGGATGTCATTAGTGACAACTGTTTGAGTCATGTTGTTGAAGAAGAAGTGGGTTGCTTCTTGGAGAAGAAGCACAATACTACATCAAGAGTTGTCTCTGGACTTGCTCCATGACTAGGTATAATCTTGTTACCTTCCTTCCTAGTTACATAGTTGTTGATGCGATCTGCTAGTTAGGGAATCAAGTTTAAATATTTGCCTCTGTTGTCTTATCTGTCGCACTGATTTCCAAACAACCACTACTATTGAAATCTGTCATTCATGGGCATGCAATAGAATTATTGAAGCTTCTATTATGTACCTTTCAATAATGAAGACATCATTTATCTTGTATAGACAAGAATATTATGAGTAATTGATGTTTTGTTTTGTATCACAATGCCCTATGTATCATAGGGTTTTCTTGATAGTTCTAAAGACAAATATATATATAAGATATGCATTGAATGACTTTATAACTCCAACAATGAATACCATAACATTGTCATCTAAATCACATAAATGACAAGTGCATTTCTAGAACCCATAAAGATGGCTATATAAACTCTTTTGGTTAATGAACCAATAGAGACATGCAAGTCTTATCTAGTGGGAAATATGAGAAAAACACTTTTCACAAGTTGTAGAGGGAGAGTGAGTATATTATTAGGATCATGTCTGTAGAATTTTTTAGAATAAATGTTAAACGTGGTTAAAAGTACTTTATTATATTCACTAATGGTACCAGTAGATATGGTGGTTTTTATTAAATGAAATACAACAAGGAATCTCTTGAGGTGTTCAAGAAGATCATGCATTTAGTACATAACGAGCTTGGTAAAAGTATTAAAACACTTTGATATGATCAATATGAAAAATACTTTGAACCAAGAGTTTGAAAACATTCTAGATGAACGTTATAATGAACACCCAATTAAAGCAAAATGATGTATCAAATATAAATCTAGTTAATCTTCCAATTTCCTTTTGTGCACATGCTTTACGCTAAACTATGTACCATCCAAAATGGTTCTAAAGACACCATATGAGATATGGGATGGGAAGTGTCCCAATATGTTATATATAAAGATAAGGAACGAAAGCTTATAAAAAAAAATAGTTTCTTGAAAAGATTTATCCTCAAATCACATAAATGTTATTTTATTGAATACTAATTTTATATTCCAATGCAAAAACAAAAGTCTTTATTGTTAGGATGGCTATATTCTGGAAGAGGAATTTAATTCCCAAGAAATTTGTGGGACAAAAGTGGAACTCAAAAAGTTTGAGACCAATAAGAAAAACATTGAACCTAAAGAGGTATAGTAGGAACAAGATGAATCACAAGTTGTTGTGGAATATCAAGTTCCTTGTGTAATACAACCTCATAGATCTACTAGAACACACCATGAGCCTAAAAGATTAGGATATCTTATGACTCATAAGGTAGTGATTTGGTCATAGATGATGATCCAAAAACCTACTTAGAAGTTATAGAGGGACCATAATCTGAGAAATTTTTTTGTCATGTGATCCCAGATGGGTTTTATGTACACCAACAAGGGATGACCTTTTTGGATCCACTTAAAGGGATAAAACCCATAGGGTGTAGTTGGGTCTTCAAAAGGAGACTGACATGGATGGTAATGTAGAAACCCATCAGGATCATGCTTGGTGGTGTAACTTAGTATGATTGTGAGATTTAGTAGTTGTATTTTAAAACCGCATTCCTTAACAGGAATACTGCAGAGGGGGTGTACTTCACACAACTTGAAGGTTTCATAAATCCAATTATGGAAAATAAAGTCTATAAGATACATAAGGTAAATATATGGATTAAAACAAAAAACTCAGAACTAGAATCTTTGATTTGACAAGATAGTCAAAGAGTTTGACTTTAGTCAATATGAAGATGAAATCTATGATTACAAAGGAGTTCGTGGGAGCATATTTATATTCCACATAATGATGGGGAATGCCATTCTTATCCTGCAAATGTTAAAACATGGCTGGGGAGTATCTTCTGTATGAGGGGATTAGGCAAAGTATCCTATATCCTAGTAATTAAAATCTATATATATAGACCTAGAAATATTCTTGACCTAAGTAAGAGAACATTGGCAAGATATTGAAGGGTTAAAAATAGAGTACTAAATGAGAGACAAGTTGTCCATGTTCCATGAAATTAGTCTCTTAGGATCATAGTATTATAGGGCTTGCGGAGAATAGGAATACATGAGTAAGATCCCAATTGCATTTTCAATGTTGTGTACTCATCTCGTTGTCTTGTATGTATTGGACATGACAAGTGGATATCCATTAGATCCCATTGAACGTCCCTAGAATCTCATATCGAACATCCTTAAGTACTTTAGAATCACTAAAAATATCAGTGTCACAGAACCATTTATTACCCTAAGTCCACACTCCTAATGGCTACACAGCCAAGGTGAGTGCACCTGGGTGGCTATTCCTAGAATGGTTCACATAGAATATGCATGAGTAAAACCACAAACAAGATCACATAGAACATGAAATAAAAGGAAAACTAACTAGTACTTGACATAATAATCTTAAACCCATATATCAACTTGTGTGAATTTAATTTATGTGTTATTAGAGATTGTAATAGTAATAGTAATAGATATTAACATAGAGAAGAAGCAATGATAATAGCATGAGAGTCTTTATGTACCTGTTACCTAAAATAAAAAAATGGGTACACATCAACACAATTGTGATGAGTACGCTATAAGACAAATAAACTCACAGGTTTAATACAACACATATGCTTGGAGAAACTCAGCATAGTAGCAAGAAAGAAATCAACAATAATAAAGTCTTTCTTATTAACATGAAAGCTTGCTTTAAGTGCATTTCCATTGTATTAACAACATTTCATGGACATTGACTAGATTCCTCAAAGGAAAGGTATGTATGGGTGATCAATATTAGCTAACCCTTTTCATATATGTAAGGGACCTCAAGACATAAGTCAATGAGCTAACCCTATTTCAATATGCCTTGTGCCCTTACCATGAGAATTTATGTAGGTGCACAAGGTTTTTATATTAGAAAAATTCAATTATGTTCAAGGTTTGTTCAAAATATTCCAAGAAATATGAACACAATAGTCATAGAGAACAAGTAGATCAAACAAGTATATAAAGACAAGCAATTTAGGAATACAAGAATACAAGCAAGTTCGATAACACTATTCTGGCCAATAGGAGGATTAAGTGTGTCTTGAGTAGAGAGCAAGTTTAACATTTTGATATAGAAAACCATAACTAGTGACTTGACTAGATCTTGGAAATTGAGTCCATAGAGAGCATGACATTTCAAAGAAGTACAATTGGATTAACATCGGACATATTAGGTCCATGAAGCATTATCATGGTTTTTGATGTGTCATCTAGATCTAGGTATCATATCATCATTGATTTTAATATCTCAAACTAGGTCATGCATTATCATTGTCATGTTACATTTTACTTATTGTATTCATCTAAACCTTGGGTGACACATCACAACTAAGACTATGGGTCATGAGATTAAGATTGCATTATCTTAGTAGAGAAAACATGAGGTTCGAGTAAGATTATGCAACACGAGTATCAACATAGTCAAACTAGTCAATTGAGTCATTATCATGCATGCTATCCATCATTATAGAATAGATGGGTCTACTTGAATTATGTTGAATAAACATCATTAAGATACTCATTTGATTTCATAATGTATCATATATCATCATCAGATAAAAAATCATATTATATTTGAAACTTGGTTATAAACATGTATACTAGATCACATTTTAAGTTAAGATTAGGGAATTTAGGTACAATAGGACACATGAGTGTTCCATATGACATATAGGGATACAAGGCATATAATATTACTAATTTCTAATCTTTATAATCTTCTTGAGTAATTTTAGTTCAATGAAAGTATAGGGTTTAACATTCATCACAAAAGTGCACATAAGGCCATACTAAGACACATTAGGAATAACAAGATCATCATTAGTGTTCAAGAAGAGTCATGATAAATAATGATTGCATTTTAGGGTGAAATATTATGAACTATATCATTTATAAATACTAGAAGCATACTTGAACAATTCTTCAACAAAAGAGAAGGGATCCTTTGCCCAAGGTCCAAATTAGGTCATTTAGGCAACAGGAGATCATTTTAGGGTACAAAGGTAGACAAGATCGGATCATGATGTATGTATATGTTCAACTAACTTATAATAGGCTAAAATCCAGCTTTGGGTCCTTAGGAATCAAACTTGAGCATTAAATAGCACAAGAAATAAAGAAAGAGATCAAAACTATCATTTTTTGCATATCAGGGAAACCATAAGTAGAAATAGGTCATGAAACAAAGCTCATTTCATTTTATAGGTAAAGATTCATATATTATAGGTGAAAAATGGCTAACGGATGAATAAGGTATGGCATCTACATGATTCACTATTTGTTTCAGAAAAGAGAGGGAGACTCACCAAGATCTGATCGCCGATTATGGATCTAATGGTTGAGATTTGTGTTTCCCTGAGTCGTGATGGAGGGAGACCATGAGAGAGGAGGATGCATGCTACATGTTGTCTATTGGTTGAATGGAGTTGGGCCATTCTTGATCTAGCATGGCATGGGTCCAACAACCCCCCACTCTATCCAACTAGTGATTTTCTCTCTAGGCTAAGGGGTTCTCTAGTTTGAGGAAGATTGTCGGATCTAGATCCTTGGTAGATCTGTGTAGATCAAGGGCAGTTGCACTTCCCTTTACTAGGTGATGTGTATTTTACTACGCGCTAAAAACGCAAGTATACGCGTCGAGTAGTACAGGCCTTTGTGAGGCCCGAGTCGAACACAGGGATACTCAGAATTGTCGGAGACTCCTACTAACTATTTGCGATCAGCTAAGCCGAATAACAAATTGGGGTTTGTTGTCAAAATTAAAAGAAAATAAAAATAAAACAAAGCAAACAATCGATTAAAGGTTAATTTAATCAATTCAAAAAGGTATCTTTAGGATTGCGGTTTCACCGTGGGTTTTTCATTGTATTAAATTTTATATAATGCCTCAATCTTCTCTCTCTATCTGGGTAGTGGCCTGAAAACAGAATTGCCCACTGTCGTGGTACAATTCACTACTTAGGTTTAGGTCGGTTCCACCGTTGTAGTAACCTATCCCCTAAACTAAGTGCATTACGAACGATCTCTCAGTATCCACCATTAATTTTACACCACCTTGTTCAAGGGATTTATCGATTCATATAGGTTTCGTCTCTTTTTAGTCGTTAATCCTTCTGACGAAGTGATTGAGGGCGTTAGGTTATTATTATGGTGATCAAGCATAACAATATATGGAGAAAACGAAGCTATACCACAGATTTAGGAGAGAAAATATGAATTACTATTATAAACTTGTCATACAATGAATTCCCGGGCTACTCCCGGTCCTAAAGATGGAGGGGATTAACCCCACATGTTCATCTCACACAAGTACATGGTAAAAATAGGGGAAATCATATGAAAAACGTGAATTGAATGGGAAAACCCCTGAACGGAGAAGAACTGATTGATCCTTTGCGTAGAACACGTGCTTTCCCGCCTCTCGGTGGTGAAATCCGTCTTGGCAGCGTCTGGATCGACTGGTATGAACTTCTGGCATCTGTTCTCCTTTCTCTCGCTCCTCGGCACTTGTGCAATGGCTAATCTGATTCCCCCTTGTCTCAGGCGGCCGTCATTAGGTATAAGTCCCTAATTAGGTTGCTAATTAACTCCAGCCGTCCGATTGAGATCATTAGAAAGCAAACTCATATCCTACGGCGTCGATACCATCGACGCGAGTCGATGGTATCGACCCGCTACAGTAGCGGCTGGCTGCAAACCCTTCCTTTGTCGCGCCCGACATCATCTCGATACCATCGATTCAGGTCGATGGTATCAACTCCCTTTTTGGCGTCGGTTCTGTCATTTTGCGACGTTGTAGCCTCCGTGCGTCGATGGTATCGACTTGGTGTCGATACTATCGACTACTTCTTCGCCACCAATCTGAAGACGTCTTGATACCATCGACATCAGCGTCGATGGTATCGACTCTTTGCTGCTCCTTTCGGCTGGCAACCTGCGGTCTTGTCGATGGTATCGACTTCCGTCGATGGTATCGACGGAAGCAAATACTTGTTTTTCCTGAAATTCAAAGACAAGATCAAATAAATCCACACAAATAATAATAATGTGATAATTAATGCTCAAAACAATGAAATAAAGGGAATTTGACATAAAATGATGGCAAAGACCAAAATGGATGAATTATGCAATACTAACCATAAAAATGACTAATAAAAGCACAAAACACATATCAAGCAGGACTATAAATGCGACTCAAAATCATCGCATCAAACTCCCCTAAGCTTGAATATTGCTCGCCCTCGAGCAACTCATCCTTAGAATAGAATTGCAAATGTCAACTGAAAAACAACACACCAACCCAACATCCCATATGAATCCCACTGAACATTCACAAACCGAACTTCTCTAACCACAGAATGGTAATTACCCTAAAGGCGACAGTAATCATCAATAAAAGAAATTAACCTCCAAACCGATGAACACTATCACATAAGGCAGTTAACATAATAAAATTCGCCGATTCAGCATTGGTGCATCTTGTGATCGCCTATACTACGTTGCTCGCCCTAACTACCATCTACATGGAAGCAGTTCTCCTGATATTCATTAGTGAGGAGAAATTCATGGTAGCCTACCAATCCGAGCAACGGGTGGATGAAGATGGGTGGCTCATGGAAGAACGTGGAAGTATTGTACAGTTTCAACATGCATATACAAGAATGTCCTATATGATGCACATGCACATTAGAAATGCCCTAATGCCTAAAATTGGGTGGAATGATGCATGCACTAACCATCCGCCTCAAAATAAGATGGATATCTAGTCAAGCTACATCATGTACTCAATTATCCTGAAATGCAACTAATATCATGTTCCTTTCTCCTTCTTATTTCACTTTCTTCTAAATTCTTTTTCTTTTCTCTTTTTTTTATTCTTATTGAGAGATTTTTAGCTTTTTTTTTCCAGCCCACATATCCATAATTTCTTAAAGATAAGTTTATTGGGCTATTTTTACCATTGATCAGAAATTTTTGCACTATTTAGAAGGTATGGAACAATTAATTCACCATTGGGGAAAAATTGATATACATGATATACTTTATGCATGAAGATCATGAATGCAACTACATGGCATGCACCTAAAGGTAATGTGCATGAATCACTATATATTTTTTTTATGAAAATATATGGAAAATACCAATGCAAGTCCTATCTAAATGCTATGCACACAAAAAGAAATTAAAACTGCACTTTACTTCCAATTCTTAGGTAGATTATGAAAGAAAGATGAAATGAAGTGGAACGATCACAAGACTAGATGACTGAACCTTAGAAAGATATTATGTGTCCCTCCTTACTGACCTGTGTAGTAGTTTAGAGGGTTCTCTCTCTTACATCCAATTAAAGTCTCATTACCATTTGGTTAGGTTAGGCTCAAACAACCATTTCCGTCCACTTTCATGAATCATTAGGAGTACAGGTGTGAAATGTTGTTTTAAAGTTGACATAATCAATCATTTTCGTAGGATGTGTTCCCCAAGGTCAAATAAAACAAGCTATCCAAAGACACAAAATTTTCAAATTTCCCTTGAATTTCCCATGCACTAATAGCAAGATGACACACTTTTATGACATCCACAATTACACTAGATAGCAAGTGGATCCTACAAATCTAAAATTGCAAGAAACAAATAATAAGAGAACAAAAGCAATAACGCTAAAAACTGAAAACAATAAAAGATAGAGCTGTTCCAACTACCCCCCTAAGCTTGAATTCGACTATGGCCTCATAGACAAAAACAAACCTAAAGATTGGAATAGGGATACCAGATCACTCTTGTGGTGGTGGAGGCGGGTATTGCGGCGCCGTGGGGTCCTAAGACGAGTATTGCCCCTGAAAGGTCGGATCATACTGGGGCATTGGAGGAGGCTGTGGATACCCCCCAAAATAATTCTGGCTCCAGTAATGATCATAAAATGGCTGCTGCTGCTGCTCCAACCTATGCAGCCGATCATGGATGTTCTCCTGATTTGCAAAAAGAAGGCGTTCATTCTCGAAGATCGCCTGTTGGTTGACAAAAAGCTGGTTGGTGGTATCTTGAATACCGGTGTACGCAGCGGTGTGGTTGTACTGCGTCTGCTGAATATCTTGGAGCATGTTGTACATGCCTTGCATGGAATAGGCATCCTCGCTAGGCTGTGAGGGCTGTGGTGATGGCGGTGTAGGTTGTGATGATGAAGACGCACCCGGATGCATCCGAGGACGCTTCCGGGGTGCTACTCATGCTCGAAGAGGTGTAAATGCCTCTTCTTCCTCCTCAGCCTCGTCGTCCTGTCCGTCGTCGCCACCATCATTGCCACCTTCTTCATCATCGGAGTCGATGGCTATGATCGACCATCTAAAATGTTGTGCGCCCGTGATGTTGAAGACGGGATCCGATAGCGCGCACTCCCGGTACGCTTGATTTACGTGGCAATGCGCAAATGCCACACCATCCCAGAGAAGAATTAGGTTGGCCCGGTGAAGATGTTGCAAGTTGACCTTGCTTCTCGTAGTAAGAGGAGTCAACTGATCGAGATTCAAGCCCAAGTAGAGGGCTATCCTGGTGACTAGCCCGCCGAAATGAATCGGGGCTCTCCTCGTGCTCCTCTTCACCGCCAACACTCAGTGTAGAAAGAATGCACCCCAGTTGCATTCTTGTCTCGTCAGGAGCTTATATAGGAAGAAAAGATCAGGCTCCTGGAATTTGCTCAAAGCAAGATCGCTTCCAGCAAAGATGGTTGAGCTCAGCATCCTGTGCAAGACCCGTGCAAATGGGTGCTCAAAGTCGGCTACCGCGACATTGTGATAGCTCACCGACCTCCCATGCAGAACCGTCACCAACTCGACGAAGATGGCGGCGTAGTCGGTGCGGTTATCTGGCCGGCGGTAGTCGTACTTGGAGCTGTTCTAGTTGAAGATGTCGTTGAACTACTCCAGAGTGATGGTGTAGTCGTGGTTGTAGAGCCAGAAAAACACCCAGCCCTTCTCCCACTCACGGTCGCTGGCGGATATCTCGTTGGGCACGACATTGACGTCAAGGGACGCCATGAATTTTGCCACCAGTTCCTTATATGTCGGCCACTCGCCAAAGAAAGGTTGACCGTCCTCGTGGCACTCCAGCTCGTCGTGGCCACGGCCCGTTTGGTGTGCTTGTCCTTTGAGCACGTAGTCCAAGTTTGCCTTGAAGCCAAGATCACGGAGCATCTCCGGATCCACATACCGGGTTGGCTCGATCTTGCGCTTCATGATTTCGTCTAAGATCTTCTTCACCTCCACAGAAGGGTGGACAAGGCGAGGGCATGCCACCGATGATGGCGGTGGTGGCACGAACTCGGGAATGTCGTCCAGATGAGCACGCGAGGAAGAAGCTCCAGCGGTACGCACCATGATGGCGAAGAGAAAAGGATTAGAAGGAGAGCTCGGAGAAGAATGGAGATATGAATCTCCGCTCGGGAAAGATCGTCACTCGGTGCTGTTGCTCTTCACTCTTGGATAGCTCGGGGGAGTGCTCGGCGCCAAGACAGGAGATCACTCTGAAGGTGTGACGTCAAATGACGTATTGGTTCTCCTTATATAGACTTGGTCGGTGCCACTGTTGACCCGTCGATACCATCGACGTGGTTCGATGGTATCGACACGTCTCGATGCTATCTGGCCCCCTCGCGAGTATCGATGGCTGACGATTGCTTGATCTTCAAACCCGGATTGTTGACGTGTCGATACCATCGACATAGGTCGATAGTATCGACGCTGCACCCGGATCGATGACGTGGACGCCGTGATCGCCGTCGATTTCTTTGCTCGGATCGGTGACATGGATGGTCGATACAATCGACAGATGTCGATAGTATCGACTTGGCTTCATTGCGACACCGCCACTTTGCACGTCAACCTGTAACTATGTCGATACCATCGACGAGGCCGTCGATGGTATCGAGTTGACTGAGACAAATCAGTCTGAACTTCTCTAGAGATCTCGATGGTATCGACGCCTGTGTCGATACTATCGACGTTTCCTTCTCGACCACATGTAGGTATGTCGATACCATTGACGAGGTCGTCGATGGTATCGACCCAGAACGAAATCTGTAGTCGTCAACCTGTACCCTTGTCAATACCATCGACGCGGGTCGATGGTATCGACGCTGCCTCAGCCTGCACAATGAACAAACGGATCAAGGTATCTTTTTTACACTAAAAATTAAACGAAAATAAAGCAACCTATGATTGTTAATAAACTATCCTAGTGTACCGATGGTTGGGTTGCCTCCCAACAAGCGCCCTTAGTTAACGTCTTAGGCTAGACGGTATGAAGCTCATCATCCTTTCACTTTGGGAACTGAGCTTAGAGGATCATGTGGTAATTTGAATTCAACTCGATCTCCTCCAATTCCCAAGGACAAAGTACCTCTCCCTAAGGCAGTCATGACATCCACCGTTGCTTGAAACGGCCTTCCTAGAAGAATTTCACAGCTTTGGAGCGGTGGCATATCCATGACAACAAAATCCACCAGAAATATGAATCTATCCACTTTGATGAGAACATCCTCACACACACCATATGGTCTCACGATAGACCCATCAGCTAATTCAATTGTTGTGGCTGACTTCTTTATCTCTTTCAACCCTAGCTTTTGAAACGTCGCCAAAGGCATGAGATTTATGCTGGCGCCTGAATCACATTGCGCTTTAGGAAAATGTCGACCACCTATTGAGCAAGGAATGTAGAAGCCCCCTGGATCTTTTCTCTTCTTTGGCGAACTCCCGTGAATCATAGAGCTCACCGTCTCATTCATCCTACAAATATCACTATCTTTTATCTGCCTCATCTTATTGATGATTTCCTTGATTAACTTCCCATAGGCGGGCACCTTCTCGATCATCTCCACTAAAGGAATATTGATGTGGAGTTTTCGGAATATTTCCAAGAATTTCCTTAAATGACGATGCTCTTTCTTTGACTTCAGATTGTCCAATTTTGAAACATCTGCTGCATCAGTACGCCTGTGAGGTGGCACATATGAGCTTTTCGAGGTCAACTCCCCTAAGCTTGCTTCAATCACTCCCTCTGACGTGGGCTTTGGCGAGACATCGTCAATAGTAACAGCTTTTTGTGGTTCCTCTCTCGCATTCGATGTTTCCACACGTGCACAAACACCCTTCAATTGTTCTTCTTTTCTAGATGGAGATGCAATATTCATAACTCGCTGTGATTTTCTGAAGAAAGGGTTTCCGCCCGACAGTCCATAGTAAGTGTGTGGATACGGTATCGCCGGTGTCACATGCGTATTAAAAGTCATTTTTCTTTCTTCTTTAGCTTCTTGCACCTGAGATTCCTCCTCATTGCTTACCACAGAAATATACTTGACCTGATGGTGTGCTTGGGCCACGTTTGCATTCTCGGCCAGTTTCTGTTGATTGGCGTGCTTGATGGCTTCCACTTCACTAGAAATTTGTGCCATGGTGGTTTCTAGTGCCCACATTTGTGCTCCATGGCTTTGCAACGTCTGTCCAAACTTGGTCAGAATATCACCTTGAGATTGCAATTGCTTACCAAACATGGCCATCATCTCCTGGTTCTGCTGTACCATTTGACTCAGTAGTTCGATGTTCTTATCCTCAGCTCTAGGATGTGGCTTGGCATTCGGATCTTGCAGAAAGTTATTTGGATCCTTCCATGAGAATTTTGTATCCTTCCTCCATGCGTAGTCATTGTTTCTGTAACCCTGTTGTTGCATGAATTTCACTTGGGCTTCCTCATCCTCAGATGCATCTTCCTTAGATAGCAGCTTCTTGGCTAGGAGATCTAACTTATCATTCAACTCCTTAACTACTTTGGATTCGCCAGCAGCTCTGACCTGCTCCACGGCACCTCTGTCACCCCATGATTGTTTCCTAGCCATGTTCTTTAATATCTCCCAACATCTGGTATCTGTATTATTCAGAAAGAATCCGGATCCAGCTGAATCAAGGTTACTTCTATCGTGCTCGGAGAGAGAAAAATAGAAGATTTTCACCTGCGTCTCTTTGTCCAGCCCGTGATGCGGACACCTCCTCAACATAACCTGAAATCGCTCCCAGGTCTCAGAATATGTTTCACCAGCCTGTTGGGTGAAATTATGAATCTTTCGGATCATGTCGTTAGTCTTCTCAGGAGGGAAGAAGCTCTCAAAGAAGACCTCCACCATATGGTCCCAAGACTCCACGAATTCGTCATCTATGTTGTGTAGCCATTCTCGTGCAATTCCCGCTAGCGAGCTCGGGAAGAGCTTCAAATAAAGTGCAGTCTGCGGAAATCGATCAATTTTCACCATATCGCAGTTCTCCACGAATTGACTCAGGTGTGCAACGGGATCCTCATTTTTCAACCCGTGGAAAGCATTGGACTTAACCAAATTAATAAGAGCTAGATCAATCTTTTACGTTGGTATATTGATTGCTTGCTTCTTTATCGACCCTTTAGAGGTAGATGCGGAAGAAGCTTTGATCTTCGCCCATATCGTTGGTTCTTCAGCCATCTCTTCGTGTTCAGATTCGGATTCGGAATCTTCCTCTTCTTGTTGCTCTTGCTCTTGATAATCCTCGTCTTCAGGTCCCAGAAACGGAACTTCAGGTGCGCGTTCCGCGTAGTCAGTACTACGCGTCTGCACCATGCAACGTACCTGAAATAGGAAAATTAGGTGCAATACAGTGCTTTGACACATATAATAATTATTGAAAAATTTAGAAATAATTGAATTTGTTTCAAAAATAAAAACAAATGTGGCCCAGAGTGGCCGCTCGTAGCACTCGAAGTGCCAACAATTCACCGTATCCCCGAAAACGGCGCCAAAAACTTGACGTGTATTTTACTACGCGCTAAAAACGCAAGTATACGCGTCGAGTAGTACAGGCCTTTGTGAGGCCCGATTCGAATACAGGGATACTCAGAATTGTCGGAGACTCCTACTAACTATTTGCAATCAGCTAAGCCGAATAACAAATTGGGGTTTGTTGTCAAAATTAAAAGAAAATAAAAATAAAATAAAGCAAACAATCGATTAAAGGTTAATTTAATCAATTCAAAAAGGTATCTTTAAGATTGTGGTTTCACAGCGGGTTTTTCATTGTATTAGATTTTATATAATGCCTCAATCTTCTCTCTCTATCCGGGTAGTGGCCTGAAAACAGAATTGCCCACTGTCGTGGTACAATTCACTACTTAGGTTTAGGTCGGTTCCACCGTCGTAGTAACCTATCCCCTAAACTAAGTGCATTACGAACGATCTCTCAGTATCCACCATTAATTTTACACCACCTTATTCAAGGGATTTATCGATTAATGTAGGTTTCGTCTCTTTTCAGCCGTTAATCCTTCTGTCGAAGTGATTGAGGGCGTTAGGTTATTATTATGGTGATCAAGCATAACAATATATGGAGAAAACGAAGCTATACCACGGATTTAAGAGAAAAAATATGAATTACTATTATAAACTTGTCATACAATGAATTCCCAGTCCTAAAGATGGAGGGGATTAGCCCCGCATGTTCATCTCACACAAGTACATGGTAAAAATAGGGGCAATCATATGAAAAATGTGAATTGAATGGGAAAACCCCTGAACGGAGAAGAACCGATTAATCCTTTGCGTAGAACACATGCTTTCCCGCCTCTCAGTGGTGAAATCCGTCTTCGGCAGCATCTGGATCGACTGGTATGAACTTCTAGCCTCTGTTCTCCTTTCTCTCGCTCCTCGGCACTTGTGCAATGGCTAATCCGATTCCCCCTTGTCTCAGGCGGCCGTCATTAGGTATAAGTCCCTAATTAGGTTGCTAATTAACTCCAGCCGTCCGATTGAGATCATTAGAAAGCAAAGTCATATCCTACGGTGTCGATACCATCGACGCGAGTCGATGGTATCGACCCGCTACAGTAGCGGCTGGCTGCAAACCCTTCCTTTGTCGCGCCCGACATCATCTCGATACCATCGACTCGGGTCGATGGTATCGACTCCCTTTTTGGCGTCGGTTCTGTCATTTTGCGACGCTGTAGCCTCCGTGCGTCGATGGTATCGACTTGGTGTCGATACTATCGACTGCTTCTTCGCCAGCAATCTGAAGACGTCTCGATACCATCGACATCAGCGTCGATGGTATCGACTCTTTGCTGCTCCTTTCGGCTGGCAACCTGCGGTCTTGTCGATGGTATCGACTTCCGTCGATGGTATCGACGGAAGCAAATACTTGTTTTTCCTAAAATTCAAAGACAAGATCAAATAAATCCACACAAATAATAATAGTGTGAAAATTAATGCTCAAAATAATGAAATAAAGGGAATTTGACATAAAATGATGGCAAAGACCAAAATGGATGAATTATGCAATATTAACCATAAAAATGACTAATAAAAGCACAAAACACATATCAAACAGGTCTATAAATGCGACTCAAAATCATCGCATCACTAGGTGCACCCATCCACGTACAACAACTGAGGTGCAGTGATGCATCACCGATGGTGGGGGAGCCAACCCAAGACCAAGGGGTGGAAGGCCTGGGAAAATAACTATTTCCCTTTGATCGGTCCTGATATCCTCATGGCCTCTGGTGTTTAGTGGAACAAAAACTCAATGCTTCCTTGCTGGAGGCACCATTAAAGCTTGGGGAGAAGAAAGGAAGGAAAGAGGGTGTGAGAACCCATTACACTAAATGAGATTACTCAAAACATAAAACACAATCAATCACTAATTAATCACATACCCAAAAATATGGGTTAATTAAAACTGATTTCAACATCAACATCCACTCAAAATCAATTTCATAAGAGCCAAACATCTTTCTTGCATCCATACTATGCCAAGAATTTGATACAAATTGATCTATCACCTTAGACGCAACATATATACACAAGAGAACAATATTCATATATGCCAAACAAACAAGCATTAATATGCTAAAAAAAGTTCGATTAGTTTTAAACACCATATACAAACTTTTCCTGCATGAACCTGAGAGTACATGGATGACTCTAGGACACACACAACATCTAATCAACTCTCTCAAAGATTCATTACTATAGCTCCTCTTTTCTGCCACATGTTTTTTTTGTCACTTCTGATTACCTAAGAAAATGTGGCAAACCACAAGGGTGAGACCCATGTCCCAGCAAGAGATATAACCTCCAACAGCGATTATTGATTACAACATTTTTAAGTAATTAAACAGTTAAGAAGTTTAATTAGATATAATAAATAATCCCAACATCACTGATAGTTAACAAAATACATAAAGGATCAAATAATAACTATCATCATTAGTCAGACTATCATCCTTTATCTTGTTGACAATATAAGGAATTCAATAGCATATGCATATCTAGCATCATGAGCAAGTATAGTAACATAGAATCTCTATCATTATGAATAAGTATAGCCACATAATAATAGCTAACAACATTAGCATGTCTAATAGGTTGAACATATCAACATCATAAAAAGAGCTAACAACATTAGCACAATTATCTGGATATGCATAATTATCATTATATGCATCTCTAGTTACAAAGGCATGGCTAGCATGCTATACGTAGCTAACAACATGTGATAGATAGCATCACGATTATAATCAGAAGTAGCAGTATAGTTATCAAGATAATCATTGCTATTGTATGTACACATCTACAATCTTAAGCATATCCACAACATAAGTATATCTACTATCTCTTAATTGCACTAAGCATCATCTTTATGTAAAGAGAACAAAAAAGGGTTATCATCCAATGTGAAGCAATGTGCATACCCTAAACAAATATGCTATATGGCTGTATTACATCTTTTATTATGCCTAGAGGAATTTGAGCATACTACTCAAAATCCAACTGACCACTACTAAGTCAAAATCAGTGCCATACAAGATCTAGGAAGAGCCAGACTCCTAAGATCATCTCCACCTCATTTAGTATAGGTCTTCCATAGCAACACATAAGGTCAAGCTGCTAACAGCCTAGTCCATCCTTGGTACAAATCATGACACTAGTGAAAGGAGGTGGGTACGCATACTCTACCATCCAAGGTACAACCACAGTTGTCCTCCAATCTTATCACATTTATAATCACTGAGACACTACCGCAACCGTTCTCAATCACATCAGATGTATGAGACATGACCATAGCCAACCTCCAAAACCTGCATTGTGGATGACAATGATATATTCTCAACTTGCCACCCCCACATACTCAATAGTATGCACTCTGAGTTTCCCTTTGGAATACTCGTTTCACCATCTAGAAAATTCTAACACTCAGATTGATCTTTGGAATAGGGCACTACATGATTAGAACTGCACTTGATTAGTTATGCCAGTTGGGTGAATTAAGGCTACATCAAACAAGTGGACATACAAACCCTAATTAACTTATATCAAGCATATAAATATCACAACTTTTAAAAGATATAAAATATGTGAAACATAATTTCTCATCACATCATCACATGGTATTATTCCCTTGTCATTCATGAGACCACACTAGTCATCATACCATCACAAGATAATAATCTTTTTCACAATATCACAGGGTATCTACCCTTATCAAGAATAGATGATTACACCTCATTCAGGGTTCAACCATGCCCAAAGGTCATTAATACCATCATACTATCATAGGATATAAGATCCTTTTCACAATGTCACAGGGTATCAACCCTTATCAACACAAGAGGATTACACCTCATTTAGGGCTCAACCATGCCCAAAGGTCATTAAGACCATCATACTATTCCCTACAAGATCATCATTATCTTTGCATGCCTTAGAACAAGTCTCAACAATATCACTTACATATAATACACCAGATCAACACCATATTGCATTAATGAGCTAGGAGATATTCATAAATAATCATATCATGGTTATATTAACAATAAGAACATTAATTTATTACATCAATTTACAAGGAACTAGATATGATTGACTCTCATCATATTCATAACACACATGTTTCGAATAAGAAAGTATCAACCATGTGGCTATGATAACCACCTATTAACACATTAAAGTTATGATCATGTTAAGGAGATTATTCCACCATCATTCCATCATATAATAATTTGAAACATGAATATTCATCTTTATCTATTCGCATTAGAGTTAGGTTCAACATGATAAATTATATCAATGTTACTAATCAACATTTATACCCAAAGCCTAACTCACATCATCCCCATTGGATCATGGATGCATAAGGTGAAACATCACTGTCACATTCCACACTATTCTCAAGTATGAACCCACACATGTTTCAAAGTGTAACCACCGGGTTATAGCATACTAGGGTTTCAACAACAGTAACAGAGTATTCCATGATTGTATTAGTCATTCAAGGACTATTTTACCAATTACCATCATTTTGTTATATTAAAGCTTGGTATAACAAGCTATACCTCATTAGGGTTACATATCAACACAATATAATTATCATACCTCCTATTCATATGAGTGAATAGGTAAGACTACCTTATTAAGGGTAACCCTCCATCATCATTAAACCCATATCACCATACCACAATGTCACTCAGAACCATTAGATGTTAAACTGGTAAGACCATTGATTGTTTACATAAGTAAACACCTTAAATAAACCAACTACGAAGTCCTTGATTTTTGCTCTAGAAAGAGTCACAATCTAACCCTATACATCCTTTGATTAACAACACAAAAGTTCTATCGAGAGTAGGATAAAACCCACAATCGACTGTTCATTTAAAACAAGCCATCCATTATCAACAAGTAAGCTCCTTAAGTTGATCATATAAAGGAAACCATATAAATCACATTATGTGGACCAAATTATTACATTAGCCATCATTCCACTTTATTGGAGGAATAAACATTAGATCTTGACCATTAGGTCAAGTTCATATGTTAAAACCATCAATTATAATATATGTTCAACTATTGCATCAAGTGACCCAAGAAACCATTGGTCTAAGGAATAATTGATGCTACAACTACAATTCTTAACTCAACATAGGTTGTAGAGACATGATACCCCATCATTAGTGACCATTAAATCACCATAGGTTGTTATATCAACACTACATTCATTAATCAACATCAAATATTAAGCTAATGTCAACATTGATTGATAACATCATTAGGGTACTTAATGGTTGATCATTAAACTTCTAATTGATCCAGAAACTGACCTAAGGCGGTGACCATAGGTTGTCACCATCATTTGAAACCTTTGATCACGACCATCAATTGTCATGAAGACAACACCATAGGGTTGTTGCAATGGTACCATCATTGAGTCATGGATTTATATAAGAAATCAACTTTAAACACTAAAATTGACCATTGGTTGATAGGTTCTTAGCACCATAGGTTGTCAAACCAACCTGATCAAAGTAATATTATACCTTAGTAATAACATAAACATGATCGCAGGATCATATATAACTGAAATCAGAATAGGGAACATTATAAAAATCAAAATCCAAGTTAAGCATAGCTTTTTAGTGCATGGATCATCATTTTCAAGCAAGAACATGATCTAGAAAGCTTATGGTAAGCAATAAACGTGGACCAAATTATAAAACTTGCCTCTAATGAGAAGATGAAACCCCATACAAAAGAAAATTTGAGCAGGTAGGGTAGAAAATACAAGAATAAGTTATGAATTCGTCCATCTAGCACCTTTCTTCATCAAATGAGCAACCCTAAGCATACGGAGAAAGAAATGTAGGATTTTAGGGCTTTAGAGCAATTTCTACCATGGAAAACCATGATTCCGACCTGGAGAAATCTAGGAGGAAGGATATCAAAGAAATAGATGGAGGAAAGAGGGAAATTCTTACTCTTTTAGGTCAAGATCACTAGAAGGAAGCTTTTTCAACCCTAAAATGAAGTCAATTGCAACCCTAGATCCTTTTTCCAAGAAGATCCCCACATTCTTCTTCCTTGGATAGAAATATTCTCAGAATCACAGAGGGAGAACGAGGTTGGGAGGAGGGAAGTGATGGAGAGAGAATGGTTCGTTTTTGTGCTTGGGGATAAGTATATGGAACTTTAAGATAAAGAAAAAGAAAAAGTAAAGTTCTAGTATCTATCCAAGTGTCCACGGCCTTAATTTATTAAGAATATACAAGCACACAAACAAGAAGCTCCCCCATCATGTGTATAGACCTGATTAGCTTTCCTTTATCAAATTTCCCATCCAATCAAATAATTCATTAGTTGATAGTTACTAAAGGTAGTTGATCCGTGAAGGGGAAAACCCTAAAATACCCTTAGAGAAAACACCTTCAAACCAAGGTTTAAATAGACGCCTCTGGCTCAAAAAGCTCAATTATGATGATAGAATATCCAATGAACATAATGCAAGTGACAAATTGCAAAGAAAACCTCTCAATCGGGTAAATTGCATAAATTTTCAAAATGTACATAAAATTGCATAACTTGCTCAAACAATGTCCAAATTGGACCAAATTTGAAACTTAAGCTTGTCTTATGATTTAAAAGCATATCACTAAGTTATATTAGGGTTATAAGAATTCAATTATGATAATTAAGCTTATTCAACTCATTAAGCAAGTTTAGGGGCCTTTCAGAGGGGACACAAAGGAGAGAAACAAATCAAAACGAGAGGGGAAAGAATGAGGGAAGAAAGTGGAATGGAAATGGAATTCCAATTTTGCAAAAAGAGATGGATGAAAATTCTATTGGCCAGAGAAAGATGAGGTTAGTGAGGTATCACCATTGGTGTCGACCTCCACTATGCATGTGAAGGATGATGTGTTGAACGTCAGATTGGGGTTAGAATATTAGATGATATAATTCAAAGACCATAATGTGTGGCCCACATATTCTTGGATCATGATTGGCCAAGGGTGTAAGTGTCTGATGGCCTAGAAAAGGGGAAGGGGAATATGGGCCATGTGCTAGAGTTTTGGCTCGGTAGGGCTATTTTTGTTTAAAACGAACTTTAAATCAAGACAATTCATTGATATTTCAAACACACATATATGTCTCATCCTAGGTCACAATTGGGTGAAATTTATTGCGTTGCAAATGTCAGAGTGTCCTCTAGAAAAAGAAAATAAGTCAAGGTATATATGGACATATATATATATATATATGAGATCAAATTAGGGATGGGAGAGGGTGAGGTATCATTTAGGTGGAACCTTAATTCTATATGAAACAGAGTGTCACTACTTATTATGTGATCTCAATAGAAGTCCAAAAAGAATCAAAACAAATCAATTCATGAGTGAGGGCTATAGTGGGAAATAAATGTAAAGATGAGGTGCAAAGAACTTATATGAGGAGAGAGAAAAGCCCAGGTTATCACATCCTCCCCACCTTAAAATGAACTTTGTCTCCATAATTAAAGCTATCAATCAAGATTGGGTTTATATATTTCACATCCTAATCAAATATCTTCTCCTTCAATCATCAACATGGTCCTAAATCATAAACTATCATATCAAGGTAAAATTATAGTCACATAGATCATCAAATTGACAAGATCATCGCATGAGTTGAAAATTGGAGAGATCGAATATTAACCACAAATTTGGAGAGGTCGCATTTTAGGTCAAAGGAATTGAGCTCAATAGTAAGGCATGAGTTTCTTTCCCAACATTTAGGGTACTAGATTCTACATTGGCCAAGGTGTGGTTATACATCCATGATTGATATTTCATATTTCAATAATTTGAGACAAACATCATATTTCAACAACATGGTTTTGAGCTCTAAATCGATGGAAGGTCCCACCCTAGTCTGTTTTGAGATTGGAACTAAGTCATAAATCAAGTGACTTAGCATCATCTTTTCAAATTTAGGATAGTTCGGAGTATAGAAGTCATTAATCATATATCGAGGGTGACCTCAAGAACCAAATAGGGTGATCATAGGAGTCAAACCAATATCAATATCAATAATCATGAGTCAAGACTTCATAATTCAATATCGACAGTCAAGTTTGGACATCAATGTCATCGGTCTAAACATTTTGAATATAGGTTTTAGATTCACACTTTAGACCTTAGGTGTGATCATTCATCCGTATACAAAATTTGAGCAACAATTGAGCAACATTTTAAGCATTATTCATGCAACATCTTGAGATACCAATATTAAATTTGATGAATGATCTAGGCCTGGGTCTTTCTAGGAAGCCATACAAAAGATATAGTCAACATTGTCATATTTCAAGATCATTATTAAATCAAAATTCAAGATTGAGTATCAGTATCGTCATAAGTCTAAATATTAGGGACTTTGGTCAAGAAGTCACAATCTAGTGGAAAGGGCTACTTTTCCAAGCTCTAAATAATAAAAAAATGAGAATTTAGAGATAGTCATAATGAGTATGTGACCTTGGTTAGGGTAGTCATAAGTCAACTACCACCCTAATATAGCACATTATTCTATATTAGACATGATCCATCAAGCATACCCAAATAGGGAGAGGATCAATTATCAAATCGTTCTTCATTGAGTCACAATATCGACAATTAAGATTATAGTAGGGAAACCATATTGAAATATTTTGCAAGATCAAGGTCGTAATAGGGAAACCATTTTCTATATTCCAAAAGACCATGGTTGTCATATTGATCCCTTCCTTTCATGATCAAGGTAAGGATGTATTTTAGAATTTGAGAAGTCAAATTGAGCAATCCAAGAGTTAGAGCATAATCAGGCAAGAGTGAGATCCATGTCCATGACATTTTAAAAAAATATATATTAGTAAGAGGAATATGTATCAATAGAAAGTATGTCTCTTGTATCAAATTCTTTCATCATGATCTTGAGATTCTTAGACCTTAGTCATTCCATGGCATGATCATGGTACATATCCAATATGGGAAATTTTCTTAATCATGTTTGAGTTTTGGCTAAGAATAGGGAAACATGAATTCAATCAAATATAGACCTCATAAATATGAGGTATAATGCAAAAATTCTCCTTATCTCATCTTATCAAGATTGTTATCATTTTACTTCTAGCATAGAAAGCATGTGGTCAAGATTTGGTAAAGTAGAGTTAACATGATCTCAGGGGTCATACATGGGTACTTAACTACAAGAGTACTTCCATCAATTATAATCAAGTTTTCAAATTAAGGTCAGATCATGGCATAATCATTATTTTACTTTATGTTACCAACTCATTCATATTTTAGTCCTTTCACATACATAAGATACCCATAATCGAGAGATCATGTGATTCATAATCGAGCGTAGAAGAATCACATGAGGAGATAAAAAGCTAACTAATCATCATATAATGGATGGCTTAGGGTAGTACTTAGAGAATAGAGTATATGATACAAGACTCTATAAAGTAGGTGAAATTGGGTTATTAAACATGCATATAGGATATGTGATTTATCGGTAACCATTTTTTTACGCTAACTCTACACTTCTATTGGGTACACAACCAAAGGCGAGTGGACCTGGGCGCCTATCCCTAGAATGGATCACATAGCATATGCATTAATAAAACCACACACAAGAACAAAGAGAACATGGCATAAAAGATAAGCTAACTAGTACCTGACATAAGATCTTAAACCCATATAACAACCCGTGTGAATTCAGTTTGCGTGTCATTAGAGATGATTAGAGTAACAACTATGGATAATAACATAGAGCAGAAGTAATGATCATAACATGAAATTCTTGATGTACATGTTACCTAATATTATAAAATGGGTACACACCGGCACAACTATGTTCAGTACGCTATAAAAAAATAAACTCATCAGTATAAGAAAACGTATATGATTGGAAAAACTCAATATGATAGTAAGAAAGAAATCAACAACTAATAAAGTCTTTCTTATTATCGTGCAAGTGTATTTTAAGTGCATTTCCACTATACTTCAAAACTTTCATGTCCATTGACCATCTTCCTCAAAGGAAGGGTCCATAAGGATTCACAAGGTTTGCTAACCCTTTTCATATACGTGAGGGACCTATAAGACATAAGTCAATGAAACAAACCTTTTTCAATATGCCTTGTGCCCTTACCTCAAGAATTTAGACATGTGCACAAGGTTTTTATAATGGAGGAGTTCAACTATGTTCAAGGTTTGTTCAACATATTTCAAAAAATGCAAACGTATTTGTCATTTGGAACAAGTATATCAAATAAGTATATAAAGCCAAGCAGTTTAAGCATACAAACATATAAGCAAGTTCAATACCACTTGTCTGGCTAATAGGAGGATAAAGCATACGTTGAGTAGAGCATGAGGTTAACAAATTGATTTAAAAAATCATAACTAGAGACTTGACTAGATATTGGAAATTGATTCCATAGAGATCTTGACATTTAAATAAGTACATTTGGATTGAAATCAACAACATTAGGTCCATGAACTATTATCATGGTTTTTGGATGTGTCACCTAGAACAATGTATCATATAGACCCACCTTGAGAGTGATACATGGATACCATGGAACAATAGTTAGAATCAACTTTCATAGTGATAATGGTGATTATGGTTCTTAGAGTTGAAGTCATTACACTCATCACATGCTATTCAATTTCATTTGACATCATCCAATGTGGCCTTGAATAACAGGTGATGCTTAGGTGAATTCTAACACATGGGGACTGAGTGTGTGTGATGTGGATGGGATTTATCCCTCCTATAAGAGTTTGATATCATGGGAACTTGATAAGATAGACTGAGAAATCTATGGTGATACTCGTTTGACTCAAAATATGTGATATATGAGCTTACATGCATCTCATACAGTCTGATCTAATTCAAGGAACATGGATTTAACATTGGGAGGATTAAGAATTCATGCCTCGAGTTCAATTCAGATATTAGAGACAAATGAACTATACTATCACTTAACACTTATCACAGATTGTAGGTTGAATTTATTCTCCAACTTTCCAATTATTTTGTTAGCAATGATGTGTTGCTAGATATCGCTCATTGTGTGTGATGTCATAAATAGGTTATGGACATTCACTACCAATGTACTTTGGGACCTATAGGGTCACACACATAGGATGTATCTGGAATAGGACTTTACTCATGAATAAGGTTGAACTTGATTACTAAAGTGTTTAGGTATTCAATTTAAACAACACTAGCTAAAAATTGGCAGATCAGAACAGGAGTTTATCAACTCAAATGTTGTGTCGGCTGATTCATGTGTGAGTGGATCTATTCAAGTATTGAGTTGACTGACTCAAGTGTCAAGTCGACCAACTCTAGTTTCGAGTCAATTTAAATAACATTGGTTGAACATTTGGCTGATTGGGAATATGAGTCGATCAACTCAAATGTTGAGTCGAGAGATTAATATGTGACTCTACTGATTTAGGTCGTAAAACATTTAGTTGAGCGATCAGTATGACTAGATGAAGGTTTGATGTTGACGTCATGTTGTGCATTAATCATCAAATTGATAGCCAATGTGTTTGTTAATAGGAAACATAGTGAACCGATGATTCCAGTTTTGAACCGATGGATTCACATATGAGTTCACTGACATAAGGGTTGAGACTACTAACTCGTGGTTCACAATAACCCAAAATTCATGAAAATTTTCCTTCTCAACTCTCAGTTGATTTGGGAACCTAGCTCATGAACCTCCAACATATAAGGGGTGTAGTCAAGGCCTTTAGACAACCTGTGATAAGCTCTAAAAAACAATGTCCTCTTTAATTGTGGTGACTAGAGATCCCTAGCAAGTATTACCCATAAAAGGGAGAGACAACATGTGAGAGTGAATCAACACTAGCACATTGACATTCGAAAGGATAAATCCTTCATGTTGGCTCTACTAGAACAACATGGAGTTCCTACTTGTAACGTCCCCAGAATCCACCTTCCCCAAAACAAGTGGGAATGAGAAGACAAAATATGAAAATGTCAGAAAATCATTTTACAGTATGTTGTAGAAGCGATATGTGCATACTTGAAAAAACATTACATTGCATACACCAAATCATCCTCAACATTGAACATATGTATATATTATATAATGAATTAATGCAACATGGATTACAATTACAAATTGAAAGGAGATTTTACATAAGTCTAAACATGAATGCTAGGATCTTACACAATAGGTACAACCTATTCAACTTATCACTTCCCATTCTCCCATGCTAGCTGTGAACCTAAAACATACGTGAAACAATGGATCAAAACACAAGGTGTTGTGTATGTGGGTAAAAGATGCATACTAATATGCTTGTGAGAGATCCCTAACCTTGCTTAAATTGTTGAACATACTTAAATACCATAATTGAGATCTTATAACCCTAATATAACATTTTTATATGCTTAGGTATCAAGTGACAAACTTAAATGTCAAGTTTGGTCCAATTTGAACACTGTTTGAGCAAATCATACACTTTTATGTACATTTTGGACTTTTCTACAATTTACCCAATTGGGAGGTTTTTATTGGAATTTGTCACATGAAGTATGTTCCTTATATTTTCTATCAACATTCTTGAGCTTTTTGAGCCTTGGGGCACTTACTTGAACCTTGGTTTGGAGGTGTTTTTCCTCAATGGGTATTTTAGGGTTTACCCCTTTATGGATGAGCTGCCTTTAGGAGCTATCAACTAATGCTTTATTTATTTTTCTTGGAAATTCAAGAAATGAGGGATTAGCGGGTCTCTTTGTTTTTTTTTGGTGGATTCTTGTGTGTCTGCTGGTATATTCTTAATAGTTTAAGGCCATTGACACTTGGAAATATACTAGGACATTAACTTTTTCTTTTTCTTTATCTTAAAGTTTTATATACCTCTCCTTAAGAACCCAAAAGAACCATTTTCTCTATAGTACTTCCCTCCTTATATGAACCTCATTCTCTCTCTATTCTTCAATGAAGTTCCTATGCAATGAAAAGAAAGTGGGGATCTTCTTGGTGAAAGCATCTAGGGTTGTAATTGACTTCCTTTAGGGGTGTCTAAAGCTCCTTCCTTGTGATCTTGACCTACAAGAGTAAGAATCCAATCCTTTCCTCAATTTATTTCTTTTTTCTCCTTCCTCCTACTTTTATCCAAGTCAGAACCTTGTTGTTCCATGGTAGAAATTGCTCAAAACCTCTAAAACCATACCTTTCTTGTTCCTTATGCTTAGGCTTTGTTTCTTTGATGGAGAAAGGTGCTAGATGGACGAGTTCACAACTTATATTGGTTTTTTTACCCTACTTGCTCGTTTTTTCTTTTGTTTGGGATTGTATCTTCCAATTATAGGCACGTTTTATAACTTGCTCCACATTTATTTCTCACCATAAGCTTGCTAGCTCATGTTCTTGCTTGAAATGATGATCCATGCACTGAAAAGCTATGCTTGACATGGATTTCAATTTTTAGAATGTTTCCTATTCTGATTTCAGTTCTAGACGAACCTATATTCATGGGTACATTCTTCCTAAGGTATAATATAACTTCTATCAGGTTGGTTTGACAACCTATGGTGCTAAGCACCTATCAACCACTGGTCAATTTTAGGGTTTTAAGTTGATTTCTTGTATAAAACCATGACCAGATGATGGTACCATTGCAACAACCCTATGGTGTTGACTTCATGACAACTGATGGTGGTGATCAAGGGTGTTAACTGACATCCACCCCTTAGTCATTTTTTGGCCAAATTATAAACTTAATGATCAACACTTAAGTACCCTAATGATGTTATCAATCAATGGTGACATTAGCTTGATATTCAATGGTGATTAATATATATAATGCTAATCTAACAACCTATGGTGAATTTATGGTCACTAGTGATGGTGGATCAGGTCTCCACAACCTATGGTGAGTTAATCATGTAGTCGTAGCATCTATTAAGCCTTAAACCTATGGTTTCTCGGTCATTTGATGCAATGGTTGGACCTGTACTCCAATTAATGGTTTTAATATATGAACTTGACCTAATGGTTAAGATCTAATGATACTTCATCATTAAATTGGAATGATTCCTAAATGTAACATGTTGGTCCTAATAAAGTGATTTAAATGGTTTCCTTTATGAGATCAACTTAAGATGCTCATTTACTGACAACTTGTTTTAAATAAACAATTGCTTGAGGGTTTTACCCTACTCTCAATGGAACTTTTTATGTTGTTAATAAAGGGATGTCTAGGGTTATATGGTGACTCTTTCAAGAGAACAACTCAATGACATCATATGTTGTTTGTTCAAGATGTTTACTTATGTAAATTATCACTGGCTTTACCTTTTCAACATTTAATGGTTACAAGTTGACGCCTCAATATTCCTATTGTTTTGGGAGAAGCCTATAGTGTAACATTATTGTAGTCTTACCCTTACCCTCATATGATTATGATTGATAATCACCATAATGTATTAATGAGTAACCCTAATGAGGTTTAGCTTGTTATACCTAGCTTTGATATAACTAAATGATGGTAATTGGGTATGAATAGTCCTTGAATGATTAATACAATCATGGAGTACTCTCTTATTTTTGTTGAAACCTTAGTATGCTATAACCTGATGGTTACACCTTGATTTATGTGTGGATTCATACTTGAGAATAGTATGGAATGTGATGGTGATGCTTCACCTTATGTATCCTTGATCCAATGGGGATGCTATGAATTAGGTTTGGGTATAAGTTCTTATTAATAACATTAATATAATTAATCTTGTTGAACCTAACTCTAATGCAAATAGATAAAGATGAGTATTCATGTTTAACATTCTTATATGATGGAATGATGGTGAAATAACCTCCTTAATATGATCATAACCTTAATATGTCAATTGGTGGTTATTATAGCAACATGGTTAATACTTTCTTATGCTAAACATGTGCATTATGAATAAGATGAGGGTTAATCATATCTAGATTCCTTGCATGTTGATGTAATAAAGGAATATTCTTAATGCTAATACAACCCTGCTATGGTTTCTTATGAATATCTCCTAGCTCATTATGCAATATTGTGCTGATCTGGTGTATTATGTGCAAGTGATATTGTTGCTCCTTGTTGTTAGGCATGGACATATAATGATGATCTTGTAGGGAATAGTATGATGTCTTAATGATCTTTGGGCATGGTTGATCCCTGAATGAGGTGTAATCCTCTTGTCTTGATAAGGGTTGATGCCCTATGATATTGTGAAAAGGATTTATATCTTGTGATTGTATGACGACTAGTGTGGTCTCATGAATGGCAAGTGAATAGTACCATCTGATGATGAAATGAGAAATTATGTTCACACATTTTATATCTCTTGAATTTGTTATACGTCTATTCTTTCTAGAAGTGAATTAGGGTTTATATGTTCACTTGTTTGATGCAGCCTTAATTCACCCAATTGGCATAACTAATCAAGTAGAACTCTATTAATGTAGTTCCCTATGCCATATAGCCATCTTCAGTGTCATAACTTATTGGATGGTGGTATGAGTATTCCTAAGGGAAACTCACAACATATAATGTTGAGTATGTGGGGGTGGCAAGTTGAGGATATATCCTTGTCATCCACAATGCAGGTTGTGGAGGATGTCTATAATCATGAATCAAGCATTTTATGTGATTGAGGACAACTATGGTTGTACCTCAGATTAGAGGGTTTTGTATACCCTAGTTTCTAGTATCATAACCTATACTAAGGGCGGACTAGTGGTTAGCATCTTGACTATATGTCACTTTAGTGGCAGTTTTGACTGATATGTCACTCCCTTTTTACTCTTACTGACCGAGGGAAAGAGATCTTAGGATACTGACACTCCTAGATCTTGTACGGAACCGAATAGCCCTTCGCAGGGGTCGGTTGGACTTTGGGTGGTACGACTCAAACTACCTAGGGCATAATAAAAGATGTAATACAATCGTCTAGCAAATCTGTTTAGGGTGATACTTCATATTGGATGATAACCCTTGTTGTTCTTTTTACATAGACATGATATCTAATGCATTAAAAGATAGTAGATATTCTTATGTTGTGGATATGCTCATGTTATTAATGCATACATACAATAGTCATGTTTAAGTTGATAGAGATATTGTTACTGTTGGCTATGATTATGACATTTGTTATCACATGTTGTTAGCTATGCTTATATTGCAAGCTATGCCTTTGTAACTAGTGATTCCTATACTCCTAATCATGCTTATGCAGATAGTTGTGCATATATTGTTAGCTCTACTTATGATGTTGATATGTTCAAACTGTTAGACATGCTAATGTTTATAGCTATGCTTATGATGCTAGACTTATTCATCATGTTAGAGATGCTCATGTTGGTAGACTCCTTATACTGTTAATAGGGATATAAGAATAGTCTGGCTAATGAAGATAGTTATTATTTTCTCCTTTATGTATTTTGTTAATCATCAGTGTTGTTGAGCTTATTTGTTATATATGATTAAACTGCTGAAACTATCTCATTACCTAAAAATGTTGGAATCAATAAACGTTATTGGAGGTTATATCTCTTGATGGAACATGGGTCTCACTATTGTGGTTCATCACATCTTTTTAGGTAATCAAAAGTGACGAAAACAAACTTGTGGCAGCAAGGAGGAGCTACAGTAATGAATCTTTGAGAAAGATTATTTGGTGACTAGTGTGTCCTACAGTCATCCCTGTACTCTCAGGTCTGGGTAGGAAAAGTCTGTATATGGTGTTTCAAATGAATCAGAATTTTGTTAGCATGTTAATTCTTATTTGTGTGGTATATAAAAATATTGTTCTCCTATGTATGTATGTTGTGGCCAAGGCGATAGAACAATTTGTATCAATTTCTTGTCATAGTATGGATACAATAAAGATATTAGGCTCTTATGAAAATGTTTCTGAGTGTGTGTTGATGTTGAAATCGGTTTTAATTTACCCATATCTTTGGGGTATGTTGTTAATTGATGATCAATTGTGTTTTATGTTTTGAGTAATCTCATTTTTCTGTAACGGGTTCTCATAGCTTGCATAACTGAAATAATTTGAGAAAGAAAAGAAAGAGTACAAGAAAACAATATTTAATGTGATAATCAAGTAAACACATATTTTTGGACATATTTTGATGTGATTGTACTACTAAGTGGTGTCAAACTTCATGTTTCCCCACCCCTTGGTCTATGAGGATCGACACCCCTTAAGCTATGGGGATGTGTTGACCTTATATTCAGAGAGAGAGAGAGAGAGAGAATTTGAACACTAAGTAGCAACAGTCCATCCATATTCTTTGTTGTTGTTAGTGAAATGGTGAAGATCAATACGATAAGCATTGTACATCCAAGCAATATTCTTCAATAAGAATAGGCAATTAGTACATCATAGCTATTTCACATAAGAAAACTAGTCATATACTTAAACAAAGCACACATGCCTGACTTCATAGATTATTTAT
Source organism: Alisma plantago-aquatica (assembly GCA_963693085.1). Lineage (NCBI taxonomy): Eukaryota > Viridiplantae > Streptophyta > Magnoliopsida > Alismatales > Alismataceae > Alisma > Alisma plantago-aquatica. The sequence goes on along the minus strand of OY856409.1, from coordinate 1,711,134,057 downwards.
ACATCCATTATCATCTATATAATATGGTCATCACCTGATTAATAGCAATTAATCATAATTAATACAATGTTCACCATTAATGATGATAATTAGGTCCAATTTATGGTTTAGGCCAAACCTAAGTTCAAGCTAAGCTAAACATGTTTGTAATATTTTTCTACTAATCAAGAGGTCAAGCTTAGGATCTGGCTCAACTTTTACAATTTTCTAATGATGGGTCTATTTTATACAATTAAATGATTTTAAAAGAATCTAATTATTCATTTCTGGAAAAAGATATAGTATTGAGGAATACTATTTATATCATAGTCCAGATATGGATTTCAATCATAACTAGGATTCTATGAGAGTTTTATGAGATGTAATATCATATGGATACTATTTATTTCAAGTAATGAACCCTAAAAAGGATCATTATCATCTACATCATAAACCATCCTTATTTACTTCAAAAGCCTAATCTGAGTGACTTATAATAAAGTATGCATGTTTCTAATACTAGGGATGTTTTTTTGGTAATTATTTCAATAAGGGAGCTATTTTTATCACATTTCTAAACTTTTGCTAATTTTAGAAGATAAGAAGATGATTTAACTTATTAGGTTAATCGGGGTCGTCGAATCTTCACCCTGCGTCATGGATCTCTACCACGTGGCTCTATAGGGTGGCTAGCCAATGCAATACCTTGTTTTAGTGGGTTGGATTGATCGACGAGTCAAGGGTGCATTTCGGCTAATGAATCTCCAACCCATCATTACTGGTGCTTCATTAAGGCCCCACCTCCTGACCACATTATTGGCTTCTACCGCTCTGGTGAAAATGAAGGGGAAAAGAGGCCCCCTTACTTTTCAATCTCTTTGATGATTTGAAAACGACTTCATAAGGGGGTTGACAAACTGAACCTAGCCATCTAACAGAGAGTTCATAGCCTAGTTGTGTATTGGCTGGCTCAGAGGGTCATAGTTTGGATGGTTCTGCTGTTGCAGTAGACAAGGAAGGGGGAAGCATAACACATGTACCCTCCAACCTGAGATCATGTGGACCTCTATCAGCATCCCCACAATCGCAAAAAATTCCATGGTGGAACACTAGGACATATTGCACCCCGTTAGGTCTTCAAATGAGACACTAATGCTTCATACCAGGTTCCCAACACTGAGTAGATCCTGGATTGCATAGGAGTTAGGAAACACTAGATACACCTCTACTCCAACTAGTGAGTCTTTTGCTACCATCACAGGTCCTCTTAGGTCCCTTTCATCAGTCTCATAATCTTCATGCCCTCCCTTTCATCTATTTTCTCTTGCCTACTGCCTCCCCACACATTTTGTATTATCATGGTCATCGATTGAGAAGAACCGAGGGAGAGAGATGATCTTGATCTTTCAGATCCTGAAGATACACGCTATAGATCGAGACTTGAAACTAGATCATACAAATCTATTCTCAATTGATCCACGATAGGATCACTCTTGGGAGTGGTGATTTTTGCACCTGTTGCTGTGGGTGGTCTCATATCTTAGCTACTTGGTCCTCTATTTGTTTCAGAGAAGGTAGATTTAGCTCCATTAGATGTATCTATTCTATAACGAAAGTGGGTCCATGATTCTAAACAATGATCTAATACATCAACATATATGTTACATAATGGGGGCTATGTGGCATTAATGATAATCAAACTTAGATCATGTTTCATTCGAAATTTTATTCACGTGAATAAAATATTCAAATGTAAACATATCTCACTTGGATCATCTAAATGATATGAAATTTCTAACATTAGTTCATCACTATGTAATCTAGCATTCACCAAAGAGTCACATCAAAAGTCAAAAACATGTTCATTATACTTGATTTCTTGAATAATACCATATATAATTGTTTAAACCTTGAGTACAAGTTGATTCATCATCAACTCTTGGTCAAGAAAGATCAAAATTGTATCATTTGACCACATCAATCATTATGATCCATAATCAAATAATTTTACTCTAATTTTGTCATCAATCCTATATTATATATAACTCATAAATTTGATGTCATCACATTCACCCTACCTTGTATGTAATTTCATCCTCGAAATTCAACTATTGACATGTTAAGGGTGATATCAAAGTATTCAACTTCATAAGGGTCACCATTCCTAGTACTAAGACTATCATAACTCTGGATATACCCTAAGTTGTCATCTTAGGTTTTAGAGCATCTAGGTGTACCCACTCCATCTTTATAGGTTGAATCATCATTTACTGAGTCATAACATGACATTCTAGAATTTTAGGATCTACGTTCCATAGTCCCTTATGAAAAGGGTTTATTCATACATATGAAGTTAAGAAGGTATTATTGTTCAAGGTTTCATATTTCACCCAACTAACTTATCTAAGGTGATATCAAAATTTTAGGGCAATATTTAGTATAATTACTAGACTTAACATAATTATTTTGGTTTTTGGTCAACATCATACTATGATTGAATCATTTTAGAATGGCATACCAACGTGCTTTAATATTAGGGTTTCACCCTACTGAATGAGTTATTACCAAACTAGAAGCTTAGAGTTGAAAGTGTTGAAGTTAAGAACTATATGTTGTATCATGTAACCCATGATACAATGATATCTTTATTTCTATATAATTATTTCTTGCATGTATAATATGAAGGGAAAGAGAACATACTAACAAGCTTACCATGATTTCAAACTTGGATATTCCATGAATGATATATGAAGAGAGTATCAAATAGGTCAAGTTTATCTAAGTGATACCCATATATAAATCATTCATATAGCTCAAGTGACGTTTCTAGAATCACATATTAAGAAATAGAGTGGAAGGAACAACATGTGTGAGTATTTAATGAACAAGGAATTTTACTCCCAAAAGTAGAGATTCATATATGACCTCACTTGCATCTAATGATGAGTTTCACAACATAAGTCACTCAAACTAGGATCTAACTCAATTGAAGGATTGAATTTATCATCATGAGTTTCTATCCAAAATTCTTTTACCCAAATCTCACACAAAGGATTTATATCGACTATAATAATCATGCATAAGGGACTCAACTCATCACTCAAGAGTAATCTAGCTCAGGACACATAATTTTGCATACATATTATATTTCTCGTATATTGGAGGTTAGGTCTTATGACCTCCATGTGGGTCTCATTCTCTCTAGATCTCACCACTTATCTTATCATAACACTAGAGGTCCTCCATTGTAAAAGAGATTGAGGATCATGCATATTCAACAATTTCTTAACTTATATTATGTTAAGTGAAGCCAATTGCAAACTTTCATCATCAAGTCTTAGATGATATTTCTTAGAACTGGACCAGAACTCATATAGAAATTGATGGATATAACACAATTAATATCATCAAAATCAAACTTATATTAAATCACGTGATTATATCATCTATATATCTTTCTATCCTCTACTCTATCTATCAACATTAGATATGGCTCTAGACAACTAATCTAGATTTCTCTCTCTTTTAGACTGATGTCAATCCCTTTCACTTATGTTGGATGAACACCTCCTACTCTCCAATGAGAGGGACATAATTCATATTTACTTATATTTATAATAGAATATCATAGTTTTTCTCTGAGAAAGAAGAAATCAGAGAATTTTTAAGGTTCGATCTGATTGGAAAACAATACCAAATGAGCAAAAATCTAGTGTCCCACACATAGTAGATATTCCAGTGACATGTAACCTAGTGAAATGGTGAGAACAAGGCATAGACTAGTGTAGTTACCCAATTCATAAGAGATATATATGGAAAGGGTTTCACACACTTGTCTAAACCTATTTCTCAAACATCTACATCCTAACTTAGAGGCTAAGTCAAACCTTATTCCTATAGAACAACTTACTAAGTTTGTAGGGTTCAAAGTGAAAGTTGAAATTTAATTTTATGTTTCATGGTGAGAAATTTCTAGGTATATCTATTATTCATGCTCTGATACCAACTATAATAACCTAGATTCCATCTTCCCCAAACTCCATGGGGATGAGAATATAAAATCTAAAAATGTTAGACAATCATATCAGAGTACGTTGTTGAAGAAATATGTGCATACATGAACAAACATTACATTGCATACACCAAACCATTCTTAACATTCAACACATGTATATATTATAGAATGAATTAATACAACATTGATTACAATTACAAATTGAACAGAGATTTTATGTAAGTCTGAACATGTATGCTAGGATATTACACAATAGGTACAACCTATTCCCTTGCCCACTTCTTGTCTTTTCTGATATTCTGGCTTTGAATCCAAAAACATATGTGAAATAGCAAATCAACACATGAGGTGTTGTGTATGTGGATAAAAGATACATATTAATATGCTTGCATAACTAAAGTAATTTGAGAAAGAAAAGAAAGAGTAAAAGAAAACATTATTTAATGTGATAATAAGGAAAACACATGTTTTTAGATGTATTTTGATGTGATTTTACTACTAAGTGGTGTTGCAGTTCACATTTCCCCCCCTTCAGATATATGGATGTGTCGACCTTATATATATGTATATATATATATATATATATATATATAGTGTGTGTGTGTGTGTGTTTGTGGACACTAAGTAGAGAGAATCCATCCATGTCTTTGTTGTTCTTAGTGACATGACAAATAACAATTCTATAAGCATAGTACATACGAGCAATATTCTAAAATAAGAAGCAATATAGCATATCTATTTCACACTAGACAACTATTCATATACTTAGATAAAGCCCACTTACTTGACTTTTATTTTTATACATTCATTTTCATGTAGATAATATGATCATCACATGATTAATAGAAATTAATCATCATTAATACAATGTTCACCATTATTGATGATATTTGTCCAATTTGGGGTTTAGGTTAAACCTAGCTTCAAACAGATCTAAACTTATCTACAAATTTTTCTACTGCTCAGCATGTCAGGCTTAGGCTTTGCCTTAAGTTTCATGATTTTCTGATGATGGGTCTATTTTATAAACTTAAATGAGTTTAAAAGCATCTAACTATTCATTTATGGGAAAAGACCTAATATTGGAGATTGCTATTCATATCTAAGTTCAATGATAAATTTCAATCACCATTAGGATTCTTCGAGAATTTTCTAAATTTAATATCATATGTTTACTATTTATTTCAATTAATGAACCCTAAAAAGGAGCATTATCATCTACATTATTAACCATCATTATTTATTCTTCAAAATGCTGATCTGCATGACTTATAATAAAGTATGCATTTTTCTAATTCTAGGGTTCGTTCTGAGTCATTATTTGGCCAAGGCAGCTATTTTTAATCACATCTCTAAACTTTGGCTAATTGTTGGAAGTTGAGAAGATGATTTACCTGATTACATTAATCAGGGTCGTCGGATCTTCACCTCTGGTCTTAGATCTCTGCTAGGTGGCCCTATTGGGTAGTTGGCCAGTGCAATTCCTTTTCACAGTTGGCCGACTGGACCAGTGAGTCAAGGATGCTTGTTGGATGACCCTCTCTCCATCACATTTGTGACTCCAAGAAAAATCGTTCGATGCGGCACTAGTGTGGGCCATGATCTCCGATGAGGAACGAATACTACTCCATGCATCTGTGGTTGAACATGAGGCATGATGTAGATTTTATGCTAATGAAGATCCAACCTGGCATTATTGGTGTTGCATTGGGGTTCTGCCTCCCAACCACAACTCTGCCTTCTACTGTCGTGGTGAAAATGAAGGGGAAAAGTGGTCCCCATCATCCTCAATCTCTTCCAGGACTTGCAGCGGAACTAGAAAATTACACCAAGGGGGGTTGAAATCATATATATGTATATTTTAACACATAGAGGGGGCTGAGTCACAAAAATACACCATTGAGAATGCAACCCGCACCACTTGTTCTAGGAGAACAACTATCTACCACTCTAGATAGTACCTTTCTTTGTAAATTAGTACACAAATAATGTATTTAATTATACTTTGAGCTATATTTAATACTAAAAAGATAATTACTCATATTTTTTTTTTTTGGGGGGGGGGGGTGGGGCGGGGGCTAAAGCCCTGACAGCCTCCCCCAAGATACGCCCCTGCTTGTAGCCTTCAGGCTGAGATCACCTAGTCCTCTGTCAGGGTCCCCCCCACAACCATCAAAATCTCATGGAAGAATGTCAGGCCTTATTGAACTCATGTTAAGTCTTCAAATGAGATACTAATGCTCCTCACAAGGTTCCCAACTTCAGCTAGCTCCTTGATCTTGGTTGATTTAGGAAGCACTAGATACACCTATGTGCCAACCAGTGAGCTTCTTCTACCCTCATAGGACCTCTCATGTCCCTTTCATCACTCTTAATCTTCCTCTCCCTAACTTCCATATATTTTCTCTCATCACCTACCTCCCTTCACATTCTCTATTATTGTGGTCATCAATTGAGAAGAGATGAGGAGGGATCTCAGATCTAGAAGACTCACACTATAGGTTGAGATTCTAAACCAAATCCTACAAATATGTTCTCAATTGGCCCGCGATAGAATTAACGTAGGAGTGGTGATTTTTATACATGTTGTTGTGGGTGGTCTCATCTCTTGGTTAATTGGTCCTCTATTTGTTTTGGAGAAGGCACATTTAGCTCCATTAGATGTATCTATTCTATGATGAAAGTGGATCCACGAACCTAAACAATGATTTACAACACAATGTATATGTTACATCATACTGACTATCTCGTTTCATCTGAAACTTTATTCACATCAATCAAATATTCAAATGTCAATATCTCTCACTTGGACAATCTAAACTATATGGAATTTTTGACATTCGTTCCTCACCAAGTAATCTATCATTCACCCATACTTGATTCCTTGAATAATCCCACATGTAAGTGTTCAAACCTTAAGAACAAGTATTCATCATCAACTCTTGGTCAAGAAAGATTAGAATAGTATCATTTGACCACATCAATCATCATGATCCATCATCAAATCATTTTACTCTAGGTATGTCTTCAAATCCTATATTATATATATAACTCCCAAATTTAGGGTCATCACATTTAACCCACCATATATGCTCAGGGGATACTAAAGTGTTTAACATCATAATGGTCACCATTCCTAGTACCATGACTCCCATATCTCTATATATACCCTAAGTTGTCAACTTTGGTTTTAGAGCATCTAGGGTGTACCCAACCCACCTTTTGTAGGCCGAAGCATCATTTATTGATTCATAACATAACATTCTAGAATTTTAGGATTTATGTTCCATAGTACCTTATGAATATGATTTATTCATACATATGAAGTTAAGAAGCTATTATTATTCAAGGTTTCATGATTCACCTAACTAACTTATGTATGGTGATATCAAGACTTTAGGGCATTATTTACTATAATTACTAGACTTAACATTATTATTTTGGTTTTTGATAAACATCATCCTAGGATTGTATCATTTTAGAATGGATTACAAACATGCTTTAGTATTAGGGTTTCAGCCTACTGCACGAGTTATTACCAAACTAGAAGCTTAGATTTGAAAGTTTTGAAGTTAAGAACTATATGTTGTGATCATGTACCCCATGATCCAAAGATATATTTATTTGTAGAACATGATTTCATACTTATTTCGTGCATGTATAATATGAAGGGAAAGAGAACATATTATCAAGCTTACCATGATTCCAAACTTAGATATTACAAGTATGATAAAGGAAGAGAATATCAAATAGGTCAAGCTTATCTGAGTGATTCCTCAAATATAAATCATCTATATAGCTCAAGTGAGGTTTCTACAATAAGATATTAAGAAAGAGAAGTGGAAGAAATAACATGTGTGAGTATTTTATGAAAAAATATTTTATTCCCAAAACTAGAGTATTATATATCACCTTAGCTGCAACTAATGATGAGTTTCACAACATAAGTCACTCAAATTAGGATCTAACTCAATTGAAGGAATGAATTTATCATCATGAGTTTCTACCCATCATTCTTTTTACTTAAATCTCACACAAAGGATTTTGATCGATTGTACGAATCCTATATAAGGCACTCAAATCATCACTCAGGAGTAATCTAGCTTAGGACACATCATTTTGCATACATGTCATATTTTCATATATCGAAGGTGAGGTCCTCTAACCTTCTCCATGTGTGTATCACTCTCTCTAGAGCTCACCATTTATCTCATCCTAACACTAGTAGTCCTCCTTTGTGAAAGAGCTTGAGGATCTTGCATATTCAACTATGTCATAACCATGGTTCAGGAAAGTGGTATGTGGTGTACGGGTAGAGAGGGTACTACATAGAGTATATGTGGTATGCGGGAGTATATATGGGAGTATATGCGGTGTTGGATTTTTTTAATTTCAATAAAATAATTATATATAAAATAATATAGCGATATCATAAATTAAAACATATAAAGTAGTCACGTACATCTATTTACTTATAAACATATTAATATGGATGTATAATGTATGCTATGCTTATATATGTGTATATGTCTATATATAGATTGTGTTTGTAATATATGTAAAAATACTAAAATGTAGGTAAATAAATGTACAAATATATGTATAGTGTGAATAAATGCGAATAAATCAAAATGGATATATACATGCACAAATATATGATTGTATATTTAGGTATATTGTATATGTATCTATACATGTTAATATATCAAAACGTATTCGGATAAATGTACAAATGTGTGTGGAAATTTATTACATGTATTACAATGTATACATATAATTCAATGATTATATATCTCAATTTATACATATAATGAAATGTGTGTGTATATATGCATGTATGTACAAAATGCATGAACACTAGTTTTGGGCTTTTCAAAAACCGGAATTTAATTGGCTGCTTAATCGGCCAAGCAGGAGTATATGCAGCCCATGACCACTTAGTGGACCGATTAGTAATATGTGGTGTGGTAGGGTGACTGAATAGGTATATGCAGGAGTATATGCCGACTGTGCGGACCGATTTCCCAAACAGTGATCATAACTTATATTGTGCTAAGCGAGACAACCTACATACTTTCATCATCAGGACTTAGCTGATATTTCCCAAAATTGGATCAGAGATCATATAAAACTTGATCATTATAACATAACTTATAACATCATAATAAAACTTATGTTAAATCATATGTGCTTATATCATCTACCTAGCTAGCTGTCATCTACACTAACTATCAACATTAGGTTCAAAAATGCAAAATCTCGTCTGAGCATGTTCAAGTACTTATCACTTCATGGGTCATAAGTATTTGGCAAAGGAAAATAGAGTACGCTATAAAAAATTAATAAGTCAACTAGATAGAAATAGTCTTTTTTATGAAAGATATTATATCAATTCTAAATTAAATTCTATGAAAAATTTAATCTGGGTAAATCTAGGTAATACGACTCTAGATATGTAATCTAGACTACTCTCTCTTCTAGACTAATGTCACTCCCTTTCACTTAGGTTGCATGAACTCCTCATATTTTACTATGTGGGGAACACATGCTCATATTTACATATATATAATAAAATATCTTATAGTTTTTCTCTAAAAAAAAGACATCAGAAAAAATTGATGAGGCTCGAGCTGATTGGAAAACAAAACCAAATAAGCAAAATTGAGTGTCCCACACATTATAGATAGTCTAGTGCCATGTAACATAGTGAAATGGTGAGAACAAGGTGTGGACTAGTGTACCTACCCAATACATATGAGCTCTATATGGAAGGGGTTTCACACACTTGTCTAAACCTAGTTCTCAAACATCTAGGTTCTAACTTACATGCTAAGTCAAACCTTATTCCTATAGAACAACTTACTCAATTACTAGTGTTTAAAATGAAAGTTGAAATTTAATTTTATGTTTTCTGAGAAATTTTCAAGTGTAGTTATTGTTCATGCTCTGATACCAACTATAAGGTCCCTAGATTATGCCTTCCATGAACCTGGTGGGGATGAGAAGACAAAATCTGATAATGTTAAGAAATCACACCAGAAAACATTGCAGAAGCAATATGCACATACATAAAAAACATTACTTGCATACACCATACCATTTTCAACATTCAACACAAGTATATGTTCTATAATAAATTAATACAACATGGATTACTATCACAAATTGAAAGGAGATTTTACATAAGTCTGAACATGTATGCTAGGATCCTAAACAATAGGTACAACCTATTCAACTGCTTATTTCCTATCTTTTCTCCTATGCTAGCTCTAAACCTAAAACATATGTGAAACAATAAATCCACACACGAGGTGTTTTGTATGTAGGTACAAGATACATAGTAATATACTAGCATAACTAAAATAATTTGAGCAAGAAAATAAAGAATAAAAGAAAACATTATTTCATTTGACAATTAGGTAAACACATATTTCTAGATGTCTTCTGATGTGATTGTAGTACTAAGTGGCGTTGCACTTAATTTTTTCCCTCCCTTGGGATATGTGGATGTGTCAATCTTATATTCAGAAAGAGAAAAAGAGAGAGAGAGAACATGATCATCAAGTAGCTACAATCCATCCATATACTTTTTTATTCTTGGTGACATGGCAAAGATCAATAATATAAGCATAGTACATCCGAGCAATATTTTCCAATAAGAACAAGCAATACATCATAGCTATTTCACACAAGAAAACTAGGCATATACTTAGCTAAAGCCCACATACATCACTTCTGAGATTCTTTATACATACATTGTCATCTAGATAATATGATCATCTCTTGATTAATAGTAATTAATCATCATTAATACAATTTTCACCATTGTTGATGATATTTAGGTCCAATTTAGGTTTTAGGACAAAACTAGGTTTAAATTGACCTAAAATTGTCTAAACTATTTTTTACTGATCAAGAGGTCAGGCTTAGGCTTTGGCTCAAGTTTCATAATTTTCTGATGATGGGTCTATTTTATAGAATTAAATGAGTTTAAAAGCAACTAATTATTCATTTATTAGAAAAGAACTAGTGTTGGAGAATGTTATTCATATCAGAGTCCAGATATGGATTTCAATCATTATTTGAATTATACAAGAATTTTTCGAGATTTAATATGATCTGGATACTATTTATTTCAATTAATGAACCCTAAAAAGGAGCATTATCATCTCCATTACAAACCATCATTATTTATTCCTCAAAATCATGTTCTTAGTGACTTTAAATAAATTATGCATATTTTTTTTATTCTAGGGAAGGTTTTGGGTCATTATTTGGAAACGGGGGCTAGTTTTAATCACATTTCTAAACTTTGGCTAATTTTTGGAAGTTAAGAAAAAGACTTACCTTATTAGGTTAATCAAGGTCATCAGATCTTCACCTCTGGTCTTGGATCTCTGCCATGTGGCCCTATAGGGTGGATGGCTAGTGCAATTCCTTTTCACAGTGGATCGGCTAGACCGACGAGTTAAGGGTGCTTGATTGGATGCTCCTCTCTCCATCTCATTCACAACTACAACCAGAATGCCCCTCTCCATCTCATTCACAACTCCAAGCAGAATCATTCATTGTGGTACCAGGGTGTTCTTGTGCTCTGATGAGGAAAAGATATTGCTCCATGCCTCCTTGGTTGAGTATGATCCATGATGCTGATTCACTACTAATGATGCTCTAACTCGGCATTACTGATGTTGCATTAGGGTTCCGCCTCTCAACCACATTATTGACTTTTGTCATTGTGGCAATGTGAATGGGAAAACATGTAACATCCCTGACCTGGGTTATGTACTAACCCTAGGAATTTTGGTTAATTAAGTTTATTAGATGCTTGCTTTCAATTCTTGAAAAGTAATTAAAGCTTTTGAGGAACTTATATTTCATAATCAGTCCTTTTTGAATAATGTTGAAACACTGTTTTGTTAATAATGGACTAAAGTGCAAATTACCCACGTAGAGGGGTTTACTTGCAATTTTCATATGTTAAGATGTTCCTCTGATGTTGAGATATCCTATTAATGTATATGATGAAGTGGTACAGTTTTCACAAGCTTGGGTACCAAGATATAGCTTGTAGAGCAATCTGTGTGCTTTAAAACCTAGTTTTGGTGTAATGTGCAAATTACCCAAAACCTAGGGTCCAACATGTAAAATATACCCTCTAGAGTATCTCTGATATTTCTTGGAATCAATCAGAGAAAAGAAAATGAGAGGGGTGCCTCATTTGTATGATCATAGTAGGAGTGGAAACTACTCACAATAATAATATATATTAAGCAATATCCAGTAAAGGTAGATATTAATATACCTCTCTTAAAATGTGTTTAGTTCTTTTAAACCTTGGATAATGGAGGGGTTTGCATGAGGATATAAGGAGGAAACGTGGCCAAGGATGGAGGAAGCCTTTGTGGATATGTTTGGGAGATAAAAGGAAATAATTCTCTTTTTCCTTTTTCCCTAAAAACTCATAAATATATAAAGGAATCCTTTTCAACAAAGCAAGGGATCGTTTCCCTTAGTTCTTTTCCTTATCTTCTTGCTATGTCCGACCAAGGAAGAGCTTTGGACCAGAGGAAGGACGACCTCACTGACTTGGTAAGTGTTGACCACCATCTACCTCGAATTCATGGTGGAAATCACTATATAAGGTTAGATTTATGGTGTTCTTCACACGATTCTCCTTTCTAGCCATCTTCTCCATCCAAAACATGAAGAACGGACCTTGGACAACTACTGAAGCTTCATCCACCATTAAAGCTACGAAGATTGAAGCTTTGGATCAGTCCTCGAGGTGGGTTTTATAACTCGAACCCTGAAAGCTTTGTTAATGCATCTTTCTTTCCTATAATCGTTGCTTAAATCTTCTTCTTTAGACACCTTTGTGTGTTCTTTCTATCCTTTCCGTGAAGAACATCCCCTGTTCTTGGTTGAATAGAGGTAGAAGATGATGACGTTAATTCCTATGTTTATCCAAGTTTTTACTTTAAGAAATGGTCTTCCAACCTTTAGCAAATGGTTTACCAAAACGTTTGGAGCAAACGGTTTCAAACAGTTTGAGTTCAAACAGTTTCACAAGAACGCATGGAAGCAAACGGTCCAAGACCGTTTGGAGGCGTTGACCATTTTAAGGTCTATTGTGAATAAAGTAGACTAATTACCTATCAAAATTCATCAATTAATTCCAAGTGAATCACCAATTGAAGGCCCATCAATCATCAAAACCCTAATAGGGTAAATTGCTGATTTCAATAATTGAATTATGTTGAAGTTTGGGTTGAGTGGCCCAAACGGTTTCAAAACCATTTGGGGATCACCCAAATGGTCTCAAGACCGTTTGGTGATCACGCAAGACCATTTGGAAGTCTACGGTTAAGTAGGGTTGACCAATTGAGGGACCAATGATATCAAGTTGATGAGTAATCGATTGCTGATTTGGTGACCAAACCTAGGGTTCAAACCTTAATTGAATGACTTGGTTTTTGATAAAATAATAGACAAACAGACTCAAGAACGTTTGGAGGTCAACCTAACGGTCCCATGACCGTTTGGGGTCAGGTCATGATCAAATTGAATAATGGTTCAATCAGTTCAAATCATTTGACTCATGTTGAAACATGTTGAAGGGTAATCGATTTCAAACCCTAATCCAATCGATCCAAGCCCTAATTGATGATCAATTGAGGGTCAATTGAGTGTCAAATAAGTTGAGGGTTGACTAATAGACTCAATTGATGAGTGGCTAACAAGTATATGATCGATTGAGGGGCTCAACATTGGAAACCCTCATTCAATTAAAGTGATTGAGACACTTTTTGGTCCTTCCGGTTTTGAGATGGTTTGGACCAAACAGTCTCAAGACCGTTTGGGACAAAACGGTCTCAAGACTATTTGGGACCAAACGATCCCAAATTGTTTGATCTCATGCGGTTTAAAGGTTGATTATGTCCATGCGGTTTCAAAGTCAAACTTGACCAAACGGTCTTCATGACCAAACAGTCTTCACCCCATCTTGGGCAAACGATATTGAGTGTGCACTTTACCAAACGGTTTCAAAAGTCAATAAGACCAAACGGTCTACAACACCAAATGATTTCAAGGTCTGTCCAAGATCGTTTGAGGGTTCAGTGTGCAAGACCGTTTGAGGTCTAAAAAGGTCAAGATTGTTTGATGCCTTAGTGGTCAGATGGTTTAGTGGTTGATTAACCTAAACCTCATAGATACCTAAAGTGTTTAAGGGATCAAGTAATTAGTTGATTAATGCATGTTATAATCGGTGGTGAACATTACAAAGATACCTTGATGGGATAGAGTTAGTAATACTCTTTGAACAAGTGAGCCTTAATGATCACAATAGTAATGACATAACCCATGATGTCAATGTTGAGTTGATTTAGCCTAATCAAGGGTGATGCAAATATCATCTTATAGAAATAGGAGAGAGAAGACTTCTTATATGAATGTTAATCAAGTAATGAATGCCCAACATGAATGGATACCTAATTAGGGTATGATCCATGATATTGAGATCATGAAACCCTAGTTATGGAAGCTAATGGATTATAACCCTATTGAGGGCATTAATGGAAATAATCCTCACACCTGAGGATGTTATGATCTTAATGTGATGTAATGAGAATAGTAAACCCTAATCTAGGGTAATGTAATAATATGACCAATAAACCCTAATTCTGAGTTATGCTTTTAAGCATGAAACTCTATGATTGAATTATGAAATGAGGAATCACTATTCCTAATTAAGTTAAAGGGGTTGATTAACCCTAATTGAATTGAATAAGAAACCCTAACCCTAGAAACCAGCCGTGGTGATGTAAAATGGTCATGGTAATCTTCTGTAGCATGACTGTGCAAGGTAGAACGACCGTGGTGGCTTCCCCTTGCACGACCGTGCAAGGCAGCACGACCATGGTGCTCCAAGTTTGACTTAGAATTAATTTGCAAGTAAACCTTAACCCTAGTAAAGGCATAGTGGAACAACCCTTGAATAGTAAAGTTATTTATGCTTTGCATTATGCTGATATAGAGATAGTGTGCCTATTATCAATTGTATTAGTTATGCATGTCTTTATAAAGAAGTGAGCATAGCCAGGTAAGGGTTACGATGCCATATTCATTGAAAGCTTTTTATAAGCTTTGAAAGTAATGATATGCTATGTGCCTAGTAAGAGGTAACATATGAGATTGATATGTTGTATGAGCCATGAGAAATATCTACATTGCTACAATCATGTTCATGATGTTAAATGACTTGATGGCAATATGTTACTTAGTAACAAGTGTTTTGATGATCTAAGTGTTTGAACACCCATATTCTTGAATCATAATGATGAGATAGTTAGGGATTGATATCCCAATGTTAACAAGATGTGATTTGAACTTGATACAATTAGTACTCTTTCTTTATAGCAATTGTCTTGTTGGTTTATGTTTGAAAACATGCCTGATGGTAAAAGAATGCCATAATGTACTTAAATAATCAAGTATAACGATATCATGTAGAGCCCTGACCATAGATCCATCATTGTCAGAAGTTAAATGATGGTAAAATGGGTTTTCCTAAAGGAACTCCTAGAGAGAATACTTTTGAGTATGTGCGGGTTATGGACGTGAACATCCTTACGTCCTAATGAGGGAATTGATGTGAGATGTACATTTAATCTCTCAATCCTTAATTATATGTATATGCCGGGATGATGTATCACTAATCTCCCGATGATGTTGTTAATGCCGCATCGATGTGATATAAACAAGAAATCCCTCGATGGCGAACAGAGTACAACATGCCACTATAACTCTAATAGTGAAGTTGTCAGAATACCCTGGAAAGCTATTATAGAAGAGACACACGATGTCCTGCCTGTTGATCCTCACACTGACTGAGGAAGATGAGGTCATAGGAATCCGGCTCTTCTGATGACCTATGTATGGTATCGATTGCGATTTTGTAATGGTCAGTTGGAGTATGAGAGATGTAACTCATCTCCTCAGGGCATAAATATGTTTGAAAAATGTAATTAGTCGTATTGCATAATTGCTTAGGTTGAACTACGAGAAACAATCATTGATGATACATTGTTCATAGTGCTCTAGTTGAATAACTAGTATACATGTTCTTTATATTCCTTATTGATTATATGTCTTGTCGTTCAATCAAGTTATAATTGAAATGATTGCATAGAGAATACTGCTCTACATAGCTTATTCAGTAAATTGCCTACTGTTGAATAATTATAGTTCTTCTGCTCATTGTTATTTTAATCTTTGCAATAACAATGCTTCTGGCGGAGAGTTATAACTCTCGCTGGGACAATTATTTGATTGTCTCACCCCCGTGGGATTCAACTTTTTAGGTAGACGCCGAGGATAAAGGAACCCTTCAGTGGGTGAGCAACGACAACAGTAGCAGCAACATCAGGGACAATAGTGATCCCCAGGTGGAGACAATGTCTGTCGAGTCTTGTATATAGAAAGTCTTATGTGTCGTCTATGTACTCTCAAGTCCTAGGAATGAGAAGATGTTTAATATAGATCTGAGTTTTTGGTGCAATGCCTCGAGATTTTTATACAATGCCTTATACAATTTAACAGGGCAGTTGATGCTTGTAACCCTTAAGATTTGATTTTGCAGAGATGTAATGATGGATCAGTTAGTAAATAACTTATCATGTTTCCTTATGAAAGAGTTTTACAGTTTGTGGATCTCGTTATAAAAAGTTTTAAATTTTCAGTGATTTTCAATAATTCTGCTTCTAATTAATCGCTTCTGCATCGTTAATAACGTTTTATTCGAGAAGTGTTGCCACAAAACCATTTACCTCCCTCCTCAATCTCTTCCAAGACTAAAAATGGCTTCAAAAGGGCTTGAAGAACTCACACCATCCATCCAACAGAGAATTCATAGCCTCAAGTGTGTATCGACGGGCTCTGATGCACAAAATTGCGATGGTTCTACTATCACAGTGGACAAGGAAGGGGGAAGAGCAACACTTGTACGCTCCAACCTGAGACCCTATGGACCTCTTTCAACATCCTTATAACTACCAAAAACATCGTATAGGAACTCTAGGCCATATTGCAATCACTTTTAGGTCTTCAAATGAAAAAACTAATGATCCATACGAGATCCTCAACCTCGGGTAGCTCCTTGATCATGGTTGAGTTAGGCTGGATTAGATACACATATGTGCCAACCAACAATCCTTCTTCTACCCTTGTAGGTCCTCTTAGGTCCCTTTCATTAGTCTCCTAATCTTCCTTGCCCTCCCCTCCATCTATTTACTCTTGCCTCCTACCTCTGTTCTCATTTAGTATTGTTGTACTAGTCATTGATTGAGAAGAGGTGAGGAGAGAGAGATGGTCACGATCTCTCAGATCGAGAAGACTCACAGTGCAAGTCAAGACTCTAAACTAGATCTTGCAAATATGTTCTCAACTAACCCGTTACAGGATCGTTCTCAAGAGTGGTGATTTTTACACATATTGATGCGAATGGTCTCATCTCTTGGCTACTTAGGTCTCATTTCATTTGAATTTACATGAATCAAATATTCAATTATTAATATATCTCACTTGGATTGTCAAAATGATATGAAATTGCATACTTTAATTCCTCACCATGTAATCTATCATTCACCCATGTGTCATGCTAAAAGTCCAACAATTGTTCATTAATTCTTGATGCCTCCAATAATCTCATATATAAGTGTTCAAACCTTGTGTGCAAGTTGATTTGTCATCAACTTTTAATCAAGAAAGATCAAAATTTATCACTTGACCACATCAATCATCATTACCCATCATCAAATCATTTTACTCCAGGTATGTCTTCAAATACTATATTATATATAACTCCTAAATTTAGGGTCATCACAAAAGTGGTCCACATGGACTACATAGAGGTATGAAGGTCATCACCGTCACACTAGGAGAACACTATCAAATTCCATGTGTGGTAATTGTAGTAGGAGACCTTTGCTAATGATTATTTGTGTTCAACTTGTGATGTGTGCATGTCATCAAGCAAGAATTTGTATTGGACTTGCTCCAGGACCAGGTATATATCTTTCAAAACCCTTTTCCTAAATACATCATTGTTGACTCGTTATGCTGGTAAAGGAACTGGGAAAAGTATTTGTTTCTACTACCTTCTTTGCCTCCCCTATTCTCCAACAAAACGTACTATAGTCCCAATCTATAAGAACAATGGATATGTTTAAAGATGCACAAACTACAATGGTATGAAGAAAAATGCAGATTTAGGAGAGGATTATTGAGAAAAGCTATTATTCATTACAATGGCATAAGACAACTAGTTTGATTTTATGCCCAAAGGATCAACAATGGATTCATTTTTTTTGGTAGGGAGGCTTATAGGGAATTATAGAGAAAACAAAAGAGATCTTTGTATGGTGTTTATTTATCTTAAAAATGACTATGATCGAGTACCAATGGAATTATGGAGGGTTTTGCATTAAAAGAGTGTGCCTATCCAATACATGACCTGATTAATGACATGAATAATGCCTCAACTACAACTTTTAAGACTCATGGAGGAGAGATAGAACTCTCTGTATCACCATTGGGGTACAATGTGGATCTATACTCATCCCATATCTATTTGTTCTTTTTATGGATAAGTTAACAAAGCATTTTCAACATAATATACCTTATTTGCAGATGATGCTAAGTTGATTGATGAAAGAAAAGAAATATTTAATGATAGAGTTGAACTTTGGAGAAATACTTTGGAATATAATGTATTAATGATCTATAGAAGAAAAACTAAATATATGCATTGCAATATTATCCAATATAGAATTGTGAATTGTTGGTCATATTGGATGAAAAGGATGTACCAATATGTGATAAATTTTGTTACTTCAGATTGGTTATTGAAAGGGAGGGTGAGGTTCAAGATGATGTTTGTCACATGATCACTTTAGGATGGTGGAAGTGGTGGAGTGAGACTGGAGTAGTATGTCACCAGAAGGTCACTCTCAAATTAAAAAGCAAGTTTTATAGAATATCTATACGGAGAGCCATGCTACATGGGAATGAATGTTGGGTAGTGAAGAAACAAGGACTCCACAAGATGAATATGGTCGAAACACATCTTATGAGATGGATGTGTTAGAAGAGAAGTAAAAGTCATTTGAGGAATGACTATATTAAAAAGGTAGGGATTGTGAGCATCAAATAGAAGTTACATGAAGGCCATCCAAGACGTTATGGAAATGTGGAACACAAATTGACAAATTCACTAATTCAAAGCAAGGTTATTGAATCATTCACAACTAAAAGAAGCCAAAGAAGACCAAGGTTAACTTTGGAAGAGCTTATAGAAATAGATTTTGAACCTTTACATCTTGATCAAAGTATGACACAAAACATAGATGATTGGAAAAGAAGGATCTGTGTAGCTGACCCCAACATGACATTGAGGCATAAATTACTTAGAGAACTCATCCCACAGATATGACTTCAATGAGGTTTGAACTCGAGTCCTTCATACAACTTGAAAACATAATCATCACACATTAGTACACAGGTGGCCGACAACACTTTTTTATGACTAAGAGAACCCATCCCAGATGAACCTGACATGGTAAAATCTCAAGACATGTGAGGGTGTGGTCCACTCACCCCATCCCGCATCAAATTAGTGTGGATTTTCGTTCACAAAGGTGCCTTCAGTGAGGTACGAACCTGGATCCTTCATTGAGCCTTACCAACTTCTTACCATCCGGGCTACTCCGGTCGGATGCCAGCAAAACCAATTATTTAAGACTAGTATATTTAGTTTCCAATTGAAGGTTGTGTATTTTATTATTGTATATTCTTGCATAAATTTACAAAGATATATAAACACATATATGACTCCCTTAAATAAAAGTATAGTTGGTAGTTTTTCATTCCTTCTAATTGACAATCCAGATTTTGGGCCACCAAACTGTGCCACCTTCTATGTTTATTGTTTTTTGAGTGAGCTATCAACAGTGGTGCATATTTCATTCCTAAATAGACAAGTTAAACAAACATACACTCAATATCATCAGCCATTTGGAGTACGATATAGTGTTCCACTAAAGCGTGGAAAAATATAATCCTCTACTAAGACATCAAATTTAGGTTCATAAACTGCAAGACACATTTTCTAACCACCTATAAGTTTATGGTAATATATATAATTTTTGGTATTATGGTTTAGGTTTTATTATTTAGGATTCAGGTAAATGTGTATCATTTTTTGTCTAAATCAAGTAAATTTAGAATAATTCAATTCCAATGAGTGTATTCATTCTTTCATGACATTATTTATCAATACAACATCCAAATTTAACAATGCACACAACATAGAGAAGAAAACAACATTTATCATACAAAAATTTATACAATACATTCTATACAAGTCATATAATAAATTATACATAAATTTTCAATTATAATTAGACAAGCATAACATTCTAATTAGTTGCATTAACATGTAATCAAATAAACTCAACAAGCGACTATACATGCATTTTTGAGATTAAGAGAGAAAGATTCCCACCCCCTCTCCCACACCCGTGGTGAAGGCTGAATGCTCTGGAGGGTGGTAAATGAAGGTAGCAACTGGGATTTGAACATGTATCCCTTTGTTAGGAGACATCATGCTTAACCACTTGAGACACTCGTTGTCAAGTATTTTTTGTTATGCATGAAAAAAAATGCAAGAAACAAATATGCCAATATAGACTAAGAAAGAAACAAATGTGAAAGCATCAATATATATAAGAAGAAGATAAATGACTAAAGGCCTCCAAAAGGCAACAACATGCAACAATTGGTGGTTGTGGTGTTCACCCCAAAAATAAGGGTGAGGAGGCAGTGGTAGAATGTAGAGGCCAACAACAATAGTGGCAAGCAACAACATGTGAAAAGGAAAGTGGGAGGTTCTAACATCAAAGCCGATAACGACTACAGTTGCCAAAAAAGATGGTGGCGGCAATGAGAGTGGCTAGAAGCAATACAGCCTTGCCAAAACAAAAATAGTGCTAACCAAATGAGCATTGAGTAAAGGCAGTAGAAATGGTATTTGAAGGAGTAGGAGCAGTCATAGGAGGAGCGGGAAATGATGGAGAAGAAAAAGTCATTAGTGGAGGAGAGGTGATATTGTAGTAGAAGGGTGGATGCAACAATATCAGTGGGATGGGGAGTAGCATTAGCACGATATTGAAATGTTTCATGGAAAACAAAATAGAGAAATGGGAAAAGAAAACATTTTCTGGGTGATAATATTTTAGGGCTAAAACTTGGGATTTGAAAATATGATGTTGAAATCAAAATTACACCCATGCTTCACATCTTATGTTAGTTTTTTTAGTCAACTGACATAGAAATTATGATTGCAGTGTTAGTTTAGGAAGCTAAACCACATGTCATATGCCACTAAACTTTAGATATTCGATGTCAGTGTATAATGCAATAGAAAAGTAACAAGCTAATTTGCAAGCATCATTATTTCACAGGGTGCATCATAGAAAAACTAGACAATCAATTTGGGACCTAGAGAGTGACATTGGTATTGATGATATTTCATAATAATATCTAAAATCTTACTTCAATTTCATCTACAAATACTGACTAAGTAAATTTTTTGGACAGGAACATTTATTTCATGGGTAGCATAGCAGGGGATGTCATTGTTTCGATTAATGGTAAACTAATTATATATATTCTTTCTTATAATTGTTTGGCAAATTAAAATTTATGTGCTATTTGTTACATCAGTTTATAGTTAGGAAATTGATACTTTAACTGAGGTGGTACTAATTTTTTTCCTTATTAGCCACGAATGTAATATTGTGATATTTTATTTCAATAACCATCATGGAATTGGTCTTGTGTTTTTTTTTTTTGGAAAATAAAATTATAAAAAGCAACACCAAATGCATAAAATATTAGTGACTTTTCATGTCAATAATTATTACAATAAAACATATGTAATATTTCATACTTAACAAGCAATAATCATCCAAATAAATACATACTATATCATAACCTACTCACAAGAAGGAGAGTAATGCATATTTTAGGCCTTCTTACTCATGGTCAAGTTCCAAACCACCCAAAATAACATGCATAGTTTGAGAAATAACTTACTCAAAACCTCAGACTCTTCTTTTACTCCTATAGTAGATTTTGGTTCTGCATCAATCAATTAGGTTTTAAGACCAACAAAATAGGGTTCCTTATCAAATTCCCTTTCGAAAAAATATTTTTATAGAAATACTTGACATTCTATACATATACTAGAATAATGTAATATTCTATCCAAGTATAAATCAAAGAAATTTAATAATTTCTTTTAGTAAATATATAAAACACCCTAAAGCATTGGGCCTTGAAAGCTAGTTTGGCCCTAATGGAGTCACTAGTTGGCAAAGTGATACATGCATATTCATCACTATTTTAGTTGCATATTCAACTTAGTTCTGCATTTATTCTCCTCACTTTACTTAAGAACTAGCTCGTCTTTAGGTTTTCTCAATTTTATGTATATTTTGATCCAATTCCTTAGTTTTCATGGTAGTTTTGAACTTTATTTCCTTGCACCATTGTTGGAATTGGTGATACTACTAGTTAGTTTACTTAAAGTACAACTTCCAATTGGCTGACTAGAGATGGGAAGTTCTTCTCAATGGATAATGAGAAGCCCCCTCAGCCAACAAATTATGAAAATGTTGCGTTGAATACTACCAAAAGCATAAACACATTTTGAAGCTCTGTTCTAAAGTCATTGTTGAAAGGTTGAAAAACTGGCTACCAGGTTGGATTAATCCAGCGCAAAGTGCCTTTGTCCCGGGCAGGAACATTTCTGATAACATCACTGCAGCTCAGGAAATTATACATACTATGAAAAGGAAGAATTCTAAGAAGACAATGGCCATTAAAATTGATCTCACGAAAGCATATGACAGACTGGATTGGAACTTCATTGAAGATACGCTGAAAAAATTGAAGCTTCCTATTAGCATGATTCATTATATCATGAGTTCTATCACCAGTGGCATCTCTACCATTACTTGGAACGGTAGGAGTTCGACCAGTTTTAGGCCGAGAAGGGGCCTTAGACAAGGTGACCCCTTGAGTCCTTATATTTTCGTGCTTTGCATTGAACGATTAAGTCAAATGATTGAGGACTGTGTCCACTCTAAAAGATGGCACCCTTTACAACTGGGCAGGAAGGGCCCGCGGGTTGCTCATCTTTGCTTTGCCGATGACATCCTTCTGTTTTCCAAAGCCAATACAACCAACATTGATACTATTCTGTACTGCTTCAAGGAGTTTGAGTTGGCTTCGGGCCAAGCTATCTCGATTGAGAAGACGAGGATTTTCTTTTCCAAAAGTGTAACCCAGCAGGAAGCTTTTCAAATATGTAATCGTAGTGGGCTGCAAAGCACTCAGGACCTGGGGAGATATCTAGGGGTCCCGATCCTCCACACTAGGGTGAATAAGAAGACTTACAGCGATGTCCTCGATAAGGTAACAAGCAGAGTTAACTCCTGGGCTGCTAAAACTTTATCCTTAGCAGGGCGCATCTGCCTTGCTAAAAGTACCCTTGCCACCATTCCAACGTACATTATGCAAACATCCAAGCTCCCTCTGCAACTATGCGACAGAATTGATGGGGAAATCCGACGGTTCATTTGGAGTGGTGGCCGGAAAAGGAGAGGGACACATCTAGTGTCATGGGAAAGGATTACAAGCAAGAAAATCCACGGTGGCCTGGGACTTAAGTCTATGAGGGACTGGAACCAGGCAATGCTTCTCCGTCATAACTGGGATATATGGAGTGGGAGAAACACCCTCTGGTGCACGGCCATGCGGGATAAGCTGTTGAAGAGCAACACAGATATCACTTCTAATTTATCTCGTTTGGCGAGAACGGTTCTGCAGATGAATTCTTTTATGAAGGCTAATACTTTCCTTTGCCCTATAAGTGGGAACTGCATCAATGTGTGGTATGATTTTTGGCTCCCAAGTGGCATCTATTTGAAGGACCACGTTATACAAGAGGTACCTAATGAACTGCGGGACTTGAAGGTGAGCAGTTTAGTGAACTTGGAGGGTCAATGGGATCGGGATTTCCTTAATCTATGGCTTCCTGCGGCTGTTGTCAAGGAGATTGATAATATCCAACCACCTGTTGAGACTGCGGCCGACGATATATATGTTTGGAAGCTCAATGTTGGGGGCAGTTACACAGCCATGTCAGCCTATACTACCTTAAGAGCGGATTCCGAGATAAAAAGACCTGGACAGTGGTCTGCTATATGGAAAGCTCAGGTGGCGGCGAAGGTAAAGAACTTCATGTGGATCGCTGCTAATGGAGCACTTCTTACTAATTGGAAACGGAGGAGACGACGGATGGCCACCAACGCAGTTTGCAGTCGCTGCAATACAGAGGACGAGACTAGTCTTCATGCTTTGAGAGACTGTGCTAAAGTGAAACCAGTTTGGCAGTGTTTACTTGCGGGAGCTACGGCCGGGAATGGTGCATCTATTGCACAAGATTTCTGGAATGCTTGTAATCTCGAACAATGGATTAGTAGGGGTCTCTGCTCTAGTGATGCTACCGGTACTATGTTCCTCATAGCTTGCTGGGTCATTTGGAAGTACCGCAATTTGGAAGTCTTTGACGCTACAAACATTCCGGCTTCACAACAGGTGAATAGGATCCTCTTAGAATACAAAAGAAATGTCGCTTCTTGGGTTAGAGAAGAAGTCTTTGAGAACCTAGTAGCAATGTCGAAGCTTAATAGCAGCTGGAGTGGACAAATGTCGTTGTATGTGGATGCAGCCTGGAAGAAGGGCAAAGGCGCCATTGCTGTGATTGTCCAGGACTGTAATAGTCAATGGAAAGGAGGGGTAGGCCAGCTGATCTTAGCGGACAATCCTCTACAGGCCGAATTCATGGCCATTGCTCTTGCAGCGAAGATTATTAAGTCTGTCCGTTTGCAAAGCACAATCGTGATCACTGACTGTCTTACGGCCGTGAAGATGTTGCAGGAGGATTATTACAAGCACCCTAGATATTCTAGCATTATCAGCGGTATCCAACTTGTTCTGGGATGTAATATGAAGATCCAACACGTGCAGAGGAAGCATAATGGAGCAGCTGATGCCCTGGCTAAGGCACACTTTCAAAAAACTTGTAGAATCAAGTATTATGATGTCCCTCCCAAGGACGTCATTGATACTGGACAAGTATTTCCTTGTAATGGTAGTAGTACTACCATGTTTAATTCTATGCAAATAAATCATATTTGTAATTTGCCTTTGAATATGCTTGCACGGGGTGAGTGAGATGAATAAAATAATCGCCCGACTTCCATAAAAAAAAAGCATAAACACAGTTTACAAATGGTTGGATTCTGATGGACGTCCTATGTGCCACAACCAATGATTGTTATGGCATATGCCTACCATGACTCTGTCTCACAATGGAATTTTTGTCCCCTCCTTCCCACGGGTGTTATGTACATGCCTACCGATTGACATCCTATCCTTCCATTTACTGAAGGACTGAAAATTGTGAGACCTCATGCCTTCATTGCATAGCCAACTCTTTACATTAATGGAAGATAAATACTTAATTGCAAGACACATAGGAGTATCCCAATCCATTTCAGCTATCTATAAATAGAATACCTTGCCTCCATGGAAATGATCTATTGGGAAATCCATCAGTAAATAAGACAACAACAACAAAAATTTATGCCTAGATCAAACCACTAGGTCACATCAACAACAATGTATTTAGAAAGAGGGTTTGCAAGGTATATACCCAGTCCTAAAGCAAGTCTAGTGACCATCCTCACAATGTTGTTCTTCTTCTTCAAGAAGCATGTGAACGATCGTCAGCAATGGCCTCTTGGTGTTGCACCATGGATGGAAGTTGATAGTGTTCTCCTAGTGCAATGGCGATGGTGATGGCCTCCACACCTTTACGTACTCCATTCAAACCAATGGGAACTCCTCATAGCACTTCCTAGAGCCAACAGTAAGAGTGCCCCTTTGATGTCAAAGAGAAGGAGATGGCTTGTTATATTATGGTCATGGAAAAGGTATCTAAATTAACTAGAAATCAAAGAGACAAAATTTCTATTACTGCTATGAATCACTAGTCTACTGCTTGGAACACTTTCATGTTTGCAAATGTACTAGCTTTAGATGCAATCATTAATGCACTTAATTACATAAACATCACCTCTTTAACCATTCTATCTATTGGTCATTTCAATCAATCGATTGGTTGCTTTTGATAATCCAATTGAAAATATGTTTACTTGCCCGATTGGACTCTCCAACCAATTGACTAACTATTTAAATCATATGTGTCTAAACATTCTAGCCAGTCAATTGGACTTTCCAGTCAATCAACTGGCACACTAGTCGGTCGACTGGACATTCCAATCGATCGATTCAATTGTCAATGTTGTTTGATTTGATTACCTAATCACTTTAGTAACCCAGTTAAGATTTACTTATAAATAAACTCCTATTCCAGGTGCATGCTATGTGTTGACCCTATAGGTCCCAAATTTCATTGGAAGTGATTATCCATAACCAATTTATGGCATCACAGGTAATGAGTTGTATCTTTGAACACATCATTACTACCTAAATAATTGGAAAGTTGGAGAAAAACTTGAACCTTCAATCCATGATCAGTGTTACTGGTACCATATAGCTCCTTTGTATCTAATATATAAATTGAACTCAAGGCTTGAAATCATCATCCTCTCAATATTGAATCCATGTTCCTTGAACTAGAGTAGATTGTATGAGATGCATGTGAGATCATATATTACATATTGAGTCACATGAGTATAGCGATATGTTTCATAGGCTCTCTTAACAAGTGACTACAATATAATATCCTATGGGAGGGACAAATCCTATCTAAATCACTCACACTCAATTCCCATATGTCACAACATACCCAAGCATCACCTTTATGGGATCCATTATTAAAGTTCACATTGGATGATGAAAAAATATAGTGAATGAAATCTAATTAGTGTAGTGACTTCAGGTCTAAGAACTACAACCACCACTCTCACTATGATAGTTGATTGAGATACCATTCCACACTCTTCATGTATCACTCACAAGTTGGGTTTGTTTGGTACACTTTTCTCTAACAAGTACATGTGTGTATGATTTGATATCCCATATCATGTTTGAGGAATAGTGTTTCAACCCTAATTTTTGGGTTCTTTTGGTGAGAAATGTAATTTCTCATATTCCATATATTTGAGCAAATAATGATATAATTTGTTTTGAATAAATGAATTTCGTTTACAATAGCCTTTTTGGTTATTTTGTGGGCTTTATTGTCTGTTGGGACCAATAACAAGGAAAAGACAAAAGGAA
Organism: Alisma plantago-aquatica; assembly: GCA_963693085.1. Classification (NCBI taxonomy): domain Eukaryota; kingdom Viridiplantae; phylum Streptophyta; class Magnoliopsida; order Alismatales; family Alismataceae; genus Alisma; species Alisma plantago-aquatica. The sequence continues at coordinate 1,711,106,627 of OY856409.1, read as the reverse complement.
CTCCATTATTACTAAGAAATGGAGAAAAGAAAAATGTAAACACCTCTAGAAGGAAAAAGAATTTAATCCAAAGGTGGATTTCGTGCCTCTTGGGTTCCTTGGGTTCGAAGGAGTCCAAAGTTTCAAAGATAAAGCAACAAGAAAAGAAAAGATCAATTAAATATTTCTTTATTAAGAAAGAAATTGTAAACAATGATAAAATGTGGGACATAAGTGCAAAGAGGTATAATTGAGTTATCCTTGGTGGATTTTCGTATCCAAAGGATTCCTGATGTTAAAAGGAATGTCAATGAGGAAAATAAAAAGAAAGATAAAGAGAAATCCTCAAAAGAGATATTTTAATAAAGAAATAAAAAGGATAATGAGAAATAATGGATTTAGATGCATCTAGAAGGATAATGAGTATCCACTAAAAAGGATTTTGAAATATTAGAGTTTCTTGGGGGTCTAAGGAGCCCCAATGGAGAAAGAGAAAGAGAAAATACCAATAGTACAAAATAATAGGATAATGTGATGCATAATGAATGAATTTTGTGGTATTACTGAAAAGGAGGTATTTTCTACTAAAAGAAAATATATTTTTTTCGTGGCCAATGAATTAAAATGCAAGTATAAAGAGAATAAGGGAGAAGATTTTCGAATTCCTAAAATCCAAATAATAAAGAATATTAAAGAGATAATTAGGAGAGAGAAGCTTGCTTCCTAATGAAGGAACTTAGGTTCCTATTGGGAAAAGAACTCTTGAACTCTTAGATGGTCATCCTAGGGTGTGGATATCCACCCCTATATAAAGGGTAGACCCCCTGGTTTGAAGGGAAGAGAGATCCCACGTAGCCCTCTCTATTCTCCTTCTTTCAAACCCTAACCCTAAAGAAAAGCTCTATCTCAGGAGCAACAAGGAGTCAGGAAGGGGTTGCAATGGGGGCATGATGCTTCCACAATGACCTAAGGAAGCTTCACCATCGTCTTCATGCTCTGACCTTTGCGCAATACCTACAAGAGGTCTGTAACCTTGCTACAGTTCGCGGTCTTGGCACTCATGACATGGGTCGTCTCGGCCATGGTTTGGGGCCTATTTGAATGTGGCGGGGGGTGGCAGAGGCAGAGAGCTAGTTTCCGGCCAGCTTTAGGCTTCTAGATGGTGGGAGGCGACCCCGCGAAGCACTACAGGTCGGCGGCAGCCAGCGGTTCGTGAGGTTGAAGAAGACCCGGTGGCATTGGACGTTTCTACCCCTCTGCGTGCTCAAGAGTTGATCGATTAGTTAAGGGCAATAACATAATTCCATTATGTTTCCAACCAGCCGAGATATATTGCATGGAAGGGGACACATGGCGCTCTCTGATTGGCTGTGGTAAGTAATTTCTTACAAAAATTGTATCTAAATATTAGTAGCTCTGATGGGAACATGCAAAATATGAAAGTTGCTCAGAAAAATGAGAGGAATCCATTAAAACTATAGTGAGAAGCTAATTTCTCTTTCTATTCCTCAAGCTAAAAATATAGTTAGAAGCAAAATAGGGTTTCTTAATCTTTAATAATCTCAAAAAAGATTAAGAAACCCTATTTTGAGATGATTAATGTATTTAGTAGGGTTGATGGATGATTAAAGTTGATATTTACTTGTTAATTGCAAAAAGGTATATTAAGAACAAAAAGGATGAACTTTGCACATAATGGGTTTAGTTTAGAGATTCATGTGCATAAATATGCTTTAATGGGCCTTGAAACCCTAATATTAGTAAATGTGACTCTTAATGGCTTTAAATGCTCAATTTCATGATTAAAGTTGAGATATGATAATCCCAAGATATTTCAAGTATAAAAGTTCCTAATTGTGGATAAGTACCCTTAATTTAGTAATTAGGGTTTTTTCTAATGGATAAAGATGGAACTAATTACAAATAGAATTCATATGTGAATTAGACCATAATGAACTACGAACTGATGATAAATGAGCATAATGATCTTGTCATGGATTAAAAGGATAAGAATGGTAGCTTTAATGTAAAAGAGGCTTAATGGACTTAATTGATGGTTAATTATGTTTTTTTTGAAATTAGGGTTACATGTAAAAAGGTAACCCTAATATCTTTTGTGAAGAATATATGAGATAAATAGGGTTTGTGAGTAATTGTATAAAATTAGGGTTTAAAATAGTAAAAGATGAAGGGAAACCCTAATTGCAATTGAAACCCTAAAAGTGGACTAGAAACCCTAGGAAGTGAGCTAGGTTTAATGGATATTGATGGCATAATCAATAATAGGAAATTGTATGATTATTTCAGGATCTTGTTATGTGTGCTTGCTTGCTTGGATTTCTTACTTACATGTAATATTTTTATCTCAAATCATCCTGACAGGTATGTGGTTACGCTTATGAATAATCACTTTAGTTTCACGGCGGTTACCGAACGTTTTTATCGGTTTCCTAAAAATAACTACTTAGATGACTTTTATTTCATGCAACTATAAAGTGACTATGATTATCACTATAAATATGTATATATAACTGGCTTAAATCCGGGTCCTCCTCTATGGCTTTGCAAATGCTAAAAAGGGAAACCCAGAGCAAGGTCTAGGCTATCATGAGTTAGAAATTAGGCTAACCACGTGTAGTGCCATGAGACTCTTTAGCACACCATGAGTTAAGGAGTGGGCTACCTATGGGTAGTGACATGTGACTCACTTGTTAGGTAGGATCATGAGGGGTTTAATGAGGATTTACCATAAGGAAGGTAGCATCCAGGTCCAGTGCAGGGATAGCACAGAGGATAGGGTATGTATGGATCGCGCAGTTATATTTAAAACATAAAGTTGTTCGTTAAACTGTAATTGACTGCAATATGTTATTATGGTTAATTGCATGATTATTGTTTCCCCCACATACCAGCTTTGTGTTGACCGATGTTTTATTTTTCGGTGTGTTAGGTAAAAATGAAAAGGGACAAACAGTAAAGTGGCATATGTGGAATTAAATGAGAATTAAAGTACAAAGGAGGATTAGTTAGAATACACTCCAGATGTGGATAGAAATAGTTAACCAAGCTTTTGAAAATGGTATGAAAAGTTTAATTTTATAACAACCTTTCAATTTAGTTGGTAGAATTTGATAATTATTATAGATTATTTGTCAAACCTTTGATTCGGAAATTGGGATAACGACTCTGACCTCTTGGTCTCCCTTAATTGGGGGTTACTGGGAGGCGGGGTCGTTACATTTGGTATTAGAGCATAGGTTCCTCATTTAATCTTTAATAATTTTAAATTTTACAAACTCTGTAGAACCCAAGGGAGTTATTAGAGGATTTTCCAAAAGACAAAGTTGTCTAGAAAAGGATCACGTCCGGGGGCTGGCAAGATTTTCCTCTGCACCACTAATCAGAATATGAGGACTCCCGAATTAGTGTGACTTCATGGCCAATGTCTCAGGATTCGACTTGAAATAAGATACCTTTAGGACTCTCTCATCTTGTTCATCCCTTCTCAACTCAAATACTGTTAAGGACCTTAAGTATTAGGTCTTTCTCTCTTTTCCTCACACTCTTGAGGAATGGGTAAGGTTGATAAGGTTTAACGAATCCTCCACCAAATTAATGAAAAGCATGTAAATAAGATGTCATGGACATAAGCTTAATAGATTAAGCGTAAACTAAAGAATAGATACATGCTTAGGTCATATGACATAAGTTGTCATGCCCTCAGGAGAGACCTGAGGCTAGACCTTCTTGTCAAGAGGATAAGTAAAGAGAGTTAGTCTTAGAAGTAGAGACATGGCACATCCTCTGAGGATGATGCTAACCCTAACCCTAAGTGGTGGTTAGAGAGAGAGATGGAATGATCAATTAGATGTCATGTTATACCTAGTGTGAGGGTGGATATGATTTTAGATGCCCATGACAATATGATCCATGAGAGGTTGGATGACCTAGTACCTTTGGCGACCCAACCCTAGAAAGGGTCATGCACGTTAGAGTGAAGGATAGCTCCTTTAATGATGAGGTTAGTGAAGGACCTATAGAAACCTTATGGGCTTATGCAAGTAGGCCATAACATGCATGCAAAGTACATCAATAGTGCTAACAACAGGTTGAAACCCAGGTAGAGAGTATGATAGATAGCTTATGGGATAAGCATAAAGAGCTATGGATAATCTTGAGCAAACATAAGTTGAGCATAGGCTTCACCAATGTAGGGGTATGCTTATGAGCTTGATCCTTCATGGAGAGAGGACCTCTAGTTGTGAGGCTGGTTGTAGGGTTAGCTCTAGAGAGAGAGAGCATGACCCAAAGCAAGAAGGTTGGAAGCCTAGACTCTGAGATATGAGGAAAAGTGGGGAGTTGAGGATGATGTGACCTAAGTGGATGATAGTTGTTACCTCATGCTTGATCCCTAGAGGCTGATGATATCTTGGTTTCCTTTAGAGGAACCAAACCCTAGAGAGAGGATGAGGCTTCTGGTACCTATGTGCCTATGGTATAGGTGTTTACCTTATGAGATAGGAAGAAGAGTTCCTTAGACCTAGAGAGGTTTAGTAATAGGTTGTGAGGCCTTGTACCTTGTTGGTTGTCCTTGAGGAGGACTCAACTCTGAAGTGTTACTTGAGTAGAAGGATGACAGGAAGTGCATGTCATGCCTTATACATGAGGATGACAGGTAGTGCATGTCATGCCTTATACATGCTTGATTCGTGGTTAAGAGATGGAGCATGCAATTGGACACCCAAAAGTGAACCTAGGGTTCCTAGGCCTAAGAGGGGAAGTGGTGTACCTAACGCTCATGATGAGATTTGAGTTTCTATAGATTCAATCATGGTAATCCTCATGGTTAGGAGAGAGGGAAACCCCTTAAGTTGAGGTATGTTTGATGAACCCCTCACAACCAAGTTGATGACAGGGGGAGCTATGATTGTGATCCAGTGTTGAGGAAAGAGAACAAGTATGACCTAACATGGTTTAGTAGGTGGTATTCTTGTGCCTTAGTAACTTTCTTGGGTTAAGCATGCTAGATCTAAGGATGTTTGTGACCTTTGTTATCAAGGTGTAGTTTCCTCCCATCCTGGGAGAGGGGCCCTTTTGTAGGGTGTATACTGATTTTTGTGGGTTTTGAAGAAACCTAAAGAGGTCTCATAGGATCTTGAGAAGCTAAGTGAAATGTAATGGTGTTAGAATGAACCTGTAGACCCTTAGATAACCATCTCTATGTGCATGTGGATGTGTTACCATGGAGGTAACCAGTATGGGGCCTGACCAAGGTAGGCAGGTCTCCATGACCCCTATGAAAGGGTGAAAGTCATCTCATGAATGCAGAGAGAGATGATGGAGGCTTGGGTAAGGTTCTAAGTTGGACATGTACTATAATAGAATCCTAAGTCTATCCTAGGGTCAGGTGGGGATAAGACTGATGGAAGTGGGAGTTGCCTAATTCCCTAGTTGCACATGACCTTAGGGTCGGGAGGTAACATCTATCATTATTTGAGGGCCATGGGTTAGGAGATTCAACACCTTCATGAACTCATGGGACCCAAAGGGCAGATGAGTAGGGCACTCTCTGGATGCATAAGGGAAGAGGGATGACCCCAAAAGTGTTGGCACCCTATAGACCTAGAGGAGATGACCAAGGGATGTGTGTAAACCCAAGTAAGTTCGAGACCAGTTCTCCATGGAAGTAACCTTTATATCAAGATGATTCTGATGTAGAGACATGAGTGGCATGTTTCAATTTAGATTTAAAGGTGTACTGGAAAGGTGGGATGTACCATCTCTACTCTTGCAATAGGAAGAACTCTATATTTGGACTGCAACCAAATGGTTATTTCCTCTTGTTATGGGAGTGAGAGATAGGACAATACGCATGCCATACACCAAGGATAAAGATGATGTCAGTTGGAACGTTTCTACGAGGTATGAGGACGGAGATGATAACATACCCTTATGGAGTGAATGATACTTGGATGGTTTGCAAACACTAAGAGTATTAAGGTAATCATCTTGTGAGGATGTCTTATCATGAGCTATGTGGAATTTGCAAGTTATACAAGGTTGAGTTTGATCACAATGAGGATAAGCTCAAAGTTTTCTTGATGAAGATAGACTTAGAGTTGAGATGAGATAATAAGTGGAATACAAGGGGATGTATGCCTTCGACGTTACCTAACACCTAAGGATGTGAAGTGGTAATGAATGCCTTGGTTGAGATATAGCTTCCTAGTATAGCTAGAGGCTAGTTGAGGTTGTTAGGTTAACCCTATGTTTGAAAAAGAAGATGTGTTCGGCTAACACTCAGATGTAACGAAATTTGTTGATCAAGTTAGTGGTTGTTTGGTTAGCCAACCTAGGCCTTGATGTGATGAAAGGATGGTTGTAGAACCTCAAACACACTTCTTTGGAAACGAAGGTGATGAAACTCCGACTAGAGTGGTTTGGGTTTCTGAGGAATTGATCTTGACGAATCATGACATACAAGAGGTCATGATTGAAGATCATCATGCACCATGGTACTACGAAGATAGTAAGTGACAGTAGTACTTTGAATGCCTAACATGAAGTTGCATGTGGTGTGTTGCCATGCATGACGAGAGGTGAAGGATGAGCACCAGTAACCCAGTGCATTGATATAGAGGATAAAGAGTTTCCAAGAGGGAAGGGGAATTCATCACTATGGATGTGGTATGTGGCGTATGAAATAGTATTAACCAATATAACAAGATTAACTAATGCGGAAGTGATCATTAACAATAAATTATTGAAAATCACTAAAAATTTAAAACCATTTACAAAGAAATCCATTCTCAGGAAAACTATTTAAACAAGATACATTCATGGTACTATCTCTTCTCTAGGAATATATATATATATATATATATCATTACTTTTCTTAAAAGCACAAGTAAAAAAATCCTCGAGGCATTCGAGCCAAAATCTTAGATCGATTATAATAACACTATCCACTGACTCCTAGGACCCGAGAGTACAGAGACGACACATAGGACTTTCTATACAAAGCTTGATAGCTAGTATCCCCACCTGGGATATCACTGTTGTCCATGTTGTTTCTGATGTTGCTGTTCTTCCCCTGCTACAGAGTTTCTGCCTCTTTGTCTGTGTCTACCTAAAAATGTTGGATTCTATGGTGGTGAGACAACTTATAAAATTTCCCCAGCGAGAGATATAACCTCCACCGAAAACATTATTATTGTAGTTTAATAGAAATAAACTGAATTATGGAATCATATATTTCAATAGCAGATAAATCGATATTTATGCAAATTAGAGCAGCATTCCTATTCAAGTATTTCAACTATAACTTGATAAGGCAGCATGTCTCTTATTCAATACGGAATTAAAGAACATAAGTAACATTTATGTATCAAGCACATGCTAAGGAAGATAACATCAACCAGTGGTTCTCATATTTCAATCTTATGCAAATACACTACATGGTTGGTTACATTTTACAAACATACTTAAGCTCTGAGGAGATGAGGTATACCGCTAATGCTCCAACCAACCATTGCGAAGTCGAAATCGGTACCATACAAAGCCAATAGAAGAGCCAGCTTCCATGACCTCCCACATCTCGGTCAGTGCGAGATCACATGCAGGACATCTAGTGTCTTTTCTAACTAGCTTGCCAGGGTATAGTAGCATCTTCTCTATAGAGTTATAGTGGTAGCTGTTCAATCTTTGTAATCAAGAGATTTCATGTTTACCTCCATCGATCTGGCATTTACATCATCAGGAGATTTGTGATACATCCATCCCGACACATATAATGAAGGATTGAGAGGTTCAATGTTTACCTTCCATCAATTCCCCCATTAGGACGTACAGATATTTTCACCCATCGACCCCCACATATTCAAAAATATGTAAACACCAGGAGATCCTGTAGAAAAACCTGTTTCACCATCACCATCTACTGACAATGATGGATCTATGGTCAGAGCACTACATGAATAGATTTCACTTGATTAATTATGAACATTATCATATTCTTTTAGCATCAGCCAAATTTTCAAACATAACTTATTAGGATAAATGCTACAAAGAAACATGTACTATTTTCATTAGTTACTTCTCAGTCTTTATAAGACATTGGGATCTCAGTCCCTCATATTAATACTGGGAATTCTCATCCTTCCACAATCTCATTACCATTATCATATGGATCTGGGTATTCAAACCCTTAGCTCATCACTGAGCACTTTTACCACTTTTGCAGGTAACTATCACTTTCAGGTCATCTAACCAAGGTAAACATGACACTTGTTACACAAGCATCTCTTATGGCACTTGAGGTTCATTAACTCTCTTATTACCTCTTACTAGGAAACAAGGCATATTATGGCACACAAGGCTCAATAAACAATTTCAATAAATAAGGCATCATAGCTCATACCTGGCTTTGTTCATCATCTCATGATACCTACATGGTTAGCATACATGATAACAAATATATCAATCATATTTCAGTTTCATGCTATTCAAGGGTAACACCACTATTCCCTTGCCAGGGTTAGGGTTTCCCATTTCATGTCAATTGGGGATATTCATCCCATTACCCAGATCAGGGTTATGGTTTATCACCATATTAACTAAGATTAGGGTTTCATATAGCCTTACATAGCATCACCCTGGATTTGAGTTCCACATGACATTAATATACCAGGGTTTTACATGACATCACCCTAAATTAGGGTTCCACATAATATCACCCTAGATTAGGGTTTACATTCAATATCCCACAATATGTTTTACTATTCATCCCAATTAGTGTTTTCTATTCAATTACCCATAATTAGGGTTCACTATTACCCTAGATTAGGGTTTCACTCAGAACTGCCCTAATTTTAGGGTTAGGATTCATTAACCTTCTCAATTAGGGTTTTCATGGTCTCTTCACTAAGGATCATACCCTAATCCCTGCATGATTAATACTCATGTATGAATTCCTTTCTATCATCCTCTCAACTTGTTTAGGTTACATTAACCCTTCAATCAAGTACCCACAATTATGATTGACACATTGTACTAAGACATTGCTATCATAACCTTGTAGGGTTAATTAATCTAAAGGTACTAATCATCTAGGTACTTTAGGGTTTTATCCTTTGCACCTAACATTGATAATCATAATTGGATCAATGTATCAATTATCATCTTAAATCTCCAAATGATTTGATCACATTGAACCTCCATTCAGTTTTGGGGTTTCAACACCAAACAGTTTTGAAACCGTTTGATTCCAAATGGTTCTGAGACTATTTGACCCCAAACAGTTTCAAGAAAATTTGGACTCAAACAGTCTCAAGACCGTTTGGGCCAAATCAGCCTCAAAACCAAAAGGGTTCATTTGATAGATCCATCAATCAATTAAATTAGGGTTTGAACCATCGATTTCTTCATCAATTGAGTTATTGAAGTCCATCAATGTATGATTCTTTGACCCTCAACCCTCAATCAAAGCCATTGATCATCCAAACAGTTTTGGTTGACTTGGTCCAAATGGTTTGAAACCATTTAAGGCTCCAAACAATTTTGACCTAGAAGTCCAAACGGTTTGAAACCGTTTAAGGCTCCAAACGGTTTTGAGCTTACATGTCCAAATGGTCAATCCAACTCGAAACGGTCAACTCAAGTATGTTAAAATGGTTTGAAACAATTGAAGTCTCCAAACGGTCAACTATCCCATTTGGTCAACATTCCCAATCGGTTTGGGGTTCAACCTCCAAACGGTTTGCAAACCAATTGATCACCAAACGGTTTGGTGAAAATCGATTAGATCATTTTGTTGAAACTGATTGCAACTAGATCATATTGAGATGTGTGCTTAAGATGATGTCATCATCATCAAGCTTCAACCCCTTGAATTCTAATACCATTTCCATGGTAGTTTCATCAATTAAACAAAGAATTTTCAAGAAGAATAATTGAACATATTGAATTGAAGAATTGAATTCAATAACAATGATTAAGGGTTCAAGTTATATAACCCACCTTAAATTGAGCTTCAAGACTTGGAGATTCATGTCAACAATGGTGGAAGAAGCTTTCTCAAACCACAAGGTTCGTTCCTCAAGCTTTCGAGTGAAAAGGATTGGGTACAGTTGAAGATTGAGTGAAGAAAAGAAGAAATCAAGCATTGATTTGTGATTTCCACCATGAAATCAAGGTGAAGGAAGGTCAAGAAGCTTACCAACAGGTTGGGGGTCGTCCTCCTGTTTCTCATAAGATTCCTTGGCCGTTTTTCAAGCAATAAGTGAAAGTGGATTTGAAATTACCCTTTCAACTCATGGATAAAGGAGCATATGTGCATCTTATTAAAAAATTCGTTTAAGAGAGAGAAAGTAGGGATTATCTCCTCCATTTCCTTGCCACTTGCCCCCTTCCCTTCCTTGGTTATGAGGCTATCTCCTTTTCCTCTTATTCCTCTCAATTATCCATGATTTAAAGAAAAGAAACTTAAGCACCATAGCCCTTATAATAATATCCATAAGTTAGTGGATATTTCTTTTTATTTTCTTAATGTGAGTGGGTTCTTCACTCATGTAGATATTTACATTGCCTTTGCAAGCCATAAGGACGTACATATATAGGTATTTTCAACTAATACAATTTTGGATGAAGGGCAATACATTTAATATAATTATTTTTGCATTAAATTGAATTAGGGTTTCAATTATGCTTAAATATTGATTATTTTAATATCAAGATCCTCTCTCCTTCAAAGAGGTACAAATGAGATTCCCCTATCATTTTCATTGCTTTACATGATACCAAGAAACATTAGGGAATATTTTGAAGTGGTAATTTGCATATTGAACGCTGGGTTTTGGGTAAATTTCACATTACACCAAAACTAGGTTTTAATGCACAAACATTGCTTAATCAGCTCTTCCTTGGTATTCAGGCTTTCACAAGCCAATCCTCTGCATCATCTTCATTCTCATGATGCTTCAACACATGAGGAACATCTTATCATGCACAATTTGCAATTTCACCCCTCAACTTGGGTAATTTTCACTTTAGTCCAAAACAAGTAAATATCATTTCGACATTATTCAGAAAGGACTAAAATTGAAATATGAGTTCCACTTGAGCCTTAATTACTTTTGAAATTATAAGAGAAAGCATATAATCCACTTTATTAAACAAAACATCTAGGGTTAAAGAATAACCCAGGTCAGGGATGTTACAAGTTATCCACCCCTTACAAGGATTTCGTCCCCGAAATCATTAAGAGAAAAGAGTAGGGTACATCTCATTTCTTCCTCTTGCTCCCACATAGCTTCTTCAATGCCATGGTGATGCCAGAGAACTTTTACAAGACATATGTCTTTCTTTTTCAGCTTTTTGATTCTTCTATCAAGGATCATCACATGTCCTTCAACATATGATATATCATCATTTAGTTCTACCTCCACAGGTTGCAGAACTAACTCTGTGTCAGGATGACACTTCCTCAACATGGAGATATGGAACACTGGGTGCAATCTATGCAGCTCAGGTGGCAACTCCATCTTGTAGGCTACCTTTCTCATCCTCTCAATGATTGGATAAGGCCCCATAAATCTAGGATCTAACTTGCCCTTCTTTCCAAATCTAAGGATACCTTTCTAAGGTGAGACATTGAGGTATACTTTGTCTCCAACTTGGAATTCTAAGGGTCTATGATGCTTATCAGCATAAGATTTATGTCTATCCTGGGCAGCTTTCAACTGTTGTTGTATTACTTTAATCTTTTCATTTGTCTGTTGTACTAGCTCAGGACCCAAAAGTTGATACTCCCCAATTTCATACCAACATAAAGGAGATCTACAACATCTACCATATAATGACTCATATGGTGCCATATCAATATTGTGCTGATAGTTATTATTGTAAGCAAATTCTATCAAGCTCATGTATATATCCCAACTTCCTACAAACTGAAGGACACATGCCCTAAGCAAGTCCTCCAAAGTTTGTATAGTCCTCTCAGATTGTCCGTATGTCTGAGGATGAAAGGTTGTACTAAACCTTAATTGCATACCCAAAGCTTTATGGAGTCGCTCCCAAAAATGACTCATGAACTGGGGACCTCTATCAGAAACAATAGTAGCTGGAACCCTGTGCAACCACTCTATCTCATCTACATATATCTGTGCAAGCTTCTCAGCAGTGTAGGTTGTTTTGATAGGTAGGAAATGTGATGTATTTGTCAACCTATCAAATATAACCCATATGGAATGATGACTTTTGGTTATTCTTGGCAAACCAACCACAAATTCCATGGTTACATGATCCCATTTCCACTACAGTATAGGCAGAAGTTGCATTGTTACTGCAGGCTTTTGATGTTCATCTTTGACATGCTGACACACCAGACACCGCATAACAAACTCAGCTACATCTTTCTTCAATCCAGGCCACCAATACATATCTTTTAAGTTATGTTACATCTTGGTGCTCCCTAGATGCATGGCATACAGTGAAGAATGAACTTCTTCCAGAACCAAATTCCTTAAGTTACTGGCATTAGGTACTACCATCCTACCATGGTAACAGACTACCTGATCCTCTAACTCATGAAAGCCATCCCGCTTCTCACTTTCATACTCGGACCTGATCTGTTGAACCACAATATCAACTTGTTGTGCTTCTTTAATCTGATGTCTTAGAGTAGGTTTTATGTGCATCTCATCTAACATCCCAAATAACAATGATACCTTAAATTGTACATTGTTTTACCTCAAGGAGATAAGCATATCTCTCTTAGAGCACACTAAGGAGTTTAACTGTGTTTTATCGAGGGCTGGTGGTGATGATTTCCTACTTAGTGCATCAACCACTACATTAGCCTTCCATGGATGATAATCAATTGTACATTCATAGTGCTTGATTAATTCCATCCAGCGGCATTGCCTCATGTTCAACTCATGCTGAAAGTAGATGTACTTTAGATTCTTATGGTCTGTGAAAATCTGGAACGTTTCTCCATAGAGATAATGTCTCCAGATCTTCAAAGCATGGACCACATCATCTAGCTCTAGATCGTGTGTCGGATAATTCTCCTCGTGTTTCTTAAGATGTTGAGAAGCAAAAGAAATCACTTGTTTATCCTGCATCAACACACATCCTAGACCATTCTTGGATGCATCACAAAAGACTATGTACCCCTTCCCTTACTCAGGTAACACTAACATAGGTGCACTAGTTAACCTTTCCTTCAGCAACTGGAAAGATTGTTGGCACTTGTCATTCCAAACAAAAGGAACTTCCTTCCTGGTCAACTTGGTCTGGGGTAAAGCTATAGAACTAAACTTCTTGATGAACCTCATGTAATAACCTACCAACCCTAGGAAAATACTATCTCCATTGGTGTCTTTCATTGTTCCCATTGCAGGACAAATTCTACCTTCTTAGGATCAACATGAATACCTGAAGCAGATATTACGTGTCCTAGAAAGAGACTTCTAGTAGCCAGAACTCACATTTGCTAAACTTAGCATATAGCTTATGCTCTCTTAGCAAAGTCAAAGCTTGACGAAGGTGCTCCTCATGCTGTTGAGCATCTCTACTATATATCAAGATATCATCTATGAAGACTAGTACACACTGATCAAGAAAAGGCTAAAAGATTCTATTCATGAGTTCCATGAATGTGTTGGTGCATTAGTTAGTCCAAACGACATAACTATGAACTCATTGTGACCATATCTTGTTCTAAAAGCAGATTTAGATATGTCACTTTCCTTAATATGCAACTGATGGTATCCTGACCTCAGATCTATCTTAGAAAAGATAGTTCCACCACACAACTAATCTAACATGTCATCAATCCTTGGAAGATGATACTTGCTCTTTATAGTTACTTTATTCAACTATCTATAGTTGATGCATAATCACATAGACCCATCCTTTTTCTTTACAAAGAGGACCGGAGCACCCCATGGTGAAGTACTCGATCGGATAAAACCCTTCTTAAGAAATTCTTGAGTTGTTTCTTGAGCTCTGCCATCTCAGCAGGTGCCATTCTGTACGGTGTTTGTTCTATCGGTTGCGTGTCCGGGATTAGATTAATCTCAAAATCAATCTCTCGGGATGGAGGAACACCTGGAAGTTCCTCAGGGAATACATCTTCAAACTCCTTAACAACTAGAATCTAGCCATTGTTGTTGTTGACCATGTGATCGGTTGTTGGGTGTCGACGATCCAGCTTGGGATGCTTGTCCATGTCCTCGAGCACCACTAGAAAATTGTCTCCACTGTGAGCCTTGTTGACTCTGCCTTTGGGGTTGAGTTATAGTTCTAACTCTCTCAGGACAATCTCTCATCAAGTGTCCTGACCTCCCACACTGGAAGCAGTTGTAGCTTCCCAAACTCTGCCTGGGTGGTCCTGTCACTGATGCTGATGCTGTACTGGGGGCTATACTTGGAGGAAAATTACGACCCCTACCCCAACATGACGTCCACTACGTCGTGGTATTAAACCTTAGTGGTGGTGGTGCAGAGAACCTCAACTTCTTAAAGTTCTCGGACCTTTGTCCTTGAAACTGTGTGTACTCTTTCTTACCACCGATCTACCGCTTCTCGATGACAGACCTCTCTATTTGTCTCACTGACTCCACAAAAGTAACAAACCTCTCCCTGTTCTCAAGAGAAGACATAGGAGTGGTTAATTCAGCATTCAACCCTTTCTTAAAGCGTCAAATTCTTTCTTCATCATTAGCTACCATATGCATACAAAACTGTAAAAGATCCATGAACATAGATTCATACTCTCTAATGTTCATTTGTCCTTGCTTCAACCTCTCAAATTGAGAGATCTTCTCATCCAGATATGTCTTGGGAAAGTATATAGCAACAAATTCACGTCGAAATTTCTCCCATCCAACCTCTACACCTGGCCTCTTTCCCTCTTCTATAGTCCACCAGTGGCCAACACTCCCCTTTAGGAAGTATACAACATGTCTGACCTTCTCAGCTTCAGAAATGTTCAGGATCCTAAAAGCCTTCTCTAGCTCAGTTAACCACAAATCAGCATCTGCTGGATCAGCTGTACCAGCATAATCTATATCCCCAACCCGGCAAAGTCTCTCAAAAGTCTTTCCAGTTCAATTTCCTTCATTGTGGGCTGGTGCCCTTGGTGCAGGTGGTGGCATTCTGTCAGCCATGTGTCATGGTCGCCATAAAATAGCCAAACAGGGCATGGAAAGCTGGATTTTCTAGTGTAGCTTGATCAAGACGAGGAATCTCAGGTACTGGTTCCTCCCTAGCTTGATCCTTTGTACCTCCTCCTAGTATAGCAACACTACTCTCAATAAAATGTTCATCATGTGATCCAGACATCTCCAGGTTCTTCTCCTCCTATATGAGTAGAAGACACTATCAGATAAACTGGAAGACACTAGAACAAATGCAACAACCTTAATCCTATGTCTCTGTAGACTCAGCGAACTTAGAGCTCTAATACCACTTAACTTGTGGCGTACGAAATCGTTTTAACCAATATAACAAGATTAACTAATGCGAAAGCGATCATTAACAGCAAATTACTGAAAATCACTAAAAATTTAAAACCATTTACAAAGAGATCCATTCTCAGGAAAACTCTTTAAACAAGAACCACAATATTATATTCACATACTGGTTCACAAAGTACATTCATTGTATTATCTCTTCTCGAGGAATATATATACATCATTGCTTTGCTAAAAAGCACAAGTAAAAAAATCCTCGAGGCATTCGAGCCAAAATCTCAGATCGATTATAATAACACTATCCACTGACTCCTAGGACCTGAGAGTATAGATATGACACATATGACTTTCTATACAAAGCTTGACAGCCAGTATCCCCGCCTGGGATATCACTATTGTCCATGTTGTTTCTGTTGCTGCTGTTCTTCCCCTGCTATAGAGTTTCTGCCTCTTTGTCTTCGTCTACCTAAAAAATGTTGGATTCCACGGGGGTGAGACAACTTATAAAATTGCCCCAGCGAGAGATAAAACCTTCCACCGAAAACATTATTATTGTAGTTTAATAGAAATAAACTGAGCAGTGGAATCATATATTTCAATAGAAGATAAATCGATATTTATGCAGATTAGAGCAACATTCCTATTCAAGTATTTCAGCTATAACTTGATAAGGCAACATGTCTCTTATTCAATACGGAATTAAAGAACATAAGTAACATTTATGTATCAAGGACATGCTAAGCAAGATAACATCAACTAGTGGTTCTCGTATTTCAATCTTATACAAATATGCTACACGGCTGGTTACATTTTACAAACATACTTAAGCTCTGAGGAGATGAGGTATACCTCTCATGCTCCAACTGACCATTGCGAAGTCGAAATCGGTACCACACAAAGTCAATAGAAGAGTCGGCTTCAATGACCTCCCACATCTCGGTCAGTGCGAGATCACATGCAGGACATCTAGTGTCTTTTCTAAATAGCTTGTCAGGGTATAGTGGCATCTTCTCTATAGAGTTACAGTGGTGGCTGTTCAATCTTTGCAATCAAGAGATCTCATGTTTACCCCCATCGATCTGGCATTTACATCATCAGGAGATTTGTGATACATCCATATCGACACATATAATGAAGGATTGAGAGGTTTAATGTTTACCTTCCATCAATTCCCCCATTAGGACGTATGGATATTTTCACTCATCGACCCCCACATATTCAAAAATATGCGAACTCTAGGAGAACTTGTAGAAAAACCTATTTCACCATCACCAGCTACTGACAATGATGGATCTATGGTCAGAGCACTACATGAATAGATTTCACTTGATTAATTATGAACATTATCATATTCTTTTAGCATCAGCCAAGTTATCAAACATAACTTATTAGGATAAATGCTACAAAGAAACATGTACTATTTTCATCAGTTACTTCTCAGTCTTTATAAGACATTGGGATCTCAGTCCCTCATATTAATACTGGGAATTTGCATCCTTCCACAATCTCATTACCATAATCATATGGATCTGGGTATTCAAACCCTTAGCTCATCACTAAGCACTTTCACCACTTTTTTAGGTAACTATCACCTTTAGGTCATCTCACCAAGGTAAACATGACACTTGTTACACAAGAATCTCGTATGGCACTTGAGGCTCGTTAGCTCTATTGTTACCTCTTACTAGGCAACAAGGCATATTATGGCACACAAGGCTCAATAAACAATTTCAATAAATAAGGCATCAGAGCTCAAACTTGGCTATGTTCATAATCTCATGATACCTGATTGGTTAGCACACCTGATAACAGATATATCAATTATATTTCAGTTTCATGCTATTCAAGGGTAACACCACTATTCCCTTGCCAGGGTTAGGGTTTCCCATTTCATGTCAATTGGGGATATTCGTCCCATTACCCAGATCAGGGTTATGGTTTATCACCATATTACCCAAGATTAGGGTTTCATATAGCATTACATAGCATCACCCTGGATTTGAGTTCCACATGACATTAATATACCAGGGTTTTACATGACATCACCCTAAATTAGGGTTCCACATAATATCACCCTAGATTAGGGTTTACATTCAATATCCCACAATTAGGGTTTACTATTCATCCCAATTAGGGTTTGCTATTCAATTACCCATAATTAGGGTTTACTATTACTATTACCCTAGATTAGGGTTTCACTCAGAATTGCCCTAATTTCAGGGTTAGGATTCATTAACCTTCTCAATTTGGGTTTTCATGATCTCTTCACTAAGGATAATACCCTAATCACCGCATGATTAATACTCATGTATTAATTCATTTCTATCATCCTCTCAACTTGATTAGGTTACATCAACCATTCAATCAAGTACCCACAATTATGATTGACACAATGTACTACGACATTGCTTTTATAACCTTTTAGGGTTAATTAATCTAAAGGTACTAATCATCTAGGTACTTTAGGGTTTCAGCCTTTGCACCTAACATTGATAATCATCATTGGATCAATGGATCAATTATCATCTTAAATATCCAAATGATTTGATCACATTGGACCTCCATTCGGTTTTCGGGTTTCAACACCAAACGGTTTTGAAACCATTTGATTCCAAATGGTCCTGAGACTGTTTGACCCCAAATAGTTTCAAGAACATTTGGACTCAAACGGTGGGCCAAATCGGCCTCAAAACCGAAAGGGTTCATTTGATAGATCTATCAATCAATTAAATTAGGGTTTGCACCATCGATTTCTTCATCAATTGAGTTATTGAAGTCCATAAATGTATGATCCTTGGACCCTCAACCCTCAATCATAGCCATTGATCATCCAAACGGTTTTGGTTGACTTGGTCCATACGGTTTGAAACAATTTAAGGCTCCAAACAGTTTTGACCTAGAAGTCCAAACGGTTTGAAACTGTTTAAGGCTCCAAACGGTTTTGAGCTTACTTGTCCAAACGGTCAACCCAACTCCAAACTGGAAACTCAAGTATGTTCAAATGGTTTGAAACCAATTAAGGCTCCAAACGGTCAACTATCCCAATCGTTCAACATGCCCAAACAGTTTGGGGTTCAATCTCCAAATGGTTTACAAACCGTTTCATCACCAAATGGTTTGGTGAAAACCGATTAGATCATTTTGTTCAAACCGATTGCAACTAGATCTTATTGAGATGTGGGCTTAAGATGATGTCATCATAGTCAAGCTTCAACCCCTCGAATTCTACTGCCATTTCCATGGTAGTTTCATCAATTAACCAAAGAAATTTCAAGAAGAACAATTGAACATATTGAATTCAATAACAATGATTAAGGGTTCAAGTTATATAACCTACCTTCAATTGAGCTTCAAGGCTTGGAGCTTCACATAAACAATGGTGAAGAAGCTTTCTCAAACCACAAGGTTTGTTCCTCAAGATTTCGAGTGAAAAGGATTGGCTAGAGTTAAAGATTGAGTGAAGAAAAGAAGAAATCAAGCATTGATTTGTGATTTCCACCATGAAATTAATGTGAAGGAAGGTTAAGAAGCTTACCAACAGGTTGGGGGTCGTCCTCCTATTGCTCCTAATCTTCCTTGGTCGTTTTGCAAGCTAGAAGTGAATGTGGATTTGAAATTTCCCTTTCAACTCATGGATAAAGGAGCATATATGCATCTTTTTGTAAAATTCGTTTCATAAAGAGAAAGTAGGAATTATATCCTCCATTTCCTTGCCACTTTCCCCCTTCCCTTCCTTGGTTTAGAGGATATGTCCTTTGCCTCTTATTCCTCTCAATTATCCATGATTTAAAGAAAAGAAAATTAAGCACCTTAGCCCTTATAATTAATAATAATATCCATAAGTTAGTGCATATTTCTTTTTAATTTCTTAATGTTAGTGGGTTCTCCACTCACGTAGATATTTCCATTGCCTTTGGAAGGCATAAGGATGTCCATATATAGGGATTTTCAACCAACACAATTTTGGTTGAAGGGCAATCCATTTAATATAATTATTTTTTCATTAAATTGATTTAGGGGATTTAATGTTGGAGCATAACACCGACGAGTTTCCCTCTCTAGGTTTTCACTCTGCCTTCCCTCTAGAACTCCCAGCGGCCACCGCTGGCGGGAGGGAGTGCCTCCTCGGCACCGCCCTCCCCCTGGCTTTCTTGTTTCGGTGAGGTCCTCGTTTGAAGATAGAGTTGATCCCGGTGTTTGGGAATCTAGCAGCGCTCTCAGTCGGTGTCCTTTGGGTCGCCCCAAGGCTGGGTTGGGGAGGAGATGTGATGTGTTGCTTCGGTGTTTGATCTAGGTCCTGGTGGTATTTTTGACTTGTCGACTTCATCTCGTTCAAGAGTGACGAGTGGAGAGGAGTCGAGCCCTAGATTTACCACTATGTTGTTGCTCTGTCCAGGCGTGTCAGACGCCTGTGATCCTCCCACCCGTGCTGATTACTGGTGCTTCCAGTGAAAGGTGACCCACGACATCAACCTAGAAGTGCCTGACGGTGGAGAT
The DNA here is from genome assembly GCA_963693085.1 of Alisma plantago-aquatica. Lineage (NCBI taxonomy): Eukaryota > Viridiplantae > Streptophyta > Magnoliopsida > Alismatales > Alismataceae > Alisma > Alisma plantago-aquatica. The sequence continues at coordinate 1,711,086,669 of OY856409.1, read as the reverse complement.
TGCGCCTGAGCCCCTTCTACGCGGTTTTTGGTGCTTGTCCCCTCCACATGTGAAACTCGATGTCTGGCCTTCTGCCTTGGTTTTGGGCGATGGAGATGGGCGACCATCAAGGGATTCACGGCTGGAGATGATAATCCTCTCGTGCTTCCCTACAGGCATGGTGGGTCACCCTCTTTCTGGTCAATGGATTGCCTCTTTGAGCAAGCACTTCTGGTGGTGGGGGTTCAAGGGAAGTCAGTTTTTCCTCTCTTTCTCTTTGGTCCCCTCTGCTGGTGCGTATAGATGTTTCCTTCAACAGTGAGCTGCCTCTGTGCAAACAGGGGTCCTCTCCTTAAGTTGGCCGCATTTCAGCTGGGAAGAGTTTGGTTGAGCTTTGTTCTCCTCCAGATAGTTCCTCTGATCATGGAGTTAGGAGTCTCTGTGCAAGCAGGTGACTAGGCACACGCTTCTTGGAGGCATATGGTTGTTCCAAAAGATCCCTGGGAGGTTTTGATTCGTTTAATGAAGATGAAAATGAAGTTTTCTTAGAATCCATTCTTTCAAGTGTTGAGAAAAATGCATATGGAGGACAGGGGGGCTCTCCTTTTCATGTACATGAACCGTTGGTATTACCTTTGTTGGTTACTTTTGGACCAGATTATGCAGCATGGGAGTTTGCTTGGTTTGGTAGAGAAGAGTCCTGTTGGCTGTTCCTCCTTGATGGTACTATCGACCCTGGTAGTCATGTCTGCTTCAGAAGGCAGGATGTCACATTTTGAAGGTGTTCATATTGTTAACTGACTTTCATGTCTTTTGTAAACAGTACAACAACTGCAAGGTAGTTGTTAGTGTAGGATAGTTCGAACTGTCACCTTTTCTCTTCTTCTCGGGAGTCCTTTTGTAGGACCTCTTTTGATTCCATCCTGTTGGGATCTGGGTTTTAGTTCTGCTATTTGGGGTACTTCATGCCCTATGTGCTAGATTCTAGCTTTTCTATATGGGTTACTTTCGTGCCCAAAGTTATGGTTTTATAGCAACATGTTTTTTTGACCGACCAAAAAATTATGCTTAAAACTTGATTATTTTAATATCAAGATCATGTCTCCTTCAAAGAGGTAAAATGAGATGCTCCTCTCATTTTCTTTGCTTTACATGATACCAAGAAACATTAGGGACTATTTTGAAGTGGTAACTTGTATATTGAACCCTGGGTTTTGGGTAAATTGCACATTACACCAAAACTAGGTTTTAATGAACACACATTGCTTAATCAGCTCTTTCTTGGTATTCAGGATTTCACAAGCCATTCCTCTGCATCATCTTCATTCTCATGATGCTTCAACACATGAAGAACATCTTATCATGCACAATTTGCAATTTTACCCCTCAACTTGGATAATTTTCACTTTAGTCCAAAAAGAGTAAAATATCATTTCGACCTTATTCAGAAAGGACTAAAATTGAAATAAGAGTTCCTCTTGAGCCTTAATTACTTTTCAAAAGATAAGAGCAAGCATATAATCCACTTTATTAAACAAAACATCTAGGGTTAAAGGATAACCCATGTCAGGGATGTTACATGGTAAGCCTCCCCTAGACCAAGGAAGGTCAAGATGCAATAGAGGTTAGGATAGATCTCCCTACCTAGATGATATGAGAAGGAAAGAGTACTGTCAAGGGACAGATCTGGTTGAACTACATATGAGAGAGATGGTTCAACTACACCATGGTGCGAGTTCAAAAGTTCTTGACTATGTCCTACATGTTCACTTCCATAATTGGGAGTAGGTACATGAAGAGCCTGATGATAGTATAGTTTATCACCCCTAACTAATGGTTAGTATGATACAAACTAGAGGGTTTGATGAGAGCATGTGTGCTTGTTCAGGGTGATATCTAGAGATAGTTCTTGTCCTCTATATGATGTGATGATAACCACCATAGCCAGTATCGGGATTTGAATAGGCTCTATAAAGGAGGTTGTGTCGGTCACTACTTCATTAAAGATGATGTTAGTGAAGGGACCTCGCAAAGGCGTGAAAAGGACCACAGTGAGTACATATGAAGTCGCTTTGATCGTATAATGGCTAAAAGGAGCCCAAGGATGACATGAGTCATAAGATGATGCAAAGTAGACTGACATGCAGTTCACTGTGGGGAATATGTGACATGAAAATCTGAGCCCTCAGGATGAGTCCCCCATGAATGGGTTCTTTTTAAGATGGTTTGGTGTAGAAGGTTATGTTTGATCTTACCCCTCAGGATAAAGTAATGTGTGATGAGTTCCATGTGTCCAATTTAGATCACTATGTGAGGTACCCAGACCATGTGCGGAGCAATGGACCTAGTGAGCCCCAAGGGAGGCTGAAATGACCTGAGTCAACTTGAGGTTTATAGATGCCAAGGTGAAAGAACTCAGAGAAAAGGATATGTGATGATAAAGGTTCTTTGGAAGTTCCATGGATAAGGTAAAGACACATAGAGGCCAATGATGGACATCAAAAAGTCTTATCATGATTTGTTTGTTTTCTTGATGGAATTTTAAGGACAAAATTCCTATAAGAGGGGAAGGATGTTACAACCCCAATTTTTGGGTTCTTTTGATGAGAAATGTAATTTCTCATATTATAGATATTTGAAAAAATAATTACACAATTTGTTTTGAATAAAAGAATTCTGTTTACAATAGCCTTGTTGGTTGTTTTGTGAGCTTTATTGGCTATTGGGCCCAATAATAAGGAAAACACAAAAGGAACTCCATTATTACTATGAAATGGAAAAAAGAAAAATGTGGAAACCTCTATAAGGTAAAAGAATTTAATCCAAAGGTAGATTTCGTGCCTCTTGGGTTCCTTGGGTTCCAAGGAGACCAAAGTTGCAAAGATAAAGCAACAAGAAAAGATAAGATCAATTAAATATTTCTTTATTAAGAAAGAAATTGAAAACAATGATAAAATGTGGGAAATAAGTGAAAAGAGGTATAATTAAGTTATCATTGGTGGATTTTCATATCCGAAGGATTCCTAATGTTAAAAGGAATGTCAATGATGAAAATAAAAAGAAAGATAAAGAGAAATCCTCAAAAGAGATATTTTAATAAAGAAATAAAAAGGATAATGAGAAATAATGGATTTTAATGCATCTAGAAGGATAATGAGTATCCACTAAAAAGGATTTCGAAATATTAGAGTTTCTTGGGGGTCCAAGGAGCCGCAATGGAGAAAGAGAAAGAGAAAATACCAATAATAAAAAATAATTGGATAATGTGATGCATAATGAATGCATTTTGTGGTATTATTGAAAAGGAGGTATTTTCTACTAAAAGAAAATATTTTTTTTCGTGGCCAATGAATTAAAAGGCAAGTATAAAGAGTATAAGGGAGAGGATTTTCGAATTCCTAAAATCCAAATAATAAAGAATATTAAAGAGATAATAAGGAGAGAGAAGCTTGCTTCCTAATGAAGGAACTTGGGTTCCTATTGGGGAAAGAACTCTTTAACTCTTAGATGGTCATCTTAGGGCGTGGATATCCACCCCTATATAAAGGGTAGAGCCCCTGGTTTGAAGGGAAGAGAGATCCCACGTAGCCCTCTCTATTCTCCTTCTTTCAAACCCTAACACAAGAGAAAAGCTCTATCTTAGGAGCATCATGGAGTTGTGAAGGGGTTGCAATGGGGGCGTGATGCTTCCATAATGACCTAAGGAAGCTCCACCATCATCTTCTTGCGCTGACCTTTGTACAATACTTGCAAGAGGTTTGTAACCTCACTACAGATTGCAGGCTTGGCACTCATGAAACAGGCCATCTCGGCCATGGTTTGGGGCCTGGTTGAAAGTGGCCGGGGGTGGCGGAGGCAGGGAGCTGGTTTCTGGCTAGCTTTGGGCTAAGAGATGGTGGGAGGCGATCCCGGGAAGTACTGTAGGTCGGCGACAGCTAGCGGTTCGTGAGGTTGAAGAAGACCCGGTGGCATTGGACATTTCTACCCCCTGTGTGCTCAAGAGTTGATCGCTTAGTTAAGGGTAATAATGTAATTTTGTTATGTTTCCAAGTAGCCAACATATGTTGCATGGAAGGGGACACATGGCGCTCTCTGATTGGCTTTGGTAAGTAATTTCTTACAAAAATTGTATCTAAATATTAGTAGCTCCGATGGAACATGCAAAATATGAAAGTTGCTCAGAAAAATGAGAGAAATCCATTAAAAATATATTTAGAAGGTAATTCCTCTTGCTATTCGAAAAGTAGTGTAAGTTATCAACTTTAATGAATGAAAGATTAAGAAACCCTATTTTGAGATGAGTAATGTACTTAGTAGGGTTTAATGGATGATTAAAGTTGATATTGACATGTTAATTGCAAAAAGGTACATTAAGAACAAAAAGGATGAACTTTGCACATAATGGGTTTAATTTAGATATTCATGTGCATAAATATGCTTTAATGGACCTTAAAATCCTAATATTAGTAAATGTGACTCTTAATGGCTTTAATTGCTCAATTTCATGACTAAAGTTGAGATATCATAATTCCAAGCTATTTTAAGTATAAAAATTCATAATTGTGGATAAATACCCTTAATTTAGTAATTAGGGTTTTCTAATGGATAAAGATGGAATTAATGAAAAATAGAGTTCATATGTGAATTAGACCATAATGAACTATGAATTGATGATAAATGAGCACAATGATCTTATCATGGATTAAAAGGATAAGAATGGTAGCTTTAATGTAAAAGAGGCTTAATGGACTTAATTGATGATTAATTGTTGTTTATCTGAAACTCGGGTTATATGTTGTTAAAAGGTAACCCTAATATCTTTTGTGAAGAATAGATGAGATAAATCGGGTTTGTGAGTAATTGTATAAAATTAGGGTTTAAAATAGTAAAAGATGAATGGAAACCCTAATTGCAATGGAAACCCTAAAAGTGGACTAGAAACTCTAGGAAGCGAGCTAGGTTTAATGGATCTTGATGGCATAATCAATAATAGGAAATTGTATGATTATTTCAAGATCTTGTTATGTGTGCTTGCTTGCTTGGATTTCTTACTTACATGGAATATTTCTATCTCAAATCATCGTGACAGGTATGTTGTTATTCTTATGAATAATTGCTTTAGTTTCACGGTGATTTCTGAACATTTTTATTGGTTGCCTGAAAATAACTGATTGGATGACTTTTATTGCATGCAACTATAAACTGACTATGATTATCACTATAAATAGGTATATATAACTGGCTTAGATCCGGGTCCTCCTCTGTGGCTTTGCAAATGCTAAAAAGGGTAACCTAGAGCAAGGTCTAGGCTATCATGAGTTAGAAATTGGGCTACCCACATGTAGTGCCATGAGACTCTTTAGCACACCATGAGTTAAGGAGTGAGTTACCTATGGGTAGTGCCATGTGACTCAACCCTAGAAATTGATTCATCTGTTAGGTAGGATCATGAGAGGTTTAATGGGGATCTACCATAAGGAAGGTAGCATCCAGGTCCAATGTAGGGACATCGCAGAGGATAGGGTATGTATGAATCACGCAGTTATATTTAAAACATAAAGTTGTTTGTTAAACTTTAATTGACTGCAATATGTTGTTATGGTTAATTGCATGATTATTGTTTCCCCCACATACCAGATTTATGCTGACTGACATTTTGTTTGTTGGCATTTTAGGTACAAATGAAAAGGGACAAATAGTAAAGTGGCATATGTGGAATTAAATGAGAATTAAAGTACAAAGGAGGATTAGTTAGAATACACTCCAGATGTAGATAGAAATAGTTAACCAAGTTTTTGAAAAAGGTATGCATAGTTTAATTTCATTACAACCTTTCATTTTAGTTGGTATAATTTGATAATTATTATAGATTATTTATCGAACCTTTGATCCGAAAATTGGGATAACGTCTCTGACCTCTTGGTCTCCCTTAATTGGTGGTTACTGGGAGGTGTGGTCGTTACAAATAGGGACAGAAGACAAGGCATCCAAAACAAAATTTTGTCCCTATTCCTTTCCAAAAGATCAATTCAACAATGATGTATCTAGGAAACAAGGTAGCAACAAGTATACCTAGTCATAGAGCAAGTCCCAAGACTACTCTTGCTTGGTGATGTGTGTTCTTTGCAAGACACATACAAACAACTATTCATGATGGCCTCCTGCTGCAACACCAAAGACGATAGTGGTTCTTATCTTCCTAGTATAGCAACAACAACCTCTACGCCTCTATGTGGTCCTCATGAACCATCAAGAAATCCTTGTCATGCTTTCTAGAGCGAAAGGGAAGAAGTTGCCCCTTCGATGTCAACATGCTAGCATTGAATTGTTCTCCCTTTTTGTCTCTTCCTTTTATGGGTAAGACTTTCTTGGGTTCTCACATTACCACAACTAAGAGAGGACAACATTTGTTAGAGCTTGTTGTTGTGTCTCCTGAGAGCTTTTCTACACTTTTTATTTATATGATGGTCATGTACAGGGTTTCTAGATCAAATGGGAATAAAAAAGATGAAATTTCACCACATTTTTAGCTGTGATGAATCATGAGTCAGTCGAATCAACTCATGAGTTGGTTTATTCAACACTTGATTTAGTTGACTCACACTCAATTTGTTGACTTAACACTTGAATCAATCAACCACCGTTCTTTCCTATTCACTAGCACATTGCCTTTCAATACAATCATCAATGCACCACATACCATTAGCATTAATCCATGTTCCAATCTTACCGATCGTTCAGTTATTTGACTAAAATTCTGAGTTTCTTGACTCGACACCAAAGTTGTTTGACTCAACACTTGAGTAGGTCGACTCATGTTCCCATTCAACCAAATTCTAGTCAATGTTGTTTGAATTGGTTACCTAAACAATTTAGTAAGCATGACACATGAATCGATCAACTCAACACTTGAGTCGGTGGACTCAAATTCCCTGTCATTAAATTATTCATGAGTAAACTCCTATTCTAGTTATATCATATGTGTGTCACCCTATATGTCCCAAGTTACATTGGCAGTGAATTCTCATAACCAAATTATGTCATCACAAGCAATGATTGGTATATAGACACACATCATTTCTGTCGAAGTAATTTGAAAGCTAAAAAACTACTTCAACCTACAATCATGATCAGTGCTACTAGGATTTTATAGTTCCTTTGTCTCTGATATTTTGATTGAACTTGAGGCATGGAATCATCATCCTCTTCAATATTCAACATATGGTTCTTGAACTAGATAAAACTATTGATATACACATGAGCTCAATATCTCATATTGAATCACATGAGCATGGCCATGTATTTCTCAATATCTCTTATATATATTTATATATATATATATATATATATATCATATCATATTGACTAACATGAGCATGGCCATGCATTTCTCAATATCTCTTATCAAGTGGCCAAAATATCATTCTCATGTAGGTGGGACAATCCCATCTACATCACTCACTGTCAATCCCCATGTGTCACAATGTACCAAAGAACCATCTCTATAGAAACCCTTATTCTAGGTCTTTTTGTATGATGTTAAAGTTCATCGAGCAACATGTGATGAGTGTAGTGACTTTAGGTCTAAGAACCACAATAACCAGTATCACTTTTGAAAGCTGATTTTAACTACCATTCAATGGTTCCTTGTATCACTCTCAAGGTGGTTCTGTCTGATACAAAGTTATCTAACAAGCACTATAACATTTGAATAGGGACACAACAAGAATCTATGTACTCTTATCATACATATGATATCATTGTCCAAGTTCGAATCCATTAGACATATATTTTTAATTACCATCATTATTTAGACATTTATTATGTTACATCATTATGTCATAACTAAATAAAACTAAATAAACAAAATTGCCTTATATTATTATCAAATCAATTAAGTCATATCATGTTACAATAATCACATAATTGTTCTCTAGGCATACATACCAACAGACTCCCAATTGCACTTAGAGACAATCACTCATGAATCTTATTACAAATGATCTAACATGCCCATCATGCTTCTGTTATGAAAGTGCTTTTTTCATTGGGTCAACAATATTTCTGTAAATTGATATTTTATAGATCTTCACACATCCACATTGTATGATCTCTTGCATGAGATTGAACCTCCATAGTATATGCTTAGAACGTCGATGCAATCTAGGTTCATTAGCCTATGCAATACCTCCATTGTTATCAATATACAACTCTATTGCATTGCAAATTCTTGGAACCACCCAAGTTCACTGATGAACGTCTTGAACCAAATAGCTTCCTTTTCTACCTCAGATGCATCAATATACTCAGGTTTTGTTTTTGAATCAAAAACTATCTTTTTCTTGGAACTCTTCCATCTCACATCTCCATTGTTGAGGCAAAACACAAATCCTAATTGTGATCAATAATCATAATTTTTGGTTTGGAATCTTACCCACTATAACCCCTTACACCCAAATCCTCGTTACCACTATAAATAAGAAAATGATCCTTAGTTCTTCTCAAGTAATTAAGATGTTCTTTATGGAAGTACAATGACTTTCACATTGATCTGAATGATACCTACTCATCATGCTCAAGGCATACAAGACATCGAGATGAGTGCATAATGTTGCATACATTATTAGATCATTGCATACACATATGTAATCTTACTCATACATTCCCATTCTTTACAAGAACTTGGAAATTGGGATTTAGTGATGTTAATTGCATGATACATAGGGAAAATTCCCTCTTTTTGAGTCTTGCATGGTGAAACCTTTCAACATTATATCAGTGTATGTACTCTGGATTAGGCCAAGAAGCCTTCTAGATCTATCACTGTCGATCTTGATTCCTAAGATATAGGATGTTTTCACTAAGTCCTTCTCAAAAAGTTACTTCCCTTTCAGTTATTTAGCATATATAAAGTAGGGATGTCATTCCCCATCAATAGTATGTCATCTACATTTTGACTAAAGCCTAACTCTTTGACTATGTCATCAAAACAAAGATTCTTGCTCTGAGATGCTTGCTTCTATCCATAGATTGACCTTTGTACGTTACATACTATTGGATTTCTTTGGATATAAAAAACCTTAGGTTGTGTCTTGTACACATCCTCAATAAGATTCCCATTAAGGAAAGAAGTTTTAACATCCATCTACCAAATCTCATAGTCATGATACGTTGCAATCACAAGCACGATCTTGATGGACTTAATCATGGCAATTCGTGAAAATTCTTCATCATAATCAACACCTTGAACTTGTTTGAAACCTTTTTTAACCAATTTTCCTTTATAGGTTTTTACATTACCATCCATGTCGGCCTCTCTTTTGAAGACACTTTTGCACCATATGGGTTTTACCCCTTCAGGTGGAACCATCAAGGTCCATACCTTATTGGTGTACATGGATTCCATGTCAGATCTCATGGTTTCAATCCATTTCTCAAACTCTGGTCCATCAATATGTTCTAGGTAAGTTGTTGGATCATCATCTATGACCAACTCACCACCTTCTTAAGACACGAGATAACTAAATCTTTTTGGCTCAATGTGTGTCCTACTAGATATACAAGGTTCTTGTCTTAGATAAGGAAATTGAGATTCCATAATAGTTTGTAGGTCTCCTTGTTACTTCTATACCTCTACAAGTTCAATGTTTTCCTATTGGTCTTAAACCTCCTTGAGTTCTACTTTCTGCCCACTGATTCATTTACAAATAAATTCCTTATATAGGAATATACTAGTCCTGGAAACAAACACTTTGCCATCAAATGGAGGGTAACCGAAGTATCCCATATTAATGAAGGGATGGTTCTAGGGTGATAATGGTGGGGCAATGGATGCGGTGGCCCATGCATTTGCCATCCTCCTTCTCAATCTATAGCAACACAGACTATAGATAGAATCTCAATGAATGTGGATATGAGAATGGATTCACCAATAAAGGAACCAACAAAGGAAACACAGAAATTCTACAAAGAAGCAACGACAGGACATTCAAATAGAGTGACATCATCTCTGACCCAAGTTTCACCTAACACGCTCAAGGAGGCTGCTATCCATATCGATCTTTCAAGGAGCATTCCTTCTATCATAATTAACCAAGAAACCCTCCCACCACTACTTGAACCATGGAGGTTTGCAATTGTCATCAAATTTGTCAACTCAAATGTAGGTTTCAATGCTTTTATGAACCAGATCACTGTCCTCTAGAAACCATCAGAGGAATTCTGGGCTATCGATATTGATATGGGTTACTACTTTATTCAACTCATAAACAATGATGGCTTCATCAAATCTGTGACTAGATGGGCCAAGATGATCTTCAATCACTACTTGTATGTGTTGGATAAAGGGTTCTAGAGGGAGGGAGTGAATAGAGCTTCACGAAACTCACATGAAGAATTAGACTTTCAAATTATATTAAGTGTAAAAGCTTAAGTATGCCACCAATTTGAAGTCCTAACTAGAAAGCATAGAAAGGATGAGAGACAAGGATAGCATACACTTGGACAAAGTGGTTTAGAGTGGTTCCACACTTCAAACTAGAAGTGAGTCAGTCCACTACCTAGAGGTGGTTAATCTCTAGGACTTTACAATCTCGATGCTCTTATATTCATTCAAAAGATTACAAGATAAAACCACCTTCATCCAATTAATACCTCAAGAAAGGATCTTCAACCTACCAAAGAAACTTACTGACTTGAATGAGGGAGTCTTCTACCTTCAACAAGGACTTACCCACTCCATCTTCAAGTCTTTGGCCTTCACTACTACAGAAACAACATTCAGTGTCGCTTTTCTGGGCGTCGGTTATTTAGGAAAACCGACGCCTATAACATTCAACGTCGGTCATCTAGGTCATCCGACGTCTGTAGCCAAGACACGGGTACCACTTTGTATTCAGCGTCGGTTTTTTGCTAAAAAACCGACGCCTAAAACTGCCCGCGAAATCCAATTTTCGAGCAAAAAAAATATGTCACGTACGGCATCGGTTATTTACCAAAAACCCGACGCCTATATAAGATGAAAATTTGCGCGAAAATTTACAGCTTAGGTGTCGGTTATCCTTAGATAACCGACGCCGATAGTGGTTCCCGCCAATTTATTTAGGGCAAATTTTATCTAATTAGACGTCAGTTTTGTAATAGGAACCGACGTTGAAGACTTTAGGCGTCGGTTTTGTTAGATAACCGACGCCCTTTACGAACTTATTAGACGCACGATCGATCGACTTTAGGTCCCCTTTCCTGTTTCATTGTCTTCATCGCCCGCGCTTGCTACTGCTCACCGACGTCGCTGCCCGCCACCCTCTGCTACCGTCGCCCGACCCTCCACTGCTGTTGTTGCTTGTGTGCCGCCGCCGCTTCCTGCTCCTTCTACTGCCGGTGTCGCCACCGCCTGCCTGCTCCTTCTCCGACGCCTGCCTGCCCGCCGCCGCCTGCCTGCCCGCCGCCGCCTGCCGCTCCCTGCTCGCCGGTGTCGCTGCCGCTACTTGCCTGACTTGTGCCGGTGGTCCTGGAGCTCGCCGGTGTCACCGCCACCCACCTACTCGACCTACTCGACCTCGCCCTGCTCGCTTGCCCAGGTACCTCGCCCTGCTGTCGCCCACCTATTCAGTGATTAATGATTGGTACTACTGGTTAGTATTACTTTAGTGATTACTTTAATTCAACAATTCGTAGTTTGTTATTTACAATTACTGATCTGCTTGCCGATTTTCATGATTAGAGATACTGATTAATAGTAAGTATTGATGAATACTTAGTTAATTACTGATTTGTTGATTAGATATGTATAGAAGTTCCTTATAAATATATTTTTTATATACACATACATGTAGTTTTGTATAAAATACATGATGTAGTGTGATCTTAAATCCTAGAGTGTACCCCTTTTGTTCTATGATGGTACCTATGGCCCTAAATACATCCATAAGGGTCTATTGTATCCTAAAGAAGATTTATTTCTTCCATCTGCCCTAATTTTTATATGGATCTTAATCTTATATCGCTTACTCATAAATAAGAAAATATCCTCCCTTATGACCACCTTGATGTGTATGTCCCATATAATGCACATGTTGGACCCTAATGATACAATTTTTTTATGTTGAAAATGAATGTATGTTTCAAGTGTTGAACCTAATGTTGGAAAATGAACAATGAATTTATGTCCCATATAATCCACATTGTTCTTTATATTACTTGTACATTGGTATAAATTAGAATGAACAATCACTAAATTATATACTATTTGTATGGAGTCCGGCTTCATTGTAGATATCTATTATTGTGTTTGTTGGCCTAGAAACCCGTCCAAGATTTACTCATTAGGAGTAAATCTTGGATAGTCCCGGGTTTGGGACTGTTCTTGAACACCTAATCTCACTTAGGATGTAAGTGTATAATGTGTATTGGGTTTTCGAGAAAATTTCGGCAGCATTTCCCCGTTTGCTCTCTAAGTACATATGTACTTAGAGAACAGCGGGGAAATGCTGCCGAAATTTTCTCGAAAACCCAATACACATTATACACTTACTAGTGAGATTAGGTGTTCAAGAATGGGATAGGTGGTACACATTTATTATATATAAGAATGACGTCACATGTGTTTGTTGGCCTAGAATGTGAACAATCATTGTTTTTTATATTACTTGTACATTGGTATAAATTAGAATGAACAATCACTAAATTATATACTGTTTGTATGGAGTCCGGCTTCATTGTAGATATCTATTATTGTGTTTGTTGGCCTAGAAACCCGTCCAAGATTTACTCATTAGGAGTAAATCTTGGATAGTCCCCGGTTTGGGACTGTTCTTGAACACCTAATCTCACTTAGGATGTAAGTGTATAATGTGTATTGGGTTTTCGAGAAAATTTTGGTAGCATTTCCCCGTTTGTTCTCTAAGTACATATGTACTTAGAGAACAGCGGGGAAATGCTGCCGAAATTTTCTTGAAAACCCAATACACATTATACACTTACTAGTGAGATTAGGTGTTCAAGGATGGGATAGGTGGTACACATTTATTATATATAAGAATGACATCACATGTGTTTGTTGGCATTTCCGCGTTTGTTCTCTAAGTACATATGTACTTAGAGAACAGCGGGGAAATGCTGCCTAATCTTTTCGTAATATATACTTGTTTCCTAATATATACTTGTTTTCTCTGATCATAGAATGGATAGATCATGGATGTCCATTCATAATCGTTGCACCCCAGAGTTTATATCTGGTCTTGATCAGTTTATTAGATTTGCCGAGGAACATAGGAAAAAACCTACAGATAGGTTCTACTGTCCATGTAGGCATTGCGGTAACAACTTGAAAGTCAACACTGGTGAGGAAATCAAAAGTCATGTCATGTGCAACGGGATTGTACAAGGCTATACAGAATGGCACTGGCATGGAGAGATTTCAAAATCAAAACCAGTAGATGTCGATAGCAGTGCTTGGGTGGAAGAATAAATTGCCTCCGATGACGTAAATGTGAACGAACCAGTTCCAGCAGACATCGTTGATGCGATGCTGGATAGTTGTAGGGTAGAGCACACCGATCCACCTCCTATCTTTACAAACATTGTGCATGATGTTGAGATACCGTTATACACATGCTATGCTAAGTTTACGAAGCTTAGCGCTGTGTTGAGATTGTATAAGTTGAAAGCTAACAATAGATGGAGCGACAAAAGCTTCACTTCATTGTTGACTTTGTTGAAAGAAATTCTTCCTGAAGGAAACGAGCTTCCAATCTCAACATACCAGGTAAAGAAAATGTTGTGCCCAATGGGAATGGAGGCCAAGAAGATACACGCATGCCCGAATGATTGTGTATTATTTCAAAAGGACTATGTAGATTTGAAAGATTGTCCAAAATGTGGTGCGTCACGGTATAAATTGACGACTTCGGGGGAGTCCAAAACTGGTTCTCCTGCCAAGGTGTTGTGGTATCTACCTATAATATCACGGTTTCAACGCTTGTTTGCAAATCCGAAAGATGCGAAGAATTTGAGGTGGCATGCAGATGTTAAGAAAAATAATGATGGGATCCTACGACATGCGTCTGATTCCCCACAGTGGAAGAAGATTGATCTATTGTACCCTAAATTTGGTGAAGAAGATAGGAATCTAAGACTTGGGCTTTGTACAGATGGGATGAATCTGTACGGGACATTGAGCAGCCAACATAGCACTTGTCCAGTCATGCTTGTTATATACAATCTTCCTCCCTGGATGTGTATGAAAAATAAGTACGTTATGTTGTCATTGTTGATATCGGGCCCTAAAAAACCCGGAAATGATATCGATGTTTATCTTGAACCTTTGATTGATGACTTAAAGAAACTTTGGGCTGAAGGTGTGATGACCTATGATGCTTCAGCAAGAGAGACATTTCGTTTGCACGCTATGTTGTTTTGCACTATTAATGACTTTCCAGCATATGGGAATTTGTCTGGATATAGTGTCAAAGGAGCTAAAGCGTGTCCTATATGTGAAGAAAACACTGATTCAATAAGACTAAAACATGGCGGCAAGACTGTATATCTTGGTCATCGAAGGTTTCTTTCAAAATTCCATCTGTATCGTAGGAAGCGCAAAGCATTCAATGGATGGAATGATGAACGGAGTGCACCTAAACCTATACCAGGGGATGTTGTTTATGAAAGAGTAAAAGACATTGTCAATGAATTTGGTAAGAAATCACAATGTAGTATGGCCACACGGAGTGACAATTCTTCATTCAAGAAGAAGTCAATATTTTGGGATCTTCCTTATTGGAGTTCTTTGACAGTCAGGCATTGTATCGATGTAATGCATGTTGAGAAAAATGTATGTGATAGCATCATTGGTACTCTATTAAATATACCAGGTAAGACTAAAGATGGGATAAAATCCAGACTGGACCTACGTGAAATGGGAATAAGGTCAGAATTAACAGAATTACGTGAAATGGGTAATAAAAGAACATACTTACCTCCGGCTTGTTACACGTTGTCTAGAAAGGAGAAGAAAACTTTTTGTGAATGCTTGGTAAATGTTAAGGTGCCACATGGTTACTCATCCAACATCCGTAGATTGGTATCAATGAAAGATCTGAAGTTGATAGGTCTTAAATATCATGATTGTCACACTCTAATGCAACAAATATTGCCCGTGGCAATTTGATCTATATTGCCGAAGCATGTAAGGTTTGCAATTACCAGACTTTGTTTCCTTTTCAACAGTCTATGCAGCAAAGTTATTGACCCTGATACTCTCGATAATTTGCAAAGAGAAGTGGTTGTTACCCTATGTCAGCTTGAGATATATTTCCCTCCTTCATTCTTTGATATCATGGTACATCTTGTTGTCCACTTGACTAGGGAAGTGAAAATGTTGGGACCAGTTTTCTTGCATTGGATGTATCCCTTTGAACGATACATGAGCGTTTTTAAAGGTGATGTTCGAAACCGTTATCGGCCTGAAGGGAGTATTATTGAAGGTTATGTGGCGAGAGAGGTTATGGATTTTTGCAATGACTTTTTCAGTGGTAATGACACTCCTGATAATGACAAGAATATTGAGGAGGGCAAAGGAATTTCGGGATCACGGGTGAAAGTAATCAGCCGTGAGCAGTTGGAACAAGCTCACTTGTATATTTTACACAATATGGACGAAGTGAGTGTTTATATCGAGGAACATACCAATTTCATAAAGAGACAACATCCTCGAGCAAGTTCAATGTGGCTTGCTAGAGAGCATAATAAGACTTTTACTAAGTGGTTTGAAGATAAAGTCTTACATCAACTATCTCAAACACCAAATGATATTACATAAACTATCAAATGCCTCGCCTTTAAACCAAAACTGAATGTTATGTCTTATGAAGGGTTTGACATTAATGGATTCACATATTACACAAAGCGCCAAGATGATAAGAGTGTCGTCCAAAATAGTGGGGTCACTCTTCAAGCGTCGACTATGTACTTTGCAAGTGCAAAGGATAAGAGTCCACGTGAAGCTAAAATGTCATATTACGGTGTCATTGAGGACATTTGGGAGTTTGACTTTGCATGATGTCCATGATGAGCATGAAGTCCATGATGAGCATGCTGTCCATGACGAGCATGGCGAGGATACTAATATAAGTTCTAAAAACATATCCTGTATTTCTATAAAATTCACTATCTTCTAGTTATGTCATATATCCTATATTTCTATATTGAACTAATTTAGTGTGTTTTATTTTTGTCAAATTTTAGGTTGATGCACCTGTACCCACTGAAGCACTGGAGCAACTTGATGCGCAACACCAAACACTTAACAAGAAAAGGGGCATCACTCTGTTGAATAAGTTATTAGCGCTAAGTGGTAGTGGATCCAAATTGGTGGTGGAGTTTGATAATGGAGGAAATCCAATTGGAGTGAACCGCAATAATTTTGTAAACTATCTTGGGTGTACCACTCGGAGCCATTGTGGTGTTAAGTATGACAATTGGCATAAAGTTCCTCAAGGGAAAAAAGACTTGATATGGAAGGATTTATGCGTGAGTTATTATTATTTGCAATTCTATTTTGTAGATTACAAATTCTATTATTTGCAATTCTATTTTGGATACTAGTTAATAAAATTTCTATTTTACAGAATTTGTTTGCATTGGATGAGAAGTTGCATCGTAAAAATGTGATGCAACGCGCTGGAAAGATGCTTAGGAATTATAGGACAAATCTGAACAGAGAATACATAAAAGAGGGTGATAAGAAGAAGAAGTCAGCCCTTGAACAATGGAACTTCTTGGACAAAGAAGATTGGGACAATTTTTTTGCTTCAAGAAAATCTGAAGAATTCAAGGTATTAGGCATCACTCCCAATTTAATTAATATACATTGTATTCACCTATTCAAGATTAGCATTTAGTGCTACTAACCAAATCATTAATATGCATACTAATTAGGCCCTCAGTGACGCACAAAAATCAAGGCGTGCACTGAATGTGCATGACCACACTATGGGTCTAAAAGGCTATGCAAGCGTTCGCCAAAGACTACAGGCAGAGTTTGCGGCTACTCAGGAGTCTGCTCCTAGTCAGGAGTCTGCCACACCCATGCCTCGCCATGATATCTGGATAGCTGGCAGGCAAAACAAGAAGGGTGAAATAAAGAAGCATGTAACTGCTGAGGCGGCTGCAAAAATGGTAAAATAACACTCTTAGAGAAATCGTTTGAATATTGATTATTTGTGGTGTTAACTTACCAATTTCTGTTTATGGTGATTAGCGGGAGCTGCACGAGCAGAGGAAACAAGGCACGTTCATCCCTCAGGGCACAAGGGATGAATTGACAGTTTCTCTGGGTAACCCAGAGCATCCTGGACGTGTTAGAGGTGTCGGCGCTGGTGTTGGCATCAAAGCATTCTTTGGGCCATCCCAGCGCAAACCCAGAGCGGGACTTTCTCAAGAAGAGGTAACCTATTCTTTTTTTAGAATGTTACTGCAAACGGAAATTCATTAATAAGAAGCTAATGTTTCTTTTATCCATGTATAGGAGAATAAGAGAGTTGAGGATTTAGTTGCTAAGAAGGTCAACGATGTAGTTGCTGAGAAGGTCAAGGAAGAATTGCTGCGGTGGCAGGCATCTCAGGCTTCCAATCAGCCTATGGCGACCCACTCTTCTCCTGATGCACAGACTGCAAGTAATCCTGGAGACCCATCGCCTAGCACGTCTGCTGTAAGTATTGTTTATGACATTGTAGCTAGTCTTTTCAAGATGATATGTTTTCAAGATTATATGTATATATGTATAACATTATTTACGTAAATTTGTAGGCATTGAAGACATGCCGCTTAAGAATACAAGACTATGTTGTTGCAGAGGCGCAAGCTTACCCGTCCCTTCCTGGGGAAAGGTTTCACGGGACTCCAATGCCACATGGCTATGTTCGTGTGGGCCCATTACGTGTGTTACCCGATTGGAGGGAAGTTGTGTTTCCATATGCCCACCCAGATATTGATATACTTGGTGAGGCAGAAGGCGGGGTCATATTGTGGCCCAAAGTAGATGTCGTCTACACGACTGAAATTGTAAGATAAATTTACATTGATTTAGACTGTTAATGTGTATATATGATGTCAACTGATCTAAAATTATATATACATGTTAAAAAGAAGACACCAGGAGCACCTAGGCCTCCACCTCCACTTCCAGCATTACCAACTTGGGTTCCAACTGACCTAACATACCCGTTAGGTCCTGCTTGTAGGGGAATGGCATGTTGGCTACGGGCACATAATATACATTGCCCTATAATAGTTTCTTTAGATGTAGATTATGCAGGTCGATCATACGATAGCTCTTTATTTATACAAGATATTATTGAGCTGTTTATGTATGATTGGCTGAATACATCAATGATAGAGACATGGATAAGGTGAGATCTTGTTTATACATCCATATACCTTGTGTAAGATCCGGTGATCTGGTTTCTTATATATTAATGCATACGCCTATATGTTTTGCAGCTACTTAGTCGAAGATCATTGCAAACAATTTGCATTTGATCATGTGGGATTTTTGATTCCATCATTGATTAGTTTGGTAGCTAAAGACCCTGATAATGTTCAACAATACTGTATAGATGCTTTTACAATTTTTGGTCAGCAAAAGAAGACGATAATAATAGCTCCATTCAATGTCAAGTAAGTTTACTTTATTTATAATTTGGACTTAAGAAAATTCCATTTTTATTTTACATTTTGAGTTATTAATTGTTAACTTCTTACTTCTAGCGGTAGACATTGGGAGTTACTAGTTATTGTCCCCGGGACATTCACTGTTTATTATCTAGATCCTGCGGGGAGTACATTGAACACTAAAATTGGACACGTAATGAGAATGCCATTATTCTGGTGAGAAATATTTTATTTTTATATCCGTTAACATCTTTTATTACATTACTATTTACTTATGCAATTTATTGTGTTATATTAACATGTAGGGGTTTAGATGCATTCAAAAAGGCTGGAGGAACGGTCCCAAGGAAAAAGAACCAGCCAATAAATTGGCAGAACGTACAAGTAAGTTCCCGACTCGAATATATATATTATTGATGTGAATTGTGCTTAGTTGTATTATTTTGTATGTTTCAATTTATAGTGTGCTACACAAGACAATGGCTGGGCATGCGCATACTATGTGATGCGATTTATGCAGATGATTATCAAATATGCCGCATTGGACATCGATACCATACATGAGGTATTATATATAGTCTCATTAGTTAGTATGAAATATATCAATCTTATCTTATTTTTATATTATTACTTATATATACATCATTCTCTTTGTAGGTGTTTAAAACTGACAACACTACAGGTAAACGTTTAAAAAATATACATGCTCCATATACGATGGAAGCATTAAATGAAGTAAGAGAAGAATGGGCAAAAGCCATACAAGCAGTGGCAACTGTAAGATATAATTGGGATGTTGATAGCGATAATGAATGATACTTTGTAAATGAATATTTATGAATCTTAATACATGTATTTGAATGTTTCTATATGTGTGAATGTGAGAATTGAATTGATGTCTGAATGTATGTACTTGTGTAGAATTTTCCTTGTGACTTTTGCAGGTTTGCGGCCTGTTTGTAGGCTGATATCAATGGATGTCGTAAACCTGCAGTTCAGAAAATTGAACTACAGGTTCTCATCCTACTGACCAGCCACAGCAGGCCTGCAAACTGATATGAAAAAAAATATATATAAATAGGCGTCGGTTATTTATAGAAAACCATCAGCAAAGACATACAGCGTCGGTTATTTGATAAACACCGACGCCTACTAGTACAAACAACCCGACCGTGCAGGATAGCACGACCGTGGTGGAAAAGGCGTCGGTAATTCATATAAAACCGACGCCTATAGTACTAAACACGGCCGTGCAGGGAAGCACAGCTGTGTCGTCTTGAAGTACAGGCGTCGGTGTTTTAGTATAGAACCGACACCAAAAGTGTTCGCGCCACAGAAAATGGCGTCATCTAGGGCACTTTATGTGTCGGTTATCTACTAAAACACTGACGCTATATTATATATAGGCGTCGGTTGTTTAGTAAATAACCAACGCACAAAGTGCCCTAGATGACGCCATTTTCTGTGGCGCGAACACTTTTGGCGGCGGTTATTTACTAAACAACCGACGCCTATAGAACAAATAGGCGTCGGTTAAAAAACCGACGCCGAAGTGTTCGACCTTTAGCGGCGCCCACATAGGCGTTGGTCGGAAACCGACGCCAAATGGGGTTAAACGACCGACGCCAAAGGCCGTTTCTGTAGTAGTGCTTCCAGGGATTACCTATCCTTTTTTAACGTCCGCCTTGCCTATATCCTTCACTTGGAGATCTTGATCACCAGCTTTCTTCAACCTTTATGAACATCAACTCCTTCGCCTTTACTCGGAGAAGATCTTCAAGAATTTTCTTCAATAAAGAAAGGGGGTAGGAAGATGGAGGTGGAGAGCTTTACATGGATACAAGGGATAGCTCTCTTACAACAGATCCTAACTCACTCATATTCACAGATTTGAATTGAAAGTAGAGAGAGAAAGGGGCCCAAAGGTGTGCATCACTCTAAACTAATCTAGAACCAAGCATATATGGAATGAGCAACCTTGGAATGAACTCCAAGTGGTCCTATTTATAGCTGGGGGTACCCCTTTTAGTTGGGGAACACTTAGGGTCAAATTATAGACATTTGTGCACAACACAATCGATCTATTTTCATCCAAACAAGTCACCAATGGTTAGAATCACTTTTTTTGCATTTTCCATATACTACATTAGGTCGAGATTCCATAAAGGTAACTCGACCGATAGGCTAAAAGACGAATACAATTTTCAAACCATTGGTCGAGTTTGTCTTGGGAAAACTCGACCGACCAATGAAAATAGCATTTGGTTAGTAACCTGATCGATCGAGTTTTGTGAATGCACAACTCGACCAATGCACTCTTCAGAGAATTGATCCAGTGGATCGGTCGAGATTGTAACTCGATCGATCAACAACCTGTGATCAATTATCTAAAGTTCATAAAAAGTGATTAAAACATGGTTCTAAGTGTCCCACATATTTTTCTCATCTTAGTTACAAGTCATATCATCAATACGGGTGATTACAAAATTCTTCTAAGGTCATTTACATGGATTTCCTAATTGGCACACTTGCATTGCTTTTGACTTGAACTTTAACAAGCTAGGGTTTGTGTAATTTGATCCTATTCATGTACCTAACACTTGAAATTAATCTTGAATACACATATTAGAGACATATGAATGGAATGGTTAAGTCATTATCAAAATATGGACAATGTATAACCTCTAGGTCAACATTCTCCCCTTTTTTGACAATGACAAACCATTCCTCAAACATATTGAAAAGGATATTGAAATTATACCTTTGCCTTGTGAATTAGAGGGATTCAAGATTTGAAAAATGTGAATTGCTCCCCCTCAATATATGCATACTCTAACCTGTATAGTTAGTTTATCTACATAAAGCAATTATAGCATACATGTACTCTATTGTCCTTTGCAAGTCACATGATAAAGCATATAATGAACAAGAAAAGGATCTTATAAGCAATAAGAAGCAGTATGACAAAGAATAGAAATATGATTGAGTTTTAAGACATTGAAGTTCTCTCCCCCTTTTGACATTTTCAAAAATTGAGGGGGGGTAGAAGAGCATATAAATAGGTCTTCTCCAAACACAATCAAGTAGATATTCAAACAAGCAATCTCATATTATACATCAACCAGAAATGAAAGAAACACACAAGCTAAGTCATTATCAAAATATGGTGAAATATGGCACCAAATCATAGGATATAATAGAGAAAAGAGCAAGAGTGCACATAAGATAGATTACAACTTAGAAGCATGTTCTCATAAAATCAACTACAAACAAGAAGCGATCAAAATGGAAGATAAAATAGTACATATCAGATAATGTGCCCAAATGTTTCTAATACAAAAATAGCCTTGAAAGATATATATGATCAGCAAACTAGACTACAAACTAAGAAACAACTAGTCATCTAGACTATCTATGTCCATAACATCATCACCATCACCATCATCATCATCAGCATCAGTAGTCTCAGCATCATCCTTGTCAGGCATCTCCTCATCTACAGAAGGACCAAAGCCATGATCGGGCCAACGGGCATTATGCTCATCCTAGGTCATACCAAGAGCATGGAGCTCATTGGCCTGAGGGAAGGAAGGAGTAGAATCATCAAGACTGGAAAGCAGAGTGGCTAAGGGGCCAGTAGGAAATGGAAGGTAGACGGGAGCAGGACCACCAACAACTGAGGGTTAGGGAGTAGCAGTGGAAGGCTCCGGGGTAGGGTAGTAATGATGGTATGCATAGGAAGCATAATCACTACTGAGGAAAGTTTGGTAGGTGGGGTAGGGTTGTGCATAGGATAAGTTCATGTTTGACATGATTGAACATAAAACCTAATGCAGGTGCTTCTGAATCTAAAGGTTGTATGCTTGTTGATGCATCATGTAGCCCATGTGGGTTTCATTTAACACATGAAATGAGCCACGACTGTGTCAGGGTGGCTGAGGAGGTGGAGCTCAGGTAGAGGTAGAGGCAGGGGATGTAGAGGCAAAGGTTGAGTGAGAAGCACTGGGTGTGGTGGAGGCAAATACAGTCACGTACTTCTAAATTGTGGTCTCACTGATACATACACCCTTCCTAGAAAATCTGTAATGGAAGTAAGAAAAGTGTGATTTCTCAGTGGCAAATTGAAACAAACCACAAATTAGGGTTGGATAAGGTGGATGGGTGCCACATGTGTTCTTACCATAGTCAAAATAGGTCATGTGGTGGAGAATGTATCTTGACCATTTGACTCCGATATTCTCAAGAATGCAATACATTATGACCGTAGTTTTCTCTACAATATCCATTTGATTTCTCTTAGGATGGATATTGTAGTTGACCACTAGGGCTAATATATGCTTTCTGAGATCAAGGGAGGAGGAGGGTAGGGTGCTCTTCTTCTTGTAAGGAACATCAGGTTTCTTTAGGTTGCCATGGATATCAGGTAGAGTGATTTCATTCTTCTTGTAGAAACCCTCAAGATCCAAAAGGTTGAAATTTCCCCATAATCCTTACGCCAGGTGTCATTCTCATCATCTTCAGAAAACAAGACATTGAGGATATCTTTAGAGATTTGAAATCTCTTCCCTACGATCATGGATGTAAGGATCACTTGAGTATTTTATGAGGGTACAAGGATGTCGTAATTCCAATACAAGTTAGCATAGAATTTGTGAATCACTTTTGTGCTTGTCATAGAATTATGAAAGTAGTCACATTTGACAGCCAGGGCTGAGAGATGATGGATAGATAGCAACATTGCCACTTGGTCTATGATATCTTGGCACCTAGGGCTATGCTCAAACAAGGCTCTAAATGAAAAAGGACTCCCCAGAAGAAGGTCCTTATACTATTTACTGCATGTATTGAAATAAAGGAGGTATCATCAAAAGGACCGAGAGAGAAGATGAAGAAGAGGATGGAGCATTGCTAGGGGCAGATCTCTTTCTTCTATGAGAAGCCATGCAGGTGAAAATAAGGTGAAGAAGAGAGCAAACGCATGAAGTAAGCTACCAAAATTGTTCACCAACCAAGGAAGAGCAAGGGGGAAGGTCTAGGGTAGCCTATCTAGGTCAAAAAGGGCTAGGATAGGGAAGATAAGGTTTGGGTTGAGAGCTTAGGGCAAGAAGAAGGGGAATCAGTCAGCCCTTCTCTGGTTGAGAGGGAGAATAGTCAGCCAAACCCAACTTAAGTTGGCTTCAAACCGTCGATTGGTCGAGTTCTGAGAGTGGGAAACTCGACAGATTGGTCCATTTCAGAATAGCTCTTGGCCATGGATTAGTTGAGTTTGTCTTAGGGGAAACTCGATCGATGGTCAACCTGACCTAAAACCATGAAACTTAATTTCTATCCATTTGAGTGCTAATTAAATTTATTTTTCAAGTCTATTATGTATATTGAACATACTTAGGCACATATCACTCATCATTGGGTACTATTTAGCGATAAAAACCTAAAATTTGAGAAATGCCCAAAAATAAGCTAACCTAAGCATGTAAACAAGAAAATTTTAGCAATTTTAGGCAAGCAAGGTTATTTAAGTATGAGCAAGACAGATAGAATAAAATTAAGTAGCTAGATAACATGTAAATATCATCTGAAGAAATTATGAGTAGTTTAGACCTAACGAAGTTAAATTGCACTATAGCTAGAGGTTTAGTGAAAATGTCCGCCAACTAATTTTCCGTATCCACATGCATGATATAAATATCATTTTTAGCAACGTGATCACAAATAAAGTGATGAAGAACCTCTATATGTTTATCTCTACTATTCAATATTGGATTATAAGAAAGATTGATTGCACTAGTATTATCACAATAGATAGGATAAACATCAAAATGAATGTTAAAGTCTTGGAGCATTTTCTTCATCCATAGGAGTTAGGCACAACAACTCCCGGTTGCAATGTATTCAACCTCAATATGTGATAATGCCATGGTACTCTGTTTCTTGGAAAACCAAGACACCAAGCATGGTCCTAGAAAGAAGCAAGTACCACTTGTGCACTTTCTATGAACCACACAACATGCGTAATCAACATCACTATATGCTACAAGAGTGAAGTCCCTTGACTTAGGATACCATAGTCCAAAGTTTTGATTTTTTGTTGAGTACCTCAAAATCCTCTTAACAACAATAAGATGTGTTTTCCTCAGACTTGATTAAAAGAGATCACACAAGCAATAACTAAACATTATGTCAGGTCTAGAGGCAGTTAAGTAAAGTGAAATTTCAATCATACCTCTATAGTTCTTCTCATCTACCTTTTCACCTTCTTCATCTCTATCCAGTTTGGCAGTGTTGGACATGGGTATCTCCATTGGCTTCATGTTCTCCATTCCAAAGCATTTGAGTATCTCATTGGTGTACTTGCCTTGGTTGATGAAGTTTCCCTCTTTGGTTTGCTTGATTTGGAAGTTGACGAAGAAAGTAATCTCACATATCATGCTCATCTCAAACTCACTCTGCATAAGAGAACTAAACTCCTTGCAAAGATCAAGATTAGTTCTGCCAAATATGATATCATAAACATAAATCTGAATGATAAAAAAATTGCTAGAGGTGTATTTTAGAAATAAAGTAGAATCAACTTTACCCATGACATAGCAATTGTCTAACAAAAAGTTCTTTAATTTCTCATACCAAGCTTGAGGTGCTTGTTTGAGTCCATAGAGAGCTTTTTGTAACAAATAAATATGGTTAGGTAGCTTGTCATTTTCAAAGCACAGAAGTTGAGCAACAAATACTTCCTCCTCGATTGTACCATTCAAAAACACACTTCTAACATCCATTTGATATAGCAAGAAATTCTTATGACTAGCAAAAGCAAGTAGCATCTAATAGATTCAAGTCTAGCAATATGAGCATAAGTTTCATCAAAATCAATACCTTCCTATTGATTGTAGCCTTGAGCCACTAACCTTGCTTTGTTTCTTACCACCTTGCCATTTTTGTCAAGCTTGTTGAGGTAGACCCATTTGGTGCCAATGATTTTTCTATCACTTGGTCTTCGCACTAGAGTCCATACTCAGTTCTTCTTGAACTGCTCTAGTTCCTCCTACATGGCTAGGATCCACTCATCATCTCCAAGAGCTTCCTTGATGTTCTTTGACTCCAACTATGAGATGAAGGCACTGTTTCCTTTTTCTTTGTTGTAGGAAGCTCATGTCTTCACCCTCCCAAATGGATTACCAATGATTAGATGTTTGGGATGATTCTTTGCAAAGCGAGAAGTGGGATCCTTCTTCTCTTCATCTTCTACTTCAAGCACCTGCTTACCTTTGTTGTCGATGTTGAGGTTTTTCATGATAGGAATTAAGTCATCTACAACATCATTATCAACAACATTCTTTCCAATGATAGGGTTAGATTCAATAAATTTAACATTAATAGACTCTTCAATTTTAGATAGTTCAATATTGAAAACTCTATAAGCCCTACTTGTAGTGTTATAGCCTGGAAGAAAGTCTTGTACGATTTTAGATCAAACTTGTCGAGAGAGTCCTTCATGTTCAAAACAAAACAAGGAAATCTGATAAATGTGAATGAGATCGATGGATGGATTTCTACGTCCAATAACTCATAGGGGATTTTCTTCAAAGAAGGATGCATACAAACTCAATTTTATACAAAGCATGAGGTGCTAATAGCTTCAGCCCAAAACTTCATTGGAGTGTCATACTCTAGAAGCATGGTCCTCATCATCTCATGTAGTGACCTATTCTTTCTCTCTACAACCCCATTTTGTTGAGGCGTATGAGGAGAAGAGAAATTGTGCGAGTAACCAGATTTTTCACGAAATTGCTCACAAATATCATTTTCAAACTCTCCCCCATGGCCACTACGAATAGAAATAATATGGAAAGAAGCTTCATTTTCAATTTGTTTACAAAATCTCAAGAAAACATCTAGAGTATCACTTTTCGAGACGAGAAAGAATGTCCAAGTATAGAGAGAGAAATCATCGACAATCACAAGATAATACTTGGAACCATGAAGCGTTTGAGTTCTCATAGGTCCTAATAGAACAATATGAAGAAGCTCAAGAGCTCTTTTGGTACTAAGGACTCCTTTCGATTTGAAGGAGGACTTGGTTTCCTTTCCTTGTGTACAAGGTTGGTATTTCTCATCCTTTTCAAAATCACATTTATGAAGTTCCCTAACCAATTCATTTTTGCTCAATTTCTTCATTTGATGCATATTCACATGACCCAACCAGCGATGCCCAAGAGAAGTATCATTTTTATCCACAACTAAGCATCTATCAAGTATGGGCTTTAGAGCATCAATCACAATAACATATAGATAGCCATTTCTAGTTCCCTTATATATAACATTGTAAGTGAGGGATTCTAGAAGCAAACATTCTAAAGAGGTAAATAGAACAAGATAACCATTATCACAAAGTTGGCTTACACTTATCAAATTGTGATGTAGACCATCAACAAGCAAAACATATTTAATACAAAGATCGTTGCCTACATCACCCTCACCTATTAACTTACCCTTTTTGTTTTTGTGGTCACCGATCCTCCTTTCTTCTTTATGAATTTGTTGAAATTGCTGATTTCACCTGTCATATGTTTTGAGCAGCCACTATCAACAATCCACCTTCTTTTGACCTACATGAAAGAAGGATGTTGGTGCCCAACTCAAACTTTGGGATTTGGGGTTAGCTTGAGGACCCATTTCATCTTTGGGTTGGTCCCTTTGACTTGTAAGGACAATAAGTAGAGTAATGATCATCACATTTACAATGAAAACATACCATAGGGTTCTTAGAGTGGAAGTTTCTCCATGGAAGAAAGGATGTTCCACACTCTTTTTCTTACCCTTTCTCTTATTCATGTTCTTACCCTTAGGAGAAGTCCCATCATATCCTAAACCACTAGTACCAATTTGTTTGGTAGAGTGTTCTAGGACATCATTAAGGGATTTCTTTCCCGTAAGAAACGTTGGAAAAGAAGCTCTCAATTTACCATTATCATCACTAAGATTAATGACAGTGGAAGATAAGCTAGCAAGATCATCTCTAGCATGCAATAGGTCGGCCTCTAAATAGATGGCTTTAGTATGAAAAGAATCACATTCTAGAGCATTGCTAGCTACCTCATAACTTTGCAAGATAGGTCTAGAGTATAGATCATTAACTTGAGCAAGAAACTTAACATTTTTAGATTTAAGCAAAAGATTTTCTTTTTGATAAGCATGAGTTTCTTGCTTCCTAGTTTCATCAATGAGGTTAAGTTCTACATTTTCAATTTTAAGAACATCAATCTCGTCGTGGCATTTCTGATTTTTTTCCTTAAGAGTAGCAATGGTCTTAAGGTAGACACCATTCTCAACTTCAACTCCATTGTATTAGAGCTCAAGATCAAGAAATTGTTCTTACAAAGTGTCAATACTATCAAGATGTAACTTTTCATTTTGATCTAGCCTATTATCTTTGCTAACCTTTTATCTTTTTTTCTTTGCCAATATTAGCATAAAGATCATCTATTATCTTTCCTAACCTTTTCTTTTTTTCTTTGCATTTAGTAAATGATGACCGTCAAGCAATAAGCATATCAATAAGAGTTTCTTTATACAACTCATGCAAGTTAACTTCACTTACATCACTTACCTCACCTACATCATCACTGGTAGAGGCCATGGGAGAAAGGTGGCATTCTCCATCTTCAGAGCTAGAAGAACTTGAGGAAGACTCCTCCTAAGTTGCATGAGCTGGATCTTTGCTTCTTCATTCTTTATTCTCCTTTCTCATTTATTTTCCTTCCTTCTTGTACTCCTTGTCCTTCTTGTGGCTGCTCTTGTGGTGGCTCTTCTTGGCCTTTGGGCAGTCACTCTTGTAATGGCCTTTTTGACCACATTCATAGCACCTAGGAGTAGATGAAGAAGACTTCCCTTTGAAGTGCTTGCCCTTGAAGTAGTTAGCTTCATGCTCATTTGGGCCTTCATCTTCACTTGAGGAAGGAGTAGGGGACTTGAGTGCAAGTTGTTACTGCTGAACCATCTCTTTAATTTGAGCTTTGAAGGTTGTATCCTTCATCTTGTTGGACTCCTTCTCCTCTCTCTTTTCTTCTTCTTCTTTCTTATCAAGCGTTGGCTCATGACCTCAGAGGTTTCCAACCACCTCCTCTGTTGACAATTCACTAAGCTTGTGCACTTCTCCAATGGATGTCACCATGGGCTCCCATCTCTTTGGAAGAGATCTCAATATCTTTTAGTTGATTGTGCCTTTGTCCATCACACTACCAAGGGCTTCCAATCCATTGAATGATCGCATTAAGCCTTGTGCACATATCCACCACTCTTTCATTCTTGCCCATCTTGATGTTCTCAAGTAGACCTCCAAGCATGTAGATCTTAGCTTCCTTCACTTGCTCTGTTCCCTAATAGGTGACACATACCTTGTTCTAAATCTCATGTGCGGTGTCCCATGAGGAGATCAGGTTGAACTCGGATGGGATGAGGGTTGCATAGATGATGCTCATTGATTTGGCATTCAAGTGAATTTGCTTCATTTGGGCTTCCGTCCATGTAGATATTTCCCCCTTTAGATCTTCATACTTTAGGTGCACCACGTTCCACATCTCGTAGCTTACTCCTTGGAGATAGAATTGTATTCTTCTCTTCCAATAGAGGAAGTTGGTGTAGTCGAAGACTGAAGGTCGCATGGAGAATCATCCCTCCAAGTTGAGAGATCTAAGTGCTAAATTGCCCATCTTCTTGTACTTATGGAAGTAGCTTGGAGAATACCTACTCGGATACCACTTATTGGATCAAGGGCTCTATAGGAGGGGGGCTGAATAGAGATTCACAAATCTCACAAGATGAATTAGACCTTCAAATTATACTAAGTGCAAAAGCTTAAGCATACTACCAATTTTAAGTCCTAACTATCAAGCATAGCAAGTATGAGAGACAAGTATAGCATACACTTAGACAAAGTGGTTTAGTGTGGTTCCACACTTCAAACTAGAAGTTAGTCAGTCCACTACCTAGAGTTGGTTAATCTTTAGGACTTTGCAGTCTTGATGCTCTTATATTCATTCATAAGATTACAAGACAAAACCACATTCATCCAAGGACTTAATACCTCAAGCAAGGATCTTCAACCTACCAAATGAACTTACCCACTTGAACCAAGGAATCTTCAGCCTTCAAAAAGGACTTATCCACTCCATCTTCAAGTCATTGGCCTTCTAAGGATTACCTATCCTTCTTGAATGTCCGCCTTCCCTATCTCCTTCACTCGGAGATCTTGATCACTAGCTTTCTTCAATATTGAAGAACACGAACTCCTTCTCCTTCACTCGGAGAAGATCTTCAAGCCTTTTTTTTAATAAGGAAAGGGGGTAGGAAGATGGAGGTGGAGAGCTTTACATGGATGCAATAGATAACTCTCTTACAACAGATCCTAACTCACTCATATTTACATATTTGAGTTGATAGTAGAGAGAGAAAGGGGCTCAAAGGTGTGCAACACTCTCAACTAAGCCAGAACCAAGCATATATGGAATGAACTCCAAGTGGTCCTATTTATAGATGGAGGTTCCACTTTCAGTTGTGGAACACTTATGGTCAAATTATAGTCATTTTTGCACAAGGCAACAAATCTATTTTTGTCCAAACAAGTCACCAACGGTTAGAATCATTTTTTTGACATTTTCCGTACAGTACATTTGATCGAGATTCAATAAAGGTAACTCGACTGATCAGCTAAAGGACAAATGCAATTTTCAAACCATAGGTCGAGTTTATCCTGGGGAAACTCGACTAACCAATGAAAATAGCATTTGGTCAATAACCCGATCGGTCGAGTTTTGTGAGTGCACAACTCAACCGATGCACTCTTCAGAGAATTGATCCAGTGGATCGGTGGAGATTGTAACTCGACCGATCAACAACCTATGATCAATTTTCTAAAGTTCTTAAAAAGTGATTAAAATATGGTTCTAAGTGTCCCACATAATTTCCTCATCCTAGTTACAAGTCTTCAATTGGTTTCACCAATCAAAGTAGCCTCAACCATGCAAAACCTTCTCTTATAATTTATATATGTTCCTAACATATTTTTTCAAGTTGTCATAAATTATATCTATACCTTCCTTCTCTTAAGATCTATGTAGATTTTTATCTAAGGTTATCTCTCTCGAGACAATAATCATTAAATCAAGAATAAAAGTATGACTTTTGCCACAATAACTCCTCACTCTCACATCGTGTTAGTAATCTATACTCTAGAACTTATTGAAATAATTCTCTTAAATAAAGCCAAGTCAAATATCTTAAAATTCTTCTAAAGTCATTTACATGGATTTCCTAATTCACACACTTGCATTGCTTTTGACTTGAACTTTGACAAGGTAGGGCTTGTGTAATTTGATCATTTTCATGTACCTAACACCTAAAATCAATCTTGAATACACACATTAGATACATATGAATGGAATGGTTAAGTCATTATCAAAATATGGACAATGTATAACCTCTAGGTCAACAATATGTCCAATCATGGTCCCTAAATTTTTGCCCCTCTTACCCAATCCCTCAAAAACTTGTTGTCTCGGCAAGAATCATAGACTTGCCTATTTATTTGTATCGTAATCAACTATTATCCAATATTGGTAACTTGATCGAAAAAATGATCAAGACTGATACCACCATGCAATCTGGGCATTGTGGCAATTTCGTAAGGAATGTAGTTGAGGTGGACACATCCACCTTGCTGCTTCTGGTGATCATCTTGAATTGTGAGCAATATATATTAGAATAGGATAATCTCCCTACCCTATGTCTCTAATGTGGTCGTCTTAGCCATGTTGAAGTAGAATGTAAACATATACCTCAATTGCTAGTTGCGGACCCTTCGTCATCTACAACTACATGTCTAAGCATTCAAAGGCTCTACTTTGTGTCCATCCATGCAATAATGCATAAGTAGAGAGCAACATCTAAACCTAAGTCTGCCTCACCTGGAACAAGTCACCCCGAAGAAATCGATAAAGCACCCGCACCACCATAGAAGGGAGCCTAGGACAACCATGCCAGGGAGGCAATCTTACTGGCAAAAAATATCTAGTCCAATGAAAAGATGACTGCCACTGAAAAAGGGAAATGGCAAACTATAGTGAATCAGAAGTAGAAGCATAAACACCCCCCAAGGACAACACATCTACGAGATCAACTTTTGCCATCCCTCAACCAAATAAGCATGCATCTGTTGAGAAATCAGACCTACTATTATATTGGTAGATGAGGAAGCCAATGTAGGCAAGGATAATGCATTGAATTGCACTAATGCTTTATGTTTCCTTGTTGAGGATCATCCAACTGACCCACCACCGAACAATGCTTTTCATTGAGTCAATGGTATCCAGGGAGGAGGGGTCATACTTCATAATTGGAAGATAGCTTACCAAATGGTAAATCCAGGAAGAGAATGTAAACAAGGAAATCAACCTTGATGAGGGAACTATTGTTGAAGATGATGACATGGGAATGGAGGACCGGTCCATGGTCCTTGAAGACACCACTGTCTAGCCTCCCCCAACCTTTTTAAATGAATTTGATATACTGGAACATCCAAGGATCAAACTCCAAAGAAAAAATTAATTTGCTTAAGGAATATAAACATATGTATGAACTTCATATTCTGCCTATGATTGGGCCTAGGTGCAGTGGTACTAGATCTATCAACATTATCAAGAAACTAGGATTCATGACATTGCACAAAGTCAAAGGTTTAGGGTTCTCAGGTGGCATATGGCTGCTCTGGGACAATCACATATGCAATCTTGAAGTTCTTTACAACCATAAACGGTTTATTCACTATTGTGTTAATGGCATTGGGTATCTCACCATTGTATATGGAAGACCCTTCCCACAAAGAAGAAAAATTCTCTGGATGGACTCTTATAAATGTTGGGATATATTGATGGATTTTTGGCAGTCATAGGTGATGTTAACACCATGCTCGATGTCTCACAAAAAGCAAGATGGAAAAGGATTCCACACTCACTCTAGTTCAAAATTTAACTCTCTACTACTCTCTAGAGGCCTCACTGACATGGCGGCCTTTAGACACTTCTTCACCTTCAAGAGGGGACAACTATATGACAAACTATATTGAGTGCTGGTCAATATATGATCACTTTTTCTCCAATGCTACATGACCATGTTCATACATACTCCAAGACTTTGCTCGCTACCTCGTCCACCACGAATGCAACTTCACAATATATCGAGCCCTACATTGGTGAATTTCTAGCTTATCCACAAGTTACACCTTCAAAACACACCTGACAAAGACAAAGTCCACCGAGCTTCATTCCAAATGGTGCCTAGAAAAGCATTGGGGATCGAAGAAGTGCATAATAATTCATCCAAACTAAATGGCATCAGGTGGGACAATCATGCGCCAACATAGTCAGAAGTATTTTTTAGACTATTATTATCCCTTGTCAAATGGTGGATTCCCTAATGGGGTTGATACCTAAACTCAGTCTCTTCAATGTAGTGAGTTGCGTACAATTTTCATAAATAACTACTGCTTCAAACTCTTATCTAAGATCATTGTAGATAGAATTAAACCTATGCTAAAAAATTAGATATCTATAACCCAATCTAACTTCATCCATGGTCGCAACATTAGCGAGAATATTCTCTTAATCCAATATTGAACTGCAAATGGCACTACCATTATTTTTTTGCCACATATCCACATTGATCATAACCCAATTCGTATTTCTGAAACACCAACCAAGACTCATTGTCATAACCACCTTTACACCAGACTCAACTGGTGTATGACTCTTTCCTTCAAAAAATAAGTCATGTCGTCATGGAATGCAAATATCACGTTTCACAAACCCTTGACCAGTTTCAAGAAGGTTATCATTGCATGGGAAACTAAACACTTTCACAAACAAAATAAAATAAAGAACAATATTCTCAAACTCATGAATAATTGTAGGCACACACTTCCCCTATGGTAAATGTTTCTAATGATCTGACCTCTATTAAAGTGAAAGAATAACTCAATTCAATTTTGAGTAAGGAGGATGTTGAATGGAGAAAGAAATCAAAAATCAACTAGGTACAACATAGGGATGGGGACAATAAGTTCTTCCATTCCTATGTGAAAGAAAGGAGACATCGAAACAAAATATCTAGGATCCCTAATACAGACAAGGAGTGGTTCACTTTTTCTCCAATGCTACATGACCATGTTCATACATACTCCAAGACTTTGCTCGCTACCTCGTCCACCACAAATGCAACTTCACAATAGATCTAGCCCTACATTGGTGAATTTCTAGCTTATCCACAGGTTGCACCTTCAAAACACACCTGACAAAGACAAAGTCCACTGAGCTGCATTTCAAATGGTGCCTAGAAAAGCATTGGGGCTCGAAGAAGTGCATAATAATTCATCCAAACTAAATGGCATCAGGTGGGATAATAAGGCACCAACATAGTCAGAAGTATTTTTTAGACTATTATTATCCCTTGTCAAATGGTGGATCCCTAATGGGGTTGATACCTAAACTTAGTCTCTACAATGTAGTGAGTTGCGTACAATTTTCATAAATAACTACTGCTTCAAACTCTTATCTAAGATCATTGTAGATAGAATTAAACTTATGCTCAAGAATTAGATATCTATAACCCAATCTAACTTCATCCATGGTCGCAACATTAGCGAGAATATTCTCTTAATCCAAGAGATTATCCATTCAGTGAAGAATTATAGATTAGGAAAAAAGTATTTGATCATCATAGTCGACCTTTTGAAGGCTTTTGATAGGATGCAATGACCCTTTATCTATGATACCTGCTAAAGACTGGTCCTACACAATTAGTTACATTGATTATGCAGATCATCTCTACCAGACATACAACCATTCTTTAGGAAGGATGTCACCTTAAACCCTTTAAAGCATCTCAAGGAGTATGTCAGGGCAACCCTTTGATCCCTTACCTTTTTGTTATGTATGAAAATGTTTACTCAAGCTATCCTCCATTCTATCACTAAAGGCCACTAGAAGCCCATCTTCTTGACGTGCAACAATACTCCCCTCCATGTCATGTTCGCTGATGATATTCTACTCATGTCGGAAGGTCTCAACCCAGCATGCTCCTGTCATCAACAAGCTTATGTATGACATGTTGGTATGTATGCCCTGAGAGCCAATCATGGGATGATTGGTGGGATACATTGAGATTTATTTGATAAACATCAAAGGCGAGCTTCCAATTCTTTCTGGTTTAGTCATATGAGATAGTGATAGAACAGTTTGAATGTCTAGAGAATGACAGTACTCAATGACGTATGCCTTCAGGTTCATGACCTGAACGATGAGATCATACGGATGCTAAGAGTTTGTACATTCTTGTTATGTCCCTAGTCGGATGTCATTGTGGAAGGTAGATAGACAGCAATGACACACAAGACTAGATTGTGGTGTTGGTTGATGACAGAATCTCATTAGTCATGATATAGAGATATCAAACCAAACACATAGGTACTTGTTAGAGAACAAGTGTACCGGACAGACCCACCGTGAGTTTGACACATGGAACCATGAGATGGTAGTCACAGTCAGTACTCACAGTGATGGTGGTGAGTGTGATTCTTAGACCTGAAATCACTGCACTCAACACATGTCGTTGGGCACACTTTGACATCATCAAACGCAGTCCTGAAACATGGGTTGTTATAAAGGTGATGATTGGGTGGCTTTGACACATGGGGCTTTTGAGGGGTGAGTGATAGATATGGGATTTGTCCCTGGTAAGGGAGTTTGATATCCATGGCCACTTTATGAGTAGGATTGAGAAAGGCGTGCACGCATGTGTGAATTAGTATATGATACTGATGTCATACATATCTCTTCCAGTCTACTCTGAGATCAAGAAAGTGAATGAACGTTGACAGGATGACTATTCCATGCCTCGAGTTCATTCGGGATATCAGTGACAAAGGAATTATACATTCGCTATAACACCATTCACGGATTGTAGGATGAAAGTTGTTCTCCAACTTTCTACTTTCACTTGGGTAGCACTGATGTGTGACTAGGCACCGCTCTTTGCTTGTGAAGTCATAAGTGTTATGGACTTTCACTGCCAACGTGAAATGGACCTCCAGGGTCACACACATAGGATTTAACCTGGAAGAGGAGTTTTTTCCACAAAGCAATGTTTAGATTGATTACTAAAGGAGTTTAGTAGTTCAATTAAACACTCAATCAGTCGATAGCTCAATATCGTATGGTTCAAGGTGTTGGACGCATTGATTGGAGTATCGGATTGATTGAAATCGCAATTGACTGATTTTTCCCAACCTGTAATCCCAACCGATCGGTTCATGTGATGAACCGGTCGACTGAGGTTGCTGAACCAGTCGGCTGGAGTGTCCAGGCCGATCGGCTCATGCCCAGGTTGAAACGACCAGTTCAAGGGTTGAACTGATCAGCTCAACTGGTGCAACCGACCAGTTGGGAAAAGTCATGTCGGCAAGAATTTTCCTTTGGTTTCAAATTGCCCAATTCGATTGGGAATAATATTGGTATTCGATACCAATTGCGAAAGAAACAAGGAAAGTCTTTTTGAGCCGGATTAGGACCATGAATCGATCGGTTCAGGGCAGCAACCGATCGGTTGGAGTGCCCCAAACGATCGGCTCAGGTCCAACCGATCGGCTCAATGGCCGAACCGATCGGTTCAGTTGTGAACCGATCATTTCAAGTTGTGAACCGGTTGCTTTTTGTGGAAAATTCTCGAACCCTTCTACTCCTGCTTTTGTCCCGAATTGCCCGGGATGGAGAACCCTGTCCCATGACTCTCCTATATATATAGGGGTATTGGGGGCTTCTCAAAGTACAGCTCAGTGCAACCAGTTGCTCTGCAAGTTGTCGTTCTCTCTGGTTTTGGTAACCGTGAGAGAGCCCGAGCAAGTGCTTCCCGCAAAAGGGAGGTGCAGCAAGGGAAGGACAACTGCAGTTGCAATAGGAGGCAGGAGAGCGTGTTGGCGACTAGTACATCAACAGGAGGGTGTGACTACTTCCACTTCCTTATGGGACAAGGAGTGTGGAGTTCCAGGTGGTCCGTGTGGACTACTACAGAGGCGGGAGAACACTGCCGCTTAGGAGGACAACTGTCATCCGACAGTCCGGTTCGAGTAGGAGTTGTCAGTCCTGGTGCGACCAGGAGCTGCACAGACACCGTCGAAGTCCGGAGTTGAAGACCGCGCATTGCGTGAGGTATTGTCGCCGAGCAAGCCTCGGGACAAGGTATGATTCCGCAAACCATCCTTTCCTATTATATATACGTTGACGCATTTCCTCGGTATGGGTTGGGGAGAAAATTTTTTTGTTTCCGCTGCCTTTTCTGTCTCCCCTAAAACCCAACATGACATTCTTATAGTCTCTAGACAAATTGTATCCAAGCATAAATCAAAATGTCATTTCTCTCTTCATACCATTGCTACCGAGAAGCATAGATTTTGTAGATATTTGGGCATAAGCGGCACTAAGGACCTTGGTATATACCTTGGAATTCCAATTATACACCATTGCCAGAATAAAGATACACATGCAAGAATTATGAACTCAATTCAGGGCCATATTTACCGCTTTTATTCTTGCCACCATTCTCTAGATGGGTGAATCACTCTCACACACTCTTGCCTTCTAACACAATTACAACCTACACAAAGCAAATTGTGAATCTCTCCCCCTCTCTCTATGACAATATTGATCAGTACATTAGAAAATTCACCTGGTTTGGGGGAAGACAAGAACGTAGGCTTTCCCTTATCTCCTAGAGTAAAATCACCCGACCAAATAATAACAGAGGGCTTGCCCTTAAGCAAGCTCGGGACTATAAGAAGCCTTAGTTCTTAAGAACATATGGCAATTTTTGAATAAACCTAATATCGTATGGGTCAAAATCATGAGGGACAAATACATGCAACTAGATCATTTCAGTATCTAACCATGCTATGTAGTGTGCACATTTATAAAAAAGAAATAACCCACATTCTAGGCCGTCTGTTGTAAAACAATCAATTCGAGCATCCAAACTAATGTGTGGGAAGATAAACGGATCTTCGGTAAATTCGTAATGTAGATTTCTCCTTGAACGGTAGGTTCCTTTGACATTCAAGGTCTGATAGTGAGTTCCATGGCTCTAATTGACCAAGTTCGGGATTGGAATTTCATTCGACATTACCTCCCACTATAAGCATGGGACCTGATTAGAAGCATACCCCCGCCTGATAATGCGAAAGAGAATGACACATCGACTTGGCCATCTGAACCTACTAGGACACTCACTGCCCATACAACCTACTCCTAGCTCCACCAATTTGCAAATGAATACAACTCACAAACATGGAGGAAACTATGGTCTTCCAATATACCACAAAGATTTCAGGTTTCCCTATGGCTACTTCAACACCGAGCTATCTTAACTAACTACGAAAACAAAGGAAGTACATCATCAATGATGATATTTGTCCTATCTATAATAATGGCAAGGACACCGTGATTCACTCTCTGTGGGGCTATCCAAAAATTAAACCTATCTAAGAGGCCCTCAACATGGATCCTAAGTTTTTCTCTACAAATGAAGGGGATCGAATCAATTCAATCACCATGCCTACCTCAAATTCCTCCAGTGAAATACTAAAAGAAACAATATGTTAGGAAATTTGGAATTTCCACAATAAACAAGGACAATATGGAATGTGAAACTAATGTCTATCATTGTCACCATCATTAAAGAAAGAACCCAATATATCATGTCCCTTGTTGATCTCTTCAGTAAACTATCTACTACAGCCCTCACCCTATCACAAAGCACCCAACTTGATT
This sequence comes from Alisma plantago-aquatica, assembly GCA_963693085.1. NCBI lineage: Eukaryota > Viridiplantae > Streptophyta > Magnoliopsida > Alismatales > Alismataceae > Alisma > Alisma plantago-aquatica. Next base: position 1,711,048,156 of record OY856409.1, on the reverse strand, counting down.
TGACATACTTGTCTTCGTTGATGTTGCCTTTCAAGGAGACTCATTGAGGACTGAATGGGAGATACACAATGGGTTATGACCTTCCTATGCATGCTTCATGTGCGCTCGAGGCTGAAATATCAACCATTCTCTAGGGGGTTGAGCTATGCAAAGAACAACATTGGGAAAATGTTATCATCTACTCGGATGCATCCTCTATAGTAGATGTGATTACTGGATACCAATCCACCACAAGCAAGATGGAGCCTCATGGAGGAGGATCTAAAATTTAATGAGGGAAATGGAAAACCTATGCATTTCCTTCATTATGTGCAACTATAATATGATAGATGATTCCATTACAAAAAACACCATGTATTGATTCTCACCTCTTTCTTTCTCCAATAAGAAACCTCAATGGTTTTCTCTTGACATCCATGTTAATTTTAACTCTATTTGGGCTGCACTAGAGTGCAACATGAATACAATTTAATCTATTTACAGATTTGTGAGAAAAAAGTAGTAACCCCTGGTTTCTTTGGTATATCCAATAAAATAACATTTATCTGATTTGGGTGCCATCTTTTCAGGAAACATTTTCTTGATGTAAGATTCCCATCCTCAAATCTTAATGAAAGACACACCAAGATTCTTCCCATACCATATTTCATATGGTGTCTTTTGAACAAATTCAGACGTTACGTAATTAATTGTAAACACTGTGTTTGTAGAGCATGTTCCCAGAAAGAATTCAGATAAATAAAAAAACTCATCATTGATCGCGGTATATATAGTAATGTGTGATTCCCTCTTTCTGATAAAACATTATGTCGTGGTGTTCTAGGTGGAGTCTGTGGTGATATAATACCATGGTTTCGTAGAAGTTCCTAAAACTCTTGTCTTAAGTATACTCCACCTCGATCAAAATGAAGTTCCTTAATACTTTTACCAAGTTGATTTTGTACTTCATTCATGAAATCCTTGAATTTTTCAAGTGTTTCTAACTTATATTTCATTAAGTAAACATAACCATACCTATTGAAGTCACCACTAACGGTAATGAATTACTAATAACTATTGAATCTAGGGATATCGAGGGGGGTTTGAATAGAGTTTCAAAACTTGCACAAGAATAGTTATACCTTCAAATTATATCAATTAAAACCAAATGTGAAAACTAAATTTGAAGTCTTATCCAAACTAGCATAGAAAGTATGAGAGAGATTGCAACAAACACTTAGATAAGGTGTTTAGAGTGGTTCAAATCTCCAACCTAGGAGATTGGGAATCCACTACCTAGAGAGGTCAACCACTAGGACTTTGCAACCCATGTATACTTATATTCCATTATACGACAAACAAGAAGACCACCTTACATCCAAGGGCTTACCTATCCAAGAGCTAGACTTCTGCCTCAAAAAAGGTCTTACCCACTCTTGCAAGTAGGTCGATTCCTTCTCCTAGGACATCTCCTCCTTTCAACAAGTCTTCATACTTAAGGATTTACCCACCAAGCTCCATGTATCTTATGTCTTGTCCTTCTCCTTCACTTGGAGAAGATCTTGACACCTTCTTCAGCCTTGAAGAAGAACATCCACTCCTCCTTCCCTCAGAGAAGATCACTTCAGCCTTTCCTATTTGAGAAAGGGGATTGGGAAGATGGAGAGCTTTACAAGGTAAAAATGAGGTGTATCTCTTACAACATGCCAAAATCACTCATAATCATGAAATGCTTTGTAAACGAGGGAGAGAAAGGGGATCAAAGGGCACCAAGAAACTCAGCTATAGCAAGAACCAAGGATAGGATGAATGAGCAACCTTGGAATTATCTCCAAGAGGTCCTATTTATAGATGGGGGTGTTCCTTTGAGTGTGGGATAACTTAAGAACAAAAATAGCCATTTTACAACTTATGATGGATCTATTTTCATTTCTAACAACTCTCCAATGGTTGGAATCACTTTTTCTACATTTTCCATATAGTACATTCGGTCAAGTTTCAATAAAGGTAACTTGACCGATCCACTATCTGACAAAGCTAATTTTCAAACTGTCAGTCGAGTTTGTCCTGGGGTAACTCGACTGACCAGCTAAAAGCAACTTCAGTAAGAAAGTAGGTCAGTCTAGTTCTGTGAGTGTAAAACTCGACCGATGCAACCATTTCCACAAAACTATCATTGATTGGTCAAGATTCAAACTCGTCCAATTAACATGTTGTGACAAATATTCCAAAATGATTTTTAAATGATCAAATGATGGAATTAAGTGTCCATGGTTTTTCTCATCTTAGTTACAAGTCATATCATCAATAAAAATGATTCAAAATATATTCTAAGGTGGTTTGGAGTGTTTCCCAAATTGCATATTTGCATTGCTTTTGACTTGAACTTGGACAAGCTACGACTTGTGTAAATTGATCCTTTTCATGTACCTAATGTCTAAAATCAGTCTTAAACAAATATGTTAGATTCATATGAATAGAATGGTTAAGTCATTATCAAAATATGGATAATGTATAACTCTCAAGTCAACATTCTCCCCCTTTTTCATAATGACAAACCATTCCTCAACTTATTGAAAAGGAAATGTAAAGTTATACCTTGTGAATTGAAAGGGGATTCATTATTTTAACAATGTGAATTGCTCTCTCTCAATATATGCTCACTCTTACCTACATAGTTAGTATTTCTACACAAATTTATATAACATGTATACCACATGGTCCTCTAGCAAGTCATATGATAAAAATATACTTAGACATGAAAAGGATCACATAGGAAGTAAAAACAATATGGTTGAGCTTTAAAACAACTTCTCTCCCCCTTTTTCCATTACAAAAAAGTAAGGGGGTAGAAGAGAACAAAAATATGTCTTCTCCAAGAACAACCAAAAACATCCAACCTCAAGATAAAAACACACAACTACATAGCACACATCAAACAAAAATAAGAGAGAAAAAAGCACCAAATGTCATAATCAAAATATGAAAAGCATACCATAAATTCACATGATAGAATATACATAGAGTTATGATACAAAAGATTAAGATTACAACACAGAAGTACGTTCTCAAAGCAACTACAAGCCAAAATGATGAAAACAACATCATGATAGAAATTAGTCTATCTCAAATAATGTGCCCAGATGTCTTAAGTACAAAATAGTTTAGAAAGATAGATATGAGAAACATCTAAAGATTAAAACCAAAAACATATAAATATCAAAGCTATCTTAGTCTAAAGGTTCATCATTAGCATCTTCATCAGAAGCAACATGCTCGTAGTCCTCATCTCCATATGAAGGTGCAGCAAAGGCAACAACTTCACCTTCAGTACCAGAGTCACTAGCAAATCCATCTTCATCAAATTTATCCTCACCATCATCATCATCAGATGCCTCCTCATCGACAACAGTAGCAACTTCCTCATCAACACGGTCGGGCATCTCCTCATCGGCAAAAGGACCAAAACCATGATCGGGCCACATGGCATTCTGCTCGTCCCATGTCATGCCAAGATGATGGAGCTTCTTGGCCTAAGGAAAAGTGGGAGAAAAAGTTCCAAGGCCTATTAATAGGGTAGTTATGGCGCCAGCAAGGATTGGTAGCACTGTAGGGGTAGGTGTAGAGGCAGATGCACCAACAGTAGAGGGTGTAGCAATTAAATCAATAGGTGGATGGGCCAGGTAGAAGTGACTATATGAATAGGAAGCATAATCACCACCTGGGTAGGGATGGTAGGAATGATAAGAATGGCCAGATGATAGGTTCATAGAAGACATGATAGAACAAAGATCTTGATGTAGATGCTCCTAAACTTGTCAGTTATACACCTATTGATACACCGTGTAACTCATGAGGTCTTCATTGAATACATGAAATGAGGTGCAGGCAAGCCGTGATGATGGTGGATGTAGAGGTGCATGGGTGGAGGTATAGGATCCATGTGTGGTGGAAGAGGATGTAGGCAAAACACTTTTCTTGATTGTGGTCTCACTGACACAAAATCCTTTTCTAAAAGGTTTGTAATGAAGATCATGAAAAAGATTCTTTCTAGAGGTAGAGGTGAAAAGACCACAAATCAGGGATGGGTAGGGAGGGTGGGTACTTTAAGTATTCATCCTAGAGTTAAAGAAGGTCATATGGTGGAGAACATATCTAGACCAATTGACTCCGATGTTTTTCAACATGGAAAACATAATCTGTGTGATATTCTCTACAATTTCAATTTGATTCTTTTTGGGATGAATATTGCAGTTGACTACAAATAAAGAATGCGGTTTTTAAGATCCAAGGTAGGGGAAGGTAGGATGGATTTCTTCTTGTAGACAAATTGAGGCTTCCACAAGAACTTATGTATGTTAAGGAGGGTAATATCATATTGCTTGTAGAAGGCATCATGGTCTAGCAAGTCGATACACCTAGGATAGTGTATCCTCCATGTGGAACTCATGAACTGCCTTAGTGCTTGTGATTGAATTGTGATAACACCAGTGTTTGACACTCACAGTAGATAGATGATGATAATAAAGCAAATTGGCTACCTCATCTATGACTTTTTTCTTAGCAGGGTGAGGTTCAATCAAATCACAGAAGGGAAAGGGGTTCCTAGCAAGGAGCTCCTTGTACCATTTTAGAGCTTCAGTTGAGGCAAAATAGCTATCGTCATAGGTAATGAGGAGAGAGTTAGATGAGGATGAAGGAAGTCCAACAGGGGTGGCCCTCTTTCTTCAATTTGAAGCCATGGAGGTGAAATGGAGAAGAATGAGATCCCAAACTAGATAAGATCACCACCTAAGGTCATCTAACCACCTAGGCGAGATAGGCAAAGGATCTAGGAAGGTCAAATGAGGACTGGCTAGGGCTAGGAGAGGGAAGGTTGGGGCTAGGGTGAAGAGCTTGAGAGAGCTGGAGGAGGACTCAATCGATTTTTCTCTAGTTGAGAGGGAGAATAGTCAGCCAAAACCTACTTAATTTATGGTTCATCCTGGCCATCGATCGAGTTCTATGATATGGAAACTCAACCAAATGGCTTTTTACAAAAGCCCTCGACTACCAATCAGTTGAATTGGCTTCTCAATCGATAGAGGTTTTGTCCGAAACAGAGAAATCTTAGTTTCTAGCCATTTGAGTGCTAATTAAATTTATTTTCCTAGTCCATTTTTCATTTTAAACATACTTAGGTACCTATCACTAATCATTAGGAACAATTTAGTGATAAAACCATCATTTATGGAAAATACCCAAAATAAGCCAAAAAAAGGCATAAGAACAAGAAAAATTTAAGCACTTTAGCAAGCAAGGGTGATCAAGACATGAGAAAAGCATATAGGATACTTATCAACCAACTAGAAGGCATATTAGATTCATCCAAAGGAGTTATGAGAAGTTTAAATCTAATAAAATTAAATTTCTCTCTAGCTAGAGGTTTAGTAAAAATGTCTACCAACTGATTTTCCGTGTCCACATGAGTGATATAAAAATCCTTTTAGGCAATGTGATAATGATGAAAGTGATGACTAACCTCTATATGCTTGGATCTACTATGCAATATAGGATTATAAGATAAATAGATTGCACTAGTACTATCACAAAAAGATAGGAGAAGCATCAAAATAAATGTTGGAAGTCATGGAGTATTTCCTTCATCCATATAACATGGGCACAATAACTCCCGGGTGCAATGTATATAGCATCGGTAGTTGATAGAGCCATTGTGCTCTATTACTTGGAAAACCAAGACACCAAGCATGGCCCTAGGAGGAAGCAAGTGCCACTTGTGCACTTTCTATCGACCAAACATCCTGTGTAATCAACATCACTATAAGAAGTAAGAGTAAAGTCCCTTGACTTGGGATACCATAGTCTAAAATTTTGAGTTTTGGCAAAGTACCTCAAAATCCTCTCCACAGCTATAAGCTATGATTTCTTAGGATTTGATTGAAAGCAAGCACACAAGACAATATGAAATGTTATATCAGGTCTAGAGGCATTTAAAAAAAGCAAAATTACAATCATAACACTGTAGAGCTTCTAATTCACTTTCTCACCTTCTTCATCTTTAACAAGTTTGGTAGTGTTTGACATGGGGGTGTCCATCAACTTGGTGTTCTCCAACCCAAAGCACTTGAGTAGATCACTTGTGTACTTGCCTTGGTTGATGAAGTTCCCATCTTTAGTTTGCTTGATTTGAAAGTCGAGGAAGAAAGTAAGCTTACCCATCATGCTCACCTTGAACTCACTCCACATAAGATCACAAAACTCTTTGCAAAGATCAAGATTAGTTTGACCAAAACTGATATCATCAACATAAATTTGAATGAAAGAAAATTGTTAGAAGTGTATTTGGGAAGCAAGGTAGAAACTAATTTGCCCATAATATACCCATGATCTTACAAAAGGTTCTTTAATTTCTCATACCAATCTCAAGGTTCTTATTTGAGTCCATAGAGAGATTTTTACAATAGATAAACAAGGTTAGCTAAACTATCATGTTCAAATCCTAGAGGTTGTGAAACATATACTTCCTCCTCAATTGTACCATTCAAAAACACACTTTTAAGATCCATTTGATATATAAGGGAATTCTTATAACTAGAAAAAATAAGCAACATACAAATAGACTCAAGTCTAGCTATAAGTGCATATATACCTTCCTGCTGATTGTAGTCTTGAGCCACTAAACTTGCTTTGTTTCTTACCACCTTGATACTTTTGTGTAGATTTTTGCGGTAGACCCATTTGGTGCCAATGATCTTTCTATCACACAGTCTTGGCACTAGAGTCCACATTTTGTTCTTCTCAAATTTCTCCAATTTTTCCTGCATGGCTGAATCCACTCAACATCCCCCAGAGCTTCTTTGACATTATTTGGCTCAAATTGTGAGATGAAGGCATAGTTGGCTTGTTCTTTGTTGTAGGAAGACCGCATTTTCACTCTATTAAAGGGGTCACCTTTGATTACCTCCTTGGGATGATTCTTTACAAAGAGGGGGTTGGATCCTTCCTTTATTCATATATCTCTTCTTCTTGAGTGGCCACCTCATTTCCTTTTTTGATGATGTTGAGTTCTTTCAATATAGGAATTAATTCTTCTAGGAAATCATTATTAACAATATCCATGGAAACATTGTGGTTAATCTCAATAAATTTTACATTAATAGATTCTTCTACCTTAGATGGATCAACATTACACACTCTATAAGCCTTGCTAGTAGTTGATAACACCCATTTTTGTGGCTATAAGAGCTCATATTCCATCATTAAATTAGCCTCCAAACTTGATTTCCTCTTCTTTATGTTCTATTTACCATGAAAAATTATGCCCACTGCGTTTCTGACAATATATCCCATCTTTTGAAGGGCTTTCCTATTTTTCTATAAGAAATGGCTCATTTATCCACAAAGCACAGGACAAGTCACAAACTGCTATAGATTTTACCCATCTTGGTGTCAACATAGCACTATTACAACACGAAATGGTCAACAACATGACATGATTACCCGGTGGTACCGTAGCCCGATATGACTCCAGCCCACCACAACCAAACATTGACATTACTGCTGCGTGATACATCTTCAGCCCATCACATATCGTAGCCTGATACGTCCTGATGGATGGCACAACAACCGGGCACGGTCGCTAGCCTGTTGATTACCGGCATAGACAACCTGATACAGCATATCAGGCGACAACATGTGACAGGCTCATTCAAAGCACCAGCTAAAGTTATTTTTACCTAGACACGTGGACCAATAAAGCTTCAACCTCCACCTACTCGCTGACCTATAAATAGAAGCTATAGGCCTACGATGGGATGAACTGTTGGATCAAAGGGGAAGCTAGTGTGCTGAGTTCCCAAGAGCTAAGTTTGGTGAGCATACTCCCTTCCCGAGAGGGATGGGAGGAGTACACTTAGAGATCGTTCTGGTAGCAATAGGAAACACGTGATGATCCTTGAAGCTCCTCTGAGCATGTCCGACTTCTTTCTGAACTCAACACAAGACATCTCGCCTAGATAGAACAACCTGACATGAAGAACCTGAGAGCTGGGATAGTACCAACCTGATACAGATAAAAACTCGATACAGTGACTTTTCCTGTCACAGTTGCAACCCGACATGGTTGCATCCCAACACGACTGTATCGTAGAAGTCACATCGTGATACGATCACTCCTATCACAGTTGGAACCACATATGGTCGACAACCCAACATGATTGTATCCAGATACGACTGTAACCCGGTATCAGATTAGCACTATCCCGGGCGGTCAGCTGTCGTACATACTAGTTTCCTAAATCTAGGAGATCGATACCTATCTTCCCTTTTACATCATTTACTTGCATTCAATGTAGCATTGTAACCAAATCATTATTTGATTATCAGAATCTGTGGAGCATTGCTCATATCATTCTATGTATGGCTTTATTCCGTTGAATGATCTCTTTGTAGCATCCAAACTCTAGTCCCCTACTTCCGTTACACATTTTTGACTAGTTATAGAATCATGTTTCTTGTGTTGACCTCTTTGAGAGAGGAGAGTCATGAAGTTCAAGAGCTTAGTTTGGTTTGGGTGGATGAAAGTACATGGGACCAAAGCTGCATATAGTTTATTTCCCACATGAGTCCCAGTCTGGACCCCTTGAGAGAGGTTTCCAGTACACAGTTTGTTGGCGCTTTCTTTGAGAGAAGAAGTTGTCGGGTGTAGACCGCTTCCTCTCATTTTGTTAAAAGTCTTCTTACTTCTCGGTTACTCAGATGATTGTCTTTTCTCTTCAATTTTATTTTATGAACCACTACCCTAAAAACTGCTAAACCCCAAAATACCAAAACCTCTTATTTTTCTGGTAACTCCCCTTGGAGATAGATTTTAGTTTAATTCTTTCATATTCTTTTCAGTTATGCCTTCTTACCGCAAACCTTATCCTTCACTTTTTGATGGCTTAGACAAGTAGAACTTAGGTTCCAAAGCTCTATTCTCCCTAGTCCCCGTGTTCAACCCCGAACTACTAATTCGACCCCGTGCTAGTTGTGGGGATCTTAAACATTCGGGTGTTATAAATTATAAAGTCTGATGACCTAGACCTACTTCTGTCTCCTTTTTGAACACATGTTTAAGGTCGATCAACTTTTTGGTGTCGTTTTCAGGGACTAGGAAACAAATATCATTCTTCAAACCTAAGTTTTACTTGCACGTTGTCAAAAACATTTTATAGATGTATATAAAACTAAAGATACATACTGCACATACATACCTTTGACCCTTATCTTTTTATACATATTCCTTTTAGGTACTCACCTCCCTTTCCTCTCGGGAGCATGGCTGACCAGGCTCCCAAGAGATGGAAAATGGGGAAAGGAACCCAGTGGTGGAGTGGCCACTCAATGTAGCATACTTTGAGCTAAAGTCATGTTTTCTCCATTTGTTGCAACACAATCTCTTTTGAGGAAATAGTAGAAAAGAGAACCCTTACAATCATCTCATGACATTCAAGAGGACTTGTAACACTTTCAAGATTAACAGGGTCCCGATAAATTATATCTACTCCCAATGCTTCCCTTTTACTCTAAAGGACAAGGCACTGGAATGGTACTCAAACCTCCCGGACGGGAGCGTCCCAAACTGGGTGCATCTTGCTAATGCCTTCATAGCCAAGTTCTTCCCTATTGAGAGGACTATAAAGTGTCAGAACAAGATTAGTCATTACTCATAGAAGGTTTCATAGAATCTGCATGATACATCAGAGGGATTCCAAGGCTATCAGCTCGAATGTCCACACAACAATTTTTATGAGCTAACCTTAATTGCCACCTTTTACAATGGCTTGTGTAATGGCGAGAGGAAATCCTTAAATGCTACAACAGGAAGCGATTTCTTGGGGCTCAATGCTCAGAGAGCTAGGGAGATCATTGGCAACATGGCTACAAATCAACAATATAGTTAGTATAATAGGGAATCAACAAGCCACTCTACCCATGCAGAATCAAAGGTGATGGAAGCGCTATCAGCAAAGCTGGACAAGATAGTGACTGATGTTCAAACCTTGAAGAAACATAGCTGAAAAGGCAAGACCCAAAAAGAAACAGTCAGGAGCTATGTTATGTGTGTGGAGCCTGATCATCTTTCTGACTTTTGCCCACACACAGCTGTGTAGGGAGCCCCTGACGAAGAAAGTATATAAAATGTAAGTTATGTTCAGTACTGACGCCCCGACCACCCAGGGTTCTCCTATGGCAACACTAGTGTTGTGAAAAATTCACACCAGCTAATCAGTGGGACCTCTTCTAGTGGTATGTAGAATCAGTAATGCTAAGCTAACTTCTAGCAATAAAGGAGTTACCAGAATATGCAGCAAAATCAACAACAGCGCCCATCAATGATGACCGAGTTGATGCCTTACACTAAAAAAAGAATGACCTAAATGAGAAGCTACACAAGAGTTTAAAGGATAGTACAACATTGCTAAATCTAATGCAACAACAGATGGGAGGTTTCTCCGCCCAGATCGGGGAGCTCCAGTAGCATAACAAGCAGATAGACCAACAATTGGCAAGTTTGGCTCAAAGCATCAACCATCAGGAGGGATGATTTCCTTCCAGCATTGAGGCAAATCCTAAAGGAAAAGAAAGTACAAAGATGGATATCTTGAGACCAGGAACGATATTGCATTCTACTGATGAGAAAAGAGTAAAATTCGACCGTACCACAATACCGGTAAAAGATGTAACACCTAAGGAGCTTGTAGAAGTACCTACCCAGCAAAAGAAAGTAGCAGATAAGGGAAGTAGTGAAGAGACCTTTTAAGAGCATTCTGATAGATACGCACCTCGCATACCTTTCCCGCACAAGCTAGTGAAGGCCCAGCTAAAGAAGATATATGTGAAGTTTATAGCTACAGTAAAAAATGCACCTCGACATACCTTTGTTGATTGCCATTGAAGAGATGCCCACCTATGCCTAGTTTTTCAATGATTTGATTTCAAAGAAAAGGAGAGGTGAGGAAATCAAAATGTTGAAGTTAGCCCAGATATCTAGCTCTTTCATAAAGGAAAGCATGCCTACTAAGAAAAAGGACTCTGGCACTTTTGTAATCCCTTCAAAGAGGGATGCATGAAAACCCAGTCTTGTAGAAAACATGAGGTACTAACAGCTTCTACCCATAACTTCTTTATAATATTATACTCTAAAAGCATGGTCTTAGGCATTTTATGTAGTGACATGTTCTTCCTCACTACAATACCATTTTTTTGAGGTGTTGGAGGTAAAGAAATGTTATGTGCATATCCAGACTCTTCACAAAAATGTTCAAAAAGATCATTTTCAATTCTCCTCCATAACATTATCACTCGTATTTCTGTTGGCTAGACGGGTACTCTTGATTTTACCAAATCCCAATCCACTCAGACAACTAAGAGAAAGCAACTTTCACTTTGCATCTATGGAACCTACACTTTTTGGAGAATGCCCTACTAACTCTACAATGCACCTGCAACCTTTCAAAGATGTATGAACGCCATCTTTGACAATTTCTTGGAGGACAAAATCAATGTTTTTATGGACGACTTCAATGTCTATGGAAGCACCTTCGAGGACTGTCTATAGATGTTGTCCCTTGTAATGAAGAGATGAAAAGAGCAATGCTTGATCCTCAACTGGAAAAAATGTCACTTCATGGTACAGAAAGGCATCGTGTTGGGACATAAGATATCAAATAGAGGAATCGAAGTCGACTAGTTAAAGGTTGAGGCTATTGCAAAACTTTCCCCACCCTCATCTGTAATGGGAGTTCAAAGTTTCTTGGGACATGCTAAGTATTACCGCAGATTCATTAAATATTTTTGCAAAGATAGCAAAACCTTCATCCAACCTCCTACTGAATGAAGTAAAGTTTGAGTTCACAAAAGAATGCATAGCAACATTCTCTACCTTGAAGGACGCACTGGTCTCTACCCCCATCATCCAGTCACTCAATTGGAACATCCCATTCGAGTTGATGTGTGACACAAGTGATTATGTGACCGACGTAGTCCTAGGATAGAAGAAGGATAAAAAGCACCACGTAATCTATTATGCCAGCAACACGTTAGATGAAGAGAAGATCCAATACACCACAATAGAAAAAGAGATGCTAGCCATCATATATGCATTCGATAAGTCTCATTCATATCTTGTGAGCTCCAAGGTAACTATATACACATATCACAGAGCCATCAAATATCTAATTTAAAAGAAAGATGCCAAGCCTAGGCTGCTACGCTGGGCATTACTACTTCAGGAGTTCGATCATGAAATCGTGGAAAAGAAGGGTACCGAGAATGTGGTTACTGACCATCTCTCTAGAATTAGGATGGAGGATGACCACCCACTACCAATGAATGAGAGCTACACCGATGAGGCAATCTACTCTACGAGAGTAGATATCCCAGAAGGACCATGGTATGTAGATATTTGCAATTATCTAGCTTTTAAACAACTTCCCCAAGAAATTATTTATAATCAAAAGAAGAAATTCTTCTCTGATTTGAAGTACTATTACTGGGATGACCCTCTACTGTTCAGGCACTGTGCTGATAACCTCTATGGGAGGTGTATACCTGAAGATGAAGCCCCAAAGATTCTGTATGAATGTTACTCCTTTCCATATGGAGGACATCTGGGAGCACAAAGGATAGCGGCCAAGGTCCTGCAATCGGGTTTTTACTGGCCCTCTTTGTTTAAGGATGCTAACACCTATGTTAAAACATGCAGTGAATGTCAGTGGAATGGGAATATCTCATGTAGGAATGAGATGCCTTTGTCTGACGGGATAGAAGTTGAGATTTTTGATGCCTGGGGAATCGACTACATGAGACCTTTCCCTTGTTCATATGGTTTTCAGTATATCCTATTTGCAGTAGACTATGTTTCAAAGTGGGTGGCAGTTGTGGCCACCACCACTTGTGACGCTAAATCTGTAATAAATCTCTTCACAAAGGTTATCTTCCCAAGATATGGGGTCCCCAGATCTATGATTAATGATGGAGGATCACATTTTTCTGAAAAGCAATTTGATCTATTGTTGAAAAACTATGGCGTTAGACATAAGGTTGCTACTCCTTATCATCCCCAGACTTATGGACAGATAGAGGTCTCAAATTGACAGATTAAGAAGATCATAGAGAAGACTACTAGGAAATCATGCAAAGACTGGTCTACAAAGTTGGACGACCCCCTCTGGGCCTACAAGATGGCTTTTAAGACACCAATTGTCACCACACCGTACTATTTGATTTATGGAAAGGAATGGCATCTCCCCTTCAAGCTAGAGCATAAAGCTTTTTGGGCCATCAAATGTCTGAACATGGACCCAACCATGGCTGAAAAGAAAAGATTCTTGCAAATCTAGGAGCTCGATGAGCTTAGGCTTTATGCCTATGAGAACGCACAGATCTATAAGAAAAGGACTAAAGTCTGGAACAATTATCACCTGAAGAAGAAGGACGTCAAAGAAGGTGACAAAGTTCTACTTTTTAAATCTTCCATTCAACTTTTTTTAGGTAAATTGCAAACTCACTGGTCAAGATCGTTCATGGTAGAAAAGATTTACCTGTTCGGAATAATGGAGCTGATTAATAAAGATGACCCCACAAAGTTCTTCTCAGTCAATGGACACCGTGTGAAAAGATTCTATGAAGAAGCTTTCACAAGACGCTCTGAATTCGCTCTAACTGATGTCGAAGACGCACCCAAAGAAGAAGCCTGAGCAGGAATGAAGACGTCAAACTAACTACAAAAACCATAGCGCTCTTTTGGAGGAAGCCCAAGTTTACTTTCCTAGAATCAGATTGTTATTTCCTTTCCTTACGAAGAACATTCTAAACATTATTGTTGTAATAAGGCCTGAATCAGTGCCCACGCCATGCGCACTGACTGTCATGTTTTCTGGGCCACCGACTTTGTTTTCTTTGCATTGATCTATAATACTAGATGAGGATGGAGATCTATGACTAAAGCTAGTGATGTCTTACAAATGAAGAGCCTTCTACTTCCTAAAGTAATCGCCTTGGTCCTAGATGATCAAGATGAGGTGGCACCGAAATGCAGCTCCATAATGATTTTTCCATGTACCGAACAATGTACTGTGTTGCCCATGAGCATGCCGCGCACAAAGGCATACTGGGGACTTCCCTCATGTCATCCTATCACCCAGTTCTTACTAGATATCAGGGGCTTAATGGGATGTTCAGTCGATATGAGTGTTGGGCGATATTGGCCAACCATGACAGACGGTAGGACATACCACCCATCTTCACGTATCACTTATACACGTGTTGGGTTGTAAACTTTCTCGTTACCATTTCACATAAACGGATGTCGCTCACCGTTATCAGATTTTGTGTATCGGGCAAACATGTTGCTCTTTTGACCTTGCGACACGACATGCTCAGTCTAGTCTTTCCTTGCTTAGGAAGGTGATTCACGCAGTTACTCGACACGTGCCCCCATCTTTCTTCTTGCACCGCTTTTTGCGGGCGGCTATATAAGCCTTGTGAGGTTAGTCGTGATAGGTTACCAGCTTTCACTCTTATATCGTTCAAGATCCCATATCACCAAGAGCAACCTCCTCTCCCATATTGGGTTCCTGACTACTCTCTTTAGTGTGACACATTCAAACTTCTATTCCTCGATAAGGTAAGACCTGATATCAAACAATATTGGTTGTATCACGTTCCTTTGTGTCACATTACATATCGTGCAACACTCTGCGTACCAGGCCTTGGCCTATCGGATTAAACCTACATCACGACCAGGCATGACAAGCTACATGATATTAGGATTTGGCTACTCTGAATCACCAGTACCGGGTAAGCCATGCATTTTGAGTTTTTATAGTATTGCCTCAAATGTTTCAGGTAGGAATCATCCAAATTTCCCCACTTTCCTTTGTATCGTGTTACCATATCGTGCCAATAATAGTTTTCTCAATGCTAACCCAACATCATGCTTTCTTTCACAAATCAATATCGGTTTACCCATTTCCCCAAAGTCGTATCGGGTTGTCTGTTTGATACCAAGTTTCACCTCTATCACCTTCATGTGTCGGGTTGGCCTACTTTTAAACACCTAACCCAACACACGATACAAAATATCACTTAAATATTTGATTTCTTTATTTTTCAGATAATGGCACACACCAAGGAGAGTGTTGTCTAGGTTGACTAGCACGGTAACAGAATCCCTACTCAGGACACCACAGGGGCCACTATACGGTAGAAGCGCCCTATCCTAGAACCAACTCAACCTCCCATTGTTGAAAAGAGGCCCTGCATCGAAGCAGAAATGACGGTTCAGGTCACACCAGTAGAACTAGAAGTCTTGACCCACTCCGCAGGGTGCTTCACTCCAAGGGAGGCAGAGCATTAGTGCTAGTACACCGAATTGACGGGGAAGCTCTACCGCCCGATGAGGTTCTGTCATGAAGCCTCTTTCTGTTAGATTGAGATCTTTGAAAGGATGAAGAAGCGTCCTCAGTTCTATGGGGCTTTATGACATCTGCTTTGATTTCTCCAACTCCTACACAAAGCTGACCAAATAATTCATCTCATCCCTTCAAAGGGTGTCGAACAACCCCAAAGAGAGAAGGAGATTTGGTGGTGTAGATTGGCTATAGGTCTGGTTATATAACGTGGAATAGGAGATCATTGAAAAATTGCTCAGCAAGATCTTCTCCAAGAATGAAGATGAGTAGAAATTGCTGAATGAGGGTACCAGGATAAGTGAGAATGACGGCTTCGACCCAATGAAAATGTGGAAGGAGCTGATAGACGAGTCTACCTTCAAACCTAACAACAATGTGGCTGCAGTACACACCTGCTTCTGGAGGATCGTCCACAAGATAGTGGCTAGCTTCCTCTTTAGCAAGTTCAAGACCAAAAACCTTTATATTAAAGAGATGCAAATGATCTAGTATATAATGGTGGGGAAGCCAATAAATTTGGGGCGCTTCCTCATCAATAGGCTCGATCTTATCAAGGATGCCCCCAAGGAATACAACATGGGAGGAATTGTTAACCTGATCGAGGTAGGGCTTGGATATCCAAAGGAGTCGTAGAGCCTATCACAAACTCGGGGCGAGGACATGATTGATATCAAATTCCTCATAGGAGTCAGTATTCTAAAGAAACAAGGCTCTCAACTCTTCTGTAGGTTTGCAAGAACCGACACTCTGCTCCCGCTGCCAAGTTGCATCAACTATAACGCAAAGAAGCTCATATTCATGCTAGCAAGGATCGAGGCTCTAGAGGTCGACTCAACCTACACAGCCCAACCCACCACCACAAGAAGGCAGCTACAAAGAAGGGGACCTCCAAGGCTACTAGCCGAAAAAGATCCCTGGTGGCCAGTGAGATTGAAGCAGCTGCACCACTTGAGTCAACTGCACCAACTGAGTCAACTATGCGAAAAAGCATAGTTGTGCTAGCAGAAATAGTCGGGGTCACAATGATAGTTGCACCCACTCACTACTACAGAAGTGCCTTTTAGTGTCGGTTGTTTAACCCCCTTTGGCGTCGGTTTCGGAACGACGCCTATGTGGGCGCCGCTAAAAGGTTGGACACTTCAGCGTCGGTTAAAAACCGACGCCTATTTAATATAAAGGCGTCGGTTGTTTATAAAACACCGACGCCAAAAGGGTTCCCGCCACAGAAAACGGCGTCATCTAGGACGCTTTCTGCGTCGGTTATATACTACAAAACCGACGCAGAAAAGTGTCCTAGATGACTCCCATTTCCTGTAGCGCGAACACTTTTGGCGTCGGTGTTTTATAAAAAAACCGACGTTGTAAGTGTATGCTGACGGTTATCGGTAAATAACCGACGCCTATATCTATTTTTTTTTATAAATCTGTTTGCAGGCCTGCTGTGGCTGGTCAGCAGGATGAGAACCTGTAGTTCAGTTTTCTGAACTGCAGGTTTACGACATCCATTGATATCAGCCTACAAACAGGCCACAAACCTGCAAAATTAACATAAAAAGATTCACACAAGTAGATACATTCAGACATCAATTCAATTGTCACGTTCACACATATAGAATCATTCAAATACATGTTTTAACATTCAGAAACATTCATTTACAAAGTATCATTCATCATCACTATCAACATCCCAATTATATCTTACAGTTGCCACTGTTTGTACAACTATTGCCCATTCTTCTCTTACTTCATCTAATGCTTCCCTCGTATATGGAGCATGTACATTTTTTAAGTGTTTGCCTATAGTGTGGTCAGTTTTAAACACCTGCAAAGAGAATGATGTATATAAGTAATAATATAAAAATAAGATTGATATATTTTATACTAACTAATGAGACTATATATAATACCTCATGTATGGTATCGATGTCTTTCTTCGCCTGTGTATGGTATAGAACTCTCCTCCAGTATCTCCCTCACAGACTCCTGTGCGGAGAGGGACATTCCAACTCGAGATATCATCTTCCGTTGCCTCCTCCGCAGCAATATCCTTATCTCTGAACGTTTCTCGTAGGATTCTGAACCCCTCCTTCCCTCTACTACATCGAAGCCATGCCACAGTTGAACCCTTTCACCGAGCCCTACCCGGCCAAACAGACGTCGCCTGAAGTACCACCGTCGTCGTCGTCTCCACCTCCATCGCAACTTGCTGTGCTAGTCCTGGCAGTTTATCACCCCACATGCTTTCCTCACCAGTTCCTGCCGCTAAACGACCACACAATGGAATCCAAGAGGATATGCAGGCGTTCGCCACAGACTATAGGATGAGTATACTCAGCTTATAGTCTTTGGCGAACTCCTGCATATCCTCTTGGATCCATTGTGTGGTCGTCTAGCGGCAGGAACTGGGGAGGAAGGCATGTGGGGTGATAAACTGTCAGGACTAGCACAGCAAGTTGCGATGGAGGTGGAGACGACGACGACGGTGGTACTTCAGGCGACGCCTACTTGGCCGGGTAGGGCTCGGCGAAAGGGTTCAACTGCAGCATGGCTTCGATGCAGTAGAGGGAAGGAAGGGGTTCAGAATCCTACGAGAAATGTTTAGAGATGAGGATATTACTGCGGAGGAGGAGGAAACGGTAGACGATATCTTGAGTTGGAATGTCCCTCTCCGCATATCAAGTTGCTCCAGTGCTTCAGTGGGTACATGTGCATCATCAACCTAAAATTTGACAAAAATAAACACACTAAATTAGCATTTGTATTAAAAAAGCAAACATTACTCTAAACGTTTGTATTTTACCATTTTTGCAGCCGCCTCCGCGCATCTGAAAATGTCATTAAAAAGGCAAACATTTAGCATTTGTATTAACTAGAAAAAGGAAAACATTTAGCATTTGTATAAACTAGAAAAAGGAAAACATTTACCATTTGTATAAACATACATGTCTCTAAAATTGTGATCTTTTATCAATTAACAATCCTTCATTGTGATCTCCGCGCACATATAAGTCATCATTAGCTTCAATATTTTGTGGAGTTGGCAACCCAACTAAGAATGGACTGGAGTCATCATACTTATCATAGTACTCTTCTTCATCTATAGGATCTTCAATGAACTGTCTTTTACCATGAAGAACAACCGACCATTTATCATTTGCAGGATCATCGATATAGAATATTTGTTTTGCCTGTGATGCCAATATGAATGGTTCAGCCTTCTCGCCAATCATTTCAAAGTTCACCAAAGTGAAACCCAATTCATCCACTATAACTCCTTTGGTGTTATCAACCCAATTACATTTAAAGAGCGGAATATTGAGATCTATGTAGTCAAACTCCCAAATGTCTTCAATGACACCGTAATATGACATTTTAGCTTCACGTGGACTCTTATCCTTTGCACTTGCAAAGTACATAGTTGACGCTTGAAGAGTGACCCCACTATTTTGGACGACACTCTTATCATCTTGGCGCTTTGTGTAATATGTGAATCCATTAATGTCAAACCCTTCATAAGACATAACATTCGGTTTTGGTTTAAAGGCGAGACATTTGATAGTTTCTGTAATATCATTTGGTGTTTGAGATAGTTGATGTAAGACTTTATCTTCAAACCACTTAGTAAAAGTCTTATTATGCTCTCTAGCAAGCCACATTGAACTTGCTCGAGGATGTTGTCTCTTTATGAAATTGGTATGTTCCTCGATATAAACACTCACTTCGTCCATATTATGTAAAATATACAAGTGAGCTTGTTCCAACTGCTCACGGCTGATTACTTTCACCCGTGATCCCAAAATTCCTTTGCCCTCCTCAATATTCGTGTCATTATCAGGAGTGTCATTACCACTGAGAAAGTCATTGCAGAAATCCATAACCTCTCTCGCCACATAACCTTCAATAATACTCCCTTCAGGACGATAACGGTTTCGAACATCACCTTTAAAAACGCTCATGTATCGTTCAAAGGGATACATCCAATGCAAGAAAACCGGTCCCAAGATTTTCACTTCCCTAGTCAAGTGGACAACAAGATGTACCATGATATCAAAGAACGAAGGAGGGAAATACATCTCAAGCTGACATAGGGTAACAACCACTTCTCTTTGCAAATTATCGAGAGTATCAGGGTCAATAACTTTGCTGCATAGACTGTTGAAAAAGAAACAAAGTCTGGTAATTGCAAACCTTACATGCTTCGGCAATATAGATCGAATTGCCACGGGCAATATTTGTTGCATTAGAGTGTGACAATCATGAGATTTAAGACCTATCAACTTCAGATCTTTCATTGATACCAATCTACGGATGTTGGATGAGTAACCATGTGGCACCTTAACATTTACCAAGCATTCACAAAAAGTTTTCTTCTCCTTTCTAGACAACGTGTAACAAGCGGGAGGTAAGTATGTTCTTTTATTACCCATTTCACGTAATTCTGTTAATTCTGACCTTATTCCCATTTCACGTAGGTCCAGTCTGGATTTTATCCCATCTTTAGTCTTACCTGGTATATTTAATAGAGTACCAATGATGCTATCACAAACATTTTTCTCAACGTGCATTACATCGATACAATGCCTGACTGACAAAGAACTCCAATAAGGAAGATCCCAAAATATTGACTTCTTTTTGAATTAAGAATTGTCACTCCGTGTGGCCATACTACATTGTGATTTCTTACCAAATTCATTGACAATGTCTTTTACTCTTTCATAAACAACATCCCCTGGTATAGGTTTAGGTGCACTCCGTTCATCATTCAATCCATTGAATGCTTTGCGCTTCCTACAATACGGATGGAATTTTGAAAGAAACCTTCGATGACCAAGATATACAGTCTTGCCGCCATATTTTAGTCTTATTGAATCAGTGTTTTCTTCACATATAGGACACGCTTTAGCTCCTTTGACACTATATCCAGACAAATTCCCATATGCTGGAAAGTCATTAATAGTGCAAAACAACATAGCATGCAAACGAAATGTCTCTCTTGCAGAAGCATCATAGGTCATCACACCTTCAGCCCAAAGTTTCTTTAAGTCATCAATCAAAGGTTCAAGATAAACATCGATATCATTTCCGGGTTGTTTAGGGCCCGATATCAACAATGACAACATAACGTACTTATTTTTCATACACAGCCAGGGAGGAAGATTGTATATAACAAGCATGACTGGCCAAGTGCTATGTTGGCTGCTCAATGTCCCGTACGGATTCATCCCGTCTGTACAAAGCCCAAGTCTTAGATTCCTGACTTCTTCACCAAATTCAGGGAACAATACATCAATCTTCTTCCACTGTGGGGAATCAGACGCATGTCGTAGGATCCCATCATTATTTTTCTTAACATCTGCATGCCACCTCAAATTCTTCGCATCTTTCGGATTTGCAAACAAGCGTTGAAACCGTGATGTTATAGGTAGATACCACAACACCTTGGCAGGAGAACCAGTTTTGGACTCCCCCGAAGTCATCAATTTATATCGTGACGCACCACATTTTGGACAATCTTTCAAATCTACATAGTCCTTTTGAAATAATACACAATCATTCGGGCATGCGTGTATCTTTTTGGCCTCCATTCCCATTGGGCACAACATTTTCTTTACCTGGTATGTTGAGATTGGCAGCTCGTTTCCTTCAGGAAGAATTTCTTTCAACAAAGTCAACAATTCAGTGAAGCTTTTGTCGCTCCATCTATTGTTAGCTTTCAACTTATACAATCTCAGCACAGCGCTAAGCTTCGTAAACTTAGCACAGCCTGTGTATAACGGTATCTCAGCATCATGCACAATGTTTGTAAAGATAGGAGGTGGATCGGTGTGCTCTACCCTACAACTATCCAGCATCGCATCAACAATGTCTGCTGGAACTGGTTCGTTCACATTTACGTCATCGGAGGCAATTTCTTCTTCCACCCAAGCACTGCTATTGACATCTACTGGATTCGATTTTGAAATCTCTCCATGCCAGTGCCATTCTGTATAGCCTTGTACAATCCCGTTGCACATGACATGACTTTTGATTTCCTCACCAGTGTTGAGTTTCAAGTTGTTACCGCAATGCCTACATGGACAGTAGAACCTATCTGTAGGTTTTTTCCTATGTTCCTCGGCAAATCTAATAAACTGATCAAGACCAGATATAAACTCTGGGATGCAACGATTACGAATGGACATCCATGATCTATCCATTCTATGATCAGAGAAAGCAAGTATATATTAGGAAAGCAAGTATATATTAGGAAACAAGTATATAAGCAAGTATGTCGTATTACAGTTCATCATTAAGAAAGATATAAGCAAGTATGTCGTATTAAAATAGACTAAACAATAAAAGAATTTTTTTTTGAGGCAAGACAATATGAGAAAATAGTAGTGTAATCATGTAAATGGGAACATTCATGGGAACACACACTTCAGTTATAAGCATTCATGTAGCAACTTACAGTTCCATTCATGGGAACACACACTTTAGTTATAACAATAACTAAACAAAGGGGTTGGTGTACCCCTAAACATGCACATAATTAAAAAAACTATTACTACAGACAAGTCTAGATAGATAGACAACTAAATACTACACCAACATGGTCCCGCATGCATCAGTAACTTCTTTTTGATGATGAAGCTGTGTCACGAAGCTCCTCACTGTATTTAGACGAATCTGAACTGATAGGGGCCTCAGATTCCGATTCCTCATAGATGATATCCGACGCCTTGCGCTCATACCGCAGAAGATGATCGAGGGTGTCGCAGTTGTTGTTGGTTATCCAAACTTTGATGGAATTATCGCCAACTGGACGGAGAAAAAGCCTATTCCAACGGACCAGATACAGCTCTCCAATCCAATCATGCCAACCGGATTTTGATACAAGATTTCCCGCCAAATCATACTCAACCTCGATTACATGTGAATAATTTCCAAAAGTTAGGGTCACTTTACCAGGCATGTAGTGTCTTCCTTTTAGAAAACGCCAATGTTTGGGTATGACCAATTGGTTTAAGGAACGATCATCTAGGATGATGTCCAATTGTTCTTCAATAGGGAACGTTAACATTGACATAGAGGCCCAATTCATAGTCATTGTTATGGGAAGACAGAGACTGCACAATATTAGTATTAACAAAGTGTAAGTACATATAACGATGTTATATATTTTCAGAAAAAGTTGTATAACATCAGTTAACCTTTTAAACAAGTATATATTAGGAAACAAGTATATATTAGTCAATCTTGGACGGGTTTCTAGGCCAACAAACACATTTGATGTCAATCTTATATATAATAAATGTGTACTACCTATCCCATCCTTGAACACCTAATCTCCCTTAGGATGTAAGTGTATAATGTGTATTTGGTTTTCAAGAAAATTTCGGCAGCATTTCCCCGTTGTTCTCTAAGTACATATGTACTTAGAGAACAAACGGGGAAATGCTACCGAAATTTTCTCGAAAACCCAATACACATTATACACTTACATCCTAAGTGGGATTAGGTGTTCAAGAACAGTCCCAAACTGGGGACTATCCAAGATTTACTCCTACTGAGTAAATCTTAGACGGGTTTCTAGGCCAACAAATACATGTGTTGTCATTCTTATATAAACCCTATAATTCATGAAATCATTCTAATTCAATTTAATATGTTGGGATCACATAATTATATAATGACATCAGAATATATAGAAGAATCATAATTAACATGATTAACAACATGCTCATCAAACTAGGGTTTTCTTGAATATCATCTAATAAATCAAGAATTTCATAGTTTCAAACATGCAATAATTCACAATGCAATGTTATAAACTATAGGCAACATGGATAGATGAAATAAATAAACATCCAGCATCTATCACTTATTCAATCTTCAAAACACCTTGACAAACATCCAACATCTATCACTTATATAATTTTCATGTATATACACCCTAAAGTGCCACAAATCATATAATAAAACTATCATGTTATGATATTAGGACCACTTAAAGCAGATTAGGCACATTAAGCAAGCAGAGTAGGGAGCCAATTTCGTGCAAACAGATTAGGCAATAGATTAGGTCAGCACATAAAGAACCAATTTCGCGCCTGGGTAGGTCTGCAGGTACCTGGGCAAGAAGAGTAGGGTGAGGTCGAGCTGGTTGAGTACGTGGGTGGCGGCCGACGAGCTCCAGAACCAGCGGCAGTGACTCCGACGAGCAGGAGCGTCAGCCGCAGCAGGCAAGCAGGCGGCCAGGCGGCGGCAGGCAGGCAGCGGCCAGGCGGAGGAGAAGGAGAAGGGGGTACGGCGGCGCCGGTTCTCAGGCGTGGCAGGCAGGTGGGCACCAGGCGTGGCGGCGGCGCCGGTTGTCAGGCGTGGCGGCGGCGCAGGCGGTTGGAGCAGGGGCGCCGGTTGTCAGGCGTGGCGGCGGCGCAGGGGTGCCAGAGAAGAAACGCGTCGGAGAGGGGCGCCGGAGAGGGGACGCCGGAGATGGGGCACCGGAGAGAAGCGCCGGAGAAAAATTACAGAGAAATCGCCGGAGAAATCGCCGCAATAGGGAAATAGGGTAGCAATGAGGGGAAGAGTCGGGCGATCGAAGGTTATGAAGTTCCCCAATAGCGTCGGTTGTTGACAACAACCGACGCCTAAACATATTTACCGTCGGTCGTTGGCAACATCCGACGTCCATTTGGACGATATTTTCGTGAAAATGTTTGGCGGGAACCCCATTCAGCGTCGGTTAGTAAAGGACGACCGACGCGGAAAAGGACACTTTTCGCACAAATTTCCATCGCACATAAGCGTCGGTGTTTTAACTAAATAACCGACGCCGAAAGTGACATTATTTTTTCGCTCGAAAATTGGATGAAATAATGCGTCGGTTTTGTATAAACAACCGACGATGTATACAAAGCGGTACCCGTGTTTGGCTGGTCTTTGAATATAGACGTCGGTTCTTCGAAATAACCGACGCCTTTAATATAAGGCGTCCGTGTTCCTTAAAAACCGACGCCCAGAAAAGCGACACTGAATGCTATTTCTGTAGTAGTGACTGTGACTTCCGTACCTATCACGTTGACGACAACTAAACCTTCCACAACACATCATGACACCTCTCGCAACAGCGAGGAGGCCCTCATAGAGCTCTTGAATAATGAGCTCTGGTCCACCCAACAAACCGCCACCAACCTGACAACGGTGGAGATAGCTTTGTTGGTGGATGAGGCTGAGAGTAATGCGGTCAATGATTATCCCCAAACATTGCTACTTTGCTCCTACCCCCACATTGAAGCATAAGCTACCACGATAAGGGTACCTACACGGTGTCTGGAGGCCACGCCTACATGCACCATCGTGCTAGAATCACTGTCATGTGAAGGCGTGCATTCCATAGGCCATGCTTACAGAATAATGAGCCACTCTAAAAGGCATCACCATTCTCCTACTCCTTCCTCTTTGGGGCACACCTTCAGCTATGAATTTGATAGCATGAGGAAGGTAACTCAAAATAATTGTGCTACTTTTTGCTCCCTCACACACAGATTTTAGGTTTTCCAACAGTGACTGGGATGGCAGGAGCATCAGCTACTAACTCTGGTTGGCCTAGCCAACTGGCTAGATGCCATGAGCCAGATAGTGGAGGTTGTGCTCCACCGCCTGGAGGCTATCCAGTATAGGCTTGAGAAGAGAAGCATACGTCACCATTCCAGGTGGTCCCGAAGACTACCATCGTCATCATCTTCTTACTTCATCTTCACCATCCTTCAACTCTAGCAGGCCCTCCAAGGTTTTAGAAATGCATGAGGAGGAGGTGACCAAGAACACCACTGGTGGGTCCCCCAAAGAGAACAGAACCAGCACGGCTTCGACAACACAGCTAGTAGCGACGTCACGATAGGGGTAATGGGTGAAGCTTGTGAAGCCACGAAAATGAGAAACACAGAGTAGGGCCTATAACAGATCCCAGAGGGTTTTGACCACCACACCAATGTCTTTCCAGATATGCATGAGTTGATACATATGATAGGGAGCGATCTAGTGATGATTGATACAGTGACTTCACTATGCCCACTCAAGCCTACTGAGGCCACAAAAGACCTCTCTGGAAGCCTGATAGACAACCCCTCTGAAGGAGAATAAGGTGACATATACAACTCACTGCCATCACAACCCTCTTGAGGGAAGAACTCAGCAGTTGAGCACTTTTCTGAGCCATATGAAATACCACTATTTGAGATACTTAATTTCGACAGATGTACTATAGGCTATCTAACTACTCGCAACCAACACCTCTTAAACATGGTGCTTAGACCACAGCTGGATGAGAAGACCATCATTTATAACAACAACTACTTCTCCCTACAATGCCGAGAGCTTAAAGGAATATTCCGCTCAAAGGTTGTAGTAGGAAAGATCCTATGTTGCATCACGGAAGGTGCAATGATTGAAAATAACACACTGAATATAGGCTGACAACAAATCTACAAAACCACTCCTGCCCAGTCCAAGCGACTGCTAGCAGGAGCATATGAATCATTTTTGGTGGTCGACATTTTGAAGCATATTGAAGAGCACAACCCCAGACTAGTGCTAGCCTCCCATAAGCACATGCAGTGTTGGTTCCTCTACGTTGCGGACCTCCGCTCGCACGACATCACACTTTTCAACTGCTATGCAGAGGAGATTCCTCACCTAGATTAGGACTTCATTCATCTTGAAGACAAACGCCTAAAGCTTCTACCAATCAGTATTTATCGGGTCATCAAACGCAACAGCGGCGTTTGGAATTTTTATGTACGAGACTTCCCTATCCAACAAGACTCGGTAAGAAGTAATAGCTCCTTCATCGTACTTCATGCCATGGAGCTTCTAAATATCTTTAGATACATACTACAGCTCGAAAATACAAATTTCTACTGGCTAAGGAGCATCTATGCACTGCTAGTAATTAAAGGCAGGGGCTACTTCTCAGATCCCGAGCTTCCCGAAGATTTCTTGGACGTAGAATTAGATGTCCACTCTTTGGAACCAGGTAGCAAACTAAGGGAAGATACCAAACTCTCTCACATCAAATATCGTGGTAGGCTTGGCAAATAGCTGCAGGACCTTCATATTCTGCACGACAAGGACATCGCACCTGTTTCACCCTCAACCATGAGCAATTTTGACCGCTCAACCTACAACTCTCTATCTCAAGAACTGGTCAATCATATCCTGATACACCTTGCTAATTCCAACACTATACATGTCATCTATGAAAAATACTTTGTAGTGATCCCCACTAATGACCTCAGAGATTTAGTCAAAATAGGTCAGTGCTTAGCTATGACAATGGCACTAGCATACATTCCAATTCTACAAGTAAAGATTGGTCAATTCTACATTGTCCATCCCATGTTGTTCAACGATCTCTGTCTAGCTGACAAAACAGAGGCATGCCAGGTATTTCAATAACAAATCCAGGAGTAGTTACTGCGCATCATCTTTTAACCAATGTTGTATGACAATCACTGGACAGTACTCATGATGCTCTACACTCAAGCTCACATCGAAATCTTTTACAATAGTTCATATGCCCATATTGACTGGCCTTCGGAGTTTGCTATCGCACCACAAACACCTCTTGAAAACCTAGCAAGAAAATTCTACCATGAGGTGATTTCCATGGTAAGACCATATACTGAAGATATTGGGGCAACCTGGTGCAATTTCCATTTCTTCCATCGCAATCCACAACAAGAACCTCTATCAAATGACTACAGAATATACATGCTCCACTAGATATACAATGCGTCAGTGCTAAAACAAGGACCTAAAATGCTCCATGGCCTTGACTATCACAGTCAGTGAGGACAGTACGTCATGGAGCTCATATATGCTGAAGGCACACACATCTGCTGAACTCTCACTAATCTGTAACTACCCTTTCCTATTCATCTCACTACTCTGGGACAGAGTGTGGGATGAGTTTTTTTTTTGGGGGGGGACTTTATAACATCATTGAGGGAGGTATTCTAAAAATTTCTCCTCTTTTCCTTTCCTTCAGCATACTCCATGTATACACTATATATAAATGTTTGATAGTAAGCAATATATACACACACGCCGTCCATTTTTTAAAACTTGTAAAAATTACTTTATCTTAAATACTTGGTACAACTTCCAGTTTGTTCTCTCCACGCCTAAGGCAATGTACATTTATATTATGCTCTCTTGAAAATGTAGTCTTAAATGACAAAGACTATAACACTTCTGTGACAACCTTGAAAAATAATTTCCTTCCAGCTTAAGAGATGTCCATGAGAAGGAAAGAGCTACCCAAATAACAAACACCCCTTTTCCCCTCCCACTAAAATACCAAAAGAGATAAAAGCCTTTGAGAGTGAATAAAAGCATGAGAGTTGTTCCCTCAAAAAAAACACTTGTCTTCCCAAAGGTACCCATCTTTGGGCATGGTAGATCTGGGGCAGTGGTACTTAGGATCTGAAATCACTGCTAAAGCCAACTGGCATGGACTGCAGGGACCACTTACTCATTAACAGACCCATACCTAGATGGCCCAATGAGAAGCAAGAAAAACCCAAATCCCTTAAGCCATCCTAAAAACCCCACCTCCTACCTCCATGATTCAAATTTTTTATGTGAAAGATGACTTCAAATAACATGCACCAAAAATCTCACAAAAGCTGGGAGAGATTTCCATTCAATTAAGGTAAGGGAAAAGTCAATTTGGTCATGGTCGGACACAATTTTTTTTGGGACATTTCAAAACGTAGTTAAAAGTACTACAAATGAAAGTTTTAAAATCAATTTAGTTGATTGAGGACAATCAATTAGCTAAGTTTGGGGGAGGTTGATAACACCCGTTGTTGTGTCTATCAGAGCTCATATTCCATCGTTAAATTAGCCTAAAAACTTGATTTCCTCTTCTTTGTGTTCTATTTATCATGAAAAATCATGTCCAATGTATTTCTAACAATGTTTCCCATCTTTTGAAGGGTTTTCCTATTTTTCTACAAGAAAGGGCTCAGCTATCTGCAAAGCACGGGATAAGTCACAACCCGATAAGGATTTTACCTGTCATGGTGTCAACCTGGCACCATTGCAACTCGATATGGTTAGCAACCTGACATGATTGCCTGACGGCACCATAGCCCGATATGACTCCAACCCACCACAACCAAACATGGACATTACCGCTCCACGATACAACTTCATCCCATCACATACTGTAGCCCGATACACCCTGATAGCTGGCACGACAACAAACTGACACAGTTGTTGTCCTATTGATTACCAGCAACGACAACCTTACACAACATATCAAGCGACAACCTGTGACAGCCTCATTCAAAGCACCAACTAATGTCATTACTGCCCAGACACGTACAAGAATAAAGCTTCAACCTCCACCTTCCCACTGACCTATAAATAGCAGCTATAGGCCTACGATGGGATGGACTTACAAATCGAAGGGGGGATCTAGTGCACCGAGTTCCCAACAGCTAAGTTAGGTGAGCATACTCCCTTCCCGAGAGGGATGGGAGCAGTTCACTTAGAGATCGTTCTGGTAGAAGTAGGCAACACGCGATAATCCTTGAAGCTCCTCTGAGCATGTCAGGATTCTTTCTGAGCTCAACCCGAGATGGTCCGCCTAGACAAAACAACCTGAGAGCCGGGATAGTACCAACTTGATACAGAAAAAAACTCAGTTGAGTCCCTTCGCCCGTCTCAGTTGTAATCTGCACAGTTGCATCCCAAAACTACTGTATCGTGGAAGTCATATCCCGATATGATCACTCTCATCACGGTTGGAACCCAATATGGTCGACAACCCGCCATCATTGTATCCTGATATGATTGTAACCCGATATCAGGTTAGCACTGTCCCGGGCAGTCAACTATCGTACATACCAGTTTCCTAAATCAAGGAGACTGATACCTATCTTCCCTTTTATAACATTTACTTCCATTCAATATAGCGTTGTAGCCAAACCATTATTTGATTATTGGAATCTACGGAGCATTGCTCATATCATTCTGTGTATGGCTTTATTCCATTGAATGATCTCTTTCTTGTATCCAAACTCTAGTTCCCTACTTCTGTTACACATTTGTGACTAGCTATCGAATCATGTTTCCTATGTTGACCTCTTTGAGAGAGGAGAATCATGAACTTCTAGAGCCTGGTCTGATTTGAATGTACGAGAGTACTTCGGACCACATCTACATCCAGTTTATTTCCTATATGAGTCCATGTATGGCCCCCTTGAGAGAGGTTTCCAGTACACAGTTCGTTGGCACTTTCTTTGAGAGAAGAAGGTGGCGAGTGTAGACCTCTATCGCTTGTTTTTTTAAAAGTTTTCTTTCTTCTCAGTTGCCCATATGATTATCTTTTCTCTTCAATTTTCTTTTAAGCACCACTACCCTAAAAACTGCTAAACCCCAAAATACTAAAACATCTTATTTTTCTGGTAACTCCCCTTGGAGATAGATTTTAATTTAATTATTTCATATTCTTTCCAGTTATGCCTTCTTACCTTAAACCTTATACCTTGGATTTTTGATGGCTTAGACATGTAGAACTTAGGTTCTGAAGTGATATTCTCCCTAGTCCCAGTGTTTGACCCCAAACTGCTACTTCAAGCCCATTCTAGTTGTGGTCATCTTAAACATTCTGGTATTATAAATTATAAAGTCTGATGACCTAGACCTTCTTCCTTCTCCTTTTGGACCCACATTTAAGATCGATCAACATTTTGGCACTGTTGCTAGGAACTAGGCAACAAATACCTTTCTAAAAACCCAAGTTTATTTGCACTTTGTAAAAAACATTGTATAGATGTATTTAAAAATACGGATACAAACTGCACGTACCTACTTCACCACCCTTATCTTTTTATACGTCTTCCTTTTAGGTACTCACCTCCCATTCCTCTCGGGAGCATGGCTGACCAGGATCCCAAAGCTGGATCCCTTCGATATTTTTTTCAAGTGAAGGAAAATGAGGAAAGGAACCCAATGGTTGAGTGGCCGCTCAATGTAGCAAACTTTGAGCTAAAGCCAAGTTTTCTCCAGTTGTTGTAACACAATCGCTTTGGAGGAAACAGTAGCAAAGAGAACCCTTACAATCATCTCATGACATTCAAGAGGACCTATAAGACTTTCAAGATTAACATGTTCCTGATAACTTATATCTACACCCAGTGCCTCCCTTTTCCTCTAAAGGATAAGGCACAGGAATGGTACTCAAGCTTCCAGAATGGGAGCGTCCCAAATTGAGAGCATCTCGCTAATGCCTTCATAGACAAGTTCTTCCCAATTAAGAGGACTATAAAGTATCAGAACAATATTAGCCGATACTCACAGAAGGTTTTGGAGAATCTGCATGATACATGGGAGCGATTCCAAGGCTATCAACATGAATGTCCACACCACGGTTTTTCTAAGCCAACATCGATTACCACCTTTTACAATGGCTTGTATAACGGCAAGAGGAAATCCTTGAATGTTGCAGTAGGTAGGGATTTCTTGGGGCTCAATGCTCAGAGAGCCAGGGATATCATCGACAACATGGCTACAAATCAACAAAACAATGAGTGTGATAGAGAATCAACAATCCACTCTACCCCTGGAGAATCAGAGGTGATGTAAGCTCTATTAGCCAAGCTAGAAAAGATAGTGACCGATGTTCAAACCTTGAAGGAACAGAGTTCCAAAGTAAAGACCCGACAAGAAATGGTCAGGAGTTGTGTTACGTGTGAGGAGCCTGGTCATCTTTCTGACTTTTACCAACACACAGTTGTAGGGAAACCCTGACAATGAAAGTATAGAAAATGTAAGCTATGTTTTGTACTGACGCCCTGACCACCCAGGGTTCTCCTATGGTAACACTAGTGTTGTGAAACATTCACACCAGCTAATTGGCAGGACCTCTTCTAGTGGTCAGTAGAATCAGCAATGCCAAGCTAACTATCGGCAACAAAGGTGTTAGCATATTTTACAGCAAAATCAACATCAATGTCCATCAATGATGAATGAGCTGATGTCTTTCGCTAAAAAATAGAATGACCTAAATGACAAGCTACACAAGAGTTCAATGGATAGCACAATGTTTCTCTATCTAATGCAACATTAGATGGGAGGTTTCTCAGCCCAGATTGGGGAGCTCCAGTAGCATAACAAGTAGATAGACCAATAGTTGGCAAGTTTGTCTCAAAGCATCAACCATTAGGTGGGATGATTTTCTTCCAGCACCGAGGCAAATCCTAGAGGAAATGAAACTAGAATGATGGTCATCCTGATATCAGGAATGATGTTGCATTCTATTGATGAGCAAAGAGTGAAAACTGATCATACCACAGTATCGATAAAAGATGTAACACCTGAGGAGCTTATAGAAGTAGCTGCCAAGCAAAAGAAAGTAGTAGATAAGGGAAGAAGTGAAGAGACCTTCTAAGAGTGTCCAAATAGATATGCACCTCGCATACCTTTCCCACACAAGCTAGTGAAGGCCGAGCTAAATAAGTGATATGATAAGTTTATCACTACAGTAAAAAAAATTGCACCTCGACATACCTTTCTTGGACGCCATTGAAGAGATGCCCACCTATGCTAAGTTTTTCAAAGATTTGATTTCAACGAAAAGGAGAGGTGAGAACTTTGAAACGCTGAAGTTAGCCCAGATCTCCAACTCTTTCGTAAAGGCAAGAATGCCTACTAAGAAAAAGGACCCTGGAGATTTTGTAATTCCATCAAAGAGGGATGTGTGAAAACCTGGTTTTGTAGAAAACATGAGGTACTAATGGTTTTGGCCCATAATTTCTTTGGAGTGTCATACTCTAAAAGCATGGTCCTAGGCATTTTATGTAGTGACATGTTCTTCCTCTCTACAATCCCATTTTTTGATGTATTGGAGGCAAAGAAACGTTATGTGCGTATCCAGACTCTTCACAAAAATGTTCAAAATGAACATTTTCAAATTCTCCCCCATGATCACTACAGATTGAAACAATGCGAGAAGAAGCTTCATTTTCAATTTTTTTGCGAAAGCTATAGAACACATCAAGAGTATCACTCTTAGAAAGGAGAAAGACAGTCCAAGTATATTGAGAGAAATCATCAACAATAACAAGACAATACTTGGAACCACAAAGAGATTGATTTCTAATAGGTCCAAATAGATCAATATGGAGAAGTTCAAGAACTCTATTGATACTAAGGACTCCTTTGGTAAGGAGGGCTTGGTTTTATCTCTTTGGGTACAAGGTTTTCATTCCTCATCCTTTTTAAAATCCAATTTGGAAGTACCTTCACCAAGTCTTTTTTTCTCAACTTCTTCAATTGATACATATTTACATGACTTAGCAGACGATGCCAAAGAGAAATATCATTTGAATTGACTACAAGGAATCTACCAACAATAGGATTAATAGAGTCAAGAACAATTACATAAAGATTACCATCCAAGTTCCCTAATGTATGACATTGTAAGTGAGGGAATCTAGGAGCAAGAATTCAAAATAAATAGTATAAGGTAACTAGTATCACATAATTGACTAACACTTAGTAAATTGTGATGTAGGCCATCCAAAAAGATAACATTATTGATACAAAAGGATTTCCCTACATCACCCTCACTTTTACCTTACATTTCTTATTATCCCCAAAAGTAATCGATCCTCCTTTTTTCTTTATGAAATTGTTGAAATGGCTTATATCACCTATCATGTGCTTTGTGCAACACTATCAACAATCCATTTTCCTTTCTCCTACAAGAAAGGATAGTGTTGGTTCCCAACTCAAACTTTAGGATTTGAAATTATCTTGGGGACCCATTTCATCTTTGGGTTGGTTCCCTTAGGCTTGTAAGGACAATAAGTAGAATAATGATTGTTACTTTTTCAATGAGAGAAAATAATAGGGTTCTTAAAGCCGTAAGACTCTCCAATGAAAAGAGGACTTTACGTACTCTTTTTCTTACCTTTGCCCTTACACTTGACCTTAGAAGCTCCCCCTACAAATCCCAAACCACTAATACCACTTTGTTTGGTAGAATGGTCAAGGATTTCATTTAGGGATTTTTTTCCTTTAAGGAATTTCTACAAAGAGGCTCTAAGTCTATGATTGTCATCAGTAAGAGATATAACAGTAGAAGACAAGCTAGCAAGATCATCTCTAAAATTAACAAGGTCAGACTCTAAACAGATGGCTTTAGTGAAATAAGAATCATTTCAATAGTAATAGAAGCAATACCATTATTAGGCAAAATAGGTCTAGAAGATAAATCATTAACTTGACCAAGTAACCGAGCATTTTCATATTTAAGAAATTGAATTTATTTAAGATAAACATCCCTCTCATCTCTATTAGCATTACTAATAGCCTTAGTTTAGCATTTTAGTTTTAAGTAAATCAAGATCATGAAGGCACTTTTTGTTGTCTTACTTAAGAGATGCAATATTCTTAAGATAGGCACCACTCTCTACTTCAACTCCATTATATTGGAGCTCAAGATCAATAAATTGGCCTTGCAAGGAATCAATGTTCTCAATATGAGTTTTCTAATTTTTCTCAAGAATATCAAGTTTAACATACAAGTCTTTAATGTTTTTACCCAACCTCTTCTTTTTAGATTTACATTCAGAATAAGAAGAATGGGTAGTAACAAGCATATCAATAATAGTTTCTTTAGCTAACATTGGTTGAGCCACTAGAGGATGATTCTTCCCAAGTTGCACGAGCTATGTCTTTGAGTCTCCTCTCCTTCTTATCCTTCCTCTTCTATTTTTTTATTTTTCTTGTACTATTCCTTCTTCTTGGATCTTCTCTTATTGTGTGACCTTCTAGCCTTAGGACATTTACTCTTGTAGTGCCCTTTTTTACCACACTTGTAGCACCTTGGAGTAGATGAAGAAGATTGCTTTCCTTTGAAGTGCTTTCCCTTGGAGAAGTTGGCTTCATGCTCACTAAGGCCATCATCTTTACTAGATGGGGAGGGAGAGGTTCGACAAGTAAGTTTTTGTTGAAGAATGAGAGCCTCCACTGGAGCTTTGAAGGCACATTCATTGATTTTCCTTGTTTCTTTTTCTTCTTGGTTTTCTTCCTCTTCTTGCTTGTCAAGTCTTAGCTCATGAGCTTATAGATTTCCAATAATCTCCTTGGTTTTTAGCTCACAAAGATTTCTTACTTATTCAATGGAGGTCACCTTTGACTCCCATCTCTTTGGAAGAGACCTCAAGTATGTCCCAAAGCAGTAAGGTCATTGATGATAATGTTAAGCCTTGAGTAAATCTCGACAACTCCTTCTTTGATTCCCATCTTGAAGTTCTCTAGGAGGATTTTCTACATGTAAATTTTTGCCTCCTTCACTTGCTTTCTGCCTTCATAAGTGATGCACAACTTGTCCCATATCTCATTGGTTGTAACCCATGAGGATATGTGGATGAACTCAGATAGATTCAGGGCTGCATAATGCTAATTGTTTTGGCATTGAGTTGGGAATTCTTTAGGGCTACTTCATTCCAAGTTGATACAGCTCCAGTTGGCTCCTTTTAGGGTGCAATCATCACTTTCCACATATCAAAGTTCATTCCTTGAATGTAAAATTGCATCCACCGCTTCCAATAGAGGAAGTTGGTGTCGTAGATGACCGGGGGCCGCATGGAGAAGCCTCCCTCTAGGTTGAGGGAACCAAGTAGGTTCTCACCCATATTCTCATCTTGTATGAGATTTATTGGAGAAGATCCTTGCTCTGACACCACTTGTTGGATCTAGGGCTCCAGAGGAGGGTGATTATAGGTTAAAAACTTGCAGAAGATTAGTTAGACCTTCAATTTATATCAATTGAAACCAAATTCTAAAGCTGAATTTGAAATCTTATCTAACCAAGCATAGAAAGTATGAGAGAGAGTAAAACAAACACAAGCTTTAGGACTTTGCACCCCATATATAGTTATATTCATTATAAGACGTGCAAGAAGACCACCTTACATCCAAGGGCTTACCTATCCAAGAGCCAGTCTTCTACCTTACAACAAGGCTTACCCACTCTTGCAAGCAGCTCGATTCCTTCTCCTAGGACATCTCCTCCTTGCAAAAAGTCTTCATCCTTGAGGATTTACCCACCAATATCCTTGGATCTTCCTCCTTGTCCTTATTTTTCACTTGGAGAAGATCTTCACACCTTCTTCAGCCTTGAAGAAGAACATCAACTTCTCCTTCACTCAAAAAATATCACTTTAGACTTTGCTCTTTGAGAAAGGGGATTGGGAAAATAAAAAGAAAGGTAGAGATTTACAAGGTAACAATGAGGTAGTTCTCTTACAACATGCCTAACTCACTCATAATCATGAAATTCTTTCTAATTGAGAAAGAGAAAGGGGCTCAAATGGTTGTATCAAAGTCAACTATAGCAAGGACCAAGTATAGCATGAATGATCAACCTTGAAATGAACTCCAAGAGGTTCTGTTTATAGTTGGGGATGTTCCTTTGAGTGTGGAATCACTTAAGAATGAAAAATATTTGTTTTACAACTTGTAAAAGATCTATTTTAGTTTCTAATATTTCTCCAATAGTTGGAATCACTTTTTCTGTGTTTTCCGTATAATACATTCATTCAAGTTTCATTAAAGGTAACTCGACAAATCCACTATCTGACAAAGCCAGTTTTCAAACTCTCTATTGAGTATGTCTTGGGGTAACTCAAACGGCCAACTAAAATTAACTTTGGTTAGAAATTCGGTCGGTCAAGTTTTGTGTGTACAACTCGACCAATGTAACCATTTCCAAAAACCCATCACCCATCAGTCGAGATTCAAACTCAACCGATTAAAGTGTTGTGACAAATTTTCCAGAGTGATTTTTAAGTGATCAAACGATGAAATTAAGTGTCCCTGATTTTTTTTCTCATTTTATTTATAAGTCATATCATCAATACAAATGACTACGAATATATTTTAAGGTGGTTTGAAGTGTTTTCCCAAATTGCACATTTATGTTGCTTTTCACTTAAACTTGGACAAGATAGGGCTTGTGTAATTTGATCCTTTTTATGTACCTAATGCCTAAAATCAATCTTAAACAAACATATTAGATACATATGAATGAAATGGTTAAATCATTATCAAAATATGGACAATGTATAACTCTCAAGTCAACAATAACCACCTGAAGCATTTGTTGGAAAAGGGTCACATACTTTAGTATGTATGAGTCCTAATAGATCACTTGCCATCTCTTACTATACCAGTGAAGGTATTCTTTGTCATCTTGCCCAACAAATAAGATTAACATGTCTCTACTGATCCGAAATCAAAACAGTCCAAATAACCATCTTTATGGAGTCTAGAGAAGAGTTTCTCATTTATGTGCCCTAATCAACAATGCCAATGGTATGTTTAGTTTGAGTTATCAAGTTTAGACTTTGGTATGTATGTTAAATACACTTGTATATAAATCTATATGGTATACATGATAGTGTTGGTATGTATGCCCAGAGGGCCAATCATGTGATGATTGTAATGGCATGATTTGTAATTGATTTTATTAACAAATATAAGCAAGCTTCCAATTTAATTTGTTTAATTCAATAATGAGATAATGATGTAGCATTACAAATTTATAGAAAATTATTTTGTCAATGATGTATGTCTTCAAGTACGTGATGTGAGGAAATGAGATCATACATATGTTAAGAGTATGTATATATTCTCATTATGTCAGTGATCGGGTGTTATTATGGAAGGTTGATAGACAACAAGGACATATAAGATCATACTGTGAGTTGGTTGATGACATAGTCTCATTAGTCATGATATGGCTATATCAAACCAAGCACACAAATACATATTAGAGAACAGTGTATTGGACAAATCCACCATGAGACTGACACATGGAGACCATTACCATGGTAAGTCATAGTCGGATCTCATAGTGATGGTGGTGTTTTTGGTTCTTAGACCTGAAATCACTACACTCATTACAAGTGGTTCGATATGCTTTGACATCATCAAATGCAATCTTAAAACATGGGTTATAATGGTGATGATTGGGTGAGTGTAACACATGGGGACTAATTGTGAGTGATAGATATGGGATTTTTCCCTCCTAAGGGAGTATGATATCCAAGGCGCCTTGATTAGCGTGACTGAGAAATGCATGTCCATGAATGTGTGAGTCAATATGTGATATTGAGCTTACATATATGTCATAAAGATTCTCTGGTTCAAGAA
The DNA here is from genome assembly GCA_963693085.1 of Alisma plantago-aquatica. Taxonomy (NCBI): domain Eukaryota; kingdom Viridiplantae; phylum Streptophyta; class Magnoliopsida; order Alismatales; family Alismataceae; genus Alisma; species Alisma plantago-aquatica. The sequence continues at coordinate 1,711,010,501 of OY856409.1, read as the reverse complement.
AAATATTGAATGTTGAAGAGGGTGACTACTCTGTGCCTTGAGTTCAATTTGGATATCAGTGACAAATACATTTTACAAACATTATAACACCAAGCACAAATTATAGGTTGAAGTTGTTCCCCAACTTTACATTCACTTGGGTGGACCTGATGTGTTTCTAGGCATCATTCTTTTCTTGTGATGTCTTAAGTTGTTATGTAAATTCACTTCCAACATGATATAGGACCTATAGGGTCAAGGGGTATAATCTTGAATGATGATTGAATTGATTACTAAAGTGTTTCAGTATTCAATTCACGCAATAGATCAGCTATCTACACTACTAGATGCTCGTCTCACCCTATGAGATGGGCGTTTGGAGTGCCAAACGGTCGTCTCATGGGTTGAGATGGGCATTTGGAGGATCAGGGATGATCCAAACTGAAATTGGCTAAGTTCTCCTCAAATACAGATGGAACTGACCAATTTATTCTAATGAACCACTTAGCTCAGCTTGGCTCAAGAGATGACCATCTGGGTGATCCAGAAACATGTCTCATATTTATGAGATTACTCAGTTAGGCTGGGATGGTTCAAGTTACTTTCATAAATTTGATCATTTCAATTGCACATTATTTATGGTGAAAGGAATTAGTATTTGACATTAATGGGAAACAAATAACATATTTCATATGCGATTGGAAAACTGCAAAATGTCCATCTCATTGTGCAAGACAAGTGTCTCACAATGAGCAACAACTGTCTGGGTTACCAGACAATCATTTGGGTGGTCTCATGTTACAAAAATTTGATATATTTCACTCCCAACCCCTCCTACATATACTGAGAACCATGACCCTAGCCTCTACTATAAATATAGGGGTACTGGGGGCTTGCCAGAACACAACTCACACAATTAAGAATCAGTTGCTCTAAAAATTGTTGTCCTCTTTGGTTACGGTAAACAAGAGATCCCAACAAAATCCTACCTGACTAGGGAGGGATAGAATGGGAGATAACAACTAAGGATCATTTTTGTGGGAGAGAAAGTTGGTGACTAGTATGCCAATGTGAGGGACAACTCCTTCTTATCTATTTTAGCAGGATGATAGGAGTTCTAGGAAGTCTGTGTGGACTAATCTAGAGGTAGGAGTTCTTTGGTTGCTTCTAGGAGGACAACATCAACCTACAATCTATGTTGAAATTGTAGGAGTAATTGTAGACTTTATTCCAGTCTACTGTCTATGGTGAAGACTATGAGCTTCACAGACACCATCCAAGAGAAACCTGTGAATAGTTTTGCATCAAAAATGACAAGGATTATGTCATCTGACTTGATCCACGACTAGGTATATCCTCAAAACCATCCTTCTGTAGACATATTTTCCTATAGTGGTATTAGAGACAACGTCAATTTACTATATTATGGGATAATTGATATGATTGGTTTTGGGTTTTGTTGTTCTATTATTTCATTTAATACAAATAATATTTATCCAATAAAATATCATGATAACCCCAAACTTATATATATGATATATATATATGATATATATATATGCAATTTGCACACATCGCCCTAAATCAATTTTTATGGTGGATGTGTGGCATGGTTATGGCCAATAACCCCTATTATTTGTGCATGGTTTTGTGGTTTGTTGATCCTTTTATGTTGGTTTGTGTATCGACCCTCTATCTTATCTTCTGAATGTAAAGTTAATTCTTTCCTACCCTTTCTCCCCTCGAATGAAGCTTGAGATTTCTCTATAATCATCTAAAAGTAGGATAATTTACTTTCTGGATATGACGAAGAAGATGAAGTTTCAAAGATGAGCTGACCATATGGAGGACCAGGCGGATGAGCCAAATTGGTCTACTAGTGGACCCCACAGATGAGCTGGAGGAACCAACAAATGGTGGACGGACAGAACTAGACGACCTAACAACCAACCCAGAGGTGAGTTCATTGGTTAAAGGGTTGAACTAATCAACCTAGATTCACAAACATGAATCTTCATAGAAAACATGTTTCTTCATGTGATGTACACCTAGATGTGGTAATTCCTTGTGGCTCCAAGGAATTACATCAGGCTGACCATAACCATCTCTTTCATTTATTTCATGTTTTTGTTGTGGGATATATCATATATATGATACATACTATATATGTGGTGATTGGACAACTTATATGCATTTAAAAATACAAACTTCCTCAAATAAAAATTATATTAAGTCTTAGATGCTTTCCAATAGAAACTCACATGAAAATCTTGATCGACCATGCACTAGTTATGCCTCCACATGGTGTGTTGTCTATGTCGTGGAAGTGTGCTGATAGATATGTAGGTTCTTCCTCCGTAGAGTGGATATCTATCATGTTGAATATTGGGTCAGGATTAAATTGGTGATTCATAGAGCGTCTAAGCCTAAAAGCATGCAGATGAGTGTGGCAAGAAGTTGCACATATTATCTATCTATAATTCAATGTGATGAAATTGGAAAAAGTCCAGCCAAAAAAATTGGAAAAAGTTGCCTACCTTCATAGTTGAATGTGTTTTACAGTGTTGATCATACCACAATTGAATTATCTTGGAACTGGTCTGCTATAATATTGTACGCTACAATATTCTAAATTGATATGTGAGGGCTATCAATTTGAAATAAAATAGAGGGAGTGATAATAATTAAAGACCTAATTAATAACGTCAAATTTTTAAATCAAATCAAAAGTTCTTGACAAATGCAAATTTTCTCTTGAAGAATCTAATGACGAACAAATTCGGATTGCGATTGGTCCTTAAGTAGGACAAACTTGATAAGACAAATTTCCACGAATGGTTTTGGACTTTGATAAGGTTTCTCAATGAAGAGTGCAAGCTTTACGTCCTTAACAAACCAATGCAAGAAATACATGCTCCTGATGCACCCTGGACACAAGTGGATGATTATTGGAAGCATGCCAATGATGACTTAGAGATAAAGTACCTCACTCTTATCTATATGAACTATAAGTTGCAGGAGCACTGCAAGGACAAGAATGTTCTTGAGATGGTAACACATCTTAAGAAAGCAGCACTTGCCCTTACAAAGCAAGAAAGGGACAGCATCCTAAAGATGTTACTTGAGTCTAAGATGATAGAGACAACCTTAGTGGAAGAACATGTTCTCAATATGATTGGACATGTGTATAGTCTTGAAGAATTGGAATTCACCTAGTACCAAGAGTTGGCCACATGTATGATTCTAAAGTCAATGCCAGAATCATATACCCACTTTATTGCATGTTATCATGTGAATAATATGGATGGACAGATGTCAAAGTTTCTTGCCATGTTGATTCATGTTAAAGAAAAATTGAAGAAGGACAAACTCATGATGATGATCAATGGAGCTCAGTCCAATGATTAAAGCAAGACCGAGAAAAATTTTGAGGTCAAACCCAAATAAAAATTTCAACACTCTAGATAAGAAGAAAGAAAAGTACAAGATGAACTCATCCTTTGAACTTGAAAGCTTTTAGGAAGCGGAAGATGGGGATGGTGATCTTCACTTAAGGTGTATATGTTATTGATATAAACATATCTACTTCTTCATCATGGATACTAGATACCAGATGTGGATCTCAAAAATATTCTCATATGAAGGATTTGAAAGGAAGTTGGCCTTTGGGAAAAGGTCAGGTGGATCTGCGAGTTGCTAATGACACAAGAGTTGCGGCTAGGAAAGTTGGAACCTATAGTATATCTCTTCCCACAAGAATTATAACAGAGTAAAAGAACTACTATTATGTACCGAATATAAATAGAAACATCATTTTATATCTAGTATGGACAAGGATGCATTTGAATTCCATACTAAAAAAAATTTATGCTCTATTTCAAAAGATGGGATCTTTTATGGAAGTGCCCCAATGTTTTATGGTCTTTACTTGTTATATCTAAAGAAAGATGTTTATAATGTTAATACTAAAAGACTAAAAATGAACAACTCAAACAAAACATACTTTTGACATTGTCGTTTAGGGAACATAAATGAGAAACACATATCTAGACTCGTTTGATCTAGAATCAATAGAGACATGTGAATCTTGTTTGTTGGGTAAGATGGCTAAGACCCCTTTCACTGGAAACAATGAGAGGGCTAGTGATCGATTAGGACTTATACATACTAATGTTTGTGGACCTTTACAAGCAACCGCTAGAGGGGGGTATTAGTACTTCATTACCTTCAATGATGACTTCAATATGTATGGCTACGTTTATGTAATGAAACATAAGTCAAAAACTCTTGAAAAGTTCAAGGAGTTTATGAATGGAGTACAAAAATAACTTCATTTAAGTATTAAGGCACTCATTCTGATTGAGGTGGAGAATATGTAAACCAAAAGTTTGAGAAGTTCTAAGAGTCCATGGGATTGTATCCTAGTGGACTCCACCTGGAACACCTCAGAATAATGGTGTATCAAAAATAAGGAATCACACATTGCTAGACATGATACAATTAATGATGAGTTTATCTGAGCTTCCAACTACGTTTTGGGGCTATGCACTAGAAACTCCTACATTTATAGTAAACTAAGTACCATCTAATCAGTTCAAAAGACACCATATGAGATATGGAATGGGAAACGTCCCAAAATATCTTTTTTAAGGATTTGGGGATGTGAATCTTATGTTAAAAGAATGTTTTTGATATGCTTGGTCCTAAATATGATAAATGTTATTTTGTTGGATATCCTAAAGAAACAGGAGGACATTACTTTTATTACCTACCTGACAACAAAGTGTTTGTTTCTATGGATGTTGTATTCCTTGAGATGAATTTCCAAAGGAAGTAGTAAGAGGAAAGTGGAAATCGAAGAGGTTTGACACCAACAAGAGAACATTGAACTGATAGATGAACAAGAGGAACCAAGAGAATCACAAAATGTTTTGGAATCTCAAATTCCTCAAGTAACACAGGAACCTCGTAGATATAATAGAACATGCCTTGAGATGGAGAGATTTGGATATGTTGTGACTCAAGAAGGTAGTTAATTGGTCATAGATGATGAGTCAATAACATGTCAAGATGCTATTGAGGGACCGTAGTCTGAGAAATGGCTTGAAGCCATGAGATCTGAGATGGAATCCATGTATACAAACAAAGTGTGGATTTTCATGGACCACTTGAAGGGGTAAAACCCATAGGTTGCAAGTGGGTCTTCAAAAATAAGACTGACATGGATGGAAAAGTTCAAACTTATAAAGGCAGATTGGTTGCAAAGGGTTTCAGATGAGTTCAAGGTGTTTACTATGACGAAACCTTTTCTCCAGTGGCCATGGTTATGTCCATTAGTATCATGCTTGCTATTGCATCTTATCATGACTATGAGATTTGACAATTGGATGTTAAAACTGCATTCCTTAATGAGAATCTTGTTGAGGATGTGTACATGCACAACCTTAGGGTTTTATAAACCCAAAGTTTTCTAATAAAGTTTGTAAGCTACAAAGGTCAATCTTTAGATTGAAGCAAGCATCTCGGAGCTAGAAACTTCATTTCGATGAGACAATGAAAGAGTTTGGATTTATCAAAATGAAGATGAACCTTATGTGTACAAGAAGGTTAGTGAGAGCATAGTGACATTCCTCATATTGTATGTAGATGACATACTATTGATGGAGAGTGACAACCATACTTTACAAAAGGTAAAGACATGGCTTGGAAATACATTTTCTACGTAAAACTTCAGAGAATCGTTCTACATCTTGGGGATAAAGATCTATAGAGATAGATCCAAAAGGCTTCTTGGACTAAGTCAAAGCACATACATTGACAAAGTGTTAAAGTGGTTCAGCATGGAGAACTCAAAGAGAGGAAACCTACCTATGCATCATGGTGTCACCATCTCTAGAGCTTGTTGTCCCAGTTCTTTTGAAGAAAGGGAACAAATGAGTTTGATTCCATATACCTCAGTAATTGGATCAATCATGTATGCAATGTTATGCACCCATCCATATGTCTAGTATGCCTTGAGCATGATGAGCATATATCAATTAGACCCTTATGATTCTCACTGGATAGTCATGCAGAACATCCTCAAGTATTTGAGAAGAACTAAGGATCAGTTCTTAGTCTATGATGGAGAGGAAGATTGGTGGTAAAGGGTTACACTGATGCAAGCTTTCAGACGGATTAAGATGATTGTAAATTGCAATATGGATTCATGTTTTTCCTAAACAATAGAGTTGTTAGCTGAAAGAGTTCCAAGCAAGAGATAGTTGCCAATTCTTCAACAAAGGATGAATATATTGATGCATCGAATGCAACAAAATAAGTTGTATGGGTCAAGAAGTTTATTACATAACTTGGAGTTGTTCCAAGCATCAATGATGTAATTGGGTGGTACTGTGATAACAATGGAGCTACTACACAAGCTAAGGAACCCAAATTGCATCAGTGCTCAAATCATATAAAAAGGGGATTCCATCTTATACGAGATATCATACAAAAATGTCATATAAAGATTTGTAGAGTACCAATTGAGAACAATGTTGCTGACCCCTTGATAAAATCACTTTCATAGCAGAAGCATAACGGTCATGTTAGGTCACTCAAATTAAGATTCATGGGTGATTTTCTCTATGTGCAAGTGGGAGTCTATTGGTATGTATGCCCAAAGAGACAATTGTGTGATGATTGTAATGGCATAATTTTTTCTTGATTTGAATAGTAAATAAATGCAAGATTCCACTTTATTCTATTTAAATCACTTATGAGATCAGTATGTACCATTATAAACATCTATATAATTATATAACTCAATGATGTATGTCTTCAAGTACGTGACTTGGGGAAATGTGATCATACAAATGTTATGAGTACATATATACTCTCATTATGTCCCTAATAGGTTGTTATTGTGGAAGGTTGATAGAAAATAATGACACATAAGATGAGAGTGTGACTTGGTCGATGACATAGTCTCATTAGTCATGATATGTCTTTATCAGACCAAGAACAAAGATACATGTTAGAGAATAGTGTATCAGACAAACCCACCATGAGACTAACACATGGAAACCATTACAATGGTAAGTCATAGTCAGATCTCATAGTGATAGTGGTTTTTGTGGTTCTTAGACCTGAAATCACTACACTCATCACATGTCATTCAGTATGATTTTACATTATCAAACACAATCGTGAAACATGGGCTGTTATAATGGTGATGATTGGGTGATTGTCACACATGAGGACTGATGTGAGTGATAGATATTTGATTTGTCCCTCCTAAGGGAGTATGATATTCAAGGCCCCTTGATTAGCGAGACTAAAAAATGCATGGCCATGCACATGTGAGTCGATATATGATATTGATCTTACATATATCTCAAACTATCTGCTCTGGTTCAAGAAATATATTGAATGTTGAAGAGGGTGACTACTCCATGCCTTGAGTTCAATCTGGATACCAGTGACAAACAAAATTATATAAACACTATAACACCAAGAACAATTAGTAGGTTGTAGTTGTTCTTAAACATTCCATTCACTTAGGTAGCACTGATGTGATACTAGGCACCACTCTTTGCTTGTGATGGCATAAGTTATTATGTACATTCACTTCCAACATGATATGGGACCTATAGGCTCACACACATAGGTCTTGAATGTGATGGAGTGGACTTTTGGAACCTCTAAATGCTTAATTACATTTTGAAATTCAAGTGTTGAGTTAGTTGAGAATTCAAAGTGTTTTGGTAAAGCATGATGGTTGATTGAGGTTAATATCATGATTAAGATTACTATTTCATGCCTTTTTGGAGTAATAAATCAGATGATCAAATAGTTTAGTTTTATCACCCAATTTTGGGTAGAATGTATCTTGAGAAGTATTAAATATATGGTTAAAGTTTGGTGGCAATTGGAGTTTTCTAGAGGGAGTTATTTAGGTTTGAATACCATGAAATAATGTGAATTTTGGTGTATGTGTTTGACAAAGTTTTGATTATTTAGCTTGGATCTCGTTTTGCAGTAGTGTCATGCACCCTTGGTTCCTATGTGATTCATGTGGCCTATCTCTGGCCATGGATCCTAGATCCAGTGGCTAGTTTCTCGTGCTTAAGTGAGCCATGGATCCGGTCCTTTAATGGGCCTTTCTTACCAGCTATATGTAGATTGGACGACCCTGAGATCACCTCCAAGCTCCAGATCTGGGGGAGTCATGGGAGCAAAGTGGCGTGCAAGAATCCATGCCACCATGATCTCTAGATGTGCATCCAAAAGAAGAAGCGACTGAGAAGTTAAGCTCAACTCATCGAGGAGTGTTGTTTGAACCCTTACATGTGGCCATTGGTTAGCAGATGAAACAGAACCATCTCATCCTCTCCACTACTTCTCCATTGAAGATACCAGTTTGGGCATAGCAAAATGATACACCTTTTGATTGAGATAGAAGGAACAGTGGAGGATGTTAGGAGGAGGAAAAGGAAAACTAGACTAAGAGGAAGAAATCCCCATCGTTAACATGACCTGACGTGGTGGATTGCTTGGAGGTCGAAGCCCAATTCACTGGCAAAGGAGGACCAAGCTCGACATAGCTTCTCATACCTCACTACTTCAAATCGATGTTGTGGTTGAGTTAGTGGAGGCTTTGTGAAGCTTTCCAAAGCTTCATATCAGTGTGAGGATGAGCTAGGGGTGGATGCCTCTTCTGCTCCGTCGCGGCAGAGCCTCACAGAGGTGAGCTTGTGAGCGGCAGTATGTGGAGCTTAGGGCAAGCCATGGAGGAGCCTTGGAGGTCCTAGAGGGAACCTCAAAGATGATGGTGGCACTATGATTCGAGGAAGAAGATCTTGTCTCTACTAATCTCACGCTGAAGATCAGCCTCACGACGGAAGCCCTGTGGCTGCGCTTGCGATCACGCGAGAACGAACATCAGAATGGAGTGAAGAAAAGGGAAACCCCGAACCGGGTCCAGACCTCTAAACCAAGTGAATCGTTGGTGAACCAGACTGGTCCAACCAAGAACCAGACACAACAAGCAAAGGATGTGTGCCAGCCCAAGTGGACACGTGGCGAGACACTATTGGTCCAAAAAAGTAAACCATTCAGTAAATATCCAGTTCTTAGATATTTCATAATAAATATCCCACTTATGAGAAAAATACATATAATATATCGAAATTCTCAAAAAAATGTGTAGAACAACATAGAACCATAATATCCGGCTTTTGATGCACTAATAATAGTGATATTAGGTAAGATGTATTATTCTTATATCATGTGTTATAAATAACAAATGATGTCCTAAAATTATGAGAATATGTTAGTAAATCAATACTCATTCTTATAATCCAGTGGATGTTAGTAATTATGATGTTGATGCACTAACCCATGTAATTTTCTTTATATGGCTAATTAGGGCAAATAATCCTAATTAATGCATAAGAATTAGAGGTATGCTCACAAAATCCTGGAAATTACAGAGCAAGCTCATATCAGTATGTGGAACCTCAGTTTTCATTATGAGACCACTATGATGCACATATTTCATGTTATATGAAATTGACCCTTAATACATGGTTTGAAACCCTAATTTAGGTTAATGTTGTAACCTAGGGTTAATATGAGGAAAAAAAAAGGATATGGGACCTAATTTTTAGATAATGAATCATTCTTTGGAAAATGACATCAATAAGATAATTCAAAGACAAGAATGCAAGTAAATAGGAGAATATCCTATGAGCTATTCAAACCCTAAAATGGATATAATTAGGGTTGAGATGATGGGAACCTGATGGTGATATGTGATCTTGTCTTAATCAGGGTTGACAAGGATATAGTTGACATCATGAATATGATGGTTAGGTTATCTCTTTGAAAGATATGCCATTACCTCTTACTTGGCTTATTATACAATATGCTTGTGGTATATGTGTAGTAAAATACTTAGCATATGATATTGGATGAAATGATTGTTCTTGTATGATATGTTGCATGTATTTCCATACTTATTTATAGGAACACATGAAACATAATATATATGTTCCATTATATCTAAGCACTTCAACTATTTGGTAGTAAAGTCTTGGAAAATAAGTACTTCAACTCTTTGGTAGTAAAATACTTGAAGTGATCTAACTCTTTGGTAGTAGATCACATTGTGAAATGATCCAACTCTTTGGTAGTAGATCATAAAGGCCTTAATGCATTCAACTCTGAGGTAGTAAATGCACGGATGATATAATGGAAAATACACCTAAAATATGTGTTCTATTTTGTTAATGATCATCTTTGTGCAAGTATATGATTTTCTTATATTTGTTTATAACTGCCAAGTATTAGTTTTATCTTATTGCCAAGATATAATGAGAGGTATATAAAAGACACGTAGGCGTACTCAGTAAAATATTCTTGAATATTGTGCTAACATGTACCACATGTAATCTTTTGTTTAGGTTGTGGACATGTGATCTTGAAGAGCTTGATAGTTGTGAGTTGTGTGGTGAGCTGATGTAAAGGTGGACATGTTGTCTTAAGATCTTATAGTTTAGTGGTAGTACATGTATATGTAGAAGTTTGTTGTTCAATATGTAATATCAAATTTTGTAGCAATTCATGTTGTAATTATATGTTTAATAGTAAACATGTGTTGTATGGTTCTATTATTGTTCATGTACATGTGTTACTGATTGTTCCTTCTGACTCCCTTGATTTTCTTCTTCTTAGCCTAGTGTGGGGTGTTTAAATTAGGATTCTCACTGAGGTTAGGTTTCAATTTGGACATTACACATCAGATTAAGTTTTAATAATTCAGGCTCATCACAGGTGGTATCAGAGTATGAACAATAGCAAACCCTAACAGTTGCTCATTATGCAACTCAAAACTAAAGAACCTTGAACTTACTAATATTTAGGGTTAATTTAGTTGTCTTTTAGAGACTAGATCTGACCTAGACTCTAGGTTAGCACCTAGATGTCTGAGAACTAGGTCTAGACTAGTGCTTGTTGACTAGCATGTCCTTAGATGTCATTCTTTCCTTGTAGTGCAGCGGTATGGGATGTTGCACTATTTGGAAATGACGTGCATCAAGGGAAGAGAAACCCTAGACATATTGTGCATGTTGTCTAGAGTAGCTACACTAGTCTACCCCTTGTTCTCACCCTATTCACTAGTTTTCATGATACCGTACTCTCTACTATGTGTGGGACACTCATTTTCAGGATTTGGTTTTTGATTCCAAACAGATCGAACCTCGATAGTTTTTCTCTGATGCTTGTTTTATCGGAGAAAAACTATATAATATTTTATTATGTATATGTATTACAAAAATGTGTCCCCACGCATGTATGAGTAGGAGGTGATCATGCAACCTAAGTAAAAGTGAATGACATCAGTCTAGAAGAGAGACTATTTATAGATTAGAGGTCTAGAGCCTTTTTGATATATATGTTAGATGGAATAGATGATATAAGCTTTGAAGATATGTTGTAAGTATTATATAGATGATATAAGATGGTTATGATGATCTATGTTTGTCTTTGAGGACTTAAGTTCAATTTAAAGGATTTGAGATAAGTTTTGATGATGCAAGAAACTAGGCTTTTATGAGATAAGATATGTTAAGTTAAGACAAGGTTGTGAGTCGGCAAGAGCCTCAATCTCTTTTACAAAGGAAGACCTCTAGTGTTAGGACTAGTTTAAGGGTTAACTCTAGAGAGAGTGAGACCCATAGGGAGAAGGTTAGAGAACCTAAACTCTAAGATATGAGAAAGATGAGAAATTTGTGTTATGATATGTCCTAAACTAGAATACTCCTAAGTGAACGAGTTGAGTTGCTCGATGCATGATTCCTATAGATGTCTTGAACCCTAGATGTCCTTGGGAGGACCAAACCCTAGAGCCAGAGAGAGGGTAGTTATATATGCATATGTGAATAAGGAAATATGAGAACCTGCCATCTAGGTGAAGGAAAGAGAGTCCCAAGACCCTGGAGGAGGTAACTGTGTTGGTTTCGATGAAGCCTCATGCTCGGGTTGGTGGTTCCTTGTAGGAATCTAGTGGTTGCATATATAAGAGAGTTTTGGGTAAGTATGATTCAGGGGTATAGAACATATGAAGAGAATGTCATAGCATGTTTTGGTTTGTGCTTATTTGGCTAGATCTTGTGAAGTTAATCTCTAGTGCTAAGGAGGTATACCTGAGAACTCGAGACCGAGAGGGAAGATATAGTTTGTACATATGAGATACTCATAGAGTTGAGTTAGATCAGAGAGACTGAGCATGGCACTACCCTCATGATATGGGTTAGGAGAAACTCAGTTGGACTATATAAAGTTTTAATATATGTTTGATTAGCCACTGGCATAAGTTTGTTTAGAACAACCATGATATAATATATATAAGGATGTGATCTGATCTTGAGATGTGATGCATGGATATGATACGATGGAAACCTAAGAAGGTTTAATAGATATGAAAGTATAAACGATTAACATTATACATGAATAATGATGATATTTTGATACTACTAGTTAATCTTGCGATGAAATCACGAGTATATGCAGCAATTTATTATGAGCACTGAAATAAGATCATGTGAATGAAACATGTTACATGAGGTGTTAATGTTAATGCCTAATAAAGATGGAAAATATAGTTTGTCAGTTAACAGAACATAATGATTATGACACCTTGATGTGATCCAGATGGATGAAGTGGGTTAACTATAGTTAACTCCCTCCTAAAAGGCATATGTTAATGAGGAGCACGTTCTAACATTCAACTCAATAAAATGTTGATGACACATTGATATATGGGTTAATTTTAGTTAACTCATTTAAAACATGGTAATATGATGTGGAAACCATAATGCACAGGCAAAGATAAGGATGCAAGCCTAACATATAAGATATGGCATGACATAACCTAAGCACAGTAAACATGTTATATGGTGAGTGTTTAACCCTTAAAACTCTTAAAACCTCTTGGTAGTGGTTTGTGTATAATTGGGGGGCTTTGTTTTGAATATGTTGCACCTAGAGTAGTTCCCAAGTTGTGTGTGAAGACCTTTGGTTTTTCCTTGGAGTACAAGAATGGCTTAATTTTGAGGACAAAATTTTTTTTAGATGTATATGATGTGATAAAGTGGAATTTGAGCTTAATTTCGATGATGAAATATCTTTTAAGGTGTGTAGAATGTGATGGAGTGTAATTTTGGAACCTCCGAATGCTTAATTACATTTTGAAATTCAAGCGTTGAGTTAGTTGAGAATTCCAAGTGTTTTGGTAAAGCATGATGGTTGATTGATGTTAATATCATGATTAAGATTCCTATTTCATGCATTTTTGGAGTAATAAAACTGATGATCAAAAAGTTTAGTTTTGTCACCCAATTTTGAGTAGAATGTATCTTGAGAAGTATTAAATCTATGGTTAAAGTTTGGTGGCAATTGGAGTTTTCTAGAGGGAGTTGTTTATGTTTGTATACCATGAAATAATGTGAATTTCGGTGTATGTGTTTGCCAAAGTTTTGATTATTTAGCTTGGATCTCATTTTGCTATAGTGTCATGCACCCTTGGTTCCTATGTGATTCATGTGGACTATCTCTAGCCATGGATCCTAGATCCAGTGGCTACTTTCTCGTGCTTAAGTGAGCCACAGATCCAGTCCTTTAATGGGCTTTTCTTAGCTGCTGGATGTAGATTGGACGACCCTGAGATCACCTCCAACCTCTGGATCTAGGGGATTCATGGGAGAAAGGTTGCATGCAAGAATCCATGCCACCATGATCTATAGACATGAATCTAAAAGAAGAAGCGACCGAGCAGTTAAGTTCAACTCATCGAGGAGTGTTGTTTGAATCCTTACATGTTCCCATTGGTAAAAAGATGAAAGAAAACCATCTCGTCCCCTTCACTGCTTCTCCAATACAGAGAGCAGTTTGGGCATAGCAAAATGATACACCTTGTAATGGAGATAGAAGGCACAATGGAGGGTGTTAGGAGGAGGAAAAGGAAAACCAGACTAAGAGGAAGCAATCCCCATCGTTAACATGACCTGTCGTGGAGGATTGCTTGGAGGACGAAGCCCAATTCACTGGCGAAGGGGGATCAAGCTCTACATAGCTTCTCAGATCTTGCCACTTCAAATCGAGGTTGTATTTGTGTTCGTGGAGGCTTTATGAAGCTTTCCAAAGCTTCATATCAGTGTGAGGATGAGCTAGGGGTGGGAGCCTCTTTTGCTCCGTCGCGGTAGAGCCTCACGGCAGCGAGCTTGTGTGCGGCAGTATGTGGAGCCGAGGGCGAGCATTGGAGGTCCTAGAGGGAACCTTGAAGCTGATGGTGGTGCTACAATTCAAGGAAGAAGATCTTGTCTCCACTTATCTCACATTGAATATCAGCCTCACGACAGAAGCCATGTGGTTGCACTTGCGATCCCATGAGAACAAACACCGGAACGGAGTGAAGGAAAGGGAAACCCCTAACCGGGCTCAGACCGCTAAACCAAGTGAACCGCTAGTGAACCAGACCGGTCCAACCAAGAACCGGACGTAACAAGCAAAGGATGCACACCAGCCCAAGTGGACATGTGGCGAGACACTATTGGCCCAAAAAGATAAACAATTCAGTAAATATCCAGTTCATAGATATTTTGTAATAAATAGCCCTCTTATCAGAAAAATACTGTAACGTCCTGAGTTTCAACAATATTATCATTTTCCACCTCACTTTTTATGATAATTTCCTTCTCCTCCATTTTGTGTCCATAATATTGAATATTTGAGAAATTGATGATTGAAGTACATTTTATGTCAAATTGAGGGTTAGATGCACAAAATACCACAAATTGATTTATGGATGGGGTAATTATGCAACTTACCATTTAACCACTAATTTGTTATCTAATGGATAATAAGTGATTTAATTAGCAATAATAATTAAATGGTGTATTATAATCAACTTCCATACCTCACTCTTATTATGGGCTAACTAATTTTACAAATGCATGTTATTAGTGGGTGGTGAACTCTTGGACTCCAAATCTCGAATTTGGGAGTCAAGGGTTGCTATAAAAGCAACACATAATTATTTGATCAAGCATTATACTAAAATATGCTTTAATGATCAAAATAATTATTTGGAGACCTAGAGGTGGGTAAAACGCAAACCTAATTGCATAGCATGCATCTGCACGTCATTAGCAGCCTATGGTTAAAATTTGGGGTCATTTGGAGTCCATTTGACCTTCCAAATGCATTTAACAAATTTTTAATATAGTGTGGCATAATGGCCAACGTTATATCATTGATTTGTGTCATTTAAGCCTTGGTTCGCCATTTAAATGGCTGTCACGCACGCCGGTCCATGGTGGACTTAGATCCAACGGTTCATGTGAGCTCCGACCCCGATCCAACGGCCTAGAGCATGTCTTCCACCTCCAGCCGTTACATGAGTAACGAGCTCCGCTCCTCAGCTCCGTTCTCTGTCGTTTCGCGACCGTTTTACGAGACTTCTTCACCAAACAAACCGCCTTGATCTGACGCATCATATGAGCTATCAATCGCCCCATTTTGTGCACCACAGATGAAACTCCCATGGGCGCCGGTCTAGTCTCCTCACCTCCAAGGACGTTTCGGCGTCGTTGCGATCCACACCTATAAATGACCCCCTACCCAGCAGAGTCGGCCCCCTAGCAACCTCTGTGTCCATTCAATTTTGCCCGTGGATGTGCGAGTGATCGGCGGCGAGGAGTCTTACACCCCGAACTTGCGGCGCCTCTCCTCGGCTCTAGGAGGAACCAGCGTCCAAATTTCTTGGACAGGTCAGTTCCTCATCCTTCACCCTTCATTTCGAGTACCTGCATGGCCCTTTTGGTCTCGAAACGCAAAAACGCCCAAAGCTGCTGAAGCTAGCCTCGCCGCAATGGCAAGGAGCGAAGAAGAAGAAGCTCACCATTATTTTACGAAAATACCCCCCGCGCCTTCTTCTTGTTTTGATTTCTCGCCCGGGGCACTTTGTCTTTTCGCTGCTTTACCCTCCTCTTGACCAGGGTCACGTGAGGCGCAGACCGGCCGACCTGGCCAAGCCTGGTTGGCCCAGATTGGCGCGGGTCTGGCCCACATGACTCGCTTCTCGCTTGCAGCCTGCCCACGTGGCATTTATTTGAAATCTGATTGGTCCGTTTTGTTTAAATCGTAGTAAATCACTCGGTTGTCAGAAAATTTTAAATAAATACTCGTTGGAAAGCTAAAAACATGTAGAATCCGAATTTTTAAGTTTTGAACGCTGTTTTTCAGGATAAACCTGATAACTAATTCGAACCCTAATTTAAATGTATAAAGTGATGTAAAATGATAATAATCTTGTTTTAACTCTATTTTTGACAATAAAATATGTTTTCTCGAGTAGAAAATTATTAGGGATCATTTGGACCTGTTTCCAAAACCAAAATCCAAAGCCTTTACCCATGGTTTATAATTGTGGATATTTTACACTTAAAGTACCTTTAATTAACCTAATGCATGTATTAATCTTTGAACCTAGGTTAAAGTGTGTTTGGATCTGACTTCTTAGTGGTTAAGGGTTAATCTAGAAAGCTAGATCAGGTATGTGCATTCTAACACCTCAGTTGGGTTTCTAAACATGCTTAACCTAGTTTTCTTATATGAGGCATACTTGTGATAATATTCTCTAATTTCCATTTGAACATGCAAAGATGTATAGACTTGCTTGCTATTCTTCCCTTGATTAAATATGGGTCATGGGACCCCACTTACCTTGCCTTGCCTTGTTGATGTGATTGAGATCTTGATGTATACATGTTGCCCTTAAACTATTCATTTGAATATCCAATATGAAATCTTGTGGAATGAACATCTTTTATGGTTATCTCTTGGAATTGTTTGGGTCATTGGGCCCCACTTGAATAAATGTTAATTGCCTACTCTGCCATTGTGAATTGTAAGCATGATAATGATAGTTTGACTAGTTAACTAATATAGTGTACATGAGTACAAGTCACCCATAGGGCACTGGGGTTTTAGTCCCCCTGCCATAGGCACTGGGGTTTTAGTCCCCCTGCCACTTTATATATATTTTTGAGGTTTGGGATGTTATTTCCCCTCTCCTCCTATTTGAGGATTGGTAGGCGCCTCACCCTATGTTAGTTTAGCTTAGTCATAATGAATCATGCTTGTTCTATATTTGACTTATATGCTTGGCAGAAATCCTATTTGCTTTATATGCCTCATACTCTTGAACACTCGCATTATAGAAATTCGTTATGTTTCCATTCCTTATACGCCTCTTTTACACTAGCTTGTTTTGACACATGCATTTCTATCTTTCTCTTACTGGGTGCTTCCCAACCACCTAGAACCAGGACAAGGGCTAGATCAAGCACAAGGAAACCCAGGGCAGGAGTGAAGTTGTTGTCATGGCAAGGTTGATGCTGCTAAGACCTTGCTCAAAGATATATGTTATGAACTCTAGAAATAAGAGCTTTGTAATAGCCTAGATTATTATCTACTTCTTCTGTTGGAACAATCTATGTAATAGTTTAGTTTTCTCATCTTACTTTCTTCCGCTGCTACTATTGACATTTGGTTGTATTTGGTCCATGCTTATTTAAATGGATTTATTATGCATACATCCTTCCATCACAATGTTTTTAATAATTCGAGGGATGTATTGTAATTTCCGTTAAATTTAAGTAAGGGGGTGATCTCGCCTCCTTACAGCATGGTATCAGAGCCAGCTTGGGTAGCTACTAGGGCGTGATGTTAAAAGTGATGGTGTCTAGAAAGGGTCAGAGCTTGGGGGATGGCAATATTTTCCTCCGCCCCACTAGCTTGGTCACGAGGACTCCTGAGCTCATATGACCTGGCCTGGCCTGATCTGATACTGAACGTCCGAAATAGCATGCCTATAGGCAATAGTAGCCTTATCTTTTTCTGTCTTATTCTTCTAGAAATCTTACCCTAAAAAACTTGTCTTTCAGGAAGGGTAGCTTGTTCGGTGAAAGCTCAAACAATGATGACACCAACCCTGAGTCTCCTGAGACAACTCTGACTCCTGAGCAGGAGTTGGCAATGCTGAGGCAGCTACTCTCCACTACCTTGGTGGGGCAGATTACTGCAGTTGCTGCCCATGCCAACAAGCCAAAGGAGCCAACCCTGAATGACTTCATCAAGATGCAGCCTCCCTACTTCAAGGGGGAAACTGAGAACAACATGGTGGACAAGGCGGATGATTGGGTGGTAGCCCTGGAGCGCACATTTGATGGCATGGCGTGTCCCCCACATCTTAAAGTTCGCTTTGCCTCTTATGTCCTGGATGGCCCGACACGGGTCTGGTGGAATGGGATAACCCGCACTCGAGACACGACAACTATGACCTGGGATGAGTTCCTCCAGATATTCCGGGCAAAGTATATCTGCACAACCTACCTGAAGAAGAAGGAGGCTGAGTTCTACAGTCAGCGGCAAGGGAATACGTCAGTCTCTGAGTATGTACAACGTTTCCTGGTGCTGGAACGTTATGCTGTGGGGCTAACTGATGACCGAAGGGCGACTGTCTTCCTGGAAGGGTTCAACTACATCATAGGGTGACACCTGGTGCCCCAGCTCCCTCTCACCTTCCAAAAAATGTTAGACAAAGCTCTGGCCGTGGAGGCATACCCTGGCTTCCACGTTTCTGGTTCGAACAACAACAACAAGCGAAAGAACCCTGGTGGTCCACAGGGGCGTGGCCGGTGCAACACTTGCTCCCGATTTCATCCTCCTGGGAGATGTCCAGCTGGCAATGCACCGCCCCGTAGACATGATCAGCCTGCCCCTATCTGTCATGAGTGTGGCCAAGTTGGCCATATCAGGCCGAACTGTCCTAGGTTCAACCGAGGACAGGCCCCCGCCCAACAGCAACAACAATGACAAAATGCTCCCCCAAGGAACAATAACAACAACAACCACAACCCTAATCAGCAAGGTCGACGTCCGCCTGTGGAGAGGCGCAATGGAAGGGTCTTTGCTCTTGATGCTGAAGAGACTGATGATGGGAATAATGTGATTGAAGGTACTCTACACCTTAATATGTACCCTGTCAAAGCACTTTTTGATTCTGGCTCGTCAAATACCTTTATATCTGCTCAGTTTGCTACTATACTAGAGATAGAGTCTGAATTTATGGACCATGTACTAGATGTCAAAACCCCTAGTGGTAGAATATGCTCATCTTACCTCAAGCTTCCTACCATGGACCTGTGCATCATGGGGAAGATGTTTCCTTCTGACTTCATCCTGCTCGATATGTCTGTCTTTGACATTATCCTGGGTATGGATTGGCTGAAGAAGTACAAAGCACTCCTTTTCTGTGAGGATTCGAGGGTTAGCTTGTTGCATCCTATAGAAGGTAGGATGTGTGTCAAGGGCAGGAAAAGAGAAGAACGACAATTCGTCATCTCAGCCATCAAAGCCGAAAAGCTTATCTCGCAAGGGTGTAGGGCATTTCTCGCCTCTATAGTTCTTGATGCTACACCCCCTACACTCGACCATATAGAGGTGGTGAAGGACTTCCCTGATGTCTTTCCGGAAGAGCTACCCGGGTTGCCTCCTACTCGCGAAGTGGAATTCTCCATTGAGCTTGCACCTGGTACATCACCTATCTCGAAGCCGCCTTACCGCTCAGCACCTTCTGAACTAGCTGAGTTAAAGAAGCAGCTTCAAGAACTCCTGGATATGGGGTTCATTCGCCCTAGCGTTTCTCCTTGGGGAGCCCTTGTTCTATTTGTGAAGAAGAAGGATGGATCTATGCGTATGTGCATGGATTATCGCATGCTTAACCAGGATACGGTGAAGAATCACTATCCTTTGCCTCGAATTGATGACCTCTTCGACCAACTCAAGTCTGCCACCGTCTTCTTAAAGATGGACTTGCGGAGTGGATACTATCAAATGCGGGTGAAGGATGAAGACATCCCGAAGACAGCTTTCAGAACTAGATATGGGCATTATGAATTCCTGGTCATGCCGTTTGGTCTGACTAATGCCCCAGCTGCTTTCATGGACCTGATGAATCGAGTTTTTCGCCCCTACCTCGATCGGTTCGTCGTGGTTTTTATTGATGATGTCTTGATATATTCTGAGACAGAAGAGAAACATCGCGAGCACTTGAGGCTGGTGCTCGATACACTATGAGAAAATCAACTTTATGCTAAATTCTCCAAGTGTGAGTTCTGGATTAAAGAAGTTATGTTTCTGGGTCACGTCATTTTTGGAGGACACATTGCTGTTGACCCTGCGAAGGTAGAGTCTGTGACCAAGTGGAAGGCTCCAAAGAATTCGTCTGAAATTCATAGTTTCCTCGGTCTGGCAGGTTACTACAGGAAGTTTATCAAAAACTTTTCTGAGCTCGCTCTTCCTATGACAAAGTTGACACGAAAGGACGTCAAGTTTTTTTGGTCTCCGGAGTGTGAGGACAGTTTCCAAAAGCTGAAGCAATGCCTGACATCTTCTCCTGTGCTTGCTCTACCTGTTGAAGGCAAACCCTACATCATTTACACCGATGCCTCCAAGCAAGGACTGGGATGCGTTCTGATGCAAGAAGGCAAGGTGATTGCCTACGCCTCCCGACAATTGAAGCCAAATGAAGAGAACTGGCCTACGCACGATTTAGAGCTTGCATCCATTGTTCATGCTCTAAAGATCTGGAGACATTACATCTATGGGGTTCAGTTTGAGGTATTCTCTGATCATAAAAGCTTAAAGTACCTCCTGACACAAAAAGACTTGAACCTGAGACAACGTAGATGGATGGAGTATCTCAAGGACTATGACTTTACCATCACTTACCATCCTAGTAAAGCCAATGTAGTTGCTGATGCCTTGAGTCGGAAGAAGTCTGGGACATGTGCTGCTATAACTTGTTCCATTTGGAAGAACATGGAATATGTTTCTGGATGGCAACCGCAACCGACAAAGATCACAGATGATGAAGTTGATGATAAGCTATGTGTTCACATGGCTAGCCTGTCGATCACTCCGAGCTGGATTTCTGATATTATCACTGCCCAGTTAGAGAGTCCTGAACTAGAAGGAATGAAAGCCTTAAGCTTGAAACCGCAATCCGATTTCTCTGTTGGAGTTGACGGTGCACTCTGTTTTCGACAAAGATTGTGGGTTCCTGATGTTGACGAACTGCGGCAGAAGATTCTCTGTGAAGCTCATGGGTCCAAGTACACAATTCACCCTGGCACGACTAAGATGTACAAGGACTTGCAGCGCAGTTTCTGGTGGAAGAACATGAAGACAGATATAGCTCTGTTTGTGTCAAAGTGTCTGACATGTCAACAAGTTAAGATAGAACATCAACGACCTGGTGGTCTCCTCCATCCTCTTGAAATTCCAGAATGGAAATGGGAGAAGATCACGATGGACTTTGTCACTGGTTTTCCCAAGACCAGGAAAGGCTATGATGCTGTGTGGGTTGTCATTGATCGCCTCACGAAGTCTGCTCACTTTCTGCCTTTCAAGTCCAACTACAAAGTGGAGGATATGGCACAGATATATCTGGAGTGGATAGTCCGCCTGCATGGAGTACCGGAAGTGATAGTTTCTAACCGTGATCCCAAGTTCACCTCTCGCCTATGGAGTCAGATACAAGAAGAATTGGGGACTGACCTACGGTTCAGCACTGCTTATCATCCCCAGACTGATGGCCAATCTGAAAGAACGGTGCAAATCTTAGAAGACATGCTTCGTGCTTGTGTGATGGACTGGGGAGGTGTATGGGATAGATATCTACCTCTGGCTGAGTTTGCATACAATAACAGCTATCAAGCCAGCATAGGAATGCCTCCGTATGAAGCTTTGTACGGAAGACCATGTCGTTCCCCGTTGCATTGGGATGATGTGGGTGAGCGTTCCTTAGTGAAGACTGACAATATGCAGTTGATGATAGAGAAGGTTCAGCTGATTAAGAAACGTATGAAAGCTGCTCAAGACCGACAGAAGATGTATGCTGACAAGCATAGGTCTGATGTGAGTTTCCTAGTTGGCGACCATGTGTTCTTGAAGGTCAAGCCAATACGCTCTATTACCCGATCCAAAGTCAAAGGCAAGCTTAGTCCGCGTTATGTGGGACCTTTTGGAGATCTTGGCAAAGATTGGGGACTGTGCGTATCGCCTGGCCCTTCCTCCTGCTTATGATAAGATACACAATGTCTTCCATGTGTCTATGTTGAGAAAGTATGTGAAGGACCCTTCTCATGTACTCACAATAGAACCCTTGGAGATTCATGAAAACCTAACCTATGAGGAGATACCTATTAAAATACTTGACACTCGGGTGAAACAGTTGAAGAATAGAGAGATTGAGTTAGTGAAGGTGTTGTGGAAGTATCATGGGATAGAAGAAACCACTTGGGAGCTGAGAGAAGAAATGCTCCGATCTCACCCTTCTCTTTTTGTATGAGATTTCGGGGACGAAATCCTTTCTAACGGGTGGATTGCTGTAACGTCCTGAGTTTCAACAATATTATCATTTTCCACCTCACTTTTTATGATAATTTCCTTCTCCTCCATTTTGTGTCCATAATATTGAATATTTGAGAAATTGATGATTGAAGTACATTTTATGTCAAATTGAGGGTTAGATGCACAAAATACCACAAATTGATTTATGGATGGGGTAATTATGCAACTTACCATTTAACCATTAATTTGTTATCTAATGGATAATAAGTGATTTAATTAGCAATAATAATTAAATGGTGTATTATAATCAACTTCCATACCTCACTCTTATTATGGGCTAACTAATTTTACAAATGCATGTTATTAGTGGGTGGTGAACTCTTGGACTCCAAATCTCGAATTTGGGAGTCAAGGGTTGCTATAAAAGCAACACATAATTATTTGATCAAGCATTATACTAAAATATGCTTTAATGATCAAAATAATTATTTGGAGACCTAGAGGTGGGTAAAACGCAAACCTAATTGCATAGCATGCATCTGCACGTCATTAGCAGCCTATGGTTAAAATTTGGGGTCATTTGGAGTCCATTTGACCTTCCAAATGCATTTAACAAATTTTTAATATAGTGTGGCATAATGGCCAACGTTATATCATTGATTTGTGTCATTTAAGCCTTGGTTCGCCATTTAAATGGCTGTCACGCGCGCCGGTCCATGGTGGACTTAGATCCAGTGGTTCATGTGAGCTCCGACCCCGATCCAACGGCCTAGAGCATGTCTTCCACCTCCAGTCGTTACATGAGTAACGAGCTCCGCTCCTCAGCTCCGTTCTCTGTCGTTTCGCGACCGTTTTACGAGACTTCTTCACCAAACAAACCGCCTTGATCTGACGCATCATATGAGCTATCAATCGCCCCATTTTGTGCACCACAGATGAAACTCCCATGGGCGCCGGTCTAGTCTCCTCACCTCCAAGGACGTTTCGGCGCCGTTGCGATCCACACCTATAAATGACCCCCTACCCAGCAGAGTCGGCCCCCTAGCAACCTCTGTATCCATTCAATTTTGCCCGTGGATGTGTGAGTGATCGGCGGCGAGGAGTCTTACACCCCGAACTTGCGGCGCCTCTCCTCGGCTCTAGGAGGAACCAGCGTCCAAATTTCTTGGACAGGTCAGTTCCTCATCCTTCACCCTTCATTTCGAGTACCTGCATGGCCCTTTTGGTCTCGAAACGCAAAAACGCCCAAAGCTGCTGAAGCTAGCCTCGCCGCAATGGCAAGGAGCGAAGAAGAAGAAGCTCACCATTATTTTACGAAAATACCCTCCGCGCCTTCTTCTTGTTTTGATTTCTCACCCGGGGCACTTTGTCTTTTCGCTGCTTTACCCTCCTCTTGACCAGGGTCACGCGAGGCGCAGACCGGCCGACCTGGCCAAGCCTGGTTGGCCCAGATTGGCGCGGGTCTGGCCCACATGACTCGCTTCTCGCTTGCAGCCTGCCCACGTGGCATTTATTTGAAATCTGATTGGTCCGTTTTGTTTAAATCGTAGTAAATCGCTCGGTTGTCAGAAAATTTTAAATAAATACTCGTTGGAAAGCTAAAAACATGTAGAATCCGAATTTTTAAGTTTTGAACGCTGTTTTTCAGGATAAACCTGATAACTAATTCGAACCCTAATTTAAATGTATAAAGTGATGTAAAATGATAATAATCTTGTTTTAACTCTATTTTTGACAATAAAATATGTTTTCTCGAGTAGAAAATTATTAGGGATCATTTGGACCTGTTTCCAAAACCAAAATCCAAAGCCTTTACCCATGGTTTATAATTGTGGATATTTTACACTTAAAGTACCTTTAATTAACCTAATGCATGTATTAATCTTTGAACCTAGGTTAAAGCGTGTTTGGATCTGACTTCTTAGTGGTTAAGGGTTAATCTAGAAAGCTAGATCAGGTATGTGCATTCTAACACCTCAGTTGGGTTTCTAAACATGCTTAACCTAGTTTTCTTATATGAGGCATACTTGTGATAATATTCTCTAATTTCCATTTGAACATGCAAAGATGTATAGACTTGCTTGCTATTCTTCCCTTGATTAAATATGGGTCATGGGACCCCACTTACCTTGCCTTGCCTTGTTGATGTGATTGAGATCTTGATGTATACATGTTGCCCTTAAACTATTCATTTGAATATCCAATATGAAATGTTGTGGAATGAACATCTTTTATGGTTATCTCTTGGAATTGTTTGGGTCATTGGGCCCCACTTGAATAAATGTTAATTGCCTACTCTGCCATTGTGAATTGTAAGCATGATAATGATAGTTTGACTAGTTAACTAATATAGTGTACATGAGTACAAGTCACCCATAGGGCACTGGGGTTTTAGTCCCCCTGCCATAGGCACTGGGGTTTTAGTCCCCCTGCCACTATATATATATTTTTGAGGTTTGGGATGTTATTTCCCCTCTCCTCCTGGTTGAGGATTGGTAGGCGCCTCACCCTATGTTAGTTTAGCTTAGTCATAATGAATCATGCTTGTTCTATATTTGACTTATATGCTTGGCAGAAATCCTATTTGCTTTATATGCCTCATACTCTTGAACACTCGCATTATAGAAATTCGTTATGTTTCCATTCCTTATACACCTCTTTTACACTAGCTTGTTTTGACACATGCATTTCTATCTTTCTCTTACTGGGTGCTTCCCAACCACCCAGAACCAGGACAAGGGCTAGATCAAGCACAAGGAAACCCAGGGCAGGAGTGAAGTTGTTATCATGGCAAGGTTGATGCTGCTAAGACCTTGCTCAAAGATATATGTTATGAACTCTAGAAATAAGAGCTTTGTAATAGCCTAGATTATTATCTACTTCTTCTGTTGGAACAATCTATGTAATAGTTTAGTTTTCTCATCTTACTTTCTTCCGCTGCTACTATTGACATTTGGTTGTATTTGGTCCATGCTTATTTAAATGGATTTATTATGCATACATCCTTCCATCACAATGTTTTTAATAATTCGAGGGATGTATTGTAATTTCCGTTAAATTTAAGTAAGGGGGTGATCTCGCCTCCTTACAAATACATATAATATAGTGAAATTCTCAGAAAAATGTGTAGAACAACATAGAACCATAATATCATGCTTTTGATGCACTAATAATAGTGATATCATGTAAGATGTATTATGGTTATATCATTTGTTATAAATAACAAATAATGGCCTAAAATTATGAGAATATGTCAGTAAATCAATACTCATGCTTATAATCTAGTGGATGTCAGTAATTATGATGTTGATGCACAAACTCATGTAATTTTCTTTGTATGGTTAATTAGGGCTAATAATCCTAATTAATGCATAATAATTAGAGGTATGCTCACAAAATCCTAGAAATTACAGAGCAAGCTCATATCAGTATATGGAACCTCAGTTTTAATTATGAGACCACTATGATGCACATATTTCATGTTATATAAAGTTGACCCTTAATACATGGTTTGAAACCCTAATTTAGGTTAATGTTGTAACCTAGGGTTAATATGAGCACAAAAAGGATATGGAACCTAATGTTTAGATAATGAATCATAATCTAGAAAATGACATCAGTAAGATAATTCTAAGACAAGAATGCAAGTAAAAAGGAGAATATCCTATGAGTTAAGTCAAACCCTAAAATGGATATAATTAGGGTTGAGATGATGGGAACCTGGTGGTGATATGTGATCTTGTCTGAATCAGGGTTGACAAGGATATAGATGACATCAGTAATATGATGGTTAGGTTATCTCTTCAGAAGGTACGCCATTACCTCTTACTTGGCTTATTATATAATATGCTTGTGGTATATGTGAAGTAATGTGCTCATATGATATTGGATGAAATGATTGTTCTTGTATGATATGTTGCATGATTTTCCATAATTATTTTTATGAACACATGAAACATAATATATTTGTTCCATTATATCTAAGCACTTCAACTCTTTGGTTGTAAAGTGCTGGAAAATAAGTACTTCAACTCTTTGGTAGTAAAGTACTTGGAAGTGATCCAACTCTTTTGTAGTAGATCACATTGTGAAATGATCCAACTCTTCGGTAGTAGATCATAAAGGCCTTAATGCATTCAACTCTTTGGTAGTAAATTCATGGATTATATAATGGAAAATATGCCTAAAATATGTGTTCTCTTTTGTTAATGAACATCTTTGTGCAAGTATATGATTTTCTTATATTTGTTTATAACTTCCAAGTATTAGTTTTATCTTATTTCCAAGATATGATAAGAGGTACATAAAAGACATGTAGGCATACTCAGTACAATATTCTTGAATATTGTGCTGACGTGTACCATATGTAATATTTTGTTTAGGTTGTGGACATGTGATCTTGACGAGCTTGATAGTTGTGAGTTGTGTGGCGAGTTGATGTACATGTGGACCTATTCTCTTAAGATCCTATAGTTTAGTGGTAGTACATGTATATGTAGAAGTTTGTTGTTCAATATGTAATATCAAATGGTGTAACAATTCATGTTGTAATTATATGTTGAATAGTGAACATGTGTTGTATGGTTCTATTATTGTTCATGTATATGTGCTACTGATTGTTCCTTCTAACTCCCTTGATTTTCATATTTTTAGCCTAGTGTGGGGTTTTTAAATTGGGATTCTCGCTGAGATGAGGTTTCAATTTGGACATTACACATCAGATTAAGTTTTAGAAAATCCAGGGACGTCACATCAGCCAAGAAGAGGAGTTTAATCTTGAACGATGATCAAATTGATTACTAAAGTGTTTGGGTGTTAAATTCAAGTAATAGATCAATTGGCTACACTATGAGACAATTGTCTCACATTGTGAGACGGCCGTCCAGAGTGCCCAATGGTCATCTCAAGTGTTGAGATGTGTGTTTGGAGGATCAGGTCCGCTTTGAACTAAAATTGGAAAATTTCTGCTCAAACTGAGGTGTGAACTAACATGTTCGATCTAATGAACTGAATATCTCAGATTGGTCACCAGATGATTGTCTGGGTGAGTGAGGTGACTGTCTTGATTTGGTGAGATCACTCAATTATGTCGGAAAGCTTCTAGATCCATTCCCAAATTTCATTGTTTCAATTCCACATTACTTGTGGTGCAAGGAATTAATATTTGACATTAATAGGAAATGAATTGTCAACTTTGTATGTGATTGGGAAACTGCAACATGACCATCTTGCAATGTGAGATGACCGTCTCACATGCCAGATGACTGTTTGGATCACCATACAACCATTTGTATGGTTGTAGGTGATGAATGCATATTCATCTAAGTCTAAGCGCATCATTTGGCCCAATTTTGGTTGCATTCGTGCATTTCTTGGCTTCATCTTCTAATATGTGTATTTACTTGGCTTAAATGCTTCATTGAGCTTTTATTTGGCCTAATCTTCTTATATGTGACTCATACTGGCTTAATCGGTTTTACTCCTATTTTTATTGATTTTTTGCACCCTTGTGCAGGTCGTTTTGAGCTTTGGTCCGTATCTCTAAGCCCATATCATTTTTCTCTAGGGCTTTGCTTTTGCTCTATCCAGCAGCGAGCACCACCCGCCTTTTCTCTTCTTTTCTTCATGCGCCCCTCACCTGTCTGTTGGGCCCCACCGTCCGTGATCGACGCCCTTCTTTCTCTCCTCATCTCGATCGTGATACCTAGGTCTGCCTATCCACATGCTCGTGACTAGGAAGACTCCCGCAACTGCGGCATCCTATACCCGCGATCGTGGTCCCCAACGCCGCGACTGCAGCTTCTTCCCTTCCCTCTTGCCCGCGGCTCTTCCCTTCACATCATGACCTGGCCTTGCACTAACCGCGATCGCGGTTTGTTAGCTGCAATCAACCTCCAGACCGCGACACCACTGGCAGGAACCACAATCACCTAACCGCGACTCCACCAACCCTCCCCTCGATCGCGATCTTCACCTCCACGCTCTGCTCCACTCTAATCACGCTCGGGATCCCTCTCATCACCCTTGTTGCTTTGACCTAACATCCACCATCTGTTGGTGCTTCCTTTTCCCATCATACCACGATCAGCAACAACTGCGACCTGGCTCCGCTGTGCCACGGTCGCAGTTTCTCAAGTTACAACGTTGCGACCTGCTAAACACCACGGTCGTCCCTTCCTCTTCAACCACCAACCACGCCCGCGGTCTCCTCTATTGCCATCCATCCCAATAACAGCACCTCTGCGCCCTGCACGACTCTGTTATACTCCCTTCGACAGCAGTGACGCCTCTGCCATCATCTGCAACCCGACCTTCGGTCCTCCGCTACCCTTCCATTAACAACAACCTAGCTTGCCCGCGGTCACACCGGTAACCACACGATCGCGACCTCCGTTGCTCCCACGATCTTGTCTCCTCTCCACCTGCAGACCTGGTCGAAGTGCAGCACGATGCAGCGACCCCGCACAGCTACCCATGACCCAACTACCTGCATGTGCCGCCCTCGCTCCTTCACCTATGTCAGGTCGTGGCTCTTCCTCACACACTACAGCGCAAAGGTTGGGACCTCGACAAAGGTCGTGACCTCGACAAGTGTCGCGACCTCGACAAGTGTCGCGACCACGACAAGTGTTGTGACCTCGACAAAGGCTGTGACCTTAAGACGGTGCCCAGCCTGCCTATAAATACGACACGACCCCAGTCAGTCAAATCATCATCTCCAGACGTCGTTAGGCTGCCAGTCTGTCCTGAGCCAAAGGAGACGATCTCCATAGCCAAGAGCCTGCCCCCGTGGTGGTTTTGCGGCCTGTTCACCCAGATCAGGAGCGAAGACTCGGATCTGCAAGCCACCTCATTTGGATCTAGATCTATATCTCGATCTAGATCGGTTGCGTCTATGCCACTTCTACGCCGCCATCTCGTCCACGATTTGCTCCTTATGCTGCAAGCGAGGACAACAAGAAGAAGAAGGTGGTGAGAGAAGATCTTCCCCGTCTGCTGTGGTGTTCTTCCCTCTTCTTCCAGATCTGCCCCGACGTTGTGTAGAAGACCATTTCTCCATCGAGATGCGATTGTCTTCTTCACCATGCTCATGGAGGAATCTTCTCTTTCTCTTGTTTTTCTTGTTTTTCTCACCCTGAGCGAGTAGTTTACTTTCGCTGGGGTGCGGGGACTAGCCCCGCTGCCAATGCTTTCATATCCTTTTGTTAAAAATTCCATGGCATGTATATAATCTTTCATTTTGTTGTTAATTGTTGATGTGTGCTTCTGGATTGATCACCTACTTGCATGTATCTTGTTCGTTTACTATGTTGCAAGAACTTCTATGTGTAGGTTTTGAATGTCGATTAACGCGGTTAACTCCCAAACTAGAAATAGAATGGGATTCCTTGAGGTCGTAAGTGTATGATCCGTGTGGCGACGAGCCATGTAGCCCACGGTGACGCTTCTGTGTGCCTGACGCCTGTATAGGGGGCCCACAACCTCATTTGGATTTCTATATCTTCGGAGCCGTAAGTATGTGATCTGGATGGTGATGAGACATTTGATACCTAAGGTGATGCTTACGCGAACCTAACGCCTGTATGGGGGGTTCTACAACAGCTCTATTTGAATGGTCATATCTTGCCTGGATGTTTGATGTTTGGATGTGACTGCATGCGCAGTGGTGGTGAAACCCTGGACCATCCCACCAATTTCCATCATTAATCTTTAATCAACCTTTAATCCTGCTCTTTTACTCTTCTGGCATTTAGTTTAACTAAACTCAATTCATCCTACCTTGTTTTAAATATTAGTCTTGATTCAACTAGGTTCGACTAGAAAGATGATTCTTAAAAACGTTGTCCCTTGGGATTCAATCCTCAACTATACTACAATAAGACCCGTCCGCTTGCGGGTGGTATTATTGCACGTTGTTTTGGTTAAAAACTTAGGGATTTCAACCCTAAGTGAGTTTGTTAGTGCGATAATATATGCCACGTCAAATTCTGGCGCCGTTGCCGAGGACAACGGAATAATCTAGTTAAATTTAGTTCCTTTGAGACTAATTTAGGTTTTTCTTTCACTTTTGATATTATCGATCACATATACTTGAATTTGGTTCTATTCCGTCCATCTCTTCAATAAAAGATCCTTTTATCCTAGGTACCCACAAAGTCTAGTGTATGCGCCGCTCAGACAGTTTCGGACTCTCCGCTAGCTTTGACACTGAGCTAGATAGAACCTTTCTCCGTCAGTACAGAGAGAACCAAGCAAGAATGGCTCAAGAGGAGGAAATTGCTCGAAGGGTAGCTCAAGCCCTCAATGCAAAAAGAGATAGGCTTATGCAAGTAGCCCGAGCCGCAGTTCAAGAAGAAATCCAAGCAGCTCAAGCAGCAGCTCAGCAAGCAGAATTACAAAAATACCTTAGGGAGTTCTCAATCCCTAAAGCTGTTGACGTTCATCACCCAGTGCAACCTCCTCCCATCAACGCCCCCAACTTTGAGATACGGGCGCATTGGATCAAGTTGCTTCAAAACAATCCTTTTTACGCTAAGCAAGGAGAAGATAGTCAAGAACATCTTCTAAGATTCATAGACTTGTGCGCCATGACAAAGCAGAATGGAGTCACAAATGATGCCATCAGACTCCGTCTCTTCAAGTACTCTCTCACTGATAGAGCGATGAGTTGGTATAACTCCTTGCAATGCAAACCCATCACCACTTGGGAACAACTTCAAAATGTTTTTCTGGAAAATTTTTATCCACCTTCTCTCACCTACGAGATTAGGGGTCGAATAACGCAATTCACCCAAGCCCCTGGAGAATCTCTAGCTGAAGCATGGGAAAGATACAAGGAGCTTCTACGCAAGTGCCCATGTCATGGCATTCTGAAGAATCAACTCATCGAAATCTTTTATAGAGGTGTAGACGATGATATCAAGAGGTTTTTGGATTCCTCGTCTGGAGGAAACTTCATGCCTCAGAGTTATGATAGCGCATGGAAGGTTGTCACCCTTGGAGCTGAAAACCAAGCCAACTGGGGAAGACCTGTGGGCAAAGGAGTGTTGAAGGTAGCTATGGCCGAAGCAACACCCGAGTACAAGTCTATCGCTAAATCCCTCAAACTCCTAGTTGCAAAGCAAGACCATCTAGAATCGTCCCTCGCAGCTTATGAAAGAAGACGTTCGCCCCCTCGACAAGAAGAACAAGTTAAGTCAGCCTCACTCTTCTATGAGGTATGCAAGGGAACTGACCATTCTACTCTAGCATGTAACATTCTCTATGATGTTGTCTTGAGCAATACATGTGCCCAAGGAGACAATGGTCAAATGGAAAATATGAATGTTGTCAACACCATCCCTGGTCAAGGGTACTATAATCCAAATCAAAATAGGAACCATCCAGGTTTTCAATATGGAAATCCTTCTGGAGTGGAGAACTCACGACAACTTGGTTCAAATACTCAACAACGAGGCCTGCCAGGATTCCAATATAACCAACAACAGAATTTTGGGAATCAAGGGAACTTCAGAGGTAACTTCCAGAATAGAAACTACAACAATTATCAGAACAATTCTCAGTTTCAAAACCCCAACCATGTCCCTTATCAACAGCAACAACAAGGGCAACAAGTCGGTCCCATCTCTCCTGATGACAAATTGTCATCTATTGAGAAGATGTTGCAGTCGCAGCAGACTATGATAGCTAACCAGCAAGCCCATCAGAAGGCTATTGAATCTCAACTATCTCAACTTGCGGCTAGCATGAAACCACCTGTTGGAGTCTTTGCTGGACAACCTGAAAACAATCCTAAACATCCTGAACAACTTAAGGCTGTCACCACCAGGTCTGAGAAAAACTATTATGACTCCCCTACTAAGATACCAATAACGGAAACAAACAGTGATAACTTTGCAAATGACCAAGACTCTGCAACACCTGAGTCCCAACCGAAGGAACAACCAACCACTGATAGGACAGACAAAGCAAGATTGGAGGAGCCCTTGACTGCAGAGGCTGAAGACACACCTGAGTCGGATGTGCCAGTATACAAGCCTCGTTCTCCTTTCCCAGCTCGTTTGAAGCAGACAAAGCTCGATACTCGATTCAACAAGTTTAAAGAAGCTATGAAGAAGCTTCATGTAGATATACCCTTTCTAGATGCGCTGGCCAAGATACCAGCCTGGACTAAGTACTTAAAGTATCTCCTCACAAGGAAGTACATAACTGAAGAATACGAGACAGTCAAGCTAGCATCAACCACTTTTGATATCATCCAGAGCAAGATGCCCAAGAAGCAGTAGGACCCGGGATCCTTTGGTATTTCATGTCATATCGGTGACTCCTCATGTAAGAAGGGATTGGCCGATCTCGGTACTAGCATATCTATCATGGCACTTAGCCTTTGTAAGAGGCTAGGGTTTGCATAACTTCTCCCCACGGGAATGACCATACAACTTGCGGATAACTCCACAACTCTTCCCTTAGGAATGATTGAAGATGTCCCTGTAAAGGTTGGAAAAGACTCTTATGTCCCCTATGACTTTGTCATCATGGACATAAAGGAAGATGTCAGATACCCTCTTATCTTTGGCTGTCCATTCCTCGCCATTGTAAGAGCTTTCATTGACGTTGAAGTAGGGACCTTGTTGCTCAGACTAGGGAAAGAAACCCTCGAGTTCAAAGTTTTTGAAAGCATGCGGAGACCGAGCATGCAGGAAGAAGTCTATTTGATTGATTGCATTGAGAAAATGTCTCTCCTCACACAAGAGGAATATGAACAAGAAGATCCTTTAGAAGAGGCGCTAACACACCCATCTGCTGAAAATTTCATCAACGAACGAGTTAAGGATTGTATCCTTAACCTCGATTCTGTAGTAGAAGATCCCAAAGCTAAGTTCGAGGAACTCAAAGCTGTAAATGTAACTGAAGAGCCATGCGAGAAGCCAGAAGCCCCTGAAATGAAGCCCCTGCCTGAGGGACTTAAGTACGAGTTTTTGGATGATCTCAAGGTTTGTCCAGTTATTATAAATTTTGATCTAACGACCGAACAAGAAGATAAACTTCTGAAAGAATTAAAGGAAAGAAGGAAAGCTATCGGATACAAGATGAGAGATCTCACCAGGGTCAGTCAAGCGCTTTGTATGCACAAAATCCCTATGGTGGAAGACGACAAGCCGACTGTTGAACATCAATGGAAGTTGAATCCTAATATGAAGGAAGTAGTCCGCCGCGAAGTTATCATGTTACTCACTACCAAAATCATCTATCCAATATCTGACTCACCTTGGGTGAGTCCTGTACATGTTGTTCCAATGAAAGGTGGCACTACTGTGATACGGAATGAAGAAAATGAACTCATCCCCACTCGAAAAGTAACTGGGTGGAGGATGTGTATCGATTATAGGAAATTAAACAAAGCCACACGCAAGGATCATTTTCCGATGCCTTTCCTAGATCAAGTCCTAGAGAGATTGGCTCATCAGGAATATTTTTGCTATCTCGATGGTTACTCTGGATTTTATCAAATCCCTATACATCCAGATGACCAAGAGAAAACTACATTTACATGTCCCTTTGGAACATACACCTTTAGAAGGATGCCATTTGGACTTTGTAATGCGCCTGCAACCTTCCAACGTTGCATGGCGGCCATATTTGCTGGTCTAACCAAAACCATTATGGAAATTTTTATGGATGATTTCTCTGTATATGGGGATTTGTATGATTCATGCCTAAGGCACCTCTCCCTTGTCCTCAAATGATGTGAAGAAACACATCTAGGGCTTAATTGGGAGAAATGTCATTTCATGGTGAAAGAAGGTATTGTCCTTGGCCATAGAGTCAGTAATCGAGGAATTGAAGTGGATAGGGCCAAGATCGAAGTGATCTCCAAACTGTCAATCCCAACCAATGTAAGAGAAGTCCGCGCATTCCTTGGTCATGCAGGTTTCTACAGAAGGTTTATCAAGGATTTCTCCAAGATAACCAAGCCCATGACAAACTTGTTGCTGAAGGACGCTGATTTCCATTTTGATGTAGAGTGTATCAAGAGTTTCAACAACCTAAAGCATGCCCTTAAAACAACACCCATCATTCGTGCCCCATATTGGGACAACCCATTCGAAATTATGTGTGATGCCAGTGATTACGCTGTGGGTTCCGTTCTGGGTCAATGTATAGAGAAGAAACATCATGTCATCTATTATGCATCAGAGACCCTTGACGAGGCTCAAAGGAACTACGCAACTACTGAGAAGGAACTCCTAGCAGTCGTATATGCCTTTGATAAGTTTAGATCCTACCTTATTGGTTCAAAGGTGATTGTCTACACCGATCATGCTGCTATTCATTATCTTCTAAAAAAGAAAGATGCAAAACCAAGGCTAATAAGATGGATTTTCTCCTATTGTAAGAATTTGATCTTGAGATTAGAGATAAGATAGGCACAGAAAATGTTGTAGCAGACCACTTAAGTCGTATCCACACTCTGGAAACCGAGAAGATACCAATTAACGAATCTCTTCCAGATGACCAGCTTATGAAAGTCTCAGAAGCTACTCCTTGGTACTCAGACTATGTGAACTACCTTGTCACTGGTGTCATCCACCCTGAGTGTACTAGAAATGCTTTAAAGAAATTCATGCATGATGTGAGGCAATATCACTGGGATGAACCGTACCTCTTCAAGCTCTGTGCTGATGGTCTCTACAGACGTTGTATCGCGGAGGAAGAAGCCCAACTTATTTTAGAACAATGCCACTCAGGCCCGGTCGGAGGCCATATGAGTTCTAAGAAAACTTCTTTGAAGGTTTTGCAATGTGGTTTCTTTTAGCCAACCATATCCAAAAATGCTTACAATTTTGTTTTGTCATGTGACAAGTGTCAAAGAACGGGAAACATTACGAAAAGAGATGAGATGCCACTTAAGCTATGGAAAGAAGTTGAGATTTTTGATGTTTGGGGAGTGGACTACATGGGGCCATTCCCATCCTCACATGGATTCTCCTATATCCTAGTCGCGGTTGACTATGTCTCCAAATGGGTAGAGGCTATACCAACGGTTACTAGCAATTCAAAACCTGTCACTAAAATGTTCAAAGACATCATTTTTCCCCATTTTGGAGTTCCATGCACTGTGATCTCCGATGGAGGTTCTCATTTTCTGGAAAGAAGCTTTGAAGCGTTGCTGAGACGATATGGTGTAACGCACAAGGTAGCTTCCCCCTACCACCCACAAACAAGTGGGCAAGTAGAGGTTTCGAACCGTCAACTCAAAGCTATCCTGGAAAAGACAGTAGGACGCAACCGGAAGGATTGGTCTGTGAAAATCAATGACGCCTTATGGGCCTACCGCACTGCGTTCAAAACTCCTCTTGGAACAACACCCTTCAGACTCATCTATGGAAAATCATGTCACCTACCCGTAGAACTAGAACATAAAGCATGGTGGGCAATCAAATAGTTGAATTTTGACATGAAGAAAGCAGACGAAGCTAGGATTCTACAACTTCAAGAGTTGGATGAACTCCGAATGACAGCTTATGAAAATGCACGAATCTACAAGGAACGCACAAAACTTTGGCACGATGGTCATATGAAGAGGAAGGACATTCAAGTGGGAGACAAAGTTTTGTTGTTCAACTCAAGACTGAGGTTATTCCCATGAAAACTCCGTTCTCGATGGTCTGGACCATACATTGTCAAGAGCATCTATCCACATGGTGCATTTACTTTATGGAGTGAGAAGCCAGGTGATTTTGTGGCAAATTGACAACGCTTGAAGAGATATTTCACAACAACTGATACTAGCACTGAAGAATTGACGAATCTGTCCAAACCAACATACCCACCATAAAGATAAAGAAATCACGTCGAGCCATCGACGTAAAACAAAGGCGCTTGTCGGGAGGCAACCCAATCATTAACTTAGCTTTTACTTTTAGTTTTGTTTTTAGAAAATTTTGCACCTGGTAGACAATGCATCGCAAGATGCAGTCTTATGTTCTGATAGATTCCATTTTTGAGATTTCAGATGGAGGACGCATCGCCAAAAGGAATGCTACCACATCTGGTGGACCAACCGGCACACGTTTTCCCCTCCATCTCGAATTTAGAGCTTGCTCGGGACGAGAAAAATTTCTAAGTTTGGGGGGGAGGGTGGGTGGTACTTACTTTACTTTCCACCCTCTCCTATCCGTTTCTAACTTAAGTTGTCATCGTTGAAATTTTGTCGCAATTTTGAGCAAATATTTCAAAATTTTCAAAAGTTTTCAAAAGTTTTCATAGAAACTTGTATAGAAACTTGATGAAGTTGTGATGCTTTTTGTTTCAATCAAAGCCTTTACCTAGCCGGCAATCCTGTTTTCCATGCAGTTTTGAATCATTGTACCCTCCTTATTCGAAGCGAAGCCTCAAGTAGAACAATTTCTGAAACTAGCCTATGATTAGAAATCACCGCGTGAAGCTTATGAATCCTAACAGCATGACCAGTAGATATGGCAAGTATATGTCAAATTGAGAGGGATCAAACACGTTGTGCTTCCTATCTGACTAGGAGAACAATAGCATGGAATCTCTACCAGATCCTCATCAAGTCATTATTTGAGCAGAGTATGATAAGGAGAAAGACCCGATGCACTGAACTGTAAATCAAGTTGCATTCTGATCTGAACTCTCTTCTAAACTTCTTCTATCATCTTCGTACCCCTCCGTTCATCAAAACCAAACAAAAATAGCCAATAGTGTGCCAAACCCTAAGTTTGGGGTGTCACACTCTCTCTCCCTTTACGTTTTTTCCATACCCCTCGCTACCAAATAGGGGTGTATCACCAAGAAAAGATGCCAAAGCACACACAAAAAGAAATGCAATCTTGAGTCGAATAGAGGAGAGATTTGCACAAATATATATATATATATGCAATCAATGAAATTGCATATCATATAATAAAAATCTCGAGTCGAATAGAGGAGAGATTTATTTCTTCAGTCCATACCACCCTTCACTCCTTTTTCCACCTAAAGGCACAATGAATGCCTCACTGATCCTAAAAACACCAGCGTCAGATCAGGTGCACACTTGTTGTTCTACGGGTATCTCTGGACTCTTACGAAACTCCCTGGCATGCTTGATTTTGGAAAAAGTAGAGAGGAAGTGATATTAGGAA
Source organism: Alisma plantago-aquatica (assembly GCA_963693085.1). Lineage (NCBI taxonomy): Eukaryota > Viridiplantae > Streptophyta > Magnoliopsida > Alismatales > Alismataceae > Alisma > Alisma plantago-aquatica. The sequence continues at coordinate 1,710,972,912 of OY856409.1, read as the reverse complement.
GCGAACTCGGAAACGAAGATATGGTAAGATGTGTTCTGTGATCTTAGGATGTTGAGATACTTAGTCATAACGAGCAGAAGAGTAATAATCGTGATGTGAAGATGAGGCAATCACACGAGTTGAAAGTACTCATCCGGAGAGTGTTTTAGATTTTATGTTACTCGAGGACAAGCAATGTTTAAGTTCGGGGTATTTTGATGAATGCATATTCATCTAAGTCTAATCGCCTCGTTTGGCCCAATTTTGGTTGCATTCGTGCATTTCTTGGCTTCATCTTCTAATATGTGCATTTACTTGGCTTAAATGCTTCATTGAGCTTTTATTTGGCCTAATCTTCTTATATGTGACTCATAGTGGCTTAATCGGTTTTACTCCTATTTTTATTGATTTTTTGCACCCTTGTGGAGGTCGTTTTGAGCTTTGGGCCTTATCTCAAAGCCCATATCATTTTTCTCTTGGGCTTTGCTTTTGCTCTATCCAGCAGCGAGCACCACCCCCATTTTCTCTTATTTTCTTCACGCGCCCCTCACATGTCTGTTGGGCCCCACCGTCCGTGATCGATGCCCTTCTTTCTCTCCTCATCTCAATCGCGATACCTAGGTCTGCCTATCCACATGCTTGCGACCAGGCAGACTCCCGCGACTGTGGCATCCTATACCTGCGACCGCGGTCCCCAATGCTACAACTGTGGCTTCTTCCCTTCCCTCTTGCCCACGGCTCTTCCCTTCACATCGCGACCTGGCCTTGCACTAACTGCGATCGTGGTTTGTTAGCTGCAATCAACCTCCAGACCATGACACCACTGGCAGGAACCGCAATCCCCTAACCGTGACTCCACCAACCCTCCCCTCGATCGCGATCTTCACCTCCATGCTCTGCTCCGCTCTAATCACGCTCGGGGTCCCTCTCATCACCCTTGCTTCTTTGACCTAACATCCACCATCTGTTGTTGCTTCCTTTTCCCTTCATACCACGATCAGCAACAACCGCGACCTGGCTCCGCTGTGCCGCGGTCATGGTTTCTCAAGTCACAACATTGCGACCTGCTAAACACCACGGTCGTCCCTTCCTCTTCAACCACCAACCACGCCCGCGGTCTCCTCCATTGCCATCCATCCCAATAACAGCACCTCCGCGCCCTGCACGACTCTGCTATACTCCCTTCGACAGCAGCGACGCCTCTGCCATCATTTGCAACCCGACCTCCTGTCCTCCGCTACCCTTCCAGTACCCACGACCTGGCTTGCCTGCGGTCACACCGGCAACCACGCGATCGCGACCTCCGTTGCTCCCACGATCTTGTCTCCTCTCCACCTGCAGACCTGGTCGAGGTGCAACACCATGCAGCGACCCCGCACAGCTGCCCATGACCCAACTACCTCCATGTGCCGCCCTCGCTCCTTCACCTATGCCAGGTCATGGCTCTTCCTCACACAGTGCAGCGCAAAGGCCGGGACCTCGGCAAAGGCCACGACCTCGAAAAGTGTCGTGACCTCGACAAGTGTCGTGACCACGACAAGTGTCGTGACCTCGACAAAGGCCGCGACCTTAAGATGGTGCCCAGCCTGCCTATAAATAGGACACGACCCCAGTCAGTCAAATCATCATCTCCAGATGTCGTTAGGTTGTCGGTCTGTCTTGAGCCTAAGGAGACGATCTCCATATCCAAGAGCATGCCCCCGTGGTGGTTTTGCGGCTTGTTCACCCAGATCAGGAGCGAAGACTCGGATCTGCAAGCCACCTCATTTGGATCTAGATCTAGATCTAGATCTAGATCTGCTGCGTCTGCGCCACTTCTACGCCGCCATATCATCCACGAGCTGCTCCTTCTGCTGCAAGCGAGGAAAACATGAAGAAGAAGGTGGAGAGAGAATATATGCCCCGTCTGTCGTGGTGTTCTTCCCTCTTCTTCCAGATCTGCCCTGACGTTGTGTAGAAGATCGTTTCTCCACCGAGTTATGATCATCTTCTTCACCATGCTCATGGCGGAATCTTCTTTTTCTCTTGTTTTTCTTGTTTTTCTCACCATGAGCGAGTAGTTTACTTTTGCTGGGGTGCGGGGACTAGCCCCGCTGCCCATGCTTTCATATCCTTTTGTTAAACATTCCATGGCATGTATATAATCTTTCATTTCGTTGTTAATCGTCGATGTATGCTTGTGGATTGATCACCTGCTTGCATGTATCTTGTTCGTTTCCTATGTTGTGAGAACTTCTATGCGTAGGTTTTGAATGTCAATTAACGCGGTTGACTCCCAAACTAGAAATAGAATGGGATTCATTGAGGTCGTAAGTTTATGATCCGTGTGGTAACGAGCCATCTAGCCCACGGTGACGCTTCTGTGTGCCTGACGCTTGTATAGGGGGCCCACAACATCATTTGGATTTTTGTATCTTCGGAGCCATAAGTATGTGATCTAGATGGTGATGAGACATCTGATACCTAAGGTGATGCTTACGCGAACCTAACGCCCGTATGGGGGGTTCTACAGTAGCTCTATTTGAATGGTCATATCTTGCCTGGATGTTTGATGTTTGGATGTGATTGCATGCGCAGTGGTGGTGAAACCCGGGACCATCCCAACGATTTCCATCATTAATCTTTAATCAACCTTTAATCCTGCTCTTTTACTCTTCTTGCACCTAGTTTAACTAAACTCAATTCATCCTTCCTTGTTCTAAATATTAGTCTTGATTCGACTAGGTTCGACTAGAAAGAAGATTCTTAAAAATGTTGTCCCTTGGGATTCGATCCTCAACTATACTGCGATAAGACCCGTCCGCTTGCGGGTGGTATTATTGCACGTTGTTTTGGTTAAAAACTTAGGGATTTCAACCCTAAGTGAGTTTGTTAGTGCGATAATATATGCCACGTCAGTAGGGTGTAAAAATTCGATATCTTAATGTCCCTTCCACTCCTACATAGATTGGAAACCTGAACCTAGCCTATACTATAAATAGAGGGTTATTGGAGGTTTCCCAGAACACAAAACAAACAATTAAGAATTCACTACAACAAACATTCACATCTGCAGCCTTTCAGAAATGCCACTGGAAAAAAAAGCCAGTAAACAGGTTTAGCGGCATTTGTTGACATTTAAAAAAATGCCTCTAGCGCCAATGCCACTAGGAAGATAGTGGCTTAAGTTGTGAAAGCCACTAAAAATTTGTCTTTAGTGGCTTGGAATAAATGCCACATAAAAGCCACTAAACCATCATTTGGCATTTATAAAAAAGCCACTATCCATCAGTTGGCTTTTATACAAATGTCATTGTTTTGTATAATGTTGTTGTATAAAACGGTTTTGATTGAATGTAGTGGTTTATGAAAAAAGCCACTAATGACATACTAGTTTTTCATTACTAATTTTTTATGGATTTTAGTCAGTCAATTTGTAGTTCATGATCATGTTTTCTAATTGAATGCCAATTGAAGCCAAACACATTCCAGAAGTATTGAACTTTTTTATTTATAATCGAATGACAATTAAATGGGGAGGACATTTTACCTTGCCCCTTGTATTGAATACAGCAACATCACATATGACTATATATGGTACATATTGTAGACATGAACACTAACTGGATAACAACTCATTTTGTACTTGGAGACCCCCAAAAGGAATACAAACTCATTTTCTTACAAAAACATACAACTCCATTCTAGCATTCCAAGTAGTTGTGAGCTTCTACAAGAGTAGACCAGCTACACTGCAATGAAGGTTCATACTTCTTCTCAACTGCAGTGATAGCATTACGTCCATATGGTCATCAGATTCCTCAGCATGTTCTTCCTTCTTCTCTTCCACCTTGGCAGCAGAAGCAGCATGTGCAACTGCATAGCCTGAAGCAGTAGCAGGGGCAGCAGCAATTGCAAACTTGCTAGGATCATGTAATGAAGTGAGCAAAATGTTGAGCACTTGCGATAAAAAACACTTACAACACTAGCATGTTGTTAAGATAGTATCAGGGAAGATAGCACCATTGCCAAATTTATCAATAAGGTCATCTTCAGTAAGGTGAAGGACCTCAGGGCTAAATACAAATCCATTGTTATAAACTGACAACACAACCAGTCCATATGAGAAGGGCCTGATGTCGATCTCGGTAAGAAGGGCAACCTCAGAAGAACCCACCTTCTCACCTTTCCTAATAAGTTTGACAATGGTGTCACATTATGTCAGCTGAATAGAGTTTGCCATGCAGCAAAGCTGTAGACATTCAGCTAAGAACACAACTAAGCACATGATAGAAAGGGTGCAAAGCTGACAATCTTGACAATTATGTAAAAAGCAAAAGATGGTTATCAAACTCAATGTCATCCAGGGTTCTCATAAAACTATAGTCTATACATAATAAGTTGAAAGATTTTTAGTAAGGTAAGAAAGCATATAATGATTAATAAGAGCAGAACCTGGTGAAGGCCTTCATGTTGTTATAGATAGATCTCCCTTCGCCAACTACAATAACTATTGTACTGAAGTTATCATCAGAAAGAACCATGTCCGAAGCCTCCTTGGTAACCTAGACTGACACATAAAAAGAGAAGAAACAATCATTATCGATAATAATTACTAAAAGACAAGAAGATAAATATACAAACTGACATATAGCGAATATACTTACCTCAGTTCCAGCAATTCCCATGGCAATACCAATGTCTGCCATTTTCATAGCAGATGCATCATTGACACCATCACCAGTCATGGCAAACACCACATGTAATAAACAACTAACAACAAAACATGCAAGTTGACTATGTAGATCAGCAGGAGGCTTTAGGTCTTCAAATATATACTAACATGGCCACCATGAATAGATTCACTATCCCATGATAAGCAAGAAGAGTTTCCAGAACATATTCACTATCCGCTTCAACTGAAAAAGGCAAAGTGAAGTAGTGAAATATACCTTATCCAGGATTCCTTAAAACAACCCAAAGCAAAGCTGGAAACCAATGTTGGCTAGGCTGCAATACATCAAGAACATGTAAGCATGCACCATTTTTTTGGATTGCATGTAAGACCAATTCCAGGGTGAGGAATCCCATCTTTGAGTCCTAACAGCAACTCTATTCTTATAGATTAAAGGTCAAACACAAGAGCTTAGCTGAAGCCTTTCACAAGAGATGAGATGACAACCTTATCTCTCGAGAGTGGCCTTTAATCTCCAAAAACATGCCTTTTTGAGTCCTAACAACAGCTCTGTACTTGGATATTTAAGGTCATTCTCTATACATGATCTTAGCAGAGGATCCTTACCATAGTTATTGGCTTTTAGGGCCTGCATCACAACCACATGTTATAGAAAGGGTATTACTGTAGGTGTTGTTTTAACAATTAAGGGAACATGAAGGAACCGATATTACTAAGAGCACCCATTATTTCTTGAGGCTTCTTCCTTGACTTCTTAACCAAAGCAGAGTATGGAAATGTTGAAAATGGCTTGTTGTATCATAAAAATGTTGAAAATGACTTGTTGTACCTCTGCTGAGAAATTAGGACGCATATAAGCATGCGACTAAAATATCTCAGTTACATTTCAGATATCCTAATAGCCTAAATATTGAGCAATCATAGAAGCTCAACCACAAACCATCTTGAGGCGAAACACCACAACAAAATATGTTGTGTAAATCTCACACATAAGATTCCAAAAACACTGCTCATAGCTAAAACCCCCTTTGGCTAGGCTGCAATACTACCTTAGATACTACTTTTAGATACTACTTTGGCTAGGCTGCAATACATCAAGAACATGTAAGGATGTACCATTTTGTTGGATTGCCTATAAGACCAGTTCCAGGGTGAGGAATCCCATTTTTGAGTCCTAACATCAACTATGTTCTTGGAGATTAAAGGCAATTCACAAGAGCTGAGCAGAAGCCTTTCACAAGAGATGAGCTGACAACCTTAGCTCTCGAGAATGGCCTCTGATCTCCAAAACATGGCCTTTTACACAGTGACATGTTGTGTGTTGTGGAAGGTACAAAATGCACAATTCTTTAGAGAAATATTGACTTAGTAAGCTATCATGCAACATGTGATCAAGTTATGAAAGAAAACTTTACAGAGAACTATTGACTTAGGAAGCAAAAAAAGACATTCACATTTAGCAGGTCAAAACAAAATATGTTGTGTAAATGTCACACACAAGAAGGTAAGACACTGCTCATAGCTAAAAGAAAAATAGGATTGTCATTTGGCAACATTGTCTATGACAATGGACATGAAACAACAGTATCTGGATCGTTATGTACTAATAAAAAATTGGACCAAAGAAACACAACTATAGCTTTCTTCTCTCTACACAGTATCCAAGAATGCAATTATCTATCTTTACACTTCATGACCTGCAACAAATGGAAACAACTTTAGATACTAGTTTTGTTTTCAATTATGTCATATTATAAGCAATACTATATGCTCACTTTGGCAGTAAATGTGATTTCGGCCATGCTATGACATTGCCAATAACTTCATCCATATATTGATATTGCTCAGAAGGTCTGACTAGAGGTTCGTTGGCCATCACCACAACCTCTACATAAACACCAACACATGATGAGCCAAAAATTGCACCTCCCACCATTTGCAAGGGGTCAACCTCAGATACTCGAATGATTGCAACTTTATCATATGCATCTGCAATACTCAGCACATACACTTCCTATAAACAAAATACAATTTAAATAACAAATTTATGTAAATGTAGAATGATGTGCAATTTACACACTACAAACATACTTGTCCCTTATAAATTGTTCAATGTCTCATTCCGATCTGCACAATTATTTTATCTTTGTCATAAGGCCATCAAAATTCAACATGGAAAATAATTGATACCACACATATCATATAAAATGTATTCATATTGATTGTTTCCTGCTCTAGACAAGGCTAGTATCTACTCTATTTTTGCATTTTGTTCTTGAATTTTAGCTTCAAATTCCATCTGTTGTTGCTCAAGCTGATCCTGGAAATGCTTCCTTTGTGCTTCATCAACTTCTCAGGATTTACGGTTCTTGCCCCAGATATCAGAAGGTGATGGTCCAAGTCCATAACCATGAACATATTCTGGTCTCTCTTCTCCCATAACCTGCCTATAAATTTTAGCTGAAGTAACATCAGGTTGGTTTCTTCGCAACTCATCACCTACCTCAGAAAATTTTTCCTACACACAACATAACATAGGAGATGAATTTTATACCAAACATATAAATGTATCCATGTAGTAAATGTAACATAATACTATAGGATAGGAATCCTTGTACCAAAATTTTGGCGGATTCAATATCAACTATGCTCCCATATTTTTTACGATGATTTTTCTCAAAACACTCAATGGGATCAACTTCCCCGCCTATTTCCTTCTCCAACTGTACCATTCAAACAAGGTTATTGCTAACATCATTTAAATTGATGTCTCCAAATTGTCCAATTGGATCACAATATTGACTAACTTACATCATGTTTCAGACAAGCAAATGACTTGGTTCCTGTTGTGTGGCTAACCTTTTGAAATTTTTCACTTGTCTTGTTAGCTATACACTTCCTCTGTGAAAAAAACTGCAGTATTGTCCATAGTAATTATCTGTGAGGTAAATTAAATATCAATTAATAGAAACAAAAAATTACCTTTCCTTTATTGTTCCTCCAGTAATCCACAAGAAATTTCCATTGAGACATTTCCATGCGGGGAACAACTTGTTCAAGTTGTTGTTCATATGGACTATCTTCTACGAAGTATAGTTTTCGTAACTCCCACTTGTGGTCCATCCATTTCTTTCCCAGTCTCTTCATTCTCCACTCCTTTAATTCTATGTCCATCATGAATTTACTCTACAGACAATAAGGATATCAATTAGAAGCTTCATTTAACCATTTAAAAATAAATTTTAATATTGTACCTTCACAAAATTCCATATGGATTCTTTTTTATTTGCTGGAAATTGTCTCCAGTCCTCATAGATTAATGGACAAAGATTGGGATCGCTTACAATGGTTGTCAAAAAACTTGATAAGTAACATTGGTTTTTACCCACTGGTTGTCCAAATTGATTTATCTCAATGGGATTTGATCGACGGGCTTTCTTTTCTAGACTTGCAAACATTGTGTTCGGCCATGTATGTGATGTCTTTGACCTAAGCATTCATTTATATATCATTAGATGTAGCACTATAAATGAAATGATATGAATCAACTGAATACCTAGCCCATCAGTAGGTGTTGGCGTAGCATTCAATGACTCATCATGGTGATCAGAGACGTCATTTTGCTCCATGGTTTCTTGAAATGCATTGTTGTTCGGGCTATTGCCAGCTCTACTCTCTACTCTTCTTGATTGATTGGACACGGGAACATTGACAGTAGGCATCAGGGGTCGATGTCTTTGACCTGAGCATTCATTCATAAAGGATACAACATAAATGGAAATTATATATCTTTAGATCCAACACTATGAATGCAATGATATCAATTAATTGATTACCTAGCCCGTCAGAAGGTGTTGTTGTATCATTCAATGACTCTTGATGGTAATCAGAGAGGTCGTTTTGCTCCATGTGGTCATGAAATGGATGGTTGTTTTTGCTATTGGCAGCTCTACTGTCTACTCTTCTAGAATGATTGGACATCGAAGCATTGCCATTAGGCACCCGTGGTCGATGTCTTTGACCTGAGCATTCATTCATAAAGGATACAACATAAATGGAAATTATATATAACTAAACTATACATGCAATGAATTAACAGATTACCTAGCCCATCAGAAGGTGTTGTTGTAGCATATAACAACTCATCATGGTGATCAGATAGGCCATTTTTCTCCATGTGATCATGAAATGCATGGCTATTTTGACTATTGGCAGCTCTACTATCTACTCTTCCTCAATGATTGGACACCAAAGCATTTCCATTAGGCACCCGTTGTCGATGTCCTTGACCTGAGCATTAATTCATAAAGCATACAACATATATAGAAATTATATATCATTAAATGCAACACTATTTTTTTGGGAACCCTAGAGCTTATCATTTATTCATCTTGTTCTCTAGTACAGGCCAAAAAGCAAAGAGATTAACATCTAGTTCATACTCTATCCAAGTCGGCTTATTACAGAAAGAAGAAAAGGAAGTGCGAGTGAATAAGGTTGTTTTTGCGATTTTGTCAGCTGCCTTATTGAGGTCCCTAGGGACATACATGACCATTAAAAGGTCAAGGCAAGCTTTGTTGACAAGGAATTTTCTCCAAAGGTTTTGGAGATTCAGTGAGTTGCAATCTGTCTGACTTGCTAGCTTCACCGAAGTGCTAGAGTCAGTAAGAATGATGGTTGTCTTGATATTGCTTTGTGCACATATATCGGCTGCAGTAACCACAGCCATGAATTCAACTTGAAGAGGTGATGTGGCATGCACAAGAACACCTTCAAGTCTACAGAATTTACCATTGTTGTTGACGGCATGGATGCCTATGCCGGCCTCCCCAGTTTGGGCTTGATATGCTGCATCAGTGAAGATAGTAAGACCAACTCCAAGGGGGTTACTGAAACCTTCTTTTGTAGCCAGCTTGACCACTTTGCTCACCTCCATAGCATGAATGATGGTCCTCGTGCATTCTTGGATGAATCTACTTTGGACTTGTGCGTTTGCGATTTTCCGTTCATAGATGAAGGAGTTCATGGACTTCCAGAGATGCCAACATGCCACAAGGTGGAGGAGCGCAGTGCTGTGATCTACCTGGGGCGGAGAAACAATCCATCTAATCCATTCTGTTTCAGAGAGATGGAGCGATGCAGCTGGAGCTTGGAGGGCCTTCCAGGTCACATTGTTGTGAGGGCAATCACGCAGACAGTGTATAATGGTGTCTTCATTGTTATTACAGACTGGGCAGACAGTGTCCACATCCAGGTGTCTTCTCTTCTTCTTTGTGTTGGTGAGCAGAGCCCTGTGTTGAAGAAGCCAGGCAAAAGTTTTGAGTTTCTCCGGCACCTTCATCTTCCAGATGGACGTCCAGGTTCCATCATTGATACTTTCGGGGTGAACTTCTTCTTTAATCCAGCTATAAGCAGCCTTTGCCATGAGGTTTCCATGGGAATCGTGCGGCCAAACCCAACAATCCGGTTTAGGGTGGATTGAGGGAGGGGGAATGTAGTGGATAGTAAGTTGGGCCTCAGGGGGCATGAAAGCATTGATGAACGAGGTGTCCCATTCACCTCCGTCCATTCGCATAGACTTGACCTCCATATCTTTGAGCTCATGTGGGATGGGCCAGTTGGGGGTGATGTCAATCACTGACTTGCCGTTTATCCATTTGTCGGACCAAACATTCGTTCCTTCACCGTCATTGATCGATTTGTAGCAGACAGAAGACACATCAGGTAAGTTGCGCTTTATGAAGCTCCAGGATGACGAGCACGGCTTGTTGAGTGTCTGTGTGCCTCGCATATATTTCTCCCTCATTATTCGGACCCAAGGGGCTTGATGGTTATTCAAGAAGCTCCACACATTCTTAAGCATGAGAGCCCTATTTTGATCACGAGCATTCTTTAAGCCTAGACCGCCATTGTACTTGGGTTCAGTAACCTTCTTCCAGGAAACCAGGGAAAGTTTCTTTGGTTCCCGCCCACCTGACCAGATGAAATTTTTGATGTGTTTGTTGATGTCATCACACAAGGATGGAGAAAGTCTGACAGACTGCATTGTGTAAGATGGAATGTCTTGGAGGGTAGCCTTGGCCAGAGTGATTCGACCTGCCAGGGAAAGGTGGCGATCTGCCCAACTTGACATACGTTCTCTGATGGTGGTGGAAATGTATTGGTGTGTAGACTTATTAACCCGATGATGAAGAATGGGCACCCCCAGGTATCTGCCCAGGTCCTTTGTGCTTTGGATTCCGATGGCATGACAGAAATTGTGCTCTTCACTATGTGTGGTATTGACAGAGAAAAAGCATTTGGATTTCTCTTTAGAGAGAATCTGTCCAGAGAATGAGCTGAAGGTGTTGAGGACCTCGAGGATGTTTAGAGCCTGACCTTGGCTTGCTTCAGCCATTAGAAGAATGTCATCCACGAAGAGGACGTGAGAAAGGGGGGTGTCGTGCCTTGTAAGCCTAATTAGCTTCCATCTGTTATGAGACACTGCAGCGTTAATAGCTTATGAGAGCCTCTCCATACAGAGGACGAAAACATATGGACTAAGGGGGTCCCCTTGACAAACACCCCTTGTTCTTTTATATCATCGTGTCCCTTATAATGGACATCATCACCTCGGGCAGCACTTCGATCCTATGGGAAGGCGCCCCCTTACCTGTCCATGATCCGATCGATTCACCAACTGAGCCGATCAGTTCACCAAGCTGAGTCGATCATTTCATCAAATGAGCCGATCGGTTGGGAGTACAAATTGTGCAGAAACAATCAATTGCAGTTTCAATCAATATGATACTCTAATAAATCAATCCAACACCTTGAACAATATGATACTGAGCTATCAATTGATTGAGTGTTTAATTGAACTACTAAACTCCTTTAGTAATCAATCTAAACATTGTTTGTGGACAAAACTCCTTTTCCTGGTTAAATCCTATGTTTGTGACCCTGCAGGTCTATTTCACGTGGGCAGTGAAAGTCCATAACACTTATGACTTCACAAGAAAAGAGCGGTGCCTAGTCACACATCAGTGCTACCCAAGTGAAAAAGAAAGTTGGAGAACAACTTTCAATCCTACAATCCGTGAATGGTGTTATAGTGAATGTATAATTCCTTTGTCACTGATATCCCAAATGAACTCGAGGCATGGAACAATCATCATGTCAATGTTCATTCACTTTCTTGATCTCAGAGTAGATTGGAAGAGATATGTATGACATCAATATCACATACTGATTCACACATGCGTGCACACCTTTCTCAATCCTACTCATCAAGTGGCCATGGATATCAAACTCCCTCAGGAGGGACAAATACCATATCTATCACTCACCCCTCAAAATCCCCATGTGTCAAAGCAACCCAATCATCACCTTTATACCAACCCATGTTTCAGGACTGCATTTGATGATTTCAAAGTGTGCCCAACGACATGTGTTGAGTGTAGTGATTTCAGGTCAAAGAATCACACTCACCACCATCACTGTGAGTACTGACTGTGACTACCATGTCATGGTTCCATGTGTCAAACTCACGGTGGGTCTGTCTGGTACACTTGTTCTCTAACAAGTACCTATGTGTTTGGTTTGATATCTCTATATCATGACTAATGAGATTATGCCATCAACCAACACCACAATCTAGTCTTGTGTGTCATTGCTTTCTATCTACCTTCCACAATGACATCTGACTAGGGACATAATGAGAATGTACAAACTCTTAGCATCCGTATGATCTCATCGTTCAGGTCCTTAACCTAAAAGCATACGTCATTGAGTATTGTCATTCTCTAGACATTCAATCTGTTCTATCACTATCTCATATGACTGAAGCAGAAAGAATTGGAAGCTTGCCTTTGATGTTTATCAAATCAATCTTAATGTATCCCACCAATCATCCCATGATTGGCTCTCTAAGGCATACATACCAACAGACTCCCACTTGCACTGTGAGCCAATCACCCTTGAATCATATTCATAGTGATCTTCGAACATGTCCCACATGTTATTGTGCTCTTGTGCCAATAGAGTGAGTTATGGCAACACCTTGCCAAAGTCAATATTAATTGCATGTCTCACATCTCTTCGTTGTACGTCACACGTATGAGATGGAGCTACCGTAATATGTGATCCAGTATTCCTTTGGTAACCTTTAGCCATATTGCATGATCAAGGATTCCATACTTGTCATCAATGATCGGAATATCTATAAGTTCATCTCATGAACTTCTAGATCCATATAGTATCCACTGTTGTTATCTAAAACACGGATACTCGACATTTCCTTTTAAATGGTTTTATTAGAACACTTCCAATTATCAACAAACTTTCACATTTATATATCCTATTTATATTTTGTGATTAATTTTCTATCCTTTCGAAAGTTCGCATCAATGTAACCTTGTACATTGAACTCTTCCTTATCTCCATAGAACTAGTACTTCTCAAGTACTTATCAAGTTCTCATGGTATTTCAGTAACTCTTACTGGAAGTAGACAGACATCCACTCATCATGTCTCACATATGAGTTATCAGGATGAGCACATCATATTGCCATGTCCTACATACAAGATGATGAATGCATTTTGTTCTTTCCATGTCGATACATGCAAGATAATGGGATGATTACATACATGATAGATCCATGTCTATTCTTAGTGTTCCCATTCTTCATAAGAATTGGATACTTGGCCTTGGGATACTAATTCCATGTAACATGGACAAGTTTTCTCCCACTGAATCTGTGCATACTGAACCCTTCAGTACAGATTGCCAATGTATGCTTTCTCTTTTCAGTTCAAGAGGTTTTCAAGAACTATCTCTATAGATCTCTATTCATATCACATAGGAAACATCTCTATCTTCCTTAAAGATAATTTCCACTTTTATATTTCCATTCTAGAACATTTCCATTTCACATCAACATGTGGAATGTGAACACGCTCCCACTAAATCACAGATCCCTGCTTTATCTTTGACATATCAGTCAAACCCTTTGACTATATCATCAAAGTAACGATCCAATTCTGAGTTTCTTGTACTCAGTCAATCACATTGATTAGTCCATTGTAACTTATAGACTTCATTTGCATTAGTGGATTCATAAACCTTATAGGTTGTGTCACGTACACATCCTTGTTTTATTCCTCAAAGGAATGTGGATTTAGCATCCATATGCCAAATGTCTTAGGCATTAAGTTGCAATCAACAATCATCATCCTTCTTAAAATGTTATCCAAGTGTCTTAATGCTTAAGAATTATTTTCACTTATGGATTTTATCCAATGGGTGCTACCATCAAGGTCATACCTTATGGTTCACATGTATGTCATTTAGGATGTAATGGTCATGTACCATAACTCAAAATTCGGTTCCTCATATTTATCTAGATAGTTGACTCATCACATGAACAACTCATCACATAGATAAATGAGGTGTATTTGTCAAGGATATAAGAACTTACAACTCCTTGTGATTCTTAATGTCCTTTATTAGTGTGGGGTATTCTATTATTAAGAAGAATTCAGTTATTTGATAATCATTCTCTAACTCCTTAGAGTATGATTACTTCTTGATTTATACATTACCATGCCTTAATCATGAGTTCACTATGATACACTATGATAATCACTCATAAGGATCTCAAACATTTGGTCCAAGTATTTCATTCATTGATCTCAACACGAATTAACACTTTACCAAATTCGTACTTCATTCTTGAACACTTCAAGATATTCAAATTGGTATTTCTCTAAATACCGTTTGAAGTATTAGCATTCGCTCCAATAGGTATGTAAATACATCACATGTATTATACCTAATAGGATAATCATTCTCCCACTACCACTAGTGAAGATTGATTAATCATGTCCAAGATATTCATGTCTCTTACTGGTTCTCTAACGAAAAGAGTCTAGATTTATCCATCACATGGAAACTAGAAATGAATTTCTCATGATTGATGCTAATTTGATTGTTTGAGTTATCTATAACTTTTAGGTATCATTTTATCTTATGCATATCAAATACCACAAGACAAACAAGGCATTACCACAAAGATCATATCTTTAGAAATTGAAACATCTCTTTATTGAATGCCATCATTGTCATACAATATGCAAAAATAAAGTGTTTCTATCTATTGGCAAATATAAAATAGCAGTTCATAACTGTATTACATGCCTTTTACGTGGAAAATAAACTAAATTACTCCTATCTATGGCAACAACACTTGCCCCATTTATTGAGTTCTTTACACTTTACATCTTGGTATCATATACCTCAAAAGTGTTACAAGTTTACTTTCATGACACCTTTAAGTGGAGACGTATGTCGCCTCCTTCTTCTTTTGTTCTTCCATATAGAGAGGACAATTCCTTTTCCAATGTCCTGGCTTTTGACAATGGTGGCAATTGCCTTTCTTGGTCACGCCTCCCTTGGCCTTGAGAGCTGAAGACGACTTGGGCTCCTGGCTAGCATCAGAACCTTTCCTAGCTTTGCCCTTGCCCTTTCGCTTGGACTTGCCTTTCTTGCTTGTGATCACCATCACAGACATAGGCTTGTCCTTCTTCATCTGTGTCTCGGTTGTCCTCAACATGCCCAACAACTCTGCAGTGGCCTATCAAAGTTGTTCATATTCTTGTTCATCACAAACTAACTGTAGGATTCTGGCAACGATTGCAATATCACCTCAGTAGCCAACTCTTGGCTTAGTGGAAATCCCAGTCTTGTTAGGTTCTCCACATACCCAATCATCTTGAGTATGTAAGGACCAACTGGATCTCCTTCTGTCATGATGCACTTGAGCAGTGCCCTTGAGACATCATATCTCTCTTGCCGTGCTTGAGCTTCATACATGTTCCTGAGATGTTGAATCATCTCAATGACACCCATGTTCTCATGTTGTCTCTGCAACTTGTGGTTCATAGAACACAACATCAAGCACTTTGCATCAATGGCATCATCAGAATGCTTCTTGTAAGCATTCCTTTCTGCCTTTGGTGCATTAGGATCAGGTTCCTCTGGAATTGGAGTATCCAGGACACAGAGCTTTCGCTCTTGAGTGAGAACAATTCTCAATGTCCTATACCAGTCGTGGAAGTTTGTCCCATTCAGCTTGTCCTTTTCAAGGATGGATCGCAAAGAAAAGTGATTGTTGTTTGTTATCATTTGTACTACAAAAGGAAATATGCAATTTTAGTCCAAAAACTCATTTTTGACTTATTTGATTGATTTGAAAAGTTGACGATATAATTAGGCCTTTAATTAATTATCACTCCCACTATTTTAGTTCAAATTGATAGCCCTCACTATCAATTCGGAAGATTGCAGCGTACAATCACCTAGTGGGCAAGATCCTGAAATCCTCTAAGTCATGGACCAGCTTGGGCTGTCACCCACAACTTAGATCTCTCAGGTAGGAAACTCTTGCTAATTGCATCATATGCAACTCTTGATAAGATGTGATATGCAACTCCTTGCCATGAGCATCTCCATGCCTCAAGGTGCTAGATACTATCTAGGTCACCTTGTTAAGTCTGACCCAAAGCCAACACGAT
The DNA here is from genome assembly GCA_963693085.1 of Alisma plantago-aquatica. Classification (NCBI taxonomy): domain Eukaryota; kingdom Viridiplantae; phylum Streptophyta; class Magnoliopsida; order Alismatales; family Alismataceae; genus Alisma; species Alisma plantago-aquatica. The sequence goes on along the minus strand of OY856409.1, from coordinate 1,710,956,705 downwards.
GAATATGCACCCTGCTTGGGCAGACCCACACATTCATCCTTCACACTTCCACGAGATAGACGGTGCACCACACTTGGGTGTGCCCACACTTGCTCGATCAAGCTTTTCACATGTTTCGCATTTGGAAGGAATCTAAAACTTAATATTTAATGAGGGATTTGGTTTTATATACATATACATATCCAATCACCACAATATATAGTATGTATCATATACATGTTATATCCCACAGAAAACATGTGAAACGATAAAAGCGATGATTATGGCCATCCTAATGTGATTATTTGAGCCAAGAGGAATCACGATCATCTAGGTCTACATCACATGTAACCTATACAAGATGAACTTTGTGCTTTTCCTTCCGAGTAGATCAACTCATCACATGAATGACTTGCTCGTTCTGTCCCGGTCGTCTGGGTGCCACCAGTCGATCGGTTGGCTCCTCCAACTGATCGGTTCATCTGGTCGTTGTGCATCACATCATGTCTACCACCCGCTCGTCTCACTCCTCGAACCGTTCATCAACCGATCGACTCACTAAATGATCAGTTCACGCCTTGAACTGGTCGTCTGGAACATCAACTGATCGGTTCACGCCTTGAACCGATCGTCTCAGCTATCGTCAGGATGTCCTCCGTTCTTTGACATAACAGGAAATAAAATTATATTCTATTTTACATTGCATAAGAGAAACTTCGAGTTACATTCGTGGGGAGCAAAGGTAGGAAAGAAATCTCGAATTATTTTGAGTTATATCAGGAATAGGAGAAGGAAGATCAGTGCACAGACTGAGATGCAAGCAACCACATACAACCATATACATATAGGGTTTATTAGCCATAACCACGCTATACATCCACCACAAAACTCATTTAAGGGTGACGCATATCGAGTGCATTCATATTACATATCATATATGTATATTGGGATTTGTGGATTTATGATTGGAGATGCCTAAAGCCAATTATATTCGCATCGTATGCCATAAATAAAGGCGACAAACCAAAATTGATCATATCGATAATCCTAAAGTATAGAGCAGTTGACGTGGCTCTGGTACCACTGTTGGGTTTTATGGGAGGCAGAAAAGGAATCAGAAACAAAAAAAAAGTCTCCTCCCCAAACCCAGAATAAGGAAACGTGTCAACGTCTATACAATAGGAAAGGATGGTTTGTGGAATCATACCTTGTCCCGAGGCTTGCTCGGTGACAATACCTCACGGCTTGGGTGGTCTTCACCTCCTGTCTTGGACGGTGTCTGTGCAGCTCCTGGTCGCACCGGGACTGACGACTCCTGGTCTCACTGGGACTATCGGGATTGACAGATGTCCTCTGAGCGGCAGAAACCTGAAAGCATACATCATTGAGTACTATCATTCTCTAGACATTCAATCTGTTCTATCACTATCTCATATGATTGAACCTGAAAGAATTGGAAGCTTTCCTTTGATGTTTATCAAATCAATCTTAATGTATCCCACCAATCATCCCATGATTGGCTCCCAGGGCATACATACCAACATCTTCCTCCTATTTCCTTCGCTACACATGGAAAAGGAGAGATCATGTAAGATTATAAGATGACTGTTGAGTCTGTAAAAGCGCCAGCGGCACATTCAATACATCTTTAGGTAAGATATATCACCGTAAATACAAATATCCTACATTTATAATACTTATCTGATAGGTTCCTCCTCCTGCTTAAGCCGCCAGCTGCCAATCCGTCATCATTCTCCTCCGTCTCTGAAAACGCCAACATCTAAAGTCAGCTGCACATTCAATACATCTAGGTAAGATATATCATTATAAACTCATATATTCTGCATTTAATACTTATCTGATAGGGTTCTTTCCTTCTACTTTCTTGCACAATGTGTTCACCTCTCTAGCTGCCTGATTCAGTAACTCACCAACGAAGTTGCCAATTCGTTCAGCCTTCTCCAGATTCGCCATCTAGGAAGCTTGCTGCTATCAAGGAGGTGTATTCGTTGTTATCTACTTCAATTCGGTGGAAGACAAATTTTTCTGGTAAGTTATCATGTGGAAATACAAGTAAACATCCATTTTATATTGCTGCTATCAAGTAAAACTAAACATCCATTTTATATACTGCTATCAAGTAAAACTATAGATCAGTACTATTAATAAACATGATAAGTCACAGCCAGAAATCCTCTGTCAGGAAACATATCAGTAGTTTCTTGATCGTAGCTGACTTTCAGACACCCATTTTAGTTTCATTTAGTTTGTTCCATCTTTTATTGTGTGTGCAAAGGCATGATTGTGTATTGTATGGTAACTGCGCTTGGTTTTATGCCATTTTGCATTCTATCATGAAATCCAGTTGGTCAAATAGGGGGCTTAGTGGCTTTTATGTAAAGGTCACTAACATAAAATGTAAACTTTTTCAAAACATCCAGTCATTATTTGTGATTGTTAGGCCTCATTTGAATGCATACGTCTGAAATTCAGCATTTGATGTTATCATTTAATATCATGTAATTGGGAATATCAGTTCACATCAAATTCTAGGTACGAGCAGTATTTAATAATCAAAACAAGTAGTAGTTCCCACTACATGTTCAAATAAGTTGGTGGTGCTTGTCCACAACCAGAAATCCACAATGTTGTTCCCACCACATGTTCAAATGTTGTTATATCAACATTGTTGATATAACATATCCACTGATTACCTGTAGTAAAGTTAAAAAAATCCACAGTATGATCAATTAGCATGTTTAGTCAACAAAAAATACACTCATCATTAAGTAGGTGTAGATCCTTTAAGATAGTAGTACATAGTGGATAAATGTGAAGAAAGCGATGCGATCAACCATACATGGATAGCATATGGATGTATAGAACAATATTATAAACAAGTTCAAATAATATGCACAATGTTGATATAACAAAACTTTAATTTTTCAAAATTAGACATGGATATCTAGAATCAGACATGTTTTCCTCAACCAGAGATCACATGCCTTATTATATTAACTATGATGGTCAAGTGAATCACATCTTAAGTAGAAAGTTTTGGCATATAAATATTCGGAGAGGGTGTGATGAAGTGTGTCACATGGTAGGTATCTTAGATGAAGGAAGAAATACCTGATTCAGTCAATCAAAGTGTCATACACTGAATGTTGTACATGAGTTGTCTTAGATGCATGTGGTGAAAGATGAAGGGACCCATACCAGCCCTAGTGTCTCAAGAGTGTTATAAACTGCAACAACAAGTATCACATGTAATCAACACCATCATTACAAGTAACATAAAAACAATGAAGGTATATGATCAATTAGCATGTTCAGTCATTAAAAAATATACTCATCATTAAGTAGGTGTAGATCCTTTAAGATAGTAGTATAGACCGGACATATTCGACAAAAGTTATGCGATCAACCATACATGGATAGCATATGGATGTATAGAACAATATTATAAACAAGTTCAACCATACACGGACAACATATGGATCCTACCAGCATAATTGGACTTGCATACACAGTAATCCACAAGTAGCAACTGTGATTAGTATCCTTGTAGTAAAGTTAAAAAAAACCACAGTATGATCAATTACAATGTTCATCAATGAAAAATACACTCATCATTAAGTAGGTGTAGATCCATTAAGATAGTAGTACAGACTGGACATATGTGAAGAAAGCTATGTGATCAACCATACATGGATAGCATATGGATGTATAGACCAATATTATAAACAACTTCAAATAATATGCACAATGTTGATATAACAAAACTTTAATTTGTCAAAATTAGACATGGATATCCAGAATCAGACATGTTTTCCCCAACCAGAGATCACATGCCTTATTATATTAACTATGATGGTCAAGTGAATCACATCTTAAGTAGAAAGTTTTGGCATATAAATATTCTGAGAGGGTGTGGTAAAGTGTCACATGGTAGGTATCTTAGATGAAGGAAGAAATACCTGATTCAGTCAATCAAAGTGTCGTACACTGAATGTTGTACATGAGTTGTCTTAGATGCATGTGGTGGTAGATGAAGGGACCCATACCAGCCCTAGTGTCTCAATAGTGTTATAAACTACAACAAGTATCATATGTAATCAGCACCATGATTACAAGTAACATAAAAACAATGAAGGTATATGATCAATTAGCATGTTTAGTCAACAAAAAATACACTCATCATTAAGTAGGTGTAGATCCTTTAACATAGTAGTACAGACTGGACATATTCGACAAAAGATTTGCGATCAACCATACATGGATAGCATATGGATGTATAGAACAATATTATAAACAAGTTCAACCATACACGGACAACATATAGATCCTACCTGCATAACAGGAGTTGCATACACAGTAATCCACAAGTAGAAATCGTGATTAGTATCCCTGTAGTAAAGTTAAAAAAAACCATAGTATGATCAATTAGCATGTTCAGTCAACGAAAAATACACTCATCATTAAGTAGGTGTAGATCCTTTAAGGTAGTAGTACAGCCTGGACATATGTGAAGAATGCTATGCGATCAACCATACATGGATAGCATATGGATGTATAGAACAATATTATAAACAAGTTAAAATAATATGCACAATGTCGATATAACAAAACTTTAATTTGTCAAAATTAGACATGGATATCCAGAATCAGACATGTTTTCCCCAACCAGAGATCACATGCCTTATTATACTAACTATGATGGTCAAGTGAATCACATCTTAAGTAGAAATTTTTGGCATATAAATATTCAGAGAGGGTGTGATGAAGTGTGTCACATGGTAGTTATCTTAGATTAAGGAAGAAATACTTGATTCAGTCAATCAAAGTGTCATACACTGAATGTTGTACATGAGTTGTCTTAGATGCATGTGGTGATAGATGAAGGGACCCATACCAGCCCCATTGTCTCAATAGTGTTATAAACAAAAATCACAAGTATCACATGTAAACAACATCATTGTTTATAGAAAACATTACAAGTAACACAAAATTTCTAATGTTAAATGAACATAATAGTGAAAAATAGCAACAAACCTGAATGAAGCTACCACATTAGAACCGCTACATGTCTTAATCTCTCCACTTGCATACACAGTAATCCACATGTAGCAAATGTGATTAGTAGTACTACTTGACAAATAGAAATAGTAAATGTATTAGATCAATAAGCATCTATTCAGTCAATGAAAAATACACTCTTCATTACGTAGCTACAGATCCTTAAAGATAGTAGTTCACACAGGACATATACGAAAAAAGCTATGTGATCAACCATACATGGACAACATATGGATGTTTAAAGCTATGCGATCAACCATACATGGACAACATATGGATGTTTAGAACAAGGGTATAAACAACTTCAATTAATTTGCACAAGGTTGATATAACAAAAATTTAATTTGTCAAAATCAGACATGGATATCCAAAATCAGACACATTTTCCCCAACTAGAGATCACATGCCTTATTATATTAACTATGATGGTCAAGTGAATCACATGTTGAGTAGAAAGTTTTGGCATATAAATATTTTGAGAGGGTGTAGTGAAGTGGGTCACATGGTAGGTATCTTAGATGAAGGAAGAAATACCTTATTCAGTCAATCAAAATGTCATACATTGAATGTTGTACATGAGTTGTCTTAGATGCATGTAATAATGGATGAAGGGACCCATACCCGCATCAGTATCTCAAGAGTGTTATAAATTGCAACAACAAGTATATGGATGCATAGAACAAGAGTAAAAAAAATCCGCAGTAGATCACGTGGGGGAAGCAATAACATGATTGATTTCACAATATAGTATTGCTACTACTTGAAAAAATATTGAAGGTATATGATCAATTAGCCTGTTTAGTCAATGAAAAATACATTCATCATTACGTAGCTATAGATCCTTTAAGATAGTAGTACACACTGGACATATGTGACAAAAGCTATGTGAGCAACCATTCACGGATAGCATATGGATGTATAGAACAATAGTATAAACAAGTTCAAATTATGACATTGATCACACATAGCAAGATCCATACCAAATTAAGGCATCCAACTTTGATTTATATGGTGGTATTGGATAGAAGTAGTATGATGTAAAAATAGGATTTCTCATTAAAAAAATATAGATACCTGCTTCAGTCAATCAAAGTTTCATGCACTAAAAAACATATAGAAGTTGTCTTTGATGCATGTGGATTTATATTTGGGAACTCATACATGTCTTAGTATCTCAACAATGTTATAAACTACAACCACAAGTATCAGATGTAATCAACACCAAAGTAGAAAGTCCGACACCTCTAAGTAAGTGGAACATAGAAGCACTTACATTTATTTTTTAGCATCCTTGCATGTTATAGACTATTGTTGATATTAAAAAAATATACCACCAAACAATAAGAACTTAAGATCATGTAGATCACATCCTAACTGTTATATATAACTGTAGAAGATTTAATATATAGCTGATTGTGCCTCCATAGAATACCCCATTCATGACACAACAAATAATCCAGTTAAGAACAAATAAAAACTATAGCAATGTTTTATATGAAGGATGTCTTACATGTCTTGGTCAAGTAGACATCAAATTGTGCTAAACATGAATCTGTATATACAATATCTACTTGATTAATAAATTGTTGATCACAGTTGCATGTAATACTGCATTCATGAGAATAAAAATTTGTAATGATCCAATTAAGGATATATAAATAACCATGGCATGCATGCCTTACCTGTCACTCAGGTGACTTCCTTAGACAGTCTTCCCTCTAAAACTGCATAGGATTTGCCTCTGTGGCTTCGAAGAAATCGTTAGATGGAGGATTGGAAGGGAGGGTAGCCGAGATAGATCAATACTCATGTGATTCTTGTGGTCCCTTCCTCTGGCGTGGATGAAAGGAGGAGGTGAGATGCTGGAGTTCTTTCCCGCAAACTATCAAGGGGTTGTTCTCAATGGCTAGAAAGACGTAGTTGGGAGGAGGGTTGGAGGAGAGGGTAGCCGGGAGGTATGGATGACATTTCTAGGCTTCGATGAAATCATCAGATGCGGGATTGGGAGGGAGGGTATCCGAGATATATCAATACTCACCTAATCCTTGTGATCCCTTCCTCTGGCATGGATGAAAGGAGGAGGTGAGTTTCTGGAGTTCTCTTCTGCAAACTGTCGAGGCATTGTTCTCAATGGCTAGGAAGATGTAGTTGGGAGGAGGGATGTAGGAGAGGGTAGCCGGGAGGTCTGGAATAAGGTTTTGGGCATCGACGAAATTGTCGGATGGAGGGATGGGAGGGAGGGTATCCAGTATGAATGATAGGGATCGTGAGGTGAAGAAGTTAGAGGGCGGTGGGTTTCTACGAGGAATCACCTCTCGAGTTAGGGAGCATACCAGTGGGAATCACCACTACTGTTATTAGGGCACAAAGTAGCGTGATGGTCGGTGAGTGAGGAATGGAATCAGGGAGTGAGTAATGGGAGACAACAGTGGTCGGAGAAGAACCTAATAGCTGTCAAGGTTAGAAAGCTCGGCATTGTTGGCGGCGTTTGGCATCGCTAAGGTTGGAGGCCAGACCATCACACCGACCAGACTGTCGGAAGGGAAGGGTAGAGTGGCCGATGTGATTAGGTCGTGGAGTATTTGAGAGAAGATTGCGGCTGGAAATGGGAATGAGAACACTGGCATTGCCCTAATAAGTATTCAGGTTCTGGATCCGACGGTCAAAGAAAATAGAATCGGACAATCACTGATGAACAACCATCATCAGGATATATGTTATAAATTCAATTCATTGCTCTATTAACTCAGGCAAGTCAGGCCCCTAATGGTTGTTTGGTTTGGGATCTCAACCGGACTAGGAGTTGTCTTTTTGGTCCCCGTTTTGGGTTCTCTTGTCCCAATATCCGGATTAATTCAGACCTGGTAGCAGCAGGATTTTGGGAATTCAGTCCGGATTTTGCTCTATTTTTGGATATTTTGTTTTATATATATGCTAGACTGAAATATACAAGTTACTAGGCCAGTCCAATTTAATGATGGGATTCATTTGCCCAACAGAACCCGCATTGACTCCAATCTGAAATTAAAGGATTCGTGCAAACTATGGAGGAAATATGCTTGTCGTCTACCATGACATTTAAAATTTGCAACACACATGCATCGTGTCTTACTTCAATAGAGTCAGGTAGATCTCAACAAATTCAAAGTTGTACTTTCCATGATAATTTGAGATCCACTCAACGGATGTGTAGATACCATCGTCGAATGGTTATTAGAAGTAGACATATGCATAGGCGTACCAGATATGAAGGAGGTGGAGAACTTCTTGCAAGATATTCTAAGATTTATAATAGTTTGCCACCCTATATGAAAATGAGGATTGATATGCACCCATATTTTGAAGGGGGTAGTGAAGTTAGTCACGTTTTGAATGAAGGCATGCACTGAACACCTGGTCAAAGAGCATCGTTTTAGCCTGTTATCTCGAATGATAACAACTTCCAACATCATGTGGATAATGTTGTCAGCAGAATTCATAGGCGAGCAAGGCAACGAAGATTCTTGATCCGATTCCTGAAACTATGTCAATCATAGTTGAACGATGTTGCAACGACTTCATTGGAACAACCAAGCACTTCCTATCTTCCTCAGACTGACAGTGTTCCCAATAGAGATCATGTTGATATGCATGTTTGCTCTGACCCTAGAAATAATGATAGTACCTTTGAGGAGTGTAACAATCTGCATGAGGTTGCTGATTTGGCAGTCCCATGTAGTGAAGGTAATAGTTAAAAATCATCATGCATTATTCTATGAGTTCACATTTGTACTCATCTTTTGTTATAACAAACTAGATGCAGGTATCGTGGAAGAGACGGAGGATTTCTATATTTCAAGCATGGATCAAAATGTTGAAGATTCTTCTGGTGTTGATATTTCCAATCCAATTTTTGACAATCTTCTCAATGAACCACATAAGTTATCCACACGTAGTTTGTGCAAATTTTGTGGTGCCAAATGTTTCCAATTTGAACCACCATCTTTTTGTTGTATGAAGGGAAATGTACATTTAGTTACCAATCTTATTCCAATAGAACTATATGATTTGTACACATCGCAAACACCAGATTCTATGGAGTTTTTGAGGTCCATTCGAAGTTACAATAGTCACTTTGCATTCACATCACACGGTATCCATCTAGATGAAATTTGTGTAGTATGTGGAATGGCATATATACTTTTCGAGTACAGGGTCAAATGTATCATTTCATAAATAGATTACTACCTGGGAGTGATGGGCCGAAATACCTACAACTCTATTTCTATGACACTGAGTTTGCGGTACAGAACAGAATGAAGGCAACTTCTTCACTAAATACTGAATTAGTTACTAAACTAATGCATGTATTGTCTGTAAATCCATATGCTCAGTTTTTTTGAAGCCTCAATGATGTTCTGATGTCAGATAATTTTAGTATTGCCATCAATAAAGATGCACATCTAGATCAGAGGACATATAATTCTTCAACTACTTCACAAGTTGTGGGTATCTGGATTGAGGGCAATGATGCCAGTGGTGCAAACAACAAAGCATGGTTGTTTATGCCAATTTAGGTGAACCATGTATAGTGCAATCATATTTAGGATGTTATGATCCTCTGTCATATCCCTTGTTATTTCCCAATGGTGAATTCGGTTGGCATCCACACCTCCCCAAAGTTGGTGTGCCATGGATTCCATGCTACATAACTCATCACATTCTGTTGAAGATGTGATGGGCTCGAACGTAGCAGGTTAGTTGAATATATATATTCACAGATTAAAAAATTATGTACCAATATTAAAAAATGGTATTTCACATCATTCTCAAATGTTTTTTAGATGATGGTGGTTGAAACAAGATATCTGCGAGAGAACACTATTGTTACAAACTACAAATTCGTGTGCTTGACAAATCAATCTTATTGTATGTGGGTTGTCTCCTTCCACAATATGTTGTTGACATGTACATCAAGATAGAATCAACACGATTAAACTATATCACAAAGAAGCAAAAGTGAATACGTGCTGATTTGTATCAAGTAATCACTGATAGTATTAGATATGGAGAAGTCCATAGCAGAATGGTAGGTAAAAGAATTGTATTACCTTCGTCCTTTATTGGAGGAGCACGTGATATGCGTCGTAGATACATGGATGCCATGGCATTGGTACAAAGATATGGCAAACCCGGTATTTTTTTAACAATGACATGTAATCCATATTGGGATGAGATAAAAATAGAGTTATTCCCGAGACAATTAGCTCAAAACAGACCAGATTTAATAGCTAGGATTTTTAGAGCAAAATTGGAGGATCTAAAGGACCAACTATTTAAGAAAAATATATTCAGCATCGTAGCGCCACGTGTTCATGTTATTGAATTTCAGAAAAGAGGACTTCCACAGGCACACATTCTTATCATCATGAAATGTGACTATAAGATCGTCAATCCAGATCAGTATGATAACATAGTTTGTGCTGAAATTCCAGATCCTGAACGATATCCTTTATTACACGCATTTGTTGTCAAACACATGTTGCATGGACCGTGTGGTGTCCTAAACCCTAAAAATGCTTGCATGGTAAACAAGGAGTGTCGCTTCCGATATCCAAGGAATTTTTGTTCCAATACCATGCAAGGAAGAGATCCATATCCAATTTATGGGAGAAGAGACAATGGAGTCACTGTTGATGTAAGAGGATCCACACTAGATAATAGATGGGTGGCACCATATAATATGTATTTGTTACAGAGATATAGGTTTCATATTAACGTGGAGGTATGTTCGAGCATCAAAGCAGTCAAATAACTCTTCAAGTATATATATAAGGGGCATGATAAGGCTTCAGTCAACATAGCACCTGATATTGCAGACCAGACCGTCAATGAGGTGAATCAATTTAGAGATGCTCGATGGATATCTCCAATGGAGGCAATGTGGAGGATATTCGAGTTCAAACTTAGTGAAATACAACCATTCGTAGTTTCCTTGCAATTGCATCTACCTAACATGCATAGTGTCACATTCTTAGAAGATGATAACTTGCAAAATGTTATGGAATGAGATGGTGTTTGTAGGACAATGCTCACTGAGTATTTTGTGACAAACTTGAATGATGAAGAATCTCATCAATATCTTTATAAACAATTCCCTGAGCATTATGTATGGAATAGCTCTAGAAAGAAAGCAAAGAGAGGTTATTGGTTGTATCGTTACTGTAAATCTTGTTGAAGGTGAGAGGTATTATTTGAGAATATTACTAAATCATGTAAAGGGTTCAACTTCATTTGAGAGTTTGAGGACTGTCGATGGTGTTATCCAACCAACATTCAAACTTTCAGCTGAACATCGGGGTCTTATTGAGCGTGAGGATACAATTTCAGAATGTTTAACTGAGGCAACACATTTTGAATTCCCAGTTTCTCTACGGAGATTATTTGCTACAATATTAGTTTATTGTGAACCAACAAATGTAAGAGCTTTGTGGGATGCAAGCTTGAATGATATGTCAGAAGATTTTTGTAGGACTGGAATCACCGATGAGCATCAGTTGGAGCAGACAGTGCTACAAAATACTAAATCTATTCTTGAGAGCATGGGGAAGGTTATAGAGGATTATGACTTTCCAACTGTTGATGATGATTTTTCAATAAATATTGGACAAGACATGTCACATGAAATTGCTGAAGAGATGAATATTCAAGTAAGCGAAGAGGATCTATCATTCATTTCATCACTAAACTATGACCAACAACATGCATTCAATGAGATATTCAACTACATAGTGGGAAATCAGCCTGTGTATTCTTTGTCGATGGTCCTGGTGGAACTGGAAAGACATTTCTATACAAGGCATTATTAGCAAAAGTAAGGTCTATGGGTTTCATAGCAATCGCAACAGCAACATCTGGGGTTGCAGCATCGATCTTACCCGGGGGGAGAACTGCTCATAGTAGATTCAAAATTCCAATTAAAGTTGAAAACAATTCAACTTGTAACGTAAGAAAACAAAGTAGTCTAGCATAATTTCTTAGATTGGAAAAATTAATTATATGGGACGAGGCATCCATGACAAGGAGGCAGGCCTTTGAAGCCTTAGATCGCACTTTGCAAGATATCACAGGATCGAGCCTACCATTCGGGGGGAAGTGGTAGTTTTTGGTGGTGATTTCAGACAAGTTTTGCCTGTTGTTTGACGTGCAACTAGAGGTGAGACGATTGATTCGAGTCTTATAAAGTCATTTCTTTGGGAGAAAATGCACAAACTGAAACTAAAGAAAAATATGAGAGCTTTGTCAAGTTCCACCTTCTCAAACTTTTTACTACGTATAGGACAAGGAACGGAACCAGTATTCGATGACGATTACGTTTGCCTCCCACATGAAATGGTTCTTGAGTACATATATGATGCGACCTCTACGAAACAACTCATACAACATGTCTTTCCATCTCTCAGTGACAATGCAACATTGACTGACTACATGATGAATCGTGCAATATTATGCACGAAGAATGAGTATGTTGATGAAATGAATAATGATCTCATACAAAAATTTCCTAGGGAGGAGATCACATATTATAGTTTTGACAGTGTTGTTGATGATGAAAATCATAATTACCCTGAAGAATTCCTCAATTCACTGGTTCCAAACGGTTTGCCCCCTCATGTATTGTGGCTAAAGAAAAATTGTCCTATAATGTTGTTGCGAAATATTGATCCGGCGAATGGGTTATGCAATGGTACATGACTGGTTTGTAAAGGGTTTCAAAAAAATGTAACTGACGTAGAGGTTACAGTTGGTCAAGCACAGGGAAAAACAGTTTTCATACCTAGAATACCTCTTATAACGCCTAACAATGATGGTCTTCCATTTGCTTTTAAACGGAAACAATTTCCTGTGCGTTTGAGTTTTGCAATGACAATAAATAAGTCACAGGGTCAAACTATCCCTAATGTCGGAATTTATCTGCCCCATCCTATATTTTCTCATGGATAGTTGTATGTAGCACTATCAAGAGGGACATCCCAAAATACGATGAAGGTCTTGGTTAAACCAGGAGAGAAGAATTTAAATGGTGGAACATTTACAAAAAATATAGTATACAAAGAAGTATTATCCTTTATTGATGGTATGTTTTTATCTTAGTATTTCATGTTGATTATTTGTATTTACAACTTTTCTAAGCTAACATCTGTAAATGTTATAAATAGGATGATGAAAGATAATTATACCCCCTTTCGACGTATACATCGATACCTAAACTGGAATTTAAAGGTTTGTGTGGCCTTCAAATGGAAAGCACATGAAATATCAAGGGGAAAAATGAAGCAGAAATTGTTGTTTATCGATGAAGAGGTATACTAGATTACAAAGTTCTGAATTTGTTCTTATTTAATTTAAAATACATTCATGTGTTTATGTAATGCCTCAATGTATCTTTTTGTTTCTTAGGGAGAGAGGATGGAAGCCAGTTTAATTGGTGATGTAGTTAACAAATTTAGTAATACTTTTAATGAAGGAAAGTGTTATGTATTGAATAATGTCTGTGTTGAAGACATTCACAATGACTATAGAAATGCAAAGCAAAATGAAGAGTGCATACTTAACAAAAATTGTGTGGTTGCTGAAGCAACTAAAGATTGTGAAAAAATACATGTTTACTCATTTCAGTTTACTGAGTTTGATGACTTTCAGGGTCTTCAAGATAAGAAGACATTTCTTATAGGTATTTCTACTTTAATTTCATTTATAATATCATTTTATAATATTCATAAAAGTCTTCTATGTCAATTACAGATGTCATTGGAATGATCTCCAATGTTGATGATATTCAAAGCATTATGAAGAGATCTGGTGAACAGGTTGCCAAGTGTGACATCATATTACAAAATGAAATGTAATATATACAAATTATTTAAATTACTCAATCACTAAAACAAAGTATTCATTTACTAACACTTATATGTATATTTATGGTATTTAGGCACACTATGGCTAGGTGCTCACTGTGGGGCGAAATAGCTGTGATGTCACATGACAACTTGAAAGCACAGTATGAAATGAGAAGTATAGTTTTTATTACTGGATTGCAAGTTCGATGCTTCCAAGGTAAGACACAATCAATGAATTTAATTCTATTTGTGAGACTGATTTTATATTAATTTAATAATAATTATAGGTTTATACATGTCAAGTACTTACACAACAAGACTTCTCTTTAACCCCCCATTGTCACGAGTTGATGAAATGAAGTCAAGGTAGTCGTTTCATATTTCACATTCAAACGGTAGTTCATATATATTTCTTTCTAAATTGAATTCTATAAATTCAATAGGTTGTCTGAAAGTGGTGTTGGTTCTTCATCACTTGTGAATGTGTCCATGCAAAAAGAGAATATAGAGGCAATAAGGATCAATATTTCTGTCTTGCATTAATCACTACAGAGTGGTGCACTACGCAAAGTAAGATACCTCAATGTTTGTAACTTATACAAATACTTAAATGTATATAATATGATGAAAATAACATGTTGAATATTTTTAGGATCACATTTATGAAATTAAGGCTGCACTTGTACAGATTTACAGTGATCGAACCCTTTGGTACAATGCATGTGTGAGGTGTAGCAAGAAAGTATATGATGAAAATGGTGAAGGCAAGGTTTGCCCCAAATGTGGAGCAAAAGATAGCGTCCTCAGGCAATTTACCTTCTTTATCATATAATACATCTATATATTATAATTAGCTTATAAATTAATATTTTGTTTTGTTGATTATAGGTACATTATGAAAGTTGAAATCATGGACGCTGTTGATTCTATTAAATTAACATTATTTGACACAGATGCACATCATCTCCTTGGTTATACCGCTGTAGAGCTAAACAATATCCACTCACAGGTACTCCATATTTTTATACATATATACATATAATATTGATGAACTTTACATCTGCATTAATATTAAATTGGTCTTATATAGGAAAACGGTGAAAATATGGTGGATAGCATATTATCAAAGGCAAAATGGAATCAATTACTTTTTCATGTCAAAGCACAAGATGCCCAACCGTTTTTCATAAATCACAAGGGACGCCAACAACAATGAAGCAAACAACTAAAGTCTTAGATGTAGTTCCCTTGGATATTAAGAAAGAATGTACGAGTCTTTTATTTGACATCGAACACAACATTACTTTTTGATTTTGTTTTGTATCTATCTTAAAATCTGAATTGGTACTTTTATTTTCCATATAATTTATATTCCCAGTTGTGTTTTACGATACAATCTTTTTATGATTGTTATTTGTATATACTTACAGCAAAAGTCATTCCAAAGCTTCATGTGACAACAAATACAAAATCATCAATAATTACAGTTGAAACACAACATTTTGCCAAAATAATCACTAGAACTATAAGTATTTTGACTGCATATACGATTATATTACTAAATTGTCTGAATATTTACACTAATCATTTTTTCATATGTGAAAGGTTTGAAATAAAATTATAAAATCTCTAGGATGAAATCGCCAGAAAGTGATTACATGCATTGATAATAAGTGAGATATTATACTATAATATTTATTAATTATTTATTTCCTCTTTCTTATTAAATAATTAAACTCATATTTTCTTCTCCAATCAGGTGTCCACCTCTCTTTGACTGTTCGTATGAGGATGAGCTCATTAAACTTCAATTTTGGATGGGAAAACAGACGTGTCACATCACCTACAGAATTTTGTCACATAATGATTTCAGTTACAAAATGAATATGTATTTTTATTATTCATGAACGTAATAGTCAAATTTTTATTATTTAACAATATGAACATTATGATATTTTTCTATTGCAATTCCAACAACTTTTATATGTCACGTGCATGTGCACGTATGCGTTCACTAGTATACATATATAAATATATATGTACATACATATATATACATACATATATATATATGTATATATATATAATATATATATACAATATATATATATATATATATATATATGTATATAATATATATATACATATATATAATATATATATACAATATATATATATATATATATATGTATATAATATATATATACATATATATGTATATATATACATATATTTGTATATATATATATATATATATATATACATATATATATACATATATATGTATAATTATGTATATATATATATATGTACACACACATATATATATACATGTATACATATATATATATGTATACATATATATATATATGTATACATATGTATACATATATATATATATATGTATGCATATATATATATATATATATATATGTATACATATATATCTATACTACTATAAAAAAGGCGAATGTTTGAAAACAATTGCAGCAGCGTCAGTTCTACACTATACAAGTCGTTCAACCAATCACGTTTTAGCTTTTTCAAAATGCTGGTCTCCCCTTCAACCTCTCCTCACACGGTTCCTCTCAATTTTACTAATCCTCACGTTCCGCTAACTAAACCCACGTTGATCTGCTGACGTCACCGTTCCTCTCCTCACACGGTTCCTCTCAATTTTACTAATCCTCACGTTCCGCTAACTGAACCCACGTTGATCTACCGACGTCACCGTTCAAAGCATTTAAAATCCTATACGAATTATGAATTGTTGGTTTTCCAAATTTCTCTCACCCATTTTTATAGGAACTCATCTTTTCCCACACATCACACGTCCTTGCTTGGCAAATAATGGTTCCACTACATTTGATAATTCAAATAAAAAATATAATTTGAAACGTCATAATAATCCTCACATAAAATCGCAAAAGAGTTTTCTGCAATGACAGAACTGAATTTTCCATAAATATCTACCTTAGATAATCCAAATACAAAACAAAATCTGAACCACATCAAAAATATCAACATAATTTGTTACAACATAACCAAAACTTCCCTCTACAGATAATTCAAATAAAAACAGAATTTGTTGCAAAGGCCACGTCCTTCACGACGTCCAATATTATCGCCCACCTCTTTAACTCCAACTTGACACCACGATAACTAAACACGGGCGCCACACTTTAGTTGTTCCTCTACTTCTGAAGGTCAGAGCATATTCCTCAACTGCATTTAAAAGAAAAGTAGGTGCTTTAGTTGTTCCTCAGGTTCTGAAGGCCAGAGCATGTTCGTCGACTACATTTAGAAGAAAACTTCAACAGGTGAGAAGTTTAATCACTACATATATATTTTATGCATTGTGTACAAGTTTAATCACCTCCTACAACCTTATGCAGCATGCCTAATGAGCAGATCTGCCAACCCCTTTAGCCTTCATGTCAAGAGGAAAAACAACAATAAACGTTATTCTATACTCTGTGTTTGGAGCGTACAACAATCAAACCTATCTGTGAAAGCTGTTTACTAGAAGAAAACACTTCCAGGTATGAAACTTATAAAACATCAACTGGTTAGATGTTTAATATCTACATACATATACATACATATTTTATACATTGCTTACAAGCCTATTCACCGCCTACAGCCTTATGCAACATGCCTAATGAGCATATCCGCGAACCCCTATAGTCTTCCAGTCAACAGGAAAAACAACAATACATGTGATTTCATACTCCGTGTTGTTATTGTTTCCCTACTCTGGAGCGTACAACAATCAAACCTATCTACGAAAATTTCTCTTAAAAGAAAATACTTCTAGGTAAGATTTCATCTTATACAAATTACATACATTTAATAACAATTTTCTCACCTCATTAATTCCCCATTTAACCTAATTTGTAGAGCTACCGACCATATTGATCTTGCTAAAGCAACCACAGTTCACCACGATCAATATCTGAAATTTGATATTATTTTCTTATTTATCCTGCAATTGGGGAGCCTTCTACTACAAGAAAACACTTCCAGGTACGAAATTTATCCAACAAAATATTACATGCATTAACAAATCATGAATGCATTATTTTAAAATTTGTACATTGCTATTTTGTATCTATACTAAGATTAAATCTGAGGAAATAAGAGCAATCACAAATTAGCATGAGTATCACATTGAAAGCCATTACTTCTTGCAAAGTAGCTTATGAAATAGACAATGACAGCTATACTAAAATTTAATCTATTGGAAAACGACATTGTAAGTTAACAAGGGAATTGTAAATAATGCTTGAATACCTCCTACAGTGGTGCTGCAAATTTTCTAAACATGCTGGAGGAGTATCTTGATATGTTGGTCCCATGTAGCCTATGAAAAACAATGAGATCATGGTCTTTGTGTCTAGATGATTTTCCAAGTAGGGAAACCTTTTCCTAGCATGGCAAGCTTGGTAGCGGAGAGTCTCACATTGAAGTCATTTTGTTAGGCAGTAAAAAGTCTAAATTTTGGAAAAGAACATAATTTGTAAGGAATATAAAGTCAAGTATGAATCCAAACTTGTCCATTTACAATAATTGTAGGAAAAGGTAGAGATGTTAAGCTCCAAGCCAAACTCATACATTTAGAATAAGCTTTAAGTGTACAAACTAATAAGTGTTAAGTCTTTTAGGAAATACTACCAACATTATAAAAAAAGAGGGATTTATAAGAATAGAACCTGGGAACAAATAACCCATTGTAAGTAAACAGGTATTAACATACATGCTTCTCATTGCATATAGCATATGAATAGAATTTGAAAAGGATATATAAAAAATGTCCAACAAATTCTTATAGGTTTATTAGAAAGAAAAGAATATCCCAAATCTACCCTTCAGATTAAGAGAAGAATAATTCAAACATCCCATGTACGCCCTTCACTCAGCTAAAGGAATTTTATACATTCTATAGATAACAATTTTTAGAGAGCAATATAGAATCAAGATTTACCAAATATAGATAACAATTTTTAAACATTCTAAACCTTAAATATATAAATGTAATTGGGTTGCTTTAGCATTACATGACAAGAATATATAAATTACAAAATCTATTACATTTATTTGGATTTGGATTGATTTTCATAGAGTAATATAAAAACAAGATTTACCAGATCTAGATAATAATTTTTAAACATTAACCCTTAAATAAATTAAACACACATTTCCATTGACATACCCGTGGTGTATAATCAAACATGGCTCATCATCCTTCAACCTTAATAAAAGAGGGATTTAAAAGAATAGAACCTGGGAACAAATAAGCCATTGTAAGTAAACGGGTATTAACATACATGCTTCTACATTGCATACAGCATATGAATATAATTTGAAAAGGATATATAAAAAATGTCCAACAAATTCTTATAGGTTTATTAGAAAGAAAAGAATATCCCAAATCTACCCTTCAGATTAAGAGAAGAATAATTCAAACATACCATGTACGCCCTTCACTAAGCTAAAGGAATTTTATACATTCTATAGATAATAATTTTTAGAGAGCAATATAGAATCAAGATTTACCAAATATAGATAACAATTTTTAAACATTATAAACCTTAAATATATAAATGTAATTGGGTTGCTTTAGCATTACACGACAAGAATATATAAATCACAAAATCTATTACATTTATTTGGATTTGGATTGATTTTTATAGAGTAATATAAAAACAAGATTTACCAGATCTAGATAATAATTTTTAAACATTAACACTTAAATAAATTAAATACACATTTCCATTGACATACCACTAGTGTATAATCAAACCTGGCTCATCATCCTTCAACCTTAATAAAATTATGTACATTATTGGTCTTCAAATAACCTCGCTAGCCAACATACTGCCTACACATCACCATCAAATTCTTCTATAAATATATGTACATTGAACATTTGTGAAATTAGGATGTATAAATGTTTAACAAATTTAGCAAATATTTATACAACAGATTTCCCGAATCTTAAAATTTTTCATCCCTACATATATATATTGTTCTTATATAAAAAATTTGAAGTAGACCATATATATACAGACAAATACATCTAATCATCCTTGCATATTATAGGCTAGGTATAACATGGATAATAAAGATGCGGTTATAGAAGAGAAAATATCATTAGGTGCCTCAACCTTGCAAGAGACTAGCATGCACTACACTTTACAACTACAAATGTAATTAGTAGTACCAAAATAGAAGAAAAAACACCTAATATATAAATGTGATTAGGTTGCATTAGCATCACACAATAAGAATATATAAATCACAAAAACTATTACATCTAATCGGATTTGGATTGATTTTTAGAGAGCAATACGAGCCAATATGGAAACAAGATTTACCAAATATAGATAACATTTTTTAAACATTCTAACCTTTGAATATATATATTTAGTTAGGTTGCTTTAGCATCGCACGGGTATATATAAATCACAAAAATTATTACATCTATTCCGATTTGGCTTGATTTGCAAAGAGCAATATAGAAACAAGATTTACCAAATATAGAAAACTATATAAAAAAAACATACCAAATATATCTAATATTTTTAAACATTCTACCCCTTAAACAACTAAAATACACGTTTCAATTGACATACCACTGGCGTACAATCAAACCCGACTCATCATCCTTCAACCTTTATAAATATATGTCCATTTTTGGTCTTCATTTAACCTCGCTAGCCAACATGCTTCCTACACATCATCATCAAAATCTTCTAAGAATATATGCATATAAAACATTAGCAAAATCAGGATGTGTAAATGTTTAAAGAAATTTAGCAAATATGTATGCAACTGTCTTCATGAAAAATGATAACAATATTAAAAAAATAACAGTGTGTTGTGATGCACCATTCATCTTATTGCTTTCATACAATGTTAATGACTTAATGCACATCGAAATTAAAATTAGCAAATAGTATAAAAATTACTAGCAAGGGGATAATTAAGTAACTAAATGACCTCCCACTATACTCCGGGTGTGTAAACTGCACCGTGACCTTCTCCACAATAATAATCACTATCAAATACCCCGCAAGCGCCATGGACGCATACAGAAACAGATAAAACACCTTCAACTCCCTGGGATCCCTTACAACCTTCATGATCCAAATCATGTGCAGAAACACAACTGAGATCGCAGCCGGCAACCACGCAATCAGCAACACCAGCAACTTGGAATCATCCACATAAAATGCCATGTAAAACTGGGTCAGTATTGCGCATTAAGCCCCACAGACCCTTTCAGCAACCCCAACACAATCCCTCTACTCCCGGGGATGTTCTTGACATAGGTAACGAGTGAGCCAGTATTAGCAAACGACTGCGAGTTGGCACCGATACAGATGTACAGGCACATCTGCCAGATTATCTTATATAATCTAACACGATAACATTAATAAGTGGCTGCCGTTGTGATTGAGGAGTACACAAACAACCCAGAGAGATGGCCCCTACCCACATGAAGAGTGAGGGAAAGAGGAACAGAGGAATAGCACGGGGATCGATTGAGGAAAAGAAGAAAAGGGGTCATTACCTGACCATGGCTGATGTGAATAAGACTGGATGTTGCACTTCTCGGCTTCACCTGGCTGCTACTCTCTCTTCTCCCATCCCTCGGCTGGACCTGGCTGCTACTACCTCTTCTTGTGTTGCTTGTAACCTGGTCCTGGCGGAGAGGAAAGAGATCTGCGAGATGCATCAAGGTAAATCACGAAGCCCTGCATGCATCAAGGTAGGTGATAATTCCTGAAGCAGAGGGGGGGATCCAATCGCGTGAACCATTGAGGGGGGAATCCAAAATAATCGCGTGGTTACCTGGATCAGGCAGAGGTGAGGCTGTAAGAAGGAGGTGCCGAGGCTGAGAGCGAGTGGACGCTGAGGCTGGGAGCGAGCGGCCGGCGAGGCTGGAAGCGAGCACCGGTGAGGCTGGAAGCGAGTGGCCGACGAAGCTGGAAATGAGCACCGGAGAGGCTGGAAGCGAGCGTCCTACGGTATTCGTCGTTGAGGTGAGGGTAGCCCAAGATTTGGATGATGAATCTGCCCGCGGAGAAGCGAGGCCAGCAAAATGTTGTGGTTGCGGCGGCTGGGGTTCTCGCCGCTGAGGGTAGGGCATCGTGAGTGCGAGAGAGATGGAGAAGATGCGGCTGAAAGGGTGGGGAATGAGAGGCATTGTTGGTACGTATGTACTTGCTTGCCTTTTGGATCTGACGGTCAAATCGACATTAAGTTAAATTTTAATCAAACGATTATTGTCAACCGTTGTTTAATTAGGGTATAATATTATTATAAATTAAATGTAATTCTCTACTAATCCGTAAAGTTAGCCATCTCAATCCAATCATATCCATATTGGACAGCGAGAACATATTTGTTTGGAACGTAATGAGACATAGTTTGTAATATATATATATATATATATATATATATATATATATATATATATATATATATATATATATATATATATATATATATATATATATATAATTTAAATACAATATGTAGATTGAAGTTAGACAGACTCAAATAAGGATTTCGCACAAATGATTAAAATTTATAAATCAAACTTACTCAGAAAGAAATTGTATCTCAATCTACTCCATCCACTATATTTATTCCTTTCCAACTATCTCCCACCCTCTCTCTAAAAATATATTTGATTTTTATTTTTAACCAAACAATAATAAATGATTCCTTGATTATCCCAATAACCTTCTAAATTTGCTTCTAGCCTTCTCTCCTTCTTACACAGTTAAAAATGATTCATCGAACTCAAAAATCTCTTATATTTTATCGAGTTGTCACTCCTGCTATTTCATAATTTTACAAATAGATCTTCATTTACAAAAATGGAAATAATGATTAGTAGGAAGAAATAGAGAAGGAAAAAATCACTTTGTTGTAAACATGTAAAATCATAAAGTAAAATATATATATATGAAAATCTAAGTTTTAATAATTATAATGCCATGATTATCTCCTTTGTCCCTCAATAATTTTTTTCACATTTTCTCAAGATCAGTCCATAATTTTACACTCATATTGTTGGCCTCTTCAATTGTCTCCTAAAAACCTCTCTTTACAATATTTACATTCTTATTCTCATTAAAAAAATAGATGATAAGTTTTACCCTTGTGAAACCAAATCTCTCATGTATATGAATCTAAAAAAAGGCATATTGGCTAAGCCTTCCAGGGAAAAAACCCACAATTTTGTTATAATCAATATAGAGTATTAGGCAGTATCATCAATGTTACTTTTCGTTTCACTTTCCCTTTACATTGCAAACAAATTTTATGTATATGGAAATAAACAACGATTAGTAGGAAAAAGATGAGGAGGGAATAATGTTTTTGAGAAACACTGATTGAAAGAAAACAAACAACTTTAAAATAAACATATACACCCATAAAGCAACAAATATATTGACATATATTTTATATAACAATGATTTTGAGATTATCTATCGCTTGTTACTTGACCACTTTTAGTCTCTCTCCAATTACTCCATCCCTCTCTCTCTCTTTCTTCAAGTACATTGTATTTTCATTCTAAATCAAACAATTTTAAATGATTATTAATGATCTCAACAATGTTTTCAATTTTCTTCAAACCATCTCTCATACCCTCAAATTTATTAATAATTTCCTAATAATATCTTAAACTGTCATTAAGACATCTCTCCTATTATCTCATTTTTTTCTAAATACATTTCCATATGCATAAAAGGGAAAAATGATTAGTAAGAAGAAATGTAGAAGTAAATACTTACCTTTGAGAAACGTTGACCGGAAGAAAACAAGTCATTTTGTAATGAATGTACAAAATCATAAAGTAAAGAATATACAGACATGTAAGTTTTTATAACAGTGATGTCATTACTATATATGATAGAATTTAATAATTTATATGATTATGACACCAAAACATTGTATTTTCATTCTAAATAAACAATTTTAAAGGATTATTTAATGATTTTAAGAATGTTCTCAATTTTCTTCAAGACACTTAAAATTATAAATGATTTCCTAATAGTATCCTAAATTGTCTGCAATACATCTCTCCTATTATCTCAAAATTTTAAAAATAGATTTCCATAAGCATAAAAGGAAACAAATGATTAGTAAGAAGAAATGTAGAGGTAAATACTTACCTTTGAGAAACATTGACTCGGAAGAACGAGTCATTTTGTAATGAATGTACAAAATCATAAAGTAAATAATATACGGACGTAAGTTTCTATAACAGTGATATCATTACTATATACAATAGAATTTAATAATTCATATAATTATGACACCAAAACACTCATATACGCTTGGATAGGAATTTAGGAAAAGGAAAATTTTTAATGCTTGCAAATAATAAGAGAAGGATACAAATACATTGATTTTATATCACTACATAATATAAAGCAAGAAGGAATATATTGGCATGTGTATTTTTACATTATTGTCAGAGAAAATTATGTGACTCTTACTTCGCTTCCTACTTTCTCATAAACACCACATAAATCTCACATGCACGCTATTACCTTCTTAATTATAAGCAATAATAAATATCCATATATGATCATCATCATCTAAGTCTCAATCCCAACCATGTGGGGTTCAACTACATGGATCCTTCTTTTTGAATTAGCTTTGTTATGGATCATACTCTAATCATAAATTTATTGATATATACATCTGTAAAATAATATTTTCAATATTATATTTTATGTCACTCTCCCATTTTGTTCTCCACCTTCTCAAACAACCTTATGTTTCTCGCCCTATCCTATTAGGCTCTAATTTTTATCCAATAAACCCCCCTTCTACAACAAATATTTCACATTCTTATTCCTATGTTATAAAAGAATAGCATAATCTAATAGGGAAATTTTATGACAAAAAAAACGTGCCATTGCTTTGCATCACTTCACCCACATAAAGAATGGAAGTTGAAGGTTCGAGTTGCCTTCAAATGGAAGACTCATGAAGGATGGGGAGGAAGGAAGAAACAGAAGCTACTTATTATCGATAACCAGGTATTTCATTATATATATATATATATATATTTATATATATATATATATATATATATATATTTATATATATATATATATATATATATATATATATAATTTTCAATTGATTTAAAATGGAATACGTAGTACAACTCTTATGTTATCAAAAAATTCTTCTTAGGGTGAGAGAATGGAAGTAAGTTTGCAGGGAGCAGTAACCAAGTTTGGTGAAACCTTTTCTGAGGGAAAGTGCTATATCATTGACAATGTTGGAGTTAAGAAGATTGAATATGACTATAGAAATGCAAACATGAATCAAGAATGTGTTATTTCAAAGTATTCAATGGTTACTGAAATAAATGAAGACCGTTAAGATATACCTCATCATTCATTTGTGTTTACAGAGTTTCAAGATTTACATGCCTTTTTGAACAAGAAAACTTATCTCATAGGTAATTTTGATGTATAATTTAGATTTTTCCTTATGCATTTGTTCAGTATTTCACAAGACACAATTTAATTTTATATATTTTTTACATTTCTTATTAGATATCATTGGCATGCTCTTGAATGTGGAAGACATTAAGAATATTAGGAAGACAAATGGAGATGAAGTGACCAAATTGGATATTACCCTACAAAATGAAAGGTTAGTAACATCAATGCAATAATAACATCATTTGTAAACAAAATTTTGGAGATTTCCTATGAAATAATCATAGTTAATAATATTTCAAATATGGAGACATGCTACTATTACATGTACATTATGGGGTGAATTAGCTATCATCTCCTATGAGAACTTGAAAAAGCTTAAAGACAAGATGAATATTATTGTATTTACAGGGCTACATGTTACATTTTTTAAAGGTATGACAGTTTATACCTCAACACTTATTTCAAATCACAAAATTCTTCTTTAGAAAATATGTCATGGTCACAACTGCTACAAGTTTATGTATGTCAAGTACATACACAACTAGGATATTAATTGACCCCAATATTCCAAGAGTGGAAGAGATGAGAAGAAGGTAA